>CM038147.1:421384696-421984696 GCA_021437245.1 Aegilops speltoides
GCGTCTGCTGCGATGGTTCCTGTAGTTAGGACTCCTTAGGATACGCGTCTTTTGTTCCTGCGAGGAGCCAAGAATATACCCCGTGGGGGCTTGTAAGGTGTCTGTAGCTCCGTTTGTGAATATGATCCTTATCGTGAAGTAGTGCGAGATGCTTATTCCGTCTTAGCTTAGTTTCTTCCTTTCGGACCTCACGAGGGCTTGGCGCTCTGCGCTGACAGGTCCCGGTCCCAAGGCGGCTTCAGCCGTCGCTGGTATGCCAGGTTGCGATGCCGTGGTCAAGGCCAGGAGGTGAGCGGCCCGGGGTCCAGTAAGAGCCCCTGAGTCGCGATGCTCAGGAGGTCCCCTTTAGCGCTCAAGCTGCCATCGTTCGGTGAGAAAGGAATGTGACATTGCTAACAAGGGATTGCATTGGATGCAGTGACGGTGCTGTGATAGCTAGTGTTTCCAGAGAGTGACTTATCTCAAGAATTAGGGACCGCTCCCTGGTGTGTCGCTGGGTCCATGCATCGGCAGGCGAGGGGTTGCTTGGCGAGGTC
This sequence comes from Aegilops speltoides, assembly GCA_021437245.1. Taxonomy (NCBI): domain Eukaryota; kingdom Viridiplantae; phylum Streptophyta; class Magnoliopsida; order Poales; family Poaceae; genus Aegilops; species Aegilops speltoides. Next base: position 421,385,233 of record CM038147.1, read on the forward strand.
CTCGCGGGCCTCTCCCCTCTCCCCTTCGCTCCCCTTTCTGCTCTACGTCCTCGGGTCCCGGCCCTAGAGCGAGTCTCAGCCATTGCTGGTATGCCAGGTCGCGATGCCGTGGTCAAGGCCAGAGGATGAGGGCTGGAGAGCCACTAGGAGCCCTGAGTCGCGATGCTCAGGTACCCCCACTTTAACATGCAAGCGGTTTGTGCGGACGAGAGTGAAGAAGACACCGTGAGGGCCTTGCCTGACGCTGCTCCTTGAAGAGATCCTGCAGGCTCATCACAGAAAGAACGAGAGTCCGCCATGACAATCGACAGTCAGCCGTTGGTTCCTCCGGAGGGGTGGTGAGGCACTGAGGGCTCGACGAGGTGGCGCTATGCGGGGCTGCCGTAGCCAGGGCTCAGCCATTCAGGTTTGTCGGTGTTGCAGGGACGGACCCATGCACAAGCGTCGTGCCGTTTAGGAGAAGCTCCATTAGTTGGTGTCAGTTGAGTGGGCAACTAGGTCAAGCATGTTAATCGCGGAGGAGTGAATTCATTCAAATAGATGCCGGGGAGGCGGACATCGCTGGGTCTGGACCGAGCGACTTGGGGATGATGCAGCCCGAGGGGCGCCCCCAATGAAGTAGGCTAGGAGCATGAAATAAAAGGGATGCACGCCGCAGGGACGGACCCACGCTGCCTGGGAATAATGCAGCCCTGGGGGCGCTCCCAGCTGGAAATGAAACTTGAAAGATGTCACCTGATGATGTTGAAGGCGAAGGGGTGTTGGTGTAGCAGACCCGGTGGGCCGCGAGAGCCGATCCTCATGAGCTCCCAGGCCCAGGAGCCTCGGGAGGCTCCGGGGGCGCTGGTGGCTCCTCGCGAACCATCTCCATCTCCGCCAGGACTGCAGAATGCCTGGCCTCCTGAGCCTCCAGGATGCTCCTCATGAGGCGCTGGCGCACCGCAGCCGCGTTCGGCAAGCCGTAAGGCATGCGAACATAGCTATGGGGTGGACCTTCGCAGCGCCCCACTTGCGAGGGCCAGAGGAGTTCCTAAGAGGCGGCTCGGTTGAGCCCTGGTATGTCGATGCAGACGCGCAGCCCACCATCCTTGCCTGGTCGAGCCACGGCGGGTAAGCGGCGGCTGCCTCTCATGACTCTTGACTCCTGTAGCTCCTGAATGGCCTTGCCGACGAACTCCTGAGGGTTTGGCCCTCATTGCCTTGCTCCTTGAGGGAAACGTGCTTCGAAACACGCCTCCAAGTGGTGCCCAAGCGCCTCCCTCGTGACCTTGGCGAGGTCGGCAGCCCTCCAGGGGAGAACCCCCAAGCCCTGCCTGAGGAGGGCGCCGGGCGCGCTTCCCTATGCGATGGAAGGAGGTTCCCCCTGAGCAGGCGCAGGCCCTGAGGGGCCTGCTCCTGAGGGGCCGGGCCGGACGATGTCTTCTTCTTCTTGGGGGCGGTCTCGGGGAGCCTCCTGCTTCCGTGATCCGGGTCTTCCAGTGATGCGGCCTGAAAGGCTCATTCCAGGGAGCACACCGCGTCTTTCTCTTCGCAGGGCACCGTGATGACTCCGCCACTTCCTGGCATCTTAAGGACGTTGTAGCCATGGTGGGTTACGGCCATGAACTTGGCCAGCACTGGGTACCCGAGGATGGCGTTGTATGGTAGGCGAATGTGGGCGACGTCGAAGTTGATGAGCTCGGTGCGGTAGTTGTCGCGTGCCCCGAAGGTGACACGGAGGCGTACCTGCCCAATCGGGACCGTGGAGCCATCGGTGACTCCGGAGAAAGGCTTGGTTGGTTGAAGCTGATTGTAGGGCACTCGGAGATTGTTGAATGTTTCCACGGACAGGACGTTGAGCCCTGCCCCGCCATCGATGAGGGTCTTGGTGACTAGCACGTTGCTGATGATTGGGGAACAAAGCATTGGGAGGACTCCGGCTATGGCCGCGCACTTGAGCTGATCCGCTAAGCTGAACGTGATGGCGCACTCCGACCACCTGAGAGGGCGCGTGGCTTCGAGCTTGGGAAGGACTGCATTCACTTCGCGGGCGAACTGCTTGAAGACGCGTTGAGAGGCTGGGGCTTGAGCTCCGCCCAGGATGCAGGCGATCGCGCGTGGCTCCTGGAAGCCCCCAGCCCCCTCGTCCTGATGACGGTTGAGGGGGTCCTGGACTAGGGGGTGTCCGGACAGCCGGACTATCAATATCCGCCGGACTCCCAGACTACAAAGATACAAGATTGAAGACTCCGGCTCGTGTCCGGATGGTACTTTCCTTGGCGTGGAAGGCAAGCTTGGCAATACGGATATGTAGATCTCCTACCATTGTAACCAACTCTGTGTAACCCTAGCCATCTCCGGTGTCTATATAAACCAGAGGGCTTTAGTCCGTAGGACAACATACATTACAACAATCATACCATAGGCTAGCTTCTAGGGTTTAGCCTCCTTGATCTCGTGGTAGATCTACTCTTGTACTACCCATATCATCAATATTAATCAAGCGGGGCGTAGGGTTTTACCTCCATCGACAGGGCCGAACACAGGTAAAAACATCGTGTCCCTTGTCTCCTTTACTATCCGCCTAGATGCACAGTTCGGGACCCCTACCGAGATCCGCGGTTTGACACGGCATTGGTGCTTTCATTGAGAGTTCCTCGTGTCGTCACCGATAGGCTTGATGGCATCTTCAACCAGCAACGCTGTCTAGGGTGAGACTTTTCTCCCGGACAGATCTTCGTATTCGGCGGCCGCCTGCGGGTCAATTGACTTGGCCATCTAGAGCAGATCAAGCTACGCCCCACAGCGTCGAGTCGATTTGAAGCTTAAACTTCACGGCAGACGTCGCGGAGACTTGATCTTCGACGGACTCGAGCCTGACCAAGCGTGCCGCCTTGATAGAACGATGGGCATGATCTAGCTCTGCTGCTGAACAGTGCCTTGGTGGCCGCACACGGATCTGCTTCGGCCATTAGCCCGGAGCCAATCTCCCAGATCGAGGGCCGGTGGATAGCCGCCGCGGTGGGGGCTTCAACATCCACGGCGATGGAGCCGAACACCAATCTTTTCCCCCGCGAAACTCGTGATTCCGAGGCGCCAGACTCCTTGCCAGACTTCGAACCTCCCGCGCCCCTACCAATCGATCCGGATTGGGCGCCGGTTATGGAATTCACCGCCGCGGACATCTTCCAATGCTCGCCTTTCGGCGATATCTTGAATTCACTAAAGCATCTCTCGTTATTAGGAGAGTCTTGGCCGGATTATGGCCAGGATGGTTGGGATACGGACGACGAAGAAATTCAGAGACCACCCACCACCCACTTTGTAGCCACTGTCGACGATCTAACCGACATGCTAGACTACGACTCCGAAGACATCGACGCTATGAACGACGATGCCGGAGACGAACAGGAACCAGCGCCCACAGGGCACTGGAAGACCACCTCGTCATACAACATATACATGGTGGACACCCCAAAAGACGGGGATGGCGAAGAAACAGCGGAGGCATACTCCTTAAAGAAACAGCCCAAGCGCCCGGCGTCGTGCGCGCTCTAAATCCCGCCACAAAGAAGAATAGAGATTTCGGCACAAGAGATAACAATACCCAGAGAGTGCGAAGACAATCCCATCCAGCAAGAATCAGCGCAGAGGATGCGAAGAGCCCTCACGAGGGGCGGCAGCGAAGAGGTTGAGGATCATAACTATATGCCTCCCTCCAAGAAGCAAGCCTCAATGACGATTTAACTTGTCGTGCCCGAGGACCCCGTCGAACAAGAGCTTTTTATGCGCAGGCTCATCACCACAACAAGAAGCTCAAGAAGGAAAAGCGAAGCTCAAAACAGCGGAAGACACGCTCAAGAATGAGATGGAGCAAAGTGCTCAAAACCGCAGAGAAAAAGCGGCAATGGCCACCAATCGAAGAGCTACCCGAAGCGTAAGCTGCTACCAGAATTCGACGAGGAGGCCATAGAGCCTCCACCGTCAAATGGCCCAGCCAGGTCCATCTACGGACCCAAAAAGAAGGCCCCAGGAAGCAAAGTAACACGCCAAGTGTCCGATGATAGCGGCACATACAAGTACAGGGATGCCGCACACCCACTATGTTTCACCGATGAGGTGCTGGACCATGAATTCCCAGCAGGGTTTAAACCCATAAACATAGAGGCCTACGATGGAACAACAGACCCTAGAGTCTGGATAGAAGATTATATACTGCATATACACATGGCCAGAGGAGACGATCTCCATGCCATAAAATATCTACCCCTCAAGCTCAAAGGGCCAGCCCGTCATTGGCTCAAAAGCCTCCCAGAAAACACTGTTGGAAGTTGGGAAGAGCTCGAGGACGCGTTTAGAGCGAATTTTCAAGGGACTTATGTCCGTCCTCCGAATCTGAGATGATTTAAGTCATATAACTCAACAGCCCGGAGAGTCGGCGCGAAATTTCGAACAGGTTTCTTACCAAAAGAACCAAATAGTCATTGTCCGGATGCCGAAGCCTTAGCAGCTTTCAAGCACAATGTCCGAGACGAATGGCTGCTTGAGCACCTCGGTCGAGAAACCGAGGACAATGTCCGCACTAACAAGCCTCATGACCCGCTTCTGTGCGGGAGAGGATAGCTGGCTAGCAAGAAGCAGCACCAGCGACCCAAGTACATCCGAGATAAGAGATGGAAACGGAAAATCACGGCGCAGAAAAGAGCAGCGCCGGAATAAAGAGAAAAGCCCAAAGAGCACGGCAGTCAACGCCGGATTCAAAAGCTCGCGGCCCAATAACAAAACACAGCCTCTCAAGGATGACAGTGACGAATTGTCCAACTTAAACAAAATTTTGGGTCGGATATGTCAAATCCACAGTACCCCCGGAAGGCCTGCAAATCACACCCACAGGGATTGTTGGGTTTTTAAACAGTCCAGCCGACTAAATGCCGAACACAAGGGGCTCGACGCGTCAAGCGAAGAAGATAAACCCCACCAGCAGGGCACCGGAAAACAAAAGACTTTCCCACAAGGGGTCAAAGCAGTAAACTCACTTCATGAGATAACACGGAAAAATAGTGCGGCACTTTCTAAAAAGAGCTTGCATGGTCCAACCAATGAGACCGTAGAGATTGGATATCAAAACCAATCACTTTCGACCACCGAATATTCGAAGCGTTCGAAATGCGGGACGGACTCCCCTGATATTGAATCCCATAATAGACGGATTACAATTTACTAACGTCTTAATGGACGGAGGCAGTGACTTAAACCTGCATTATTCAAACACAATCCGTAGGATGGGATAGACCCAACCAGAATCCGACACAGCCGCACTTCCTTCAAAGGAGTGACGCCAGGCCCTTACGCCAAGTGCACAGGCTCTATATTACTAGAAGTTGTGTTCGGATCGCCGAACAATTTTCTACGCGAAAAATTAATTTTTCATATCGTCCCATTTGAAAGTGAATATCAAGCACTCTTGGGACGAAAGGCTTTTGTCCGCTTCAACGCCATACCGCATTACGCGTCTCTTACACTCAAGATGCCCGGTCCGTGTGGCGTCATTTTAGTGCGAGGGTCACTTAAAGACCCCGGACTCGGATAGACGAATCCGGCTTCAGCAAGCTAGGGGCTCCCTAGCCGCATACCCCTTCACAGGGGGCTGCTCGCACAAACAACTGCGGGTTCATACAAACCCCGCTCTAATTATTTATATTTCTTATTTTACACATATTTTTTGCACAATTTATTTTCAGACTAAACATTCCTCTCTTTTTACAGATGAACAACGTGCATACCTGTCCAGGATAACGGCGCAACGGAGACACAGGCGCAGACATGCAGTAGTGACCCGTTGTGAGGATTCTTTTCAGATTAAGACCCTGCGTAAACCTTTTTTACCGTCTCTTGTTGTTATACTCCCTTGGTTTCTTCCTATAGCCAAAGTGGAGCCTCGGCGCTTTGGCATCGGCGCGTCGAAGACCATGCCGTGCACGGACACCAGTGCTTAGGGCATCTCGCCCATTATTATAAAGACCGAACACCTTAGGGAGTGTTCGGCGTCTCGAAGTTAGGCATTATATGCATCAGCTCGAATCATGTCTTTGGTCAAATGTTGGGTTTGCCCGGCTCACGTGTTTTGCTGCCTTACGTTCAGTATCGGCTAACGCTGCACCGGAGAACTATGCGATTGTGCCCGATTGGTTTGGCGAGCACCTCAAGAGAGAAAGCCGAAAACTGATGTCATGATACAACGAGTCTGGTCAACCACTCGATCGACTATCGGAATGTTTAGAATTCCCTTTTGACGAAGGGCGTTTTCGGTCGAACACGACTCGACTTGGAGAAGGGCGATTGTCGGTGTCAAAACCGCGGATCTCGGGTAGGGGTCCCGGCGCGCGTCTAGGCGGATGGTAACAGAGACGAGGGACACAATGTTTTACCTGTGTTCAGCCCTCTCGATGGAGGTAATACCCTACGTCCCGCTTGATTAATATTGATGATATGGGTAGTACAAGAGTAGATCTACCACGAGATCAAGGAGGCTAAACCCAAGAAGCTAGCCTATGGTATGATTGTTGAGATGTAATGTTGTGTCCTACGGACTAAGGCCCTCCGGTTTATATAGACACTGGAGAGGCTAGGGTTACACGTAGTCGGTTACAATGGTAGGAGATCTACATATCCGTATCGCCAAGCTTGCCTTCCACGCCAAGTAAAGTACCTTCCGGACACGAGCAGAGTCTTCAATCTTCTATCTTCGTAGTCTGGGAGTCCGGCGGATATTGATAGTCCGGCTGTCCGGACACCCCCTAGTCCAGGACTCCCTCAGTAGCCCCTGAACCAGTCTTCAATGACGATAACTCCGGCGTGCACAATGTTCGGCATTGCAAGGCGGGTTCCTCCCTTATATAATCCGGAGAGAATAATGAACACCAGGATAGTGTCCGGCTCTGCAAAATAACTTCCACATTCCAAACGTAGAGAGAATAAAACACATATATTGATCCAGTCTGCTGACGTATTTATGTGGCGTGACATCACGCCGGCACCAAGCCCTTGTTTGAATTACTGTACCACCTCAGCGCGTTTAGCGAAGCGGTTTCCTTGGCACGTCCTGTCGAAGCAAAGATCGTGTTCCCCCTTATTCCGGGATTCTCATCAATACGTGCATGGGTAACCCAACCGCGCCATTGATGGTGGCGCTTGGGAGATAAGCGAGTTTTACCAGGCTGGTGAGGGACGCATAGTTTTGTCCGCCTATATATAAGGGATAAGGATTTACCTTCTTACCTACGCCTTCTTCCTCCTTTGCTTATCCATCCCTGCGAACTCAAGCTCCAACGCCCAAGCTCGCGCATCTCACCTCAACCTTTCTCCGAATATGTCCGGAGGGGGAGGCAAGTGGATGGCCTCCACCGCGAAGGAGGAGGACATCACTAAGCTGCGCGACGCCGGATACCTCTCCAGCGACTTCGCGTACCGGCTGCCCGACGCGGGGCAGCTCATCCCCACCCCAGGGCCTCATGAGAGGGTCGTCTTCCTTCCCCACTTCCTCCGCGGACTGGGCTTTCCGCTCCATCCATTCGTCTGGGGGCTCATGTTTTACTACGGCCTGGATTTCCACGATCTGGCGCCGAACTTCGTCCTCAACATCTCGGCGTTTATCGTGCAGTGCGAGGCCTTTCTCGCATCCGCCCCACTTCGCCTGTGGCTCAAGACCTTCAATGTCAAGCGAAGATTGTGAAGGGGCATAAGCGGAATCTTGGGCGCTATGTTGGGCAAGTTTCCCAACGTCCCTTGGCTAGAAGGGACCTTCGTGGACTCCGTCAAGGGGTGGCAATCGGGGTGGTTCTATATCACCGAGCCACGCAAGCCCGCATGGGCGGCGGCCACCGAATTCAGATCTGGAATCCCTACGTAGCTCACCTCCTGGAAAGAGAAGGGCTTGCAGTGGGGTGATCCGGTGGAGGTGACGGGACTTCGAGCCTGCATCAAGAAGCTAGTGAGCAATGGGCTCCGGCTCGTCGACGTGGTCCAGGTCATGCTCCTCCGGCAGATTCTCCCATGCCAAGAAAGGGCATTTAATCTATGGGAGTTTAATCCGGAACAGCACCAGACGTTGAGCGGGCTCTTTGACACAACATACGAAGGTGCCTGGAGGGTGCTGTTCAAGAGCGCCGATGCGCCCGCATCCGCGACCGAAGACCGCGGGTTCAGCCTGCAGTCTCCGTCTGACGGGGTAAGTGATTCGACCCCATTACGGGACACTTGTAGTAATTAGATTGATTCTAGCGAGGTTTTTAATCTACCTCTTCCTTTGACAGGAATGGATGGAGAAGGCCGAGCTGCTTATCAGCCCGGCTCCCATGCCAGAAGAACCAGTGGACGCCCGCTTAGCAAGGCTGCTGGTTCCGGCACCGTACGTGGTGCCGGAGAAAAAGGCCAAGAAGGTGGCCGCGGGGACTCGCAAGAGTTCCCGCAATCAGGCGTCTGACAACGACGACGAGGACTCTTCCCATGAAGACGAGGAGGAGGAGGAGTACTCTCTCCCGGAGGAGGGAGAGAGAAAGAGGAAGGCCTCCCCAATCGGGGCGGCCGAAGGGTCCAAGAGGGGGAGAACTATCCCCCCGGACAGTTTCGCCAACATCAACGTTGGCGAGGACGAGTGGCCTCCAAGGGCCCGGCGTCCGGCAAGATCGTAAGTATCCGGATCATTCATATGCCATATATTGTATGTCACGTAGTGTCCCTCTAATGCCGCATTGTTCCTCTAGTCCGGCCGGTGACGACTTTCCCGACTCGATGAGCGGGTCGTTGGCGCCGTCGGATGTAAATTCCATCCCGACTGCCTCTACCCCACGTGTCAAGGACGACGAGGCAGAATCCCACAGGGGGACGCGCCAGGAGGAGGCTCTGGAGGCGCCGTCAGGCAGCCCTCCGGACTTTGTGCCAGACTCTACTCTGGAACCCGTAGCGGTTCCAGAGTCCGGCAAGTAGCCCCCTCGAAAGAGGGGCAGGACCGTGACGCCGACGGCCTCCGTCCCAACCGGAGGCACGGACACTCTCTTTGGGCGCTCAAAGCGCCTCCATCGAAGAACACCGCACTCTCATGAGTGCGGTGATTGAGAAGGTTCAGCTCAAGGGCGGGCTAACTGAAGCTCGCAACAGCCTTCTAACAAAGCTTTGAGGTAAGAAGGTTAAAATTAAGCAATATAATACCGCATAGACAAGAGCCCGATGCTTAGTCCGGTGTTCGGAAGGAAAAGCGGACTAAGGATCTAACAAGATATCTGCAGGTCTCTAAAATATGTCAATATGGGTTTGCAGGCTGCGCTGTTGACCTCTGCCGCATTAACAGCGGAGGTTGAGGCGCTGAAGAAGGACCTTGAGCGGTCGGAGCAAGAGCTCGGCCATGCCAAGAGGCAGCTCAAGGAAAAAGAAGGTGAATAACACCACTTTAAATATGTACCTTACAGAAAAGGGTTTTGGTTGCAAACAAGATTAACCAGGATAATATATGTAATGCAGGGGCCACTAACGAGGTGGCAGCCCTGAAGAATGCCGTGTCCGTGGCGAACGCATAATCGCCACGGAACGGACTCGAGCGAAAAAGCAAGCGCGCTGGTGGCGAAGTTCGGCAAGAGCTCCGTGCTCTCATGAAAAAGCATGAGAGTTTGGGCGTGACTCCAAGACTCGAGAGTCCGAGCTTGCCTCGGCTCTCGAAGTGCCAACCGCCAAGGCCGAGGCCAAGAGGGCCCGTGAGGAGGTAGAGGACATGAAGAAGATAGCAGCGGGTAAGGCGTTTTCATGCGAGCAAGCATGTGAATGTAAATTACGGATACTTACCCGAATTCGGAGCTCTCGAGGCATTTGCAGATCTGCCAGTGGTCGTCGATGCCGCTGCGTTCTATCGTGGCGAGGAGGGAGCTCAACGGAGAAGGTCTTCGGTCTCGATCTGCCGAGGCCGCCATCCGGTGCCCAAGCGACCAGGTGAAGCAGTGGTCGAACTCCACAAGGTAGCCGAGGAGGCCATGAAGGGCCTCACGGTCCGGTGTGGCTCGGGCAGGCCATGCACGGCAGCTACTTTGGCCTAGTCTGGCGGCTAGTGGATGCATGCCCAGGCTGGACGTGATCAAACGCTCCGCTTTGCATTGAAGGCGCTCGTCGAGCCCTCGCCCGCATAAAGGTGCAACGGGCAAGCCGGATGCGGAGCTTCTTCACGGATCCGCCGCCGGCAAGGAGCACCGTCGCCGGGCGATATTATAAAGTTGTCTGAAGGGAGCCCGCGATATCACGGATGAGTGCCCCTTAATGTAATCCTTGAGTGAACTCGCTGTGTGTTTATCCTGCGTGCGTGAAAACTTCGTTTATATGCGCCATGAGCAACGCTTTGTTGAATTTAAAATATTACCTTCAGGCGGCCGCTTGTTAAATCGAGAGATGGCAAGTCGTTGGCTTCAGCCCCAAGCCACGAGTCTTTGGGGTGTTCGGTGATAAACTTGAGCACTCTTGTTCCCATCTTTGGGTCCATCTAGGAGGCGCTCAACACGACGAACAAGGCGACGGACTTATAATGCTTGAACACTCTCACTTAGCCATAGAATTCTATAATTTTAAATTTGGTGAAGCCCCGGTATTCGGAAGACCGAATCCGGCGCTATCCACGCCTTCGCTCGGACATCATCCGAACTTCGCTCGAAGCGGCATGAGTCTTTAGGGACCCAAAGACCTCTCAAACAGCGACCAGTCTCTCGCCTTATCATGCCGGTCGGTTTTAGCTTTCTCATCGAGGCTTTAACCCGGCTCAACCGGGCGCAATCGCAGATGGTTCTCCTAGTGCTACCTTAGCCGACGGAACGGAACGTAAGGTACCAAAACATAGGAGCCGGCAAACCCAACTATTGACCCAAGACATGATTCGAGCTGATTCATATAATGCTATAAGTTCGGGTGCCGCACTTGTGAAAGTGTTCGACTTAATCACACCGTAATATGGGGAAATGAAGCCCTGGTGTATTCAGCCGTACCAAAGTATCTGGTGCAATATGTCATATAGTGAACATTTGTAAAGGATAACGCAATTGCCATAAAAAGGTAATAAACTTGCAAAAAGGAAATGCTGCGTTATTTATGAAAGAAGATCTGCTAATAGAGCGGACTGATACAAATAGTGCGGTAAGCGAGGGATTCGGACTAAATTAACATGTCCCCCTCCAGGGATAAGCTGCAGACTTGGTGTATGTAATTGAATTTAATGCTCGTAACGGAGACCACCTGAGTGTTCGTCGCAGCCTTCTTTAATCCCTGACTGTTGTATCGTGAGTTCGGCAAGTTCGCCGTCGGGCAGGGCTTCTATTTGATAGAGTCCTGTATATATAAAAACAAAAGATAAAAAATAAAACCAAGGGGGGCGCTAGCACGAGCCCCTGGTGCGGTCGAGCCGCACTCTTCAATCCTTGAGGTTAAGCCCCTCCCCTGCGCCCATGGTATCTCCAAAGCGTAATGATGTACGCGGAGTGTTATTCTTGTGATCATACGCGGGCAAGGGTGGGGGCCGCATTGCTACGCGTGCTCCGATCGCGCCAGGTGGTCTTTGTTAGTGTTGCTCCGGGCGCGCTTTGATGCATCCGCTTTTTAATTGCGGACCAGAGAATTGCCGAGAAGGCTGCTCAGACTTCGCCATGAGAGCATTGTATGTTCCTCCGTTCGGAGGAGCGTTCCGTATTCCCATTGACCGTGATAACTCCGCGAGGGCCCGCATCTTGAGCTTTAGGTATGCATAATGCGGCACTGTGTTGAACTTTGCAAACACGGTTCGTCCGAAAGCAGGGCATGATAGCCGCTTCTGAGCGGGACTATATGGAAGATTAACTCTTCGCCGGAAATTATCCGGGATCCGAAGACCACTTCGGTGTGGACGGAGCTGTCTGAGTTGGCTTCCACTCACGATGACACCTTTGAAGGTTGTCTTAGTGGGTTTGATCCTGGATGGGTCTATGGCCATTTTGCGCACTGTGTCCTGGTAAAGCAGGTTCAGGCTGCTGCCGCCGTCCACCAGGACTCTTGTGAGGTGAAATCCATCGACGATTGGGTCTAGGACCAATGCGGCGAATCCGCCATGGCGTATGCTAGTCGGATGGTCTCGTCGATCAAAAGTGATCGGACAGGAGGACCATGGATTGAACTTCGGGGCGACTGGCTCCATCGCATAGACGTCCCGTAGTGCACGCTTCCTCTCCCTTTTGGGTATATGGGTCGCGTAAATCATATTCACCGTCCGCACTTGCGGGGGGAAACCCTTCTGTCCTTTGTTGTTCGGCGGCCGGGTCTCTTCCTCGTCGTCGCTATTTAGCCCCTTGTCATTGTGTTCGGCAATTAACTTGCCAGCCTGCCTGAACACCCAACAATCTCTGTTGGTGTGATTAGCTGGCTTTTCGGGGGTGCCATGTATCTGGCACGAGCGGTCGAGTATTTTGTCCAGATTGGACGGGCCCGGAGTTGTTCTTTTAAATGGCTTCTTCCGTTGACCGGGTTTGGAGCCTCGGAATCTGGCATTGACTGCCGTATCCTCTTTGTCGTCGCCGTTAGTACGGCGCTTGTTTTTGATTCGACGTGACCTGCCGTGATTGTCCTTGTTGTCCGGACTGCCAGAATTTTTGCGGAGATTATTGTTGCGGGCTAGCCAGCTATCCTCTCCTGCGCAAAAGCGAGTCATTAACGATGTGAGGGCTGCCATGGATTTCGCTTTTCCTGCCCCTGTGCGGGCTAGCCATTCGCCCCGGATGTTGTGTTTGAAGGCTGCAAGGGCCTCCGCATCCCAGACGATCGGCGATTTGATTTTTCTTCGTCAAGAACCGTGTCCAGAACTGTCTGGCCGATTCGTCTGGCTTCTAAATTATGTGGCTTAGGTCATCGGCGTCTGGCTCAGGTCACATATGTACCTTGGAAGTTATCAAGGAACGCGGCCTCCAGGTCTTCCCAACACCCAATCGACTCTGCGGGCAGGCTGTTGAGCCAATGCCGGGCTGGTCCTTTAAGCTTGAGTGGGAGATATTTGATGGCGTGCAGATCGTCGCCGCGGGCCATATGGATGTGGAGAAGATAATCTTCGATCCATACCGCGGGGTCTGTTGTACCATCGTAAGATTCGATGTTCACGGGTTTGAACCCTTCCGGGATCTGATGATCCATTACTTCATCGATGAAGCATAGCGGGTGTCTGGCGCCCAGATTGAGCAATATCGCGACGCAGCTCGAGGGAGCACCGCTCTGCTGTGTTCGGCCCGGCGGCGTTATGTCCGGGCGCGACGGTATTCGTCGTGGGTCGTAGGGCGCCCACGTGATCCATAGATGGATCTAGATTGCCTTGCTTTGTCCTCCAAGATGTCTCGCAAGTCCAGCGTTCAATTTTGGCCGTACTCTGGATCGATGTCGAGTGCGGTCTTGGCTGGGGCCTTGAATGCCTCTCTGTCGCGACCACGGGCGGTCGGTCAACCATGTCGTGCGCTGGTGATAAAGGTATGTATGCTTCCTCCTCTAATCGGGGGAGCAGCTTGCGTCTTGGGTAACTTTTGGAGGGGAGTTCGAGTTTATACTCTTTGGCCGCGAGGACCTCGGTCCATCGATCGACTAGCAGATCTTGATCAGCCTGAAGCTGTTGCTGCTTTTTATTTAGGCTATTTGCCGTGGCTATGAGCCTGCGCCTGAAGCGCTCTTGTTCGACGGGATCCTCTGGTATGACGAATTCATCATCGTTGAGGCTCGCTTCGTCTTCGGAGGGAGGCATATAGTTATCGTCCTCAACTCCTTCGTCTGCCGCCCTGTCGCGGGGGCTTGCTTCTGCGTCCTCCTGCGCTGAATCTTGCAGGAGGGGGTCGTCTTCGGCACTCTCCGGAGTGTTATTATCTCCCGTGCCGGAATCTCCATTCTTGTTGTGGCGGGATTTAGAGCGGCGCCGCTGACGCCGGCGTTTCGGCTGTTTCTTTAGAGAATCTTCCCCGGCTGCTTTTTCGCCATCCCCTTCTTTTGGGGTATCCACCATGTAGACGTCGTATGACGAGGTGGCCTTCCAGTGCCCTGTGGGCGCTGGGTCCTGATCGTCTCCGGCATCATCGTCCATAGCGTCGATGTCATCGGAGTCGTAGTCTAGCATGTCGGTTAAGTCATCGACAGTGGCTACAAAGTGGGTGGTGGGTGGGCTCTGAATTTCTTCGTCGTCCGAACTCCAACCATCCTGGCCATAGTCCGGCCAGGATTCTCCAGATAGCGAGAGATGCTTCAGAGAATTCAGGATATCGCCAAAAGGCGAGTGTTGAAAGATGTCCGCGGCGGTGAATTCCATAACCGGCGCCCAATCTGGCTTAATTGGCAGGGGCGCGGGAGGCTCGGAGTCCGGCGCCTCGGGATCACGAGTTTCGCAAGGGACGAGATCGGTATTCGGCTCCATCGCCGTAGATGTTGAAGCCCCTGTGGCGCGCTCTATCCACCGGCCCTCGTCATGGGCAATCGGCTCCGGGCAAGTAGCCGGGGCGGATTTGAGTGCGGCCACCAAAGCACTATCCGGCGGCAGAGCTAGATCATGCCCATCGTTGCAGTGCGGCGCGCTTGGCTGTGGCTCGAGTCCGTCGAAGATCAAGTCTCCGCGGTCATCGGCCATGAAGTTTAGGCTTCGAATCGACTGACGCCGGGCGTAGCTTCGATCTGCTCGGATGGCCAAGAGAATTGTCCCACAATGCAAAGCCGAATATGAAGATCTGTCCGGGAGAAAAGTCTCACCACGGACAGCGTTGATGGTCGAAGGTGCCATCGAGCCTATCGGATGGCGACGGAGGAACTCTCAATGAAAGCACCAATGTCGGTGTCAAAACCGGCGGATCTCGGTAGGGGGTCCCGAACTGTGCGTCTAGGCGGATGGTAACAGGAGGCGAGGGACACAATGTTTTTACCTGTGTTCAGGCCCTCTCGATGGAGGTAATACCCTCGTCCCGCTTGATTAATATTGATGATATGGGTAGTACAAGAGTAGATCTACCACGAGATCAAGGAGGCTAAACCCTAGAAGCTAGCCTATGGTATGATTGTTGAGATGTAATGTTGTGTCCTACGGACTAAGGCCCTCCGGTTTATATAGACACTGGAGAGGCTAGGGTTACACAGAGTCGGTTACAATGGTAGGAGATCTACATATCCGTATCGCCAAGCTTGCCTTCCACACCAAGTAAAGTACCTTCCGGACACGAGCCGGAGTCTTCAATCTTCTATCTTTGTAGTCTGGGAGTCCGGCGGATATTGATAGTCCGGCTGTCCGGACACCCCCTAGTCTAGGACTCCCTCAGCGATGCCACCAGGGGCTATATCGTAGCCCTACCCTCGAGCTCCACTGGATAAGTGAAAGTGATAAAGCATTATAGTCCGGATTGCCTCGTTCGCTACGCTACCACCTCCTTATAACAGGACCGAGACGTCGGATTAAGTGTGAAAACGCTATTTTTGCAAACACCCCAAAGACCTTGTGCATGGGGCTGACGCCGAAGACTGCCATCTTTCAAGTTATACACAAGTATACGTAAACGGCCGCACAGGAGAAGTTTTACTACTTGGACGCACAAGTATAAAAAGAAGTTATAACATAATTATCGATTTACAAGCTAATGCGTTCATTTGAACGTTACATTCTTCGAGCACTGCGACTCTACTACACGAGCGCCACACATAACTTCCCCGAAATAGTGCTCGGCAGGGAGCCGGTCTTCATCCGAACCCTGGGCAGCAATAGCGGTGGCATCCATCTCCGGACAACGCGCCTTCACACGGGCAAGAGCCATCCGCGCGCCCTCTATGCAGGCCGACCGCTTCATCTCCTTTATATGCGGCACCGCTCCAAGGAATTGCTGCAGTAAGCCAAAGTAGCTCGTCGCCTTGGACCTCTCTGGCCAGACATGGGCCACGATGTCAGTCATGGCAAGTCTGGACAACCTATTTAGCTCGGCCCATTCGACCAACCGGTCTGTCAACGGAAGTGAGCGATCCGGACTGTGGAATTGAGACCAATATAGCTCTTCCGTCTCGTGATCCTCCTAGCTCCGGAAGTGCTTAACGGCATCGGCCGCACTGGCATCTAAGTCCATGTACGGATCCTCCGGACTCCACAGCCGCTCAAATTGAGCATACCTTGCATCCATAAACCGGCGACGCAGCAGAAAAGGCTTGCCCTCCACGAACTCCCCGGCCTGGCGCAGTTCCTCCTTCATAGCCCGCATTGCAGAGCGGGCATCCTTGGCTTCGGCGGTGGCCTTCTTCAGGTCTTCCCGCTCCGATAAGCGCTCCCTTTCAAGAGCCTCATAGCGGTCGGCAGCATCCTTTACCTTCGTGGCCAATTCGGCCACCTCCGCCCTGCTTAGGCAGTGCGCAGCCTTTTCGGCTTTCAACTCCTCGGCCGCCCTCGAGGCAGCCTCTTCACTCCTTCGGGCTTGCTCCTTAGCTCGAGCAAGTTCAGCCCGAAGGCCCTCCACAGCAGCAGCACCGTCTGTACAAACAGCATATAATTTATCAGAGGAGGGCTTCGACCCCCTTAATAAAGCGACTGCGGAGAACTCTTTTACCTTGGGACTCGTCAAGTCGCCTGTTGACAAGTGCGATGTCCGCATCTGCCAAGTCAAGTTGCCGATTTAACTCGGCAAACTCACTAGTCCGGCTAGCCCCCGGACTAT
The DNA here is from genome assembly GCA_021437245.1 of Aegilops speltoides. Lineage (NCBI taxonomy): Eukaryota > Viridiplantae > Streptophyta > Magnoliopsida > Poales > Poaceae > Aegilops > Aegilops speltoides. Next base: position 421,401,909 of record CM038147.1, read on the forward strand.
CCGCCACCTGCATAGGAACGACGGAATTCATTCCTTTAGATTTCGATCCTCGGTACGCTGTCGTTTTCGACAACCTACTGAGTCTCAGGGGCTACTATCTATACAGGGCGCATTTTTATGTGCAAAACTGTTAAAAGACAAAAGGATCGCTATTTTGCATACCTCAAATCCCGCCAAAGAACTCATGGCGGCATTACATAATCCGCTCTCGGCGGATTTAAATCCCTCAATCACCATACGCATTAACGCACGGTGATCTTCTCAAATGGGCGCCCTCTCAAGCAGATTCTTGAGTTCTCGGCGGACACTAGTAGGTGCCGAACTCTCAGCCCCTCCGGACTCGGGATACCCTCCGTGATGACACTTCGGGTTACGCCCTCATCTGGCGGCGCTGCAGACGGAGGCGCGTCGCTCTCCATCATCTCCTAAGAAGGTCCCGAAGATGAACTCATCGAGAAGGCTGCAGATCCGGCTGCAATATTTCGGTTACCTCTGAAGCACAAATGAAGGTATTTCCTTACTAATTAACTCCCTCTTTCATACTCACGGCTCATTGGAGGGCCGATCCTTTGGTGATGATTGTGCGTCCGGATTCTTTCCGGGCGCCGGACCACCCGGGGAAGATCTCTTCCCATGCTTAGGGGCTTTGGCCTCCGGATCTTCGGAGGTGGTCGTCTTCTCCCCCTGAAGGAGGGTTCTTGGTTCCCCCTCTTGATCGCCCCTTTGGGCGAAATATTAGCTCCTCTATTTTCCCGTCGCCCCTTCGTGGGTGCAACCTCCAACATTCGACCAGCACGGGCTCGGTCACGGTCTCTGGGAGGGGCCAGACACCTTATCAGCCTTGATCGCGCCACCCATTCCTGTAAAGAACAAAGGGTCGAGGCGATCTCTAGAAAGGCACATAAGCAGAATGTCCGGACTCGAGCTACTTACAGAGTATCCGGCGATCGCGGCAAGGCTGCATCCTCGGCTAAATCCGGACACGCCACTGCGGTCCAAGAACAACTTGTACATCTCCACGGGTGTCGCACCCATGAAGTGTTGGAGAATCCGAGGTCCCTCCGGGTTGAACTCCCATAGACGGAGAGGACGGCGTTTGCAGGGCAGGAGATGCCTGATTAGCATAACTTGCATCACCTTGATCAGGTCAATCTCACTCGCTTGGAGATCTCGAATCCGGCCCTGCAGTGAGGGCACGTCTTCGGACAGCCCCCAGTTGAGCCCTTGGTTGACCCACGACATCAGTTGGCGTGGAGGTCCCGGGCGGAATGAGGGCGGCGGCTTCTGCCTGCTGCCCCTTGGAGTGGTGATATAGATCCACTCATGATGCCACAGTTAAAGTTCCTCTTGGAAGGAACCCTCAGGCCACGGGGCATCGACCTTCTTGTTTATGGTCGCCCCGCCGCACTCCGCTTGACGCCCCCCGATCATCTTCGGCTCCACCTTGAAGGTCTTCAGCCATAGGCCGAAGTGGGGGATGACGCGGAGGAAGGCTTTGCGATTTATAATGAATGCGGAGATATGGAGGATAGACTCGGGCCAAGTCGTGAAAGTCCAGCCCATAGTAGAACAGAGCCCTCTCACGAAGGGATCCGTCGGAAGCCTAAACCCCGGCGGAGGTGGGATCTGGCGATGTATTCACGGGCTCGGGGGCTGGCACAGCCTGCCCTTGGGCAGGCAACTGTCTGAAACCTCGTGGCCGGTACATGGCCTCACGCAACTTCAATATGTCCTCCTCCATCCACCGGCCCTGGAGGTCGGAGCCGGACATGATTGAGGATACGAAGCGCTCGAATCTGAGGCTCTGGGTGTTGGAATTGGGAGCAGGGAAAAGATTCGATGCGAGATTGGAGAACAAGGGCGAGCCTTGGTCCTCTTATAAAGGGGAAGAAATACCAAGGGCCGTCTCCGTGACCGTTTGGGATTCCCCTTCGATAGAGGAGGCGTGGCGACGGGAACGGTCGGGTTACCCACACACATATTGATGAGAATCCCGGAATAAGGGGAACACGATCTCTGCTTCGACAGGACGTGCCAAGGAAACCGCTTCGCTAAACGTGCGGAGGTGGTATAGTAAAAAATGATTCAAACAAAGGCTTGGTTGCGGTGTGATGTCACGCCGCATAATACGTCAGCAGATTGAGCTAAGTGTGCATTTTATTCTCTCTCTACGGTGGAATGTGGAATTTATTTTGCGGGGCGGACACTATCCCGGTGTTCATGATCTTCTCTGGATTATTCAAGGAGGAACCCGCCTTGCAATGCCGAACATTATGCGCGCCGGACTTATCGTCATTGAAGACTGGTTCAGGGGCTACTAAGGGAGTCCTGGACTAGGGGGTGTCCGGACAGCCGGACTATCAATATCCGCTGGACTCCCAGACTACGAAGATACAAGATTGAAGACTCCGGCTCATGTCCGGATGGTACTTTCCTTGGCGTTGAAGGCAAGCTTGGCAATACGGATATGTAGATCTCCTACCATTGTAACCGACTCTGTGTAACACTAGCCATCTCTGGTGTCTATATAAACCGGAGGGCTTTAGTCCGTAGGACAACATACATTACAACAATCATACCATAGGCTAGCTTCTAGGGTTTAGCCTCCTTGATCTCGTTGTAGATCTACTCTTGTACTACCCATATCATCAATATTAATCAAGCAGGACGTAGGGTTTTACCTCCATCGAGAGGGCCCGAACCTGGGTAAAAACATCGTGTCCCTCGTCTCTTGTTACCATTTGCCTAGACGCACAGTTCGAGACCCCCTACCCGAGATCCGCCAGTTTTGACACCGACAACGGTCCTCATTTCTCCTTGGCTGCGGCGGCAGCGGAGGGAGGCCTGCGTTGCCTTGTGGGCGATCCTCGCGAGGCTAATCCCTCCAGTCTCCCTCGTGAGGCGGGTCCTGCCAGCGATCCTCGCGAGGTCGGTCGCGCCACCCTTGGCGAGGGCCGCGGTCTTCCCAGCGTCCTGCGTTCCTTCCTCCTCCTCGACCGTCGCCCCTGTCGCTGCGGTCGGGACGTCGGCCGATCCTTCACGCATGGCTCGGAGCTCTTGGCATTCATTGGTGTTGTGGGTGTGGAGGTCGTGGTACATGCAATACCGACTGCCCTTGGAAGATTCGGGCTGATCTCTACCCCGCTTGGTGTCTGGTTCTGCCACGAGCACGGCAGCCCCCTTGCGCTTCACATCCTTGGCCTTGGGTTTCTTCTCTTCTGGGTCTGCGGCAGGCAACTCGAGGAGGAAGAGACGCCCTTCCTCAGCCCTGGCGCACTTGGTCGTCAAGTTGAACAACTCCAAGGAAGTGCATAGGTCTTCATGTATCGCCAGCTCCTCCTTCATCTTGATGTCGCGCACGCCATCGGAGAACGCTGAGATGATGGCCTCCTCGGTCACCTTGGGAATCTTGAGGCATGCGTTGTTGAAGCGCTAGATGTACTTCTGCAGGGTTTCCCCTGGTTGCTGCTGAAGGAAATATGCCCTAGAGGCAATAATAAAGTTATTATTTATTTCCTCATATCATGATAAATGTTTATTATTCATGCTAGAATTGTATTAACCGGAAACATGATACATGTGTGAATACATAGACAAACCTATAGTCACTAATATGCCTCTACTTGCCTAGCTCATTAATCAAAGATGTTTATGTTTCCTAACCATAGACATGTGTTGTCATTTGATTAGTGGGATCACATCATTAGAAGAATGATGTGATTGACATGACCCATTCCGTTAGCCTAGCACTTGATCGTTTAGTATACTGCTATTGCTTTCTTCATGACTTATACATGTTCCTGTAACTATGAGAATTATGCAACTCCTGTTTACCGGAGGAACACTTTGGGTACTACCAACCGTCTGGCGTAATCGGGTGATTATAAAGGAGTACTACAGTGTCTCGAAGGTACATGTTGAGTTGGCGTATTTCGAGATTAGGTTTTGTCACTCCGATCGTCGGAGAGGTATCTCTGGGCCCTCTCGGTAATGCACATCATTATAAGCCTTGCAAGCAATGTGACCAATGAGTTGGTTACGAGATGATGCATTACAAAACGAGTAAAGAGACTTGCCGGTAACGAGATTGAACTAGGTATTGGATATCGACGATCAAATCTCGGGCAAGTAACATACCGATGACAAAGGGAACAACGTATGTCGTTATGCGGTTTGACCGATAAAGATCTTCGTAGAATATGTAGGAACCAATATGGGCATCCAGGTCCCGCTATTAGTTATTGACCGAGAATAGTTCTAGGTCATGTCTACATAGTTCTCGAACCCGTAGGGTCCGCACGCTTAACATTACGATGAAAGTTTTATTATGAGTTTATAAGTTTTGATGTACCGAAGTTTGTTCAGAGTCCCGGATCTGATCACGGACATGACAAGGAGTCTCGAAATGGTCGAGACATAAAGATCGATATATTGGAAGCCTATATTTGGACATCGGAATTGTTCCGGGTGAAATTGGCATTTTACCGGAGTACCGGGAGGTTACCGGAACCCCCCGGGGGTTATTGGGCCTACATGGGCCTCGAGGGAGAAGAGGGAAGGAGCCAGGAGGGGGCCGCGTGCCCCTCCCCTTCCTAGTCCGAATAGGACAAGGGAAGGGGGGCGGCGCCCCCCTTTCCTTCCCCTCTTCCTCCTCTTCCCCCCTTCTCCTACTACTTGGAAAGAAGGGAGTCCTACTCCCGGTGGGAGTAGGACTCCCCCCTTGGCGCGCCCTCCTTGGCCGGCCGCCTCCTCCCCTGGCTCCTTTATATCACGGGGCGGGGGCACCCGAACACACAAGTTGATCTACGGATCGTTCCTTAGCCGTGTGCGGTGCCCCCCTCCACCATATTCCACCTCGGTCATATCGTCGCGGAGTTTAGGCAAAGCCCTGCGCCGGTAGAGCACCATCATCGTCACCACGCCGTCGTGCTGACGGAACTCATCTTCGGAGCTTTGCTGGATCGGAGCCCGGAGATCGTCATCAAGCTGAACGTGTGCTGAACTCGGAGGCTCCGTACATTCGGTGCTTGGATCGGTCGGATCGTGAAGACGTACGACTACATCAACCACGTTGTGCTAACGCTTCTGCTTACGGTCTACGAGGGTACGTGGACGAACACTCTCCCCTCTCGTTGCTATGCCATCACCATGATCTTGTGTGTGCATAGGAAATTTTTTGAAATTACTACGTTCCCCAACAGTGGTATCAGAGCCTAGGTTTTATGCGTTGTTGTTATATGCATGAGTAGAACACAAGTGAGTTGTGGGTGATACAAGTCATACTGCTTACCAGCATGTCATACTTTGGTTCGGCGGTATTGTGAGATGAAGCGGCCCGGACCGACATTACGCTTACGCTTACGCGAGACTGGTTTCACCGTTACGAGCTCTCGTGCTTAAAGGTGGCTGGCGGGTGTCTGTCTCTCTCACTTTAGCTGAATCGAGTGTGGCTATGCCCGGTCCTTGCGAAGGTTAAAACAACACCAACTTGACGAACTATCGTTGTGGTTTTTGATGCGTAGGTAAGAACGGTTCTTGCTAAGCCCGTAGCAGCCACGTAAAATTTGCAACAACAAAGTAGAGGACGTCTAACTTGTTTTTGCAGGGCATGTTGTGATGTGATATGGTCAAGATGTGATGCTATATTTTATTGTATGAGATGATCATGTTTTGTAACCGAAGTTATCGGCAACTGGCAGGAGCCATATGGTTGTCGCTTTATTGTATGAAATGCAAACGCCCTGTAATTGCTTTACTTTATCACTAAGCGGTAGCGATAGTCGTAAAAGCAATAGATGGCGTAATGACAACGATGCTACGATGGAGATAAAGGTGTCGCACCGGTGACGATGGTGATCACGACGGTGCTTCGAAGATGGAGATCACAAGCACAAGATGATGATGGCCATATCATATCACTTATATTGATTGCATGTGATGTTTATCCTTTTATGCATCTTATCTTGCTTTGATTTACGGTAGCATTTTAAGATGATCTCTCACTGAGGGAGCCCTGGACTAGGGGGTGTCCGGACAGCCGGACTATCAATATCCGCCGGACTCCCAGACTACGAAGATACAAGATTGAAGACTCCGGCTCGTGTCCGGATGGTACTTTCCTTGGCGTGGAAGGCAAGCTTGGCAATACGGATATGTAGATCTCCTACCATTGTAACCGACTCTGTGTAACCCTAGCCATCTCCGGTGTCTATATAAACCGGAGGGCTTTAGTCCGTAGGACAACATACATTACAACAATCATACCATAGGCTAGCTTCTAGGGTTTAGCCTCCTTGATCTCGTGGTAGATCTACTCTTGTACTACCCATATCATCAATATTAATCAAGCAGGACATAGGGTTTTACCTCCATCGTGAGGGCCCGAACCTGGGTAAAAACATCATGTCCCTTGTCTCCTGTTACCATCCGCCTAGGCGCACAGATTCGGGACCCCCTACCGAGATCCGCGGTTTGACACGGCATTGGTGCTTTCATTGAGAGTTCCTCTGTGTCGTCACCGATAGGCTTGATGGCATCTTCAACCATCAACGCTGTCCAGGGTGAGACTTTTCTCCCCAGACAGATCTTCGTATTCGGCGGCTTCGCACTGCGGGCCAATTCACTTGGCCATCTGGAGCAGATCGAAGCTCGCCCCTCGCCGTCGAGTCGATTTGAAGCTTAAACTTCACGGCGGGCGTCCGCGGAGACTTGATCTTCGACGGACTCGAGCCTACCGGCGTGCCAGCCAGAACGATGGGCATGATCTAGCTCTACCGCTGAACAAGGCCTTGGTGGCGCTGCGGATCTGCTTGACCATTAGCCCGAGCCGATCGCCCGGATCGAGGCGGTGGATAAGCGCGCCACAGGGGCTTCAAACATCCGCGGCGATGGGCGAACACCAATCTTGTCCCCGTGAAACTTCGTGATTCCGAGGCGCGGACTCCTTGCGGACTTGAACCTCCAGCGCCCTACCAATCGATCCGGATTGGGCGCGGTTATAAATTCACCGCGCGGACATCTTCAATGCTCGCCTTTTGGCGATATCTTGAAATCACTAAAGCATCTCTCGTTATTAGGAGAGTCTGGCGGATTATGGCGGGGATGGTTGAGATCTGGACGACAAAGAAATTTAGAGACCACCCACCACCCACTTTGTAGCCACTTGCCGGCGATCTAACCGACATGCTAGACTACGACTCAAGACATCGGCGCTATGAGCAGCGATGCGGAGGCGAATCAGAACCAGCGCCCACAGGGCACTGGAAGACCACCTCGTCATACAACATATACATGGTGGACACCCCAAAAGACGGGGATGGCGAAGAAACAGCGGAGGCAGACTCCTTAAAGAAACAGCCCAAGCGCCGGCGTCAGCGGCGCCGCTCTAAATCCCGCCACAGCAAGAATAGAGATTCCGGCACAGGAGATAACAATACCCCAGAGAGTGCCGAAGACAATCCCCTCCAGCAAGAATCAGCGCAGGAGGATGCAGAAGCGAGCCCTCACGAGAGGGCGGCAGACGAAGAGGTTGAGGATCATAACTATATGCCTCCCTCCGAAGACGAAGCAAGCCTCAATGGCGACGAACTCGTCGTGCCCGAGGACCCCGTCGAACAAGAGCTTTTTATGCGCAGGCTCATCACCACAGCAAGAAGCCTGAAGAAGGAAAAGCGGAAGCTCAAAACAGCGGAAGACACGCTCAGAATGAGATGGAGCAAAGTGCTCAAAACCGCAGATAAATACGGCAATGGCCACCAATCGAAGAGCTACCCGGCGTAGCTGCTACGAGACCGACGAGGAGGCCATAGAGCCTCCACCGTCAAATGGCCCAGCCAGGTCCATCTACGGACCCAAAAAGAAGGCCCCAGGAAGCAAAGTTACACGTCAAGTGTCCGATGATAGCGGCACATACAAGTACAGGGACGCCGCACACCCACTATGTTTCACCGATGAGGTGTTGGACCATGAATTCCCAGCAGGGTTTAAACCCATAAACATAGAGGCCTACGATGGAACAACAGACCCTAGAGTCTGGATAGATGATTATATACTGCATATACACATGGCCAGAGGAGACGATCTCGACGCCATAAAATATCTACCCCTCAAGCTCAAAGGGCTAGTCCGTCATTGGCTCAAAAGCCTCCCAGAAAACACTGTTGGAAGTTGGGAAGAGCTCGAGGACGTTTAGAGCGAATTTTCAAGGGACTTATGTCCGTCCTCCGATCTGAGATGATTTAAGTCATATAACTCAAAAGACCGGAGAGTCAGCGGAAATGCAGGAACAGGTTTCTTACCAAAAAGAACCAAATAGTCATTGTCCGGACGCCAAGCCTTAGCAGCTTTCAAGCACAATGTCCGAGACGAATGGCTCGCCAGCACCTCGGTCAAGAGAAACCAAGGACAATGTCCGCACTAACAAGCTCAAGACCCGCTTACGTGCGGAGAGGATAGCTGGCTAGCAAGAAGCAAGACCAGCTGACCCAAGTACATCGAGATAAGAGATGGAAGCAGAAAATCACGGTGCAGAAAAGATTAGTGCGGAATAAAGAAAATCCCAAAAACCACGACGATCAGCGCGGATTCAAAAGCTCATGCCCAATAACAAAACACAGCCTCTCAAGGATGACGGTGAATTGTCCAACAAAACAAAATTTTGGGTCGGATATGTCAAATCCACAAGACCCGGAAGGCACGCAAATCACACCCACAGGATTGTTGGGTTTTAAACAGTCCGGCCGACTAAATGCCGAACACAAGGGGCTCGACGCGTCAAGCGAAGAAGATAAACCCCACCAGCAGGGCACCGGAAAACAAAAGACTTTCCCACAAGGGGTCAAAGCAGTAAACTCACTTCATGAGATAACACGGAAAAATAGTGCGGCACTTTCTAAAAAGAGCTTCGCGTGGTCCAACCCAGCAGACCGTAGAGATTGGATATCAAAACCAATCACTTTTGACCACCTGGAATATTCCAGAAGTGTTCGAAATGCGGGACAGACTCCCCTGATATTGAATCCCATAATAGACGGATTAAAATTTACTAACGTCTTAATGGACAGAGGCAGTGACTTAAACCTGCTATATTCAAACACAATCCGTAGGATGGGGATAGACCCAACTAGAATCCGACACAGCCGCACTTCGTTCAAAGGAGTGACGTCAGGCCCTTACGCCAAGTGCACAGGATCTATATTACTAGAAGTCGTGTTCGGATCGCCGAACAATTTTCGACGCGAAAAATTAATTTTCATATCGTCCCATTTGAAAGTGAATATCAAGCACTCTTGGGGCGAAAGGCTTTTGTCCGCTTCAACGCCATACCGTATTACGCGTCTCTTACACTCAAGATGCCGGTCCGCATGGCGTCATTTTAGTCACGAGGGTCACTTAAAGACCCGGACTCGGATAAACGAATCCGGCTTCACAAGCTAGGGCTCCCTAGCCGCATACCCCTTCACGGGGCTGCTCGCATAAACAACTGCGGGTTCATACAAACCCGCTCTAATTATTATATTTCTTATTTTACACATATTTTTGCACAATTTATTTTCAAACTAAGCGTTCCTCTCTTTTTACATATGAACAACGTGCATACCGTCGAGGATAACGGCGCAGCGGAGACACGGCGCAGACGTGCAGTAGGGACCCGTTGTGAGGATTCTTTTCAGATTAAGACCCTGCATAAACCTTTTTTACTGTCTCTTGTTGTTATACTCGCTTGGTTTCTTCCTATAGCCAAAGTGGAGCCTGACGTTTTGGCATCGGCCGGGTTAAAGACCATGCCCGTACCTGGACACCAGGGGCTTAGGGCATCTCTCCCCATTATTATAAAGACCGAACACCTTAGGGAGTGTTCGACATCTCGAGTTAGGAATTATATGCATCAGCTCCGAATCATGTCTTTGGTCAAATGTTGGGTTTGCCCGGCTCCTCTGTTTTGCTGCCTTACGTTCCGTATCATCGGCTAACGCGACACCGGAGAACTACTGCAATTGTGCCCCGGTTAATTTGGCGAGCACCTCGATGAAAGCCAAAAAGCTGATGTCATGATCTGTGAGTCTGTCGACCACTCGATCGACTATCGGAATGTTTAGAATTCCCGCTTTGTGAAGGGCCATTTTCGGTCGAGCACAGCGCTCCGACTTGAGAAGGCGATGCCACCGGGGCTATATCGTAGCCCCACCCTCGAGCTCCAGCTAAGTGAAAGTGATAAAGCATTATAGTCCGGATTGCCTCGTTAAGCTCGCTACCACCTCCTTATAACAGGGACGAGGCGCCGGATTAAGTGTGGCGTGCTATTTTGCGAACACCCGGCACCTTGTGCGTGGGGCTGAAGCAAGACTGCCATCTTTCAAGTTATACACAAGTATCGTGCGGCGCCTGACAGAGAAGTTTTACTACTTGGGCGCACAAGTATAAAAAGCGGTTATAACATAATCATCGATTTACAAGCTAATCGTTCATTTGAGCGTTACATTCTTCGAAACACTGCGACTCTACTACACGGCGCCACGCATAGCTTCCCGAAATAGTGCTCGGCGAGGCGGTCTTCATCGAACCTGGCGGCAACAGCGATGGCGTCCATCTCCGGACAACGCGCCTTCACGGGCAAGAGCCATCCGCGCGCCCTCTATGCAGGCCGACCGCTTCATCTCCTTTATATGCGGCACCGCTCCAAGGAATTGCTGCGATGGCGAAGTAGCTCGTCGCCTTGGACCTCTCGGCGGACATGGGCCACCATGTCGATCATGGCAAGTCCGGACAACCTATTTAGCTCGGCCCATTCAGCCAACCGTCCGTCAATGGAAGTGGCGATCTGGACTGTGGAATTGAGACCAATATAGCTCTTAGTCTCGTGATCCTCCCTGCTCGGAAGTGCTTAACGGCATCGGCCGACCGGCATCTAAGTCCATATCACGGATCCTCCGGACTCCACATATAACGCCCGGACACACCCGCGGTGGTGCGTTACTCTGGCGGGATCTAGGCGGCCCCACAGATCAATACTAGTCTTTTTCTGCGCACTTTGTCCTCACTCGTGCGCACCCGGAGCAAACTTCGGTCGGTCACCCATCTGAGACTACTCCAAGCTGAGCACGCTTAACTTTGGAGTTACTCGTCGAATGGGCTCCCGGAAAAGAAGAATTCCTTATTGATATGAGTAGTCTATCATCCCTAATAAGCGAGGATATCACATACACCCACACTCGGAGGAACCGACGTCCTCGTCGGGCCACGAAACGTTCCCTCTTGGCACAACCGTCATGCATCCAGTCCGGTACATGTGCCATGCCGTGTGCCTGACGGGTCACAAACGTCATGAACAACATGACCGCGCACCTGTCGCAACCATCCGTGTAATCGCGAGGGTCGGCTCGATACCAACTTGTAGCGCCCTCGATGCGGCTATATCTCCCGTGTCGAAGCCGCGACTTAGAGCATAACGCATTGAAAGCAATGTCGCAAGTGAGGTAATCTTCACACAACCCATGTAATACATAAGGGAAAAGATACATAGTTGGCTTACAATCGCCACTTCACACAAATACATGAATAAAGCATTACATCATCCAGATACAATCAAGGTCCGACTACGGAACCAAAATAAAAGAAGAACCCCAAATGCGACGAAAGGACCCCGATCGACCCCAACTGGGCTCCACTACTGACCAACTAGAACGAAGCTAAACAAAGGACAAGATCTTCATCGAGCACCTCCTTGAGCTTGGTTGCGTCACCTGCCTGGTAACATAGGCACCTGCAAACTGGTTTTGGAAGTATCTGGTGAGCCACGAGGACTCAGCAATCCCATTACCATGGGTATCAAGACTAGCAAAGCTTAATGGGAAAGGAAGGGGTAAAGTGGTGAGGTTGCAGCAGCGGCTAAGCATAGTATGGTGGCTAACCAACGCAAATGAGAGCGAGAAGAGAACAAGCGGAGCGGTCGTCAACTAGCAATGATCAAGAGGTGATCCTGAACACCTACTTACGTCAAACATAACACAGAAACCGTGTTCACTTCCCGGACTCCGCCGAGAAGAGACCATCACGGCTACACACTCGGTTGATGCGTTTTAATTCGGATCAAGTGTCAAGTTGTCTACAACCGGACATTAACAAATTCCCATCTGCCACATAACCGTGGGCACGGCTCTCGAAAGTTGGTAATCAGAGCCATCCCCGACCTTAGGAGCCCCACTGCTTGATCGTTTTTAGTGGCCGAGTTGTGTCTAGAAAAATGTTTTGAGTCATTTAGGATTATATATATCGGAGAGTTAGGAATTCTTTTTACTCCCGGTCCTTCGACCTTACGGTGAGGTATCTGACGTAGAGTTTTGACTCTTCTCTTCTCAAATTTCACTAAATTTTTTTTTAGGATCACGCGGGTATCTTGGAATCGTTCGATGGTTTTATGATGACAACATTGTCTTGGTGCCTCCCGTCATTAGGGGTTGTGGCGGTGTCCCGGGAGTTGAGCTCCGAGGTGTTGTCGTCATAATTTTATCGTTGCAGATTCGGAATACGACTTTAAATGCGCCGACATCGAAAATCTCTTTTATGCGCTTGTTGGTGAGATAACCCGCTAACTTGATCTTGAGGTGAGTGCGGGGTATTGCCATGACTTGTATAACGGATGCTTTTGAAGGTTGAGGTAGACGATTTCGAAGGTTTCTTGGTTATGTGTTGACGGATGGATACAATGGATGTAGGGATTGTTAGTTTGGGTGATATATATTGCTCCTGTATCCCCAACACCAGATTGCATAACCGGAAAGTTTGGGAGTTTCATTGGTGGGAATTCAAGTAGCTCTTAGGATATCTTTTCAGCGGATGTATGATCTGAAATGGGGTTCGACGTCTAGTGGTCCGCCTATTCACGGTTGGTTTCTGATGGTCTCGTTGTGTCTTAAAGAGTCCTTGGCTATGCCGACTCGGGGGCGCTTCAGTATGTCATGTGCACTGCCTTGTACATGATGGTGCTGTACGATTGAGCCCGTGTAGGCCCCACCACGAAAACTTCGGACGAAATCTCTATCATATGTTTGTTCCGGCTTATTCTGCAAGCCAAATCCTTTGTTTTGTGTTATTTGTGGTATTCGAGTTGCTTCAAAGTCAAATGTTGAATCCATACCTTTCCTAAACGGTGTTCTCATATTGCTATGTGAGTACTAATCCTTCTCGACAATCGAGATTGTCATGTCAATCCTTTTCAACCGGCGTGTTTCTCTTCAAGTGGATCCGACCATTCTCCCCATCCGCAAGATCAATTCTAAGTTTTCTCAACGGTGTTTGTTTCATCCGTCTCCAAGTTGCCTTTATTTTTCCCGCCCACCCACCCTTTTTCCTCAAGGACAGATTTCTTAATCAAGTATCCATTTATTCATGTGAAGTCTCTTCATTCTTTTCTTTCAATGTTCTTATCTGGTGATTTCCCATGAAGATGCTCAACAGTTTCAAGTTCATCATCCTTCATTGTTGTTTCTTCTCCGGTGGATCCTATCCAAGCTTTCGATATTCATCATATTCCTCTCCTCATTTCAATGTCTTCTCATACCGGTGCACCTCATTATCATTCTATTTCTCGCTATTTGTTATTCCGGAGTGCTCAAGATATCTCGAAGATTCGTGTTTCCACTCTGCATTCGTTCAAGCTCTTTCGAGATTGATATCTCATTCAAGTCATTTAATTCAACCGGTGCAACATCTCTTTTAAATCTTTTCAACAGTGTTATTTTGAGTGGGCCCTAACCCACAGGTCTTTTCACAGGATCTTACCTGACTCTTCTATTTTCCATGAGCTATCCTAAATTCTTCTCCAAGTTCGACGTAAGAATGAGTTATCATCAGTGACATGCCTTCTCCAAGGTCGTTTTCAAATTCTTTTCAGCTTTGGCTCAATCTTTTCTCTTTTAATCCTTCCGGAGTTTCTCAACAACTCATGGTGTTTCTCGTCGTCATTTCTCGGATTTTGAAGACCGAAGAAGAGTTTCTCTTTAATCTTGCTCTATTCTCTTCAAGATTCATGGTGCTAGCTTGTTGCCATCCTCTCATAATTGTTTTCGATTGTGAGAATCTTTTTCACCCACCCGGAGCATTTTAGGAGTCTTTTCAGTTTCATTCTTTGGAGTCCATCAATTCAGGTTTATTCATTCAAGCTTTCAGCTCTCGTTCTCCAAGTCATACCGGTGCATCATTCAAGTATTCTCTAATCAGCTCGTGATCTATTCGTTCACTTGTATCTAAATACCCTCAAGTATCTTCATTCATTTTGCAATTCTTTCCGGTGAATTGTCCCTTTGCTACGTTCAATTTCAATTCTTACGGTGGCCCGTTCAAGATTTCACCTCTTTCGTTATCATTTAATTCATTCATTCTTTCCAATCCCACCGGTGGTTCCATCAATACCTTCCCAAGTATACGCCATATCTCTTTTAATCCTTTCTACGAGAATAAGTGGTATGCCAAATCCGTTGCTTGTCATCAATTTAAATTGGTGAAGGATAAGCATAACATAATTCTTATTCTTGTTCATCCAAGTGATTAATTCCTTCTTTCGGAGTTTGTTCATGATGAATAAATTCTCGATTTCAGTTGTTTCATCTTTTCTTTTCCCGGAGTTCCAAGCTCTCATCATCACGAAGATCCATCTAAATCATTGCAAGGCTTTACCTTGTGTTTTCAACTTCTCTTTCTTTTCATCATCCTTTTATTACCGGAGTTCTTCATTGAGGCTCTACATGGTGGTTCGTCAAGGATTCTTTTCATTTTTCAATTGTTCTTCAACATTTCTCTTGAAGTTAAGATCAGTCAAGCTATACTCTAAAAATAAACATGGTGCTCAACACAAGTTTTGTTTTGAGGAGTTCAAGCATTCTTCGTCTTGCATTCCAAAGTGCAATTTCTTCTATCCTATCTTTTGAGATGGTGTTATATCACTCTCGACAATTTCCTTCATGTTTCATGATTCATATTGTTGTCAAGAATGAGGTATTTTAAATCCATCATTTTCTCTTCATTCAAGAGATCTTTTTGACCAATCTACTTCTTCATTGGAGTTATCTTGGGTCAGGTTTCACCTAAAGCCTTTCCGTAAGGGTTGTTGCTACTTATGGTGTTTATCAATGATCCAAGTTATCTCTCTATCATTTTGGTGGAAGAAGTTTTTCATCTCTTCGGTGTTCTCAATCAATTCAAAGGTTTCCATTTGTGGCCGGTGGTCACCTCATAATCTTGAGATGTTTTCCATAAGCCCACTACAAGCTTATTCGTTTCGTTGTTGATTTTCCAACAACTCCGTTCGATTCTTCTTTGCAAGGATGCTTTCCAAATTCAATTGTGGCAGAAGATGTCATTTTCTTCTCCGTCCCTTTATCCCAACGATCTAACTTCTACTCTTTCGTTACGGAGGCATTGTGATGTTGTGCTCTTCACCCACCACCTCGTTTTTTTTAGGATCGTGTTCTTTTCATTCTTATCCATTTAACCGGAGTGTCGTGTCTTTTTCTTTCAAGTTCTTTTTCATCTTATCAAGTCTTGCATCTCTTTTCAACCGGAGTGCTGTCCGATTTTGATCTTCCTTGTTCCTTGTTTATCTCGTTTCAACCAGAGTGATTTCAATTCCTTCTTGTCCATTGTACTCGTCATTCATAGCTTTGCAACCTACAAGGTTCACATGGTGTTCCTTGTTTCTATTTTCTATCGTAGTGCTCTCAATTGTGTTCAACTCCGTTGTGTTCTTTCTTTCAACTTTTCAACCTCTCAAGGTTCGTGGTTTCACTCATTTCTCAAAGAAGCAACTTAGTTTTACCTCTTCTCTTCCTCTTCCGTTTTTCCCTCCGGTGCCATCCTAGATCTCGGGACGAGATCCTCTCGTAGTGGTGGAGTGTTGTAACACCCCGGATACAAATTTCCATATCTGTAACTCCGACTCTTGCCTTTTCCGGAGATGTGTTATTTTATTTTCTCCGTGGTTGGGGTTTTGTCTGTTGTTTTGCATTTTGTTCATGTCTTGCATTTCATCATCGCATCATTCACATTGCATCGGCACTTCGTTGCCGTCATGTTTTAAAACTTGCATTAGATTAAATCGTTGCGTTTCTCCCTTTGCCTTCATCACCTTCCCTCGGATCGCCTTGCCCATACCGACCGTTCCAAACCAAGCGGGTTTTGCTTCCCTCTTGACCGTGACCACCTAACCTCTCTACAACAACTGACCCCCTCTTTCTTGCGTCAAAACTTCCCGAACCCGACCGGGCTTTCATTACCGTTGGGTCGGATCATCCCCTAACATCTACAAAAGCGTCCCGTTTTCTTATTTGAACTCCTAACCTATTTTTTTCCGACCGTCCGATTTGATCGGAGGAACGAAATAGCCCCAAACCAATCCTGCTATATATACGGGATCCAACCCCTATCTAGACCAAACCCTATTTTCTAGGGATCCTACCCTAGCCGCCGCCGCACACTCACCTGCCTCCCTTCCTCGGGATCTCCCCTGCCCCATCCACCATTCCATCCCATCCTCCGCCGCCGCCACTCCCCACCTGGTCTCCTCCTCATTTTCCTCTCTCAGCCAACCATCGAGACCCAGCCACCTCCTTCCACCTTGGGATCTCTCCCGATCCAGTCAGTCCACCGAGCACCTCACTCTAGTCGGCCGACCACCGGAGCTACCTCCGCCTCTGAGCAGCACCAGTCGCGGTGCCCCCTGCCCTCCATCTCTCCCTTCTGCTGCCTCCTCTCACAGCTCTCTCTCTTCCTTGGACAGGAACCGCCATGGCCTGAGCTCGGCCTCGAGGTTCCGTCGCCATCTTCTGCAGCTCACTCGCCGCCGTTTGCACCAGGCCTAGCAGGAGGCAGGACGGATCCGTCCTCCGCGTCCATCCCCGCTCTCGCAAGTCCCGCGCCTGGCTTCGTCTGTAGTCGCTGCACCAAGCCCCCGCCTCCTTCACCTCCTCATCTGCGTCCTCGACAGAACCGACGCATGCCCCTCTCTGCCGGTTCCCTCGTCGCAAGGCGGAGCCCAAGGCGACCCTACGATGAGCTCCGTCACCCTCCTCTTCCTCCTTCCCCGTTTTCCTCTCTCTCTCGCTCACATCTCTCCCTCTGTCTTGGTTCGTCAGCGGGGAGCCCGCTGCCAGCGACCTCCTATGCATCGCGGCCGCACCAGCGCCAGCGCCTAGCTCGTCCACTCGCCGTCGCCATGATCGTGGTCTTCCCCTGCGACGCCTCGTCGCCCGTTTAGCCAGCGGATCCGCCCGTGCCTCCTCCTCGCACATGCCGGCCAGCGCGGCCTCGGCGCCTGCAGGTCGCCACGCCCTGCCTTCTCTGTTTCCTCCCGGGTACCTCTCTGAATCTCTCTCTCTTTTCTCTCTTGAGCGGCAGCGGCAGCTGCTCCTCTCGCCGAAGCGATGCCCTGCGGCCGGATCCGTCAAGTTCCGCCTCCCCGCGCTCCGTTCCGGCCAGTTCCCGCTGGCCCGTCGCCAGATCCTCTGTCGCCATCTTACGATCGGCTCTGAGCTGCTTCATTCTTGAAGCGAGCAGCTCGCCCTTCGCCCGTTGATCATGGCGCTCTGGACTGCGTCGCCCGGCGGCGACCAGCCTCCTCGACCGAGCCTCCAAGCCCAGCAGCCGGTCCAGCGCGCCCTGCCCTGGGCCTCCTCCAGCAGCCGGCCTCCTCTGCCTCCCAGACCGGGCCGTGGCTAGGTGAGCAGCCCAGATTCCAGCGCCCTGCCTCTGCACTAATGGGCCGGCCAGTTTCAGCCCGTGGACGTTTTTTTTTCCTGGACGATTTTGCTAAATAACCTGTGCATGCATATTTACAGTAAAATGCCATCATATTAAAGTGTTAATAAGTAATTATCCATGCATCCAAATTTAACATGTCATATATGTAAAATGCTCAGAATTTTGTCTAGTTTCATAATATGCCATTTTCATCCATGTTTGATATGTTTAAAATTCTGTTTGTGTTAATTTGCTCATATGCCATGTTAAAATGATTTAATTCATAACTAAATAACCGTAACTCCGATTTTAATAAACTTTATATGGTAATGGGGTAGAATTTTGCCTAGGTTAACATGGTGCACTCATCCTGCATGTTTAACAACTCTAAAATTGTGTTTAGGGCAGAACAGCACCAAACCTTAAAATATGCCTATGAGGATTTTCCGGAATTGTTATTTATTGTTCCGGCCTCATTTAAACTTGCCTAGTTAGGTAGTTTCATTATGCTTCACCTCTTGCCATGTTTAACAACATTTAATATTGTTGGGTAGCCTAAACGGGAGTGAACTAAATACTTGGTTGTGGTGTTCCGTCAATATGCAACTCGTTGCATATTGAGCTCCACTTAATTTGTAGTGTTGTTTGTTGCACTTTGCCATGCCATGCCATGCCTCATTAAACCGGACATGCATCATACTTGGTTGTGCATCATGCCATGATTATCACGATGGTTGTTTACTATGTTGTTTGCTTCTTTCCGGTTGCCTCTCTCGTTAGCCGGTTTCGTTCGGAGTTGTGAGGATCCGTTCGACTTCGTCCGTTTGTCTTCTTCATGGACTCGTTCTTCTTCCTTGCGGATTTCGTGCAAGATGACCGCTACTACGATCTCACTACTATCATTGTTATGCTAGTTGCCTCGTTCTTTCGCTATGCTGCGCTACCTATTACTGCTTGTCCAGCCATCCCATATTGCCATGAACCCCTAACCTTTGACACCTTTCCTATGCAAACCGTTGTTTGGCTATGTTACCGCTTTGCTCAGCCCTCTTATAGCGTTGCTAGTTGCGGTGAAGTTGAAGATTTCTCCATGGTGGACAGGGTTTATGTTGGGATATCACAATATCTCTTATAATATTAATGCATCTATATACTTGGTAAAGGGTGGAAGGCTCGGCCTTATGCAGGTGTTTTGTTCCACTTGCGCCCTAGTTTCCGTCATACGGTGTTATGTTCCCGGATTTTGCGTTCCTTACGCGGTCGGGTGATTTATGGGACCCCCCGACAGTTCGCTTTGAATAAAACTTGTCCAGCAAGGCCCAACATTGCCTTTTACCATTTGCCTCACCACCACCTACTTTTCCCTTGGGAGTAATTAACCCAAGGGTCATCTTTATTATAGCCCCCCCGGGCCAGTGCTTGTCTAAGCGTTGGTCCAAACTAGAGCACCGTGCGGGACCATCCCTTGGCAACTTGGGTTACGTCGGTACACATGACGCTTAGCTCATCCGGTCGTGGCACGAGGCGAGATCTGCCGCTGCTACTATCGGGATGTCGGCACACCGGAGGCTTTGCTGGTCTTGTTTTACCATTGTCGAAATGTCTTGATGTACCGGGATTCCGAGTCTGATCGGAGAGTCTCGGGTGAAGGTCTATTCCTTCGATGATCGCGAGAGCTTGTCATGGGCTAAGTTGGGACACCCCTGCAGGGTTTAAACTTTCGAGCCGTGCCCGCGGTTATGTGGCGAGATGGGAATTTGTTAATGTCGGTTGTAGACAACTTGACACTTGATCCGAATTAAAACGCATCAACCGAGTGTGTAGCCGTGATGGTCTCTTCTCGTGGAGTCCGGAAGTGAACACGGTTTCGTGTTATGTTTGGCGTAAGTAGGTGTTCGGATCACCTCTTGATCATTGCTAGTTGACGACCGCTCCGCTTGTTCTCTTCTCGCTCTCATTTGCGTTGGTTAGCCACCATACTATGCTTAGCAGCTGCTGCAACCTCACCACTTTACCCCTTCCTTTCCCATTAAGCTTTGCTAGTCTTGATACCCATGGTAATGGGATTGCCGAGTCCTCGTGGCTCACGGATACTTCAAAACCAGTTTGCGGTGCCTATGTTACCCGGCGGTGGCGCAACCAAGCTCAAGGAGGTGCTCGATGAAGATCTTGTCCTTTGTTTAACCGTTCTAGTTGGTCGATGAGTGGAGCCCAGTTGGGGTCGATCGGGGTCCTTTAAATCGCATTTGGGGTTCTTCTTTTATTTTGGTTCCGTAGTCGGACCTTGATTGTATCTGGATGATGTAATGCTTTATTCATGTATTTGTGTGAAGTGGCGATTGTAAGCCAACTATGTATCTTTTCCCTTATGTATTACATGGGTTGTGTGAAGATTACCTCACTTGCGACATTGCTTTCAATGCGGTTATGCCTCTAAGTCGTGCTTCGACACGTGGGAGATATAGCCGCATCGAGGGCGTTACACCACAGCCGCTCAAATTGAGCATACCTTGCATCCATAAACCGGCGACGCAGCAGAAAAGGCTTGCCCTCCACGATCTCCCCGGCCTGGCGCAGTTCCTCCTTCATAGCCCGCATTGCAGAGCGGGCATCATTGGCTTCGGCGGTGGCCTTCTTCAGGTCTTCCCACTCCGATAAGCGCTCCCTTTCAAGAGCCTCATAGCGGTCGGCAGCATCCTTTACCTTCGTGGCCAATTAAGGCCACCTACGCCCTAGCAGGCGGTCGCGCAGCCTTTTCGGCTTTCAACTCCTCGGCCGCCCTCGAGGCAACCACTTCACTCCTTCGGGCTTGCTCCTTAGCTCAAGCAAGTTCAGCCCGAAGGCCCTCCACAGCAGCACACCGTCTGTACAAACAGCATATAATTTATCGAGGAGGGCTTCACCCCTTAATAAAGCGACTACGGAGAACTCTTTTACCTTGCGACTCGTCAAGTCGCTGTTGACAAGTCACGATGTCCGCATCGCCAGAAGTCAAGTTGCCGATTTAACTCGGCAAACTCACTAGTCCGGCTAGCCCGGACTATCCGCCACCTACATAGGAACGACGAATTCATTCCTTTAGATTTCGATCCTCGATGCGCTGTCGTTTCCGACAACCCATCGAGTCTCGGGGCTACTATCTATCTGAGCGCATTTTATGTGCAAAACTGTTAAAAGACAAAAGGATCGTCATTTTGCATACCTCAAATCCCGCCAGCAAACTCATGGCGGCATTACATAATCCGCTCTCGGCGGACGAAATCCTTCAATCACCATACGCATTAACGCGGTGATCTTACGAAATGGGCGCCCTCTCAAGCGATTCTTGATTCTCTGGCGGACACTAGTAGGTGCGAACTCTCTCCCCTCCGGACTCGGGATACCCTCCGTGATGACACTTCGGGTTCGCTTTGCCTCATCTGGCGGTGCTGCGGACGGAGGCGTATCGCTCTCCATCATCTCCGGAAGAAGGTCCCCCGAAGATGAACTCATCTGAGAAGGCTGCAGATCCGAACTGCAATATAAATATTTCGGTTACCTACAGAAGCACAAATGAAGGTATTTCCTTACTAATTAACTCCCTCTTTCATACTCACGGCTCGCTGGAGGGCCGATCCTTTGGTGATGATTGTGCGTCCGGATTCTTTCCGGGCGCCGGACCCCCCGGGGAAGATCTCTTCCCACGCTTAGGGGCTTTGGCCTCCGGATCTTCGGAGGCGGTCCTCTTCTCCCCCTGAAGGGAGGGGTTCTTGGTTCCCCCCTCTTCAGTCGCCCCTTTGGGCGAAATATTAGCTCCTCTATTTTCCCCGTCGCCCCCTTCTATGGGTGCAACCTCCAACATTCTGACCAGCACGGGCTCCAGTGCGGTCTCTGGGAGGGGGGCCGGACACCTTATCAGCCTTGATCGCGCCACCCATTCCTGTAAAGAACAAAGGGTCAGGAGGCGAACTCTAGAAAGGCACATAAACAGAATGTCCGGACTCTGAGCTACTTACCTGAGTATCCGGGCGATCGCGGCTTAGGCCTGCATCCTGCGCTAAATCCGGACACGCCACCTGCGGTCCGAAGAACAACTTGTACATCTCCACGGGTGTCGCACCCATGAAGTGTTGGAGAATCCGAGGTCCCTCCGGGTTGAACTCCCATAGACGGAGAGGACGACGTTTGCAGGGCAGGAGATGCCTGATTAGCATAACTTGCATCACCTTGATCAGGTCGATCTCACTCGCTTGGAGATCTCGAATCCGGCCCTGCAGTGAGAGCACGTCTTTGGGCGCCCCCCAGTTGAGCCCTTGGTTGACCCACGACATCAGTTGGCGTGAAGGTCCCGGGCGGAATGAGGGCGGCGGCTTCTGCCTGCTGCCCCTTGGAGCGGTGATATAGAACCACTCCTGCTGCCACAGTCCAAGTTCCTCTTGGAAGGAACCCTCAGGCCACGGGGCATCGACCTTCTTGTTTATGGTCGCCCCGCCGCACTCCGCTTGACGCCCCCCGATCATCTTCGGCTCCACCTTGAAGGTCTTCAGCCATAGGCCGAAGTTGGGGATGACGCGGAGGAAGGCTTCGCAGACGATAATGAATGCGGAGATATGGAGGATAGACTCCGGAGCCAAGTCGTGAAAGTCCAGCCCATAGTAGAACAGGAGCCCTCTCACGAAGGGATCCGTCGGGAAGCATAAACCCCAGCGGAGGTGGGATCTGGCACGCGTGATTCGCCGGGCTCGGGGCTGCACAGCCTGCCCTTGGGCAGGCAACCTGTCTTGAAACCTCGTGAGGCTGTACTTGGCCTCACGCAACTTCAATATGTCCTCCTCCGTGACGGAGGAGGGCATCCACTGCCCCTGGAGGTCGGAGCCGGACATGATTCAGGGATCCAGGCGCTCGAATCTGAGGCTCGGGTGTTGGGCCCGGGAGCAGGGAAAAGATTCGATCGAGATTGAAGAACAGGGCGAGCCTTGGTCCTCTTATAAAGGGAAGAAATACCAAGGGCCGCTCGTGACCGCTTGGGATTCCCCTCGATAGAGGAGGTGTGGCGGCAGGAGCGGTCGGGTTACCCACGCACGTATTGATGAGAATCCGGAATAAGAGGAACACGATCTCGCCTCGACGGGGCGTGCCAAAAACCGCTTCGCTAAACGTCTGAGGTGGTGTAGTAAAAAACGATTCAAACAAAGGCTTGGTTGCGATGTGATGTCACGCCGCATAATACGCCGCCAGATTGAGCTAAGTGTGCATTTTATTCTCTCTACTGATGGAATGTGGAATTTATTTTGCGAGCGGACACTATCTGGTGTTCATGATCTTCTCTGGATTATTCAAGGAGGAACCCGCCTTGCAATGCCGAACATTATCGCGCGCGGACTTATCGTCATTGAAGACTGGTTCGAGGCTCTTGAGGAACCCTGGACTAGGGGTGTCTGGACAGCCGGACTATCAATATCCGCCGGACTCCCAGACTACGAAGATACAAGATTGAAGACTCCGGCTCGTGCCCGGATGGTACTTTCCTTGGCGTGGAAGGCAAGCTTGGCAATACGGATATGTAGATTTCCTACCATTGTAACCGACTCTGTGTAACCCTAGCCATCTCCGATGTCTATACAAACTGGAGGGCTTTAGTCCGTAGGACAACATACATTACAACAATCATACCATAGGCTAGCTTCTAGGGTTTAGCCTCCTTGATCTCGTGGTAGATCTACTCTTGTACTACCCATATCATCAATATTAATCAAGCAGGACATAGGGTTTTACCTCCATCGAGAGGGCCCGAACCTGGGTAAAAACATCGTGTCCCTTGTCTCCTGTTACCATCCGCCTAGACGCACAGTTCGGGACCCCCTCCCCGAGATCCGCCGATTTTGACACCGACACTCACTAATAATCAAGAAGTGTTCTCCCTGAGTATGCACCGTTGCGAAAGTTCTTCGTGCTGAGACACCACATGATGATCGGGTGTGATAGGCTCTAAGTTCAAATACAAGGGGTGCAAAACAGTTGCTCACGCGGAATACTCAAGTCATACTTGACGAGCCTAGCATATACATATATGGCCTTGGAACACGGAGACCGAAAGGTTGAACGTGAATCATATAGTAGATATGATCAACATAGTGATGTTCACCATTGAAACTACTCCATCTCACATGATGATCGGACATGGTTTAGTTGATTTGGATCACGTGATCACTTAGATGACGAGAGAGATGTCTGTCTAAGTGGGAGTGCTTAAGTAATATGATTAATTGAACTTAAATTTATCATGAACTTAGTACCTGATAGTATTTTGCTTGTCTATGTTTGTTTGTAGATAGATGGCTCGTGCAGTTGTTCCGTTGAATTTTAATGCGTTCCTTGAGAAAGCAAAGTTGAAAGATGATGGTAGCAATTACACGGACTGGGTCCGTAACTTGAGGATTATCCTCATTGCTGCACATCAAAGTTACGTCCCGAAGCACCGCTGGTGCCAGAACCTGCTGCTGATGCAACCGACGATGTTAAGAATGTCCGCGAGCAAAGCTGATGCCTACTCGATAGTTCAATGTGCCATGCTTTATGGCTTAGAACCGGGTCTTCAACGGCGTTTTGAGCGTCATGGAGCATATGAGATGTTCCAGAGTTGAAGTTAATATTTCAAGCAAATGCCGGATTGAGAGATATGAAGTCTCCAATAAGTTCTATAGCTGCAAGATGGAGGAGAATAGTTACGTCGGTGAACACATACTCAAAATGTCCGGGTATAATAACCACTTGATTCAACTGGGAGTTAATCTTCCCGATGATAGTGTCATTGATGTAATTGTCCAATCACGCCACCAAGCTACAAGAGCTTCGTGATGAACTATAACATGCAAGGGATGAACAAGACTATTCCCGAGCTCTTCGCAATGCTAAAAGCTGCGGAGGTAGAAATCAAGAAGGAGCATCAAGTGTTGATGGTTAACAAGACCACCAGTTTCAAGAAAAAGGCAAAGGGAAGAAGAAGGGGAACTTCAAAAAGAACAGCAAGCAAGTTGCTGCTCAAGAGAAGAAACCCAAGTCTGGACCTAAGCCTGAAACTGAGTGCTTCTACTAAGCGATCGACACCGAAGCGAACTGCCCCAAGTATTTGGCGGATAAGAAGGATGGCAAAGTGAACAAAGGTATATGTGATATACATGTTATTGATGTGTACCTTACTAATGCTCGCAGAGCACTGGTATTTGATATCGGTTACATTGCTAATATTTGCAACTCAAACAGGACTACGGATTGCGAAGATTGGCTAAGGACGAGGTGACGATGCGCGTGGGAAATGGTTCCAAAGTCGATGTGATCGCGGTCGGCACGCTACCTCTACATCTACCATCGGGATTAGTTTTAGACCTAAATAATTGTTATTTGGTGCCAGCGTTGAGCATGAACATTATATCTGGATCTTGTTTGATGCGAGACGGTTATTCATTTAAATCAGAGAATAATGGTTGTTCTATTTATATGAGTAATATCTTTTATGGTCATGCACCCTTGAAGAGTGGTCTATTCTTATTGAATCTCGATAGTAGTGATACACATGTTCATAGTGTGGAAACCAAAAGATGTAGAGTTGATAACGATAGTGCAACTTATTTGTGGCACTGCCGTTTGGGTCATATCGGTGTAAAGCGCATGAAGAAACTCCATAGTGATGGGCTTTTGGAATCACTTGGTACTTGCGAACCGTGCCTCATGGGCAAGATGACTAAAATGCCGTTCTCCGGAAGTATGGAGCGGGCAACTGATTTGTTGGAAATCATACATACTGATGTTTGTGGTCCAATGAATGTTGAGGCTCGCGGCGGGTATCATTATTTTCTCACCTTCACAGATGATTTGAGTAGATATGGGTATATCTACTTAATGAAACACAAGTCTGAAACATTTGAAAAGTTCAAAGAATTTCAGAGTGAAGTGGAAAATCATCGTAACAAGAAAATAAAACTTCTACGATCTAATCATGGAGGAGAATATTTGAGTTACGAGTTTGGTCTACACTTGAAACAATGCGGAATAGTTTCGCAACTCACGCCACCCGGAACACCACAACGAAATGGTGTGTCCGAACGTCGTAATCATACTTTACTAGATATGGTGTGATCTATGATGTCTCTTACTGATTTACCGCTATCGTTTTGGGGTTATGCTTTAGAGACGGCCGCATTCACGTTAAATAGGGCACCATCAAAATCCGTTAAGACAACGCCTTATGAACTATGGTTTGGCAAGAAACCAAAGTTGTCGTTTCTTAAAGTTTGGGGCTGCGATGCTTATGTGAAGAAACTTCAACCAGATAAGCTCGAACCCAAATCGGAGAAATGTGTCTTCATAGGATACCCAAAAGAGACTATTGGGTACACCTTCTATCACAGATCCAAGGCAAGATTTTCGTTGCTAAAATCGGATCCTTTCTAGAGAAGGAGTTCTCTCGAAAGAAGTGAGTGGGAGGAAAGTAGAACTTGATGAGATAACTGTATCTACCCCTTATTGAAAGTAGTTCATCACAAGAACCGGTTCTGTGACTACTACACCAATCGATGAGGAAGCTAATGATATTGATCATGAAACTTGGATCAAGTTTCTCTTGAACCTCGTGGGTCTACCAGTAAGATCCGCACTGAGTGGTACGGTAATCCAATTCGGAAGTCATGTTACTTGACCATGATGAACCTACGAACTATGAGGAAGCGATGATGAGCCCAGATTCCATAAAATGGCTAGAGGCCATGAAATCTGAGATGGGAT
This sequence comes from Aegilops speltoides, assembly GCA_021437245.1. Taxonomy (NCBI): domain Eukaryota; kingdom Viridiplantae; phylum Streptophyta; class Magnoliopsida; order Poales; family Poaceae; genus Aegilops; species Aegilops speltoides. The sequence goes on from CM038147.1 coordinate 421,428,399, forward strand.
CCATGTATGAAAACAAAGTATGGACTTTGGTTGACTTGCCGATGATCGTCAAGCCATTGAGAATAAATGGATCTTTAAGAAGAAGACGGACGGTGATGGTAATGTAATCGTCTATAAAGCTCGACTTGTTGCGAAAGGTTTTCGACAAGTTCAAGGGGTTGACTACGATGAGACTTTCTCACCCGTAGCGATGCTTAAGTCTGTCCGAATCATGTTAGCTATTGCTGCATTTCATGATTATGAAATTTGGCAAATGGATGTCAAAACTGCATTCTTGAATGGATTTCTGGAAGAAGAGTTGTATATGATGCAGCCAGAAGGTTTTGTTGATCCAAAAGGTGCTAAAAAAGTGTGCAAGCTCCAGCGTTCCATTTATGGACTGGTGCAAGCATCTCGGAGTTGGAATAAACGCTTTGATAGTGTAATCAAAGCATATGGTTTTATACAGACTTTTGGAGAAGCCTGTATTTACAAGAAAGTGAGTGGGAGCTCTGTAGCATTTTTGATATTATATGTAGATGACATATTATTAATTGGAAATGATATAGAATTTCTGGATAGCATAAAGGGATACTTGAATAAAAGTTTTTCAATGAAAGACCTCGGTGAAGCTGCTTACATATTGGGCATCAAGATCTATAGAGATAGATCAAGACGCTTAATAGGACTTTCACAAAGCACATACCTTGACAAAATTTTGAAAAGTTCAAAAGGATCGGGCAAAGAAAGGATTCTTGCTCGTGCTACAAGGTGTGAAGTTGAGTCAAACTCAATGCCCGACCACAACAGAAGATAGAGAGAAAATGAAAGATGTTCCCTATGCTTCAGCCATAGGCTCTATTATGTATGCAATGTTGTGTACCAGACCTGACGTATGCTTAGCAATAAGCTTGGCAGGAAGGTACCAAAGTAATCCAGAGTGGATCATCGGGCGATGGTCAAGAACATCCCGAAATACATGAAAAGGACTAAGGATATGTTTCTCGATATGGAGGTGACAAAGAGCTAGTCGTAAATGGTTACATCGATGCAAGCTTTGACACTGATCCGGACGAATCTAAATCGCAAACTGGATACGTGTTTTTATTAAACGGCGGAGCTGTTAGTTGGTGCAGTTCTAAACAAAGCGTCATGGCGGGATCTACATGTGAAGCGGGGTACATAGATGCTTCTGAAGCAGCAAATGAAGGAGTCTGGATGAAGGAGTTCATTTCCGATCTAGGTGTCATACCTAGTGCATCGAGACCAATGAAGATCTTCTGTGACAATACTAGTGCAATTGCCTTGGCAAAGGAATCCAGATTTCACAAGAGGACCAAGCACATAAAGAGACGCTTCAATTCCATTCGGGACAAAGTCCAAGTGGGACACATAGAGATTTGCAAGATACATACGGATCTGAATGTTGTAGACCCGTTGACTAAGCCTCTCTCACGAGCAAAACATGATCAGCACCAAGACTCCATGGGTGTTAGAATCATTACTATGTAATCTAGATTATTGACTATAGTGCAAGTGGGAGACTGAAGGAAATATGCCCTAGAGGCAATAATAAAGTTATTATTTATTTCCTCATATCATGATAAATGTTTATTATTCATGCTAGAATTGTATTAACCGGAAACATGATACATGTGTGAATACATAGACAAACCTATAGTCACTAGTATGCATCTAGTTGACTAGCTCATTAATCAAAGATGGTTATGTTTCCTAACCATAGACATGTGTTGTCATTTGATTAGTGGGATCACATCATTAGAAGAATGATGTGATTGACATGACCCATTCTGTTAGCCTAGCACTTGATCGTTTAGTATACTGCTATTGCTTTCTTCATGACTTATACATGTTCCTGTAACTATGAGAATTATGCAACTCCCGTTTACCGGAGGAACACTTTGGGTACTACCAAACATCACAACGTAACTGGGTGATTATAAAGGAGTACTACAGGTGTCTCCGAAGGTACATGTTGAGTTGGCGTATTTTGAGATTAGGTTTTGTCACTCCGATCATCGGAGAGGTATCTCTGGGCCCTCTCGGTAATGCACATCATTATAAGCCTTGCAAGCAATGTGACCAATGAGTTGGTTACAGGATGATGCATTACAGAACGAGTAAAGAGACTTGCCGGTAACGAGATTGAACTAGGTATTGGATACCGATGATCAAATCGGGCAAGTAACATACCGATGACAAAGGGAACAACATATGTTGTTATGCGGTTTGACCGATAAAGATCTTCATAGAATATGTAGGAACCAATATGGGCATCCAGGTCCTGCTATTGGTTATTGACCGAGAATAGTTCTAGGTCATGTCTAGATAGTTCTCGAACCTGTAGGGTCCGCACGCTTAACGTTACGATGACAGTTTTATTATGAGTTTATAAGTTTTGATGTACGGAAGTTTGTTTGGAGTCCCGGATGTGATCACGGACATGACAAGGAGTCTCGAAATGGTCGAGACATAAAGATCGATATATTGGAAGCCTATATTTGGACATCGGAATTGTTCCGGGTGAAATCGGCATTTTACCGGAGTACCGGGAGGTTACCGGAACCCCCCGGGGGTTATTGGGCCTACATGGGCCTCGAGGGAGAAGAGGGAAGGAGCCAGGATGGGGCCGCGCCTCCCTTCCTAGTCCGAATAGGACACGGGAAGGCGGCGGCGCCTTTCCTTCCCTCTTCCTCCTCTTTCCCCCTTCTCCTACTCCTACTTGGAAAGAAGGGAGTCCTACTCCCGGTGGGAGTAGGACTCCCCTTGGCGCGCCTCCTTGGCCGGCCGCCTCCTCCCCCTGGCTCCTTTATATACGGGGGGGGGCACCCTAAGACACACAAGTTGATCTACGGATCGTTCCTTAGCCGTGTGCGGTGCCCCCCTCCACCATATTCCACCTCGGTCATATCGTCGCGGAGTTTAGGCGAAGCCCTCACGCCATGAGCATCATCATCGTCACCACGCCGTCGTCTTGTGGAACCCATCTCGGAGCTTTGCCGGATCGGAGCCGGAGATCGTCATCAAGCTGAACGTGTGCTGAACTTCGAAGGCCCGTCGTTCGGTGCTTGGATCGGTCGGATCGTGAAGGCGTCGACTACATCAACAGCGTTGTGCTAGCGCTTCCGCTTCACGGTCTATGAGGGTGCGTGGATGAACACTCTCCTCTCGTTGCTATGCCATCACCATGATCTTGTGTGTGCGTGGGATTTTTTGAAATTACTCGTTCCCCAACAAAGGTATCGAGCCTAGGTTTTATCGTTGATGTGATATGCACGAGTAGAACACAAGTGAGTTGTGGGCGATACAAGTCATCTTGCTTACCAGCATGTCATACTTTGGTCTGGAGGTATTGTGAGATGAAGCGGCCGGACCAACATTACGCGACGCTTACGCTGAGACTGGTTTCACCGTTACGAGCACTCATGCTTAAAGGTGGCTGGCGGGTGTCTGTCTCTCTCACTTTAGCTGAATCGAGTGTGGCTACGCTGGTCCTTGCGAAGGTTAAAACAGCACCAACTTGACGAACTATCGTTGTGGTTTTTGATGCGTAGGTAAAACGGTTCTTGCTAAGCCCGTAGCAGCCACGTAAAATTTGCAACAACAAAGTAGAGGGCGTCTAACTTGTTTTGCAGGGCATGTTGTGATGTGATATGGTCAAGACGTGATGCTATATTTTATTGTATGAGATGATCATGTTTTGTAACCGAAGTTATCGGCAACTCGCAGGAGCCATATGGTTATCGCTTTATTGTATGAAATGCAAATGCCCTGTAATTGCTTTACTTTATCACTAAGCGGTAGCGATAGTCGTAGAAGCAATAGATGGCGTAACGACAACGATGCTACGATGGAGATCAAGGTGTCGCGCCGGTGATGATGGTGATCACGACGGTGCTTCGAAGATGGAGATCACAAGCACAAGATGATGATGGCCATATCATATCACTTATATTGATTGCATGTGATGTTTATCCTTTTATGCATCTTATCTTGCTTTGATTGACGGTAGCATTTTAAGATGATCTCTCACTAATAATCAAGAAGTGTTCTCCCTGAGTATGCACCGTTGCGAAAGTTCTTCGTGCTGAGACACCACGTGATGATCGGGTGTGATAGGCTCTACATTCAAATACAACGGGTGCAAAGCAGTTGCACACGGAATACTCAGTCATACTTGACGAGCCTAGCATATCTGAGATATGGCCTCGGAACACGAGACCGAAAGGTCGAATTTGAATCATATAGTAGATATGATAAACATAGTGATGTTCACCATTGAAACTACTCCATCTCACGTGATGATCGGACATGGTTTAGTTGATTTGGATCACGTGATCACTTAGATGACTAGAGATGTCTCTGGCGAGATGAAGAACCAGTGGGGCGGCGAGGGGTAGCATCTTGACGTCTTGCCTCACGGAGGATCTTGAGGCGATGCTTCTTGCTCGTTCCCCGCCGGGCCGGTGGCGGCGTTGACGGCAGGTGACGGGGAACGACGAGGGCGCCCGCCGACGGGAGCTGTCTGGGCGACACAGGAAGCGAGGGCGGCTCGGCGCTCGGCGTGGGCCCGACAAGCGTGAGACATGGATGTGGTGGTCGGAGGAGAACAGGGCGATGGAAGACGAATTCCGGCGCACCCCTACCTGGCGCGCCAAATGTCGGAGATTTCGCCCTCTACCTACCTGCGCCCCGCCGCCTTGCTAGGATCTAAACTACGAAAGGAACAACACAAGTGACACAAGGTTTATACTAGTTCGGGCCACCATTGTGGTGTAATACCCTACTCTAGTTTGTGGTGTGGTGGATTGCCTCTTGGGCTGATGATGATGAACAATACAAGGAAGATCAGCCTCGCGTGGGCCTGTTCTTGGCTGGGGCGATGAACTGCTAGGAGGAGTTCTGTTGCCCTCCTCTCTTGCTATGATGCCACTTGATTCTAGCTCCTGGATTCTAGATGCTCGATGCCTCTATGCCAGATGCCTCTACCCTGGGGGTGGCTAGTCCTATTTATAGGCAAAGGCCTGGGCCTCTTCCCAAATATCGGCGGGAAGGGCGCCAACAAGCTGCCATTTGAAGGGAACATCTGGTACACTTATCTGACTAAAGTTGGTCCTCGCCGCCAAAGGCTCTGGGTGGTGGCCTTTGCTTGGGCTCCACAATGACTTCCTTCTGTCGTTGGGCTGGTCTTGGTCTTGTTGCACGAAATGGATGCCTTTGCTTGATGCTCTCGCTGCGCTTGCTCCCTTTGCACCAAAGAGGAAAGGAGGACACTGCGCGTACTGGCGCCCGCCTGGCGCCCTTGGTCGTCATGGCTTGCGTCATGGGCACCTCGTGAGGTACCCCTCCTTGATCTCTCCACCTCCTCGTGAGCCAGCCTGATGAGGCCGTGCCTGCGGAAGCTCCTTGTCGTCCACCCCGCGAGGCTTGGCCCCTCGCGAGGGTCTTAAACTTGTGTTGATGAAGATGGGCCGTGCTGGGCCCCCTTTTAGCCACACCGCAGGCCGCAGGCAGGCAAGTCTAGGGACTCCCGTTCCTAGAACACCGACAGATAACCCATCGGGAAGAAAAACAAAGCATGGGTGTCGTCGGCGCCGCTCCAAGCCCCGCCACAGCAATCCCGGCCCCGGAGACGAAAATAATCCAGATGGCGCCGAAGAAGAATATGACCCTGGCCAGCCCGCCTTCGAGCAGGCCGAACAGGAAGATGAGCAGATCAGCCCAGAAGAACAGGCGACAGACGTATACCCGGAGGAGGACAACTACATGCCCCCCCTCCGAAGATGAGATTAGCCTCGGCGACGACGAATTCGGCGTGCCTGAGGATCCCGTGGAGGAGGAGCGCTTCAAGCATAGGCTTATAGCCACTACGAGGAGCCTGAAGAAAAAGCAGCAGCAACTCCAAGCTGATCAAGATCTGCTCACAGATAGATGGACTGAAGTCCTGGCAGCCGAGGAATATGGAATCGAACGCCAAACGGCTGACCGGATACCGGCCCGCACCCCCACGCCGATATACTACGACCCATGGAAACAAGCAAGACCTGCAAGATATTATGGAAAACAAAGCAGGACAACCAAGATCGATCTACGGATCGCGGGGGCGCGCCCCAGCGCATGACGATGATCGTCGCACCGGATACATCATCAACAAGTCCGGCTGGGCCGAACAAAGCAACCCAGACCAACTCGAGCTGCGTAGCCACATAGCCCAGCACAGAGGTGCCGCACACCCTCTCTGCTTCACTGATGAAGTAATGGATCATGAATTCCTAGAAGGGGTCAAACCCGTAAACATCAAATCGTACGATGGCACAACAGACCCCGCAGTATGGATCGAAGATTTCCTTCTTCACATTCACATGTCCCGCGAAGATGATCTACAAGCCATCAAGTATCTTCCCCTTAAGCTCAAAGGACCAGCCCGGCCTTTGGTTAAACAGCCACCCAAACAAATTCCATTGGCAGTTGGGAAAACTGGAAGACGCATTCCTTGATAACTTCCAGGGCACATATGTGCGACCACCAGACGCCGATGACCTGAGCCACATTACTCAACAGACCAGAGAGTCAGCTCGGAAATTCTGGACTCGGTTCCTTACTAAAAAGAACCAAATAGTCGACTGTTCGGACGCTGAAGCCCTGGCGGCTTTCAAGCATAATATCCGTGACGAGTGGCTCGCTCGACACCTCGACCAGGAAAAACCCAAGTCTATGGCAGCTCTCACAACCCTAATGACCCGCTTTTGCGCGGGTGAGGATAGCTGATTGGCTCACAGCGGCACCACGCCACGGCCGTGATGCTAACGGCAAGCCACGACGTAACAGGCATAAGAGACGGAACAACGGCGACAACACTAAAGACACGGCGGTTAACGCCGGATTCAGCGGATCTAAGTCCGGCCAGCGTAAAAAGCCGTTCAAAAGAAATAATCAGGGACCGTCCAGCCTGGACCGCATACTGGAGCGCTCGTGCCAAATTCATGGCACCTCGGACAAGCCATCCAACCACACCAATAGAGACTGCTGGGTGTTCATACAGGCCGGTAAGATAAACGCCGAAAACAAGGACAAGGGGCTGCACAGCGATGATGACGAAGAGCCCCGGCGTCCGAATACGGGGGGGACAAAATAAATTTCCCCCAGGTGAAAATGGTCAATATGATCTACACCACTCACATCCCCAAGCGGGAACGGAAGCGAGCACTACGGGACATCTATGCGATGGAGCCAGTCGCCCCCAAATTCAACCCATGGTCAGCGTGTCTGATCACCTTTGATCGTAGTGATCATCCTACCAGCATCCATCATGGCGGCTTAGCCGCATTGGTCTTAGACCCAATCATTGACGGATTCCACCTCACGCGTGTCCTTATGGATGGCGGCAGAAGCCTGAACCTGCTTTATCAGGACACAGTGCACAAAATGGGCATTGACCCTTCAAGGATCGAGCCCACTAAAACCACCTTTAAAGGTGTTATTCCTGGAGTAAAGGCCCGCTGTACGGGCTCTATAACACTGTAAGTGGTCTTCGGATCCCCGGACAACTTTCGGAGCGAAGAGTTAATCTTCGACATCGTCCCTTTCTGCAATGGTTACCACGCACTGCTCTGACGATCGCATTCGCTAGATTCAATGTGGTACCACATTATGCATACCTCAAGCTCAAGATGCCAGGACTGCGCGGGGTCATCACTATCAATGGAAATATGGACCGCTCCCTTCTAACAGAAGGGCATACGGCAGCCCTCGCGGCAGAAGTACAATGCGGCCTACTCCGACAAACCAATCCGGCGAGTCCGGAGCACCCTGCAACAGGATCATCAGGAACGCCAAGAGCGTGATTAGCAGTCCGGCCTCCGCTTAAGCCCCTTCAAAGCGGCATTCGTGCCACGCGTACACAATTACGCACTCAAGATACCATGGGCATAAGCGGAGGCGCATCAACGACTCAGTTAATAGTGCGGGTAACCGCCAACTACCTTCACACTCTTTCCCTCTTACATTTCAGGACACCGCGTTAGTGCAGCATCCTAAGAAGAGCCAAATTGCCGGACTTATATGGGAGAGACATCCAAGGAGGCAACAGACATTGTGCACAGAACGAAATACCCAGGTGGAATCTATTTACGATCATTATACCTGCTTTATCTATCTGCACACAGCCCGCCCTTGGATAGGACATGTCAAATAGTCCTATTTTATCTCTGCTTCATGCATCCATTGTAAACATACGCTTAAACGTATTTTTCGTCAATGGGAGATTATATATAGCGTCAGCTTATTATCCTTATATGAGCATTTTCTTCTCTTATAAATGTTTATTTGGTATTGCATCCGTACACCTTGGTACGGTCAGTTTGCCAGGGGCTTCTCATGGCGCCCCGTAATATGGCAAATAAAGTCCGAACACTTTCGACAGTGCGGCACCCCGAGCTTATAGCATTATATGCATCAGCTCCGAATCATGTCTTGGGTCTACAGTTGGGATAGCCCGGCTCCCTTGTTTTGGTGCCTTATGTGTAACGCCCCGGATTCGTTGCGCCAGGTGTCCGCCAGTTTTTTGCCTTCATTGCCATGTCATTTGCTTGCGTGTTGCACTTTTCCATGTCATCATATGCATTTCATATCATGTCATCATGTGCATTTCATTTTGCATACGTGTTCGTCTCATGCATCCGAGCTTTTTCCCCGTTGTCCGTTTTGCAATCCGGCGCTTCTACGTCATCCGACGTCCCCCTTTTGTCTCTCGTTGTGAGGGGGTATTAAACGTTCTCGGAATGGCCCGAGGTTTGCCAAGCGGCCTTGGTATAGCAGCGGTAGACCGCCTGTCAAGTTTCATGCCATTTGGAGGTCGTTTGATACTCCAACGATTAACCGGGTAACCGCAAACCCCTTCTTTTGTTGCAGCCCAACACCCCTTCCAAAGTGGCCCAAAACCCAGCAAACTCCCCTCTATGCTCTCGGTCATTCGATCACGATCGCGTGGCCGAAAACCGCACCTCATTTGGACTCTCCTAGCTCCCTCCACCTATAAAAACGTCTTCCCCTCTCCACTTTCGGATCATTTCCCCGAAACCCTAGCCCGCTCTCTCGCGCCGCCGGACACGTCCGTCCGGCGGTTCGTCCGCCCGCCGCCGCGCCAATCCAGAAACCGCCACGTGGCGCTCTGCCGCCGTCGCCGCCGCCCGCACGCGAGCCCACGGGGCCCCCGAGCCCGACTCCGCCGCCCGTCTTGCCGCGCGTCCTCCGCCGCCTTGCCTCCGCCGCCCGCCGCCACCACCCTCGGCCGCCGGCGGCCTCTCGCCGGCAACCTCCCGCCGTCCCGGCGCGCGCCGTCCGTCAGCGCCGCCTTGCGAAGCGTCTCCCGCGCCCCATGGCGCTTCAGCGCGCCGAAAACGCCCTGCGCCCGTCGCCAGCGATCCTTCCGGGCAGCGCGCCGCCTCGGCCTCCGTCCGCCCGCCGCCGCCTTGCCTCCACCGCCCGGCAACCGCTCCGCCCCGCCGCATGCCGGTGCGCTCCTCCGACCGCCGCCTCCCTGCTCTCTGCCCGCGCCACGGCGCCTCGCCTCCTGTGACCCCGCCGTCCCCGTCGACTCCGGCGATCGTCGTCGTCGCCGGCCGCTCCTCGCCGGAGTTCCCCGCCGCCCGGATCTGGTCAGGTGGACCAGATCCACCACTCCCTCCAACCAAATGGCGCCCCGAGCCCCGGATCCCTCCGTCCCGGGTCCTCCCCGTCCACGTTTTCGCGAGGTGATAATCCACTAAGTCCCAGATTTCTGACATTATCATGCCATGTTCATCATGCTATATCTCCGCATCCGTAGCTCCGTTTCATGCGTGTAATATGTCAAATTGTTCGTCTCGACGAGTACTTCATTTCATTCCATTGCATCATTTTCATTTGAGCTCATCTTGATGCCCGAAATGCTGGTGGAAGAGTGCATGTTGATGTTAATCTGCTGAAACTGTTATAACTTGCTCATTTGTCATTTTTGCCATGTTTGATGTGTGCATCCTATGAGGTTAATGTCTACATGTATGTTGATCTATGCCATGCCATCTTTCTAGTGGTGCCTACCATGTATTTTTGTGAGTTGTGTGCTGAGTGCATCAAGCTTGTTAAGTAGGGCACTTGCTGTTGCTGTTTTCCTGACAGATTCTGTTATATTTTGTTGCTTTGTTAACATGTTGCTACTAATCATTCTATGCATAATCTGGAGATGTTCTATAAATATGTTTTGATCTACATGTCATGCTCTATCCATTCATGCCCTTGGTTGCAATTATAGCCTGCTTTAGCTTGTTGTAATCTTGCTCCAAATTTGCTTGATAATGTTGCTGTCAGCATGTTAACATTAAGTTCACTAGTTCCCATGTGTTTTCCTAGTGATCCATGCATCCTATGACCTTGCTCTTGCAATGCTTAGCTTCATAAACATGCCTTCTTACTGTTAGTTGCCTTGGCATGCCATGTATTGCTGTGTGGTGAGTGGTTCAAGCTCACCAACATGCCTACTTATTGTTGTTCCTGCCATGTTTGAATCTGTAATATAACTTGCCATGTTTACATGGGTGCCATCATATTTTCTGTGCCTTTTTGGCTCATGGTCAGTAAGGGACTTTTGATCTATGCTTTTAGTAGATTCATTCCATGGCTTTGTTTGCCATGTTAAGTTCCTGTAACATGTTGTTTGATAGCTCTAAACATTGCAACCTGATGTTATTTCCTGATAAGTCTGAAACTGTTATTATTTGCAATCTTTCCATGTGTGTTTGAGCATGTTCTAGGTGTTTCTGGAGATAGCTCAGTGTTCATGTTTTGTTATGCTTTACCTGTACTTCATGCCCATGCCTTTTGTTTTTATGTTGGGGTGCTGTAGCTTATTGTTATGATGCTTGCAAGATGCCTAGTTGCTGTTTTGGACAGATTGTTGTTATGACTTGTATAGAGTGTATGTGTTGCACCGTTGCTCCGTTTTGAGTGTGCTCTATATGAAACTTGCATGATTTTGCATGTAGCTTCATATTATCATGTTGCATCCTTGTTTTGGTGTGTTTGCTTGGTGTTTGGGTGCATTTTGCATCAATGCCATGTTTAACTTGTTTTGCTCATATCTTCTAGGCCGTAGCTCCGAATATAATGAACTTAATATGTAACTTGACTAGAATTTCGTGTAGATCCTCTTGGTTCTCTTTAACTTGCTGTTTAACAACTTGAACATAAGGTTTGTTCAGATCTGGACCCATTTCGAAATTTGCATATGAGGATTTACCGGAATTGTTATATGTTGTTCCCGGCCTCATTTAAACTTGCCTTGATGTGTTGTTATTGTTTGCATCATCTCTTGCCATGAGTAGCTTCATGTAGCCTTGTCATGCATCATGCTTGTTGTGCATCATGCCTTGTCATGTGTGGTGTGTTTACCATGTTGTGTGCTTCTTCTCGATAGTTCCCGTTTCGTTGCGATCGTGAGGATGCGTTCGTCTACGTGTGGTTCGTCTTCGTGGCTTCATCTTCTTCATGGACTCGTTCTTCTTCCTTGCGGGATTTCAGGCAAGATGACCGCTACCCTGGATCTCACTACTATCATTGCTATGCTAGTTGCTTCGTTCTATCGCTATGCTACATTACCTATCTTTTGCTCATCAAGCCTCCCCAAATTGCCATGAACCTCTAACCTTTGACACCATTCCTAGCAAACCATTGATTGGCTATGTTACCGCTTTGCTCAGCCCTCTTATAGCGTTGCTAGTTGCAGGTGAAGTTGAAGATTGCTCCATGGTGGACAGGGTTTTGTTGGGATATCACAATATCTCTTATATTATTAATGCATCTATATATTTGGTAAAGGGTGGAAGGCTCGGCCTTATGCCTGGTGTTTTGTTCCACTCTTGCCGCCCTAGTTTCCGTCATACCGGTGTTATGTTCCCGGATTTTGCGTTCCTAACGCGGTCGGGTGATTTATGGGACCCCCCTGACAGTTCGCTTTGAATAAAACTTGTCCAGCAAGGCCCAACCTTGGTTTTACCATTTGCCTCACCACCACCTATACCCTTCCCTTGGGTCGGCCAACCCAAGGGTCATCTTTATTTTAGCCCCCCCGGGCCAGTGCTTGTCTAAGTGTTGGTCCGAACTGAGCTGCCTGCGGGGCCACCTCGGGGAAACTCGAAGTCTGGTTTTACTCGTAGCTAGTCTCATCCGGTGTTGCCCTGAGAACGAGATATGCGCAGCTCCTATCGGGATTGTCGGCGCATCGGGCGGCTTTGCTGGTCTTGTTTTACCATTGTCGAAATGTCTTGTAAACCGGGATTCCGAGACTGATCGGGTCTTCCTGGGAGAAGGTCTATTCCTTCGTTGATCGCGAGAGCTTGTCATGGGCTAAGTTGGGACACCCTGCGGGTATAAACTTTCGAGAGCCGTGCCCGCGGTTATGTGGCAGATGGGAATTTGTTAATATCCGGTTGTAGATAACTTGACACCAGATCTGAATTAAAATGCATCAACCGCGTGTGTAGCCGTGATGGTCTCTTCTCGGCGGAGTCCGGGAAGTGAACACGGTTTATGTGTTATGCTTGACGTAAGTAGGTGTTCAGGATCACCTCTTGATCATTGCTAGCTTCACGACCGTTCCGCTTGTTCTCTTCTCGCTCTCATTTGCGTATGTTAGCCACCATATCATGCTTAGTCGCTGCTGCAACCTCACCACTTTACCCCTTCCTTTCCCATTAAGCTTTGCTAGTCCTGATACCCATGGTAATGGGATTGCTGAGTCCTCGTGGCTCACAGATTACTACCAACAGATTCTTGGTACAGGTTATCACGATGATCATGGCGAGAGCGATGTTTGCTTGTTTGGAGTTCTTCTGCTTCTTCTTCGATCAGGGGATAGGTTCCAGGTCGGCAGCCTGGGCTAGCAGGGTGGATGTCATTTGAGTTTCTGTTTGTGTTTCATCCGTAGTCGGATGATGATCTTATGTATGATGTATTGTTGTATGCATGTGGCATTGTATGCCTTTTGTATGTATCCCCATCTATTATGTAATGTTGATGTAATGATATCCACCTTGCAAAAGCGTCTTCAAGATGCGCTTCTATCCTTGGTGGGACCATCGAGTTCCTTTTGGATAGGGTCGCATCTTGGGCATGACAAGTTGCGAGACAGAAGGGAAAAGGGGATGAGGTGAAACAAGAACTCAAATGAAGAAGCAAAGAATCGAGAGCACTCGAGAATAAGAGAGGAACGAAGAGAATGACGAGAATCGAGAGCTCATGGAATCAGATAGACTATGAAATCACTCTTCCTAACCGGAGTGGTTAGAATGAGAAAAGAAACGGATAAGACTGAAAGGATTTAGGCAGCACTCCGGCTGAAACATGGGGGAATAGAACACGAGCTTGAGAGGATGGAATGAAACTTGATGAACTCTTGAAGAATGAATTAAATCATGAAGAACCACCATGAAGAACTCCGGTGACAAAAGGATGATGAGATAGAAATGAAGGATGAAAGAATAAGATGAGCCTTGCGATGATTTAGATGGGGATACCAACAAGATGACCGAGGAAATTTGAACTCCGGAAGAGAAAAGATGAAAACACTTGGAACTAGAATTTATTCATCAAGAACAAACTCCAAAGGAAGGGATTAATCACTTGGATGAACTAAGAATAAGATTTATTGTATGCTTATCCTTCATCAAATTAAATTGATGACAAGCAATGGATTTTTGCATACTACTTATTCTTCTTGAAAAAGGATTGAGAAGTGACATGTCGCAAACTTGAGAAGGTCTTCGTGAACCACCGGTAGGATTGAGAAGAACGAATGAAATAATATGATAATCAAGGACAAAGAATCTTGAATGAACCACCGTAAGAATTTGGAAATGACTGATGAAAGAGACTTAATCACCGGGAAGAATTAGAAGACAAATATGCTTGAGGGGATTTAGATGCAAAAGAACAATGAGATCATGAGCTGATTAAAGAATACTTGACAGATGCACCGGGACAATCGGATAATGGTAGCTGAAATGTGAGGACGAAGAATTCTTCTGGAACGACGGCCTCCGGTGAAAAGAAATGGAAAAACAACTTCTGATATACACCGGATGGATGAAAAGAATTTGCATGACTTGAAACAATTTGATAGGATAACATCGAGCTAGCACCGCGAATCTCCGGGAGAACGGACAAGTTTTAAGAGAAATCTTCTTCTTCAAATGATGACGAGAAACACCACCAAAATTACTGAGATACTCCGGGAGATTGAAAAGCGAAGAGGTTGAGCCAACAATGAAAGAATTTGAAAGCAATCTTGGAGAAGGCATTTTTCTGATGGAATCCATTCTTACGTCAAGCTCCAAAAAGAATTTGAGAATAACTCCGGGGGAATTAGAAGAGTCAGGTAAGATCTTGGGAAAAGACCTGTGGGTTAGGGCCCACTAAAGGAAAACACCGTTGGAAAGGATTGTTGAACAGATAGATGATGCACCGGAACAATTGAAATATTTGAATGAGGTGACAACCTCGAACTTATTCGAACACAGACGAATCTCCTGAGATGTCTTGAGAACTCCGGAAGGATAAACTAGCGAGAGGCGAACGAGCAGGGAAACACTTGATCCGAGGAAAAGAATATAGTCAACCCGAAAAACATGAATTAAGTCCACCGGAAAGAAAAAAAGGATGAAGAATGATGAACGAGACGAGAATTCAGCGGTTGAAATAATTGATGAAAGACTGAAAAGGCTCCGTACGAATGAAATATCTTCTCGAATACATGCTCAGAGTTTGGAAAGAAAAGGGGGGAGGGTGGGAAAACAACGGCAACTTGGAAGGGGAAACCGACGAATAGCTTGAAGAGAAAAACACCGGTTGAAAACATTGAGGAAAGAAAGCAAAGACTTCGCACGAGTAGGATGGATACTCGATTACGGACTCCGGTTCCGAGAGGAAGAAGGGTGGGAAAAACAAGGACAACTTCGGACAGGGAAACAACATCGATCGAAAAGAGCTGAGGATTGATCTTGGCAAAGATGAAGAGGCTCGAGTCGACCTGACGAGAAATGCACCGGATAAAAGAGCTGAGGAACAACGATCGGAAAACCAACTGCATCAACCTAAAGAAGAATTTGAAAGGGAAGAGAAGTAATTCAAAACACCTACGTCAAGATTCCTCACCAGAGCGACGAAGGGGCTGAGGAGTAAAAAGAATTCCTACTTCCGATATAACTAGACTCCGAAAACAGTTTTCTTCTAGACTCAACAATGGCCAAACTACACGATCAATCAAGGGGGCTCCTAAGGTCGGTCGAGGCTCAGATACCAACTTGTCACGCCCAAGATGCGACCCTATCCTAAAGGAACTCGAAGGTCCCACCAAGGATAGAAGCGCATCTTGAAGACGCTTTTGCAAGGTGGATATCATTGCATCAACATTACATAATAGATGGGGATACATACAAAAGGCATACAATGCCACGAATCAAACATCATATTACATAAGGGCACCATCCGACTATGGATGAAACACAAGCGAAACTCAAGCGACATCCACCACCTTTAGCCAGGGCTGCCGACTGGAACCTATCCCTGATCGAACAAGAAGCGACAAGATGAACTCCAAAACAAGCAAACATGGCTCTCGCGTCAAGATCATCGCATAACTTTGTACACCTGGCTGTTGCTGTAGTGTCTCCCATGAGCCACAAGGACTCAGCAATCCCATTACCATGGGTATCATGACTAGCAAAGCTTAAAGGGAAAGGAAGGGGTAAAGTGGTGAGGTTGCGGCGACTAAGCATAATATGGTGGTGACATACGCAAATGAGGCGAGAAGAGAAGCAAAGGAATGGTCGTCAACTAGTAATGATCAAGAGGTGATCACGAACACCTACTTCGTCAAACATAACCCGAAACCGTGTTCACTTCCGGACTCCGCCGAAGAGACCATCACGGCTACACTGCGATTGATGCATTTTAATTGGATCTGGTGTCAAGTTATCTACAACGGACATTAACAAATTCCCATCGCCACATAACGCGGACACGGCTCTCGAAAGTTTATACCCTGCGGTGTCCCAACAACCCATGACAAGCTCTCGCGTCAGCGAAGAATAGACCTTCTCCGGGAAGACCCGATCGATCTCGGAATCGGTTTACAAGACATTTCGACAATGGTAAAACAAGACCAGCAAAGCCGCCCGATCGCGCAGCTCCTATCGGGATTGTCGGCGCATAGGCGGCTTTGTGCTGGTCTGGTTCATTTCATTTGCCTTTGAGCAGATGAAATCAGAGATGTGAACCATTATGAGAATAAACGAAAATGAGTCATTTAATGATTATGTTCCGTTATATCGGCTAAGGTAGCGCAGGGAGAACTACTGCGATTGTGTCCCGGTTCTTCTAGACGAGCACCTCAGTAGAGAAAGCCAAAAACTGACTTGCAAGATGTGGCGAGAGCTGGTCGCTGTTCGAGAGGTCTTAAAATCCTTAAAGATTTTCCGCTTTAGGCGATATATCGGCTTCGTCCGATCTAGGCGTGTATAGGGCCCCGGTTCGGCCTTCCGGATTCTAGGGGTTTCGCCAGAATTTAAAATTGTAGACTTCTATGGCTAAGTGAAAGTTATAAAGCCGCATAGTCCGATTGCCTTGTTCGCTGCGCCAGACACCTCCTTAAGGGACCAAAATTTTGGATAAATAGTGTCCGGGTTTTCCACAAACACCCCAGTACTAGTTACATGGGGGAGGAATCCGACGACTGGCCTACTTTCAGAATTTTATAAACAGCCGCACAGAAGGTAATATTGTAAATAACAAAAGTGTGCAAGTAACTTCGTCCTTAAAATACAAACATGACAGAAGTGAATTCATTCAAAAATGGTGTCCTTGGTACATTCATCAGCCAGGAGATGAACACCCTTCATAACGCCATCATAGTACATCTCGGGATGGCGATGCGCCTTGCCCTCCGGCGGCCCGTCGTTGACCAGCTTCTCCGCATCCAGCTTGCCCCAATGCACCTTGACGCGGGCAAGGGCCCGGCGGGCACCTTCGATACAAACGGAGCGCTTGATCACCTCCAGCCGCGGGCAGGCATCCACCATCCGCTTGATTAGGCCAAAGTAGCTACTGGGCATGAGCTCACCAGGCCACATCCGGACTATGAAACCTTTCATAGCCACCTCGGCAGCCACAGGAGTTCGACCAACTGCTCCAGTTGGTCACTCAGAGGCATCGGGTGTTTGGCCCCAGCATACTGGGACCAGAACAGCTTCTCCGTTGACTTCCCCTCCTGGGCACGGTAGAACTCTGCAGCATCTGATACGCTGCGTGGCAGATCTGCGAATGCCCCTGGAGAGCTCTGAATTCGAGTAAGTAAAAGAAACGCCTCCTCCACATGTTTTCTTTGCATAAAGAACTTCTTACCCGCTGCTATCTTCTTAGCCTCCTAGATCTCCTGCTGTGCTTTCTCGGCTTCAGCCTTGGCGTCTTTTAAATTCACAAGGTCCTTCGCAAGCTCGGCCTCTTTCGCCTTCAGATCATGCTCCACGGACTCGTACTTCTTGCCAAGGTCTTGGAGCTCTTGCTGTACCTCACCTACCCTAGCACTTTGCTTTTCGCGCTCCTTACATTCCGAGGCCGCCTTGTCTTCACCCTCGGACATCGCCTTTTTCAGGGACGCCACTTCGGCGGTGACCCCTCTTACACAGTCATGACACTTGGGTGTTAGACTCACCAATTCTGCCTATCCTTAAATGCATAAGAGCGGGAATCACTTACCCTTGTTCTCTTCGAGCTGCCTCTTCGTGAGGTCGGGCTCTCCCTGCGCGTGCTCCAGGTCCCGCTTTAGCTCGGCAACCTCGGTGGTAGAGGCAGCAGCAGCAAGCAGCACAACCTGCTTATTCACAATAATACTTATTATTAGACTCCTGCGGATTATAATTGACCCTCCGTTTGGCTTTTCTTTTTGAACACCAAACAGAGTATCAGGGGCTACTACCTATCGGGTGGTAATTTTGCACATATTTATTACTTACCTCAAAGCCTGTCAGGAGGCTGGTGCAAGCTTCGGTTAGTCCGCTTTTGGCGGACAAAACCTTCCAAATCACCGTACTCATGAGAGTACGGTGCTCTTCATCCATGGAAGCACCACGAAGCGCTTCCAGCAGACAGTCCGGCGCCTCATGGGCAACGGAAGCCCTCAATACAGACGGCTCGCCCTCCCTAACGAGGGGTCGCCCGCCTGAGTCCGGAACCATCGAAAGTTTCGGAATTGTGTTCGGCTGAGAGCCCGGCTGGCCATGGCTCTCGTCGACGCGATCCACGGGGATCTTGAACCCCGCGGGTCCGACGTCTGGGACCCCGCCTCAGGGCGTCGCCAGAGTCACCTCCCCCCGCTCTGGGAGCCTTTGGGACAACACCTCCGTGTCGTTCTCGGGTTGAGGAGTAGTGGCTGTCGGAAGGAATTCATCTCCAAATCGCTCAGGCACCCAGAGGAAGATACCTCGGGGTGATCCCTAGCCGGACTGCACGTATGTTCGGCGTTAAACAAAATCTATAGAGAAAAGTTTTGACTGAGTGCGGGCACTTACGATCGCACTGGGGGCTTCCCCCTCGGCAGCCACCCCTCCTCGCTGAGAGCGGCCGTGACGGAGTAGTCCGGAAGGGGCACCTTCCCCTTCTTGGACGCCCCAGCCTCCCCTACCGAGGCGACTTTCCTCTTCTTCTCCCCCTAGTGTGGGGAGGTAGAATCTCTTCCTGATTCCCCCCGCCTCCGCGGAGGAATCTATCTCGTCGTCAGACGACAGGGGTATGACGGCCTTACGGCGAGGGCCTTTTCTGGCCCCCTGGTCCGCCTCGCCGGGCCCCTCATTATTTCTGGATGGGGCATCTTCTTCTTCTTCCTCCTCCCCTTCGTGGGAGGAGTCCACCTCGTCGTATTCGGACGAGGCTTCCGGCACAACCTTATGCCGGAGACCCTTTCGGATCCCCGGGGCCTTCTTCTCGGCCTTCTTCTCCGACACCTTGTACGGTGCCGGGACCAGCATCTCCGTCAGCAGAGCATCAGCTGGGCCTTCTGGCAGCGGAGCCGGACAGTAAACCTGCTCCGCTGTCTCCATGTAATCCTGAAGCAAACATGCATAATTACTTAAGGCTCTCCCATGAATATATTGGAAAGAACCGGGTCTGATGGCAGTCTAAGAACTCACCTGACTAGGAGCCCGCGCGGCGTGAAGCCCGCGGTCCTCGGATGTGGGAGGAGGTACTTCAGAGGCCTTGAATAGCACCTTCCATGCGCCTTTGTGCGTCATGTCATAGAGCTTCAGGAGCGTCCGGTGTTTGGTCGGGACGAACTCCCACAGATGGACTGCCCGCCTCTGGCAGGGCAAGATCCGTCGAACGAGCATGACCTGGATCACGTTGACAAGCTTGATGTTCTTGTCCTTCATGCTATTGATGCATGTCTGGAGTCCGGTCAGCTCCATAGAATCGCCCCAGGATAGGCCCTTCCTTTCCGTGGAGGTGAGCCGCATGGGGGCTCCAGATCTGAATTCAGAGGCCGCCGCCCAGTTGGCGCCGCGCGGTTCGGTGATGTAGAACCACCCCAATTGCCATCCTTTTACGGTCTCCTCAAAGGAGCCATCGAGCCATGTGACATTGGGCATTCTGCCCACCATGGCCCCTCCGCACTCCGCTTGTTGGCCGATTACAACCTTTGGCTTCACGCAGAAAGTTTGCAGCCATAGGCCGAAGTGAGGCCGGATGCGGAGGAAGGCCTCGCATACGACGATGAACGCCGAGATGTTGAGGACGAAATTTGGGGCTAGATCATGGAAATCTAGCCCGTAGTAGAACATGAGCCCGCGGACAAAGGGACGGAGTGGAAATCCCAGTCCACGGACGAAGTGGGCGACGAATACGACCCTCTCGTGGGGTCCTGGGGTCGGAATGACCTGCCCGGCGTCCGGTAGCCAGTGCGCTATGTCCGCGGCCAAGTATCCGGCCGCCCAAAGATTTGCGATGTGCTTCTCCTTGACGGTGGAAGCCACCCACTTGCCTCCTGCTCCGGACATGTTTAGCTGTGCGGAGAAGACTTGGGCTTGGGCGCTGGAGCTCGAGGGGGCAAGAGTGGGCAAAGGAGGAAGAAGGCGTGGGTGAAATGGGGAGATCTTATCCCTTTATAGAGGAGCCAAAAGTGGTGCGCCTCCCCACTTGCTCGTTGAAAATCGCTTGTTTCCCAAGCGCCACGATTAATGGCGTGGTGAGATTACCCATACCCGTATTGATGAGAATCCCATGATAAGGGGACACGATCTCTACTTTGACAAGACGTGTCAAAGAAACTGCCTCGCAATATGCGCTGTAGCTGGTTGTGGGAAAACGGATCCAATAATGATCCGACCGTAATAACATGCCACATCATCAGAAAAAGTTGTCAGCAGATTGCATTTGTGAAGTATCATTCTCTCTACGGTGGCATATGAAGATCATCTCGCAGATCCGGCCACGGTCTAAGTGTTCGATGATTACTTTGGAGTATTCGGAGGAGGAACCCGCCTTGCAATGCCGAAGACAATACTGCGTGCCGGGCTCATCGTCATTGAAGCCTAGTTCAGGGGCTACTGAGGGAGTCCTGGATTAGGGGGTATCCGAACAGCCGGACTGTGTACAACGTCCGGACTATTGAAGCGTGAAGATACAAGGCTCAAGACTTCGGCCCGTGTCCGGATGGGACTCTCCTTTGCATGGAAGGCAAGCTTGGCGATCCGGATATTATATTTCCTTCCTTGTAACCGACTCCATGTAAACCCTAGCCCTCTCTGTTGTCTATATAAACCGGAGAGGTTGGCCCTTAGAAGGCCGATCACAATTACAATCATACCATCATAGGCTAGCTCTTAGGCTTTAGCCTCTATGATCTCGTGGTAGATCTACTCTTGTACTACCCATATCATCAATATTAATCAAGCAGGAAGTAGGGTTTTACCTCCATCGAGGGGGCCCGAACCTGGGTAAACATCTGTGTCCCTCGCTTCCTGTTACCATCAGCCTTGACGCACAGATCAGGACCCCCTACCCGAGATCCGCCGATTTTGACACTGACCGCGGCCCCCTATCTCCTAGGCCTCCTGGTGGGCCTCCGGCGTCCATCTTCTGCTATATCATCACTTTTACCCTGAAAAAAATCATGGGCAAGCTTACGGGACGAAACTCCGCCGCCACGAGGCGGAACCTTGGCGGAATCAATCTAGGGCTCTGGCAAAGCTGTTCTGCCGGGGACACTTCCCTCCGGGAGGCGGAAATCATCACCAACGTCATAACCAACGATCCTCTCATCGGGAGGGGGTCAATCTCCATCAACATCTTCACCAGCACCATCCGCTCTCAAAACCCTAGTTCATCTCTTGTATTCAATCTTGTATCAAAACCACAAATTGGTACCTGTCGGTTGCTAGTAGTGTTGATTACTCCTTGTAGTTGATGCTAGTTGGTTTACTTGGTGGAAGATCATATGTTCAGATCCTCTATGCATATTATTACTCCTCTGATTATGAACATGAATATGCTTTGTGAGTAGTTACGTTTGTTCCTGAGGACATGGGTGAAGTCTTGCTATTAGTAGTCATGTGAATTTGGTATTCGTTCGATATTTTGACGAGATGTATGTTGTCTTTCCTCTAGTGGTGTTATGTGAATGTCGACTACATGACACTTCACCATTATTTGGGCCTAGAGGAAGGCATACGGAAGTAATAAGTAGATGATGGGTTGCTAGAGTGATAGAAGCTTAAACCCTAGTTTATGCGTTGCTTCGTTAGGGGTTGATATGGACCCATATGTTTAATGCTGTGGTTAGGTTTACCTTAATACTCCTTTTTGTAGTTGCGGATGCTTGCATTAGGGGTTAATCATAAGTGGGATGATTTTCCAAGTTAGGACAGTACGCAAGTACCGGTCCACCCACATATCAAATTATCAAAGTACCGAACGCAAATCTTACTAACGTGATGAAAGCTAGCTTGACGATAATTCCCAATGTGTCCTCGGGAGCTCCTTCTTCATTATTAGAATTTGTCCAGGCTTATCCTTTGCTACATAAAGGATTGGGCCACCTTGCTGCACTTTATTTACTTTTTTCTTGTTACTATTTATCTTATCACAAAACTATCTATCACCTACTATTTCAGTGCTTGCAGAGAAAACCTTACCGAAAACCGCTTATCATTTCCTTCTGCTCCTCGTTGGGTTCGACACTCTTACTTATCGAAAGGACTACGATAGATCCCCTATACTTGTGGGACATCAAGACTCTTTTCTGGCGCCGTTGCGGGGAGTGTAGCGCTTTTGGTTAGTGGAAATTGGTAAGGAAACATTTATATAGTGTGCTGAAATTTTCTGTTACTTGTCACTATGGAAACTAATCCTTTGAGGGGCTTGTTTGGGGTATCTTCACCTCAACCATAAGAGCAAAGAGACGCTCCTCAACCCACTGAAATTTATGAAAATATTCACTTTGAGATTCATTCGGGTATGATAGAAAAACTGCAAGCTAATCCTTTTGCAGGAGACGAAACATTGCATCCCGACTTACTCCTTATCTTTGTGGATGAAATTTGTGGATTATTTAAGCTTGCAGGTATTCCCAATGATGTTGTCAAAAGGAAGGTCTTCCCTTTATCTTTGAAGGGAGATGCAATGACATGGTGTAGGCTATGTGATGATACGAGATATTGGAATTATAAGCAATTGAAGTTGGAATTTCACCAGAAGTTCTATCCTATGCATCTTGTTCATCGTGATCGTAATTACATATATAATTTCTGGCCTCGTGAAGGAGAAAGCATCGCTCAAGCTTGGGGGAGGCTTAAGTCAATGTTGTATTCATGCACCAATCATGAGCTCTCTCAGGAAATGATTATTCAGAATTTTTATGCTCGGCTTTCTCTTGATAATCGCAACTTGCTCGATACTTCCTATGCTGGTTCCTATATGCAGAATGTTGGAAATATGCCCTAGAGGCAATAATAAAATGGTTATTATTATATTTCCTTGTTCATGGTAATTTTCTTTTATTCATGCTATAATTGTGTTATCCGGAAATCATAATACATGTGTGAATACATAGACCACAACATGTCCCTAGTGAGCCTCTAGTTGACTAGCTCGTTTATCAATAGATGGTCACGGTTTCCTGACCATGGACATTGGATGTCATTGATAACGGGATCATATCATTGGGAGAATGATGTGATGGACAAGACCCAATCCTAAGCATAGCACAAGATCGTGTAGTTCGTTTGCTAGAGCTTTTCCTTAGACCATGAGATAGTGTAACTCCCGGATGCCATAGGAGTGCTTTGGGTGTACCAAACGTCACAATGTAACTGGGTGACTATAAAGGTATACTACAGGTATCTCCGAAAGTGTCTATTGGGTTGACACGAATCGAGACTGGGATTTGTCACTCCGTATGACGGAGAGGTATCTCTGGGCCCACTCGGTAATGCATCATCATAATGAGCTCAAAGTGACTAAGTGGTTGGTCACAGGATCATGCATTACGGTACGAGTAAAGTGACTTGCCAGTAACGAGATCGAATGAGGTATTAGGATACCGACGATCAAATCTCGGGCAAGAAATGTACCGATTGACAAAGGGAATTGTATAAGGGATTACTTGAATCCTCGACATCGTGGTTCATTCGATGAGATCATTGTGGAACATGTGGGAGCCAATATGGGTATCCAGATCCCGCTGATGGTTATTGGCCGGAGAGTCGTCTCGGTCATGTCTGCCGAACCCGTAGGGTCTACACACTTAAGGTTCGGTGACGCTAGGGTTGTAGAGATACTAGTATGTGGTAACCCAAAAGTTGTTCAGAGTCCCGGATGAGATCTCGGACGTCACTAGGAGTTCTGGAATGGTCCGGAGGTGAAGAATTATATATAGGAAGTCCAGTTTCGGCCATCGGGAAAGTTTCGGGAGTCACCGGTATTGTACCGGGACCACCGGAAGGGTCCCGAGGGTCCACCGGGTGGGGCCACCTATCCCGGAGGCCCCCATGGGATGAAGTGGGACGGGGAACCTGCACCTGGTGGGCTGGTGCGCCCCCCTTGGGACCCCCCTGCGCATAGGGTTGGAAACCCTAGGGGTGGGGGGCCCCACTTGGCTTGGGGGGCAAGCCACCCCCTTGGCCGCCGCCCCTGGCCCCTATATAAAGAGGGGGGAGGGAGGGCAGCCGCACCCAAGTCCCTGGCGCCTCCCTCTCCCTCTGCAACACCTCTCCCTCTTGTAGAGCTTGGCGAAGCCCTGCCGAGATCGCCGCTGCTTCCACCACCACGCCGTCGTGCTGCTGGATCTCCATCAACCTCTCCCTCCCCCTTGCTGGATCAAGAAGGAGGAGACGTCTTCCCCAACCGTACGTGTGTTGTACGCGGAGGTGCCGTCCGTTCGGCACTAGGATCATCGGTGATTTGGATCACGACGAGTACGACTCCCTCAACCCTGTTCTCTTGAACGCTTCCGCGCGATCTACAAGGGTATGTAGATGCACTCCTCTATCTCGTTGCTAGATGACTCCATAGATTGATCTTGGTGAAGCATAGAAATTTTTTATTTTCTGCAACGTTCCCCACCATTGGCATCATGAGCTAGGTCTATGCGTAGTTTCTATGCACGAGTAGAACACAAACTTGTTGTGGGCGTAGATGCTGTCAATTTTCTTGCCACTGCTAGTCTTATCTTGCTTCGGCGGCATCTGAGATGAAGTGGCCCGGACCGACCTTACACGTACGCTTACGTGAGACAGGTTCCACTGACTGACATGCACTAGTTGCCTAAGGTGGCTAGCGGGTGTCTGTCTCTCCCACTTTCGTTGGAGCGGATTCGATGAAAAGGGTCCTTATGAAGGGTAAATAGAAATTGGCATATCACGTTGTCATTTTACTAGGTAAGAAACGTTCTTGCTAGAAACCTATAGAAGCCATGTAAAAACATGCAACAACAATTAGAGGACGTCTAACTTGTTTTTGCAGCATATGCCTTGTGATGTGATATGGCCAAAGAGGATGTGATGAATGAAATATATGTGATGTATGAGATTGATCATGTTCTTGTAATAGGAATCATGACTTGCATGTCGATGAGTATGACAACCGGCAGGAGCCATAGGAGTTGTCTTTATTTTTTGTATAACCTGCGTGTCATTGAATAACGCCATGTAAATTACTTTACTTTATTGCTAAACACGTTAGCCATGGAAGTAGAAGTAATCGTTGGCGTGACAACTTCATGAAGACACGATGATGGAGATCATGATGATGGATATGATGGTGTCATGCCGGTGATGAAGATGATCATGGCGCCCCGAAGATGGAGATCAAAGGAGCAATATGATATTGGCCATATCATGTCACAATTTGATTGCATGTGATGTTTATCATGTTTTGCTTCTTATTTGCTTAGTACGACGGTAGTAATAAGATGATCCCTTAAAGTAATTTCAAGAAAGTGTTCCCCCTAACTGTGCGCCGTTGCGAAAGTTCGTTGTTTTGAAGCACCACGTGATGATCGAGTGTGATAGATTCTAACGCTCACATACAACGGGTGTAAGACAGCTTTACACATGAAAAACACTTAGGTTGACTTGATGAGCCTAGCATGTACAGACATGGCCTCGGAACACAAGAGACCGAAAGGTCGAACATGAGTCGTATGGAAGATATGATCAACATGGAGATGTTCACCGATGATGACTAGTCCGTCTCACGTGATGATCGGACACAGTCTAGTTGAGTCAGATCATGTATCACTTAGATGACTAGAGGGATGTCTAATCTGAGTGGGAGTTCATTAAATAATTTGATTAGATGAACTTAATTATCATGAACTTAGTCTAAAAACCTTTGCAAAATGTCTTGTAGATCAAATGGCCAACGCTCATGTCAACCTCAAATTCAACGCGTTCCTAGAGAAAACCAAGCTGAAAGATGATGGCAGCAACTATTCGGACTGGGTCCGGAACCTGAGGATCATCCTCATAGCTGCCAAGAAAGCATATGTCCTAGAAGGACCGCTAGGTGAAGCACCCATCCTAGAGAACCAAGACGTTATGAACGCTTGGCAGTCACGTGCTGATGATTACTCCCTTGTTCAGTGCAGCATGCTTTCCAGCTTAGAACCAGGGATCCAAAAGCATTTTGAGCAACACGGAGCATATGAGATGTTCGAGGAGCTAAAAATGGTTTTCCAAGCTCATGCCCGGGTCGAGAGATATGAAGTCTCCGACAAGTTCTACAGTTAAGATGGAGGAAAATAGTTACATCGGTGAGCACATACTCAAAATGTCTGGTTGCACAACCGCTTGTCCCACTGGAGATTAACCTCCGGACGAGGCGGTCATTGATGAGAATCCTTGATCGCTCCCACCTAGCTACAAGAGCTTTGTGATGAATTACAATATGCGGGGATGGTGAAAACTATTCTGAAGTATTTTCAATGCTGAAATCAGCAGAGGTGGAAATCAAAAGGAACATCAAGTGTTGATGGTCAATAAAACCACTAGTTTCAAGAAAGGCAAGGGTAAGAAGAACTTCAAGCAGGACGGCAAGGAGTTGCGGCGCCCGTAAGCCAGCTGCCGGAAGAAGCCAAAGAATGGACCCAAACCGAGACTCGAGTACTTTTATTGCAAGGAAAGGGACACTTTGAAGCGGAACTGCCCCAAATACTTAGCGGACAAGAAGGCCGGCAACACCAAAGGTATATGTGATATACATGTAATTGATGTGTACCTTACAAGATTACTCGTAGTAGCTCCCCGGTATTTGATACGGTGCGGTTGCTCATATTTGTAACTCAAAACAGGAGCTGCGGAATAAGCGGAGACTGGCGAAGGACGAGGTGACGATGCGCGTCGGGAATGGTTCCAAGGTCGATGTGATCACCGTCGGCATGCTACCTCTACATTTACCTACGGGATTAGTTTTAAACCTCAATAATTGTTATTTAGTGCTAGCTTTGAGCATGAACATTGTATCTGGATCTCGTTTAATGCGAGATGGCTACTCATTTAAATCCGAGAATAATGGTTGTTCTATTTATATGAGAGATATGTTTTATGGTCATGCCCCGCTGGTCAATGGTTTATTCTTAATGAATCTCGAACGTGATGTTACACATATTCATAGTGTGAATACCAAAAGATGTAAAGTTGATAACGATAGTCCCACATACTTGTGGCACTGCCGCCTTGGTCACATTGGTGTCAAATGCATGAAGAAGCTCCATGCTGACGGACTTTTGGAGTCTCTTGATTACGAATCATTTGACACGTACGAACCATGCCTTATGGGCAAAATGACCAAGACTCCATTCTCCGAAACAATGGAGTGAGCAACCAACTTATTGGAAATCATACATACTGATGCGTGCGGTCCAATGAGCGTTGAGGCTCACGGAGGATATCGTTATGTTCTCTCTCTCACTGACGACTTGAGTAGATATGGGTATGTCTACTTGATGAAACACAAGTCTGAGACCTTTGAAAAGTTCGAGGAATTTTAGCATGAGGTAGAGAATCAAGGTGACCGAAAGATAAAGTTCTTACGATCAAATCATGGGGGAGAATATTTAAGTCACAAATTTGGTACGCACTTAAGGAAATGTGGAATCGTTTCACAACTCATGCCGCCTGGAACATCTCAGTGTAACGGTGTGTCCGAACGTCGTAATTGCACTCTATTGGATATGGTGCGATCTATGATGTCACTCACCGATTTACCGCTATCATTTTGGGGATACGCTGTAGAGACAGCTACATTCACTTTAAATAGGGCGCCGTCTAAATCCGTTGAGACAACACCATATGAATTATGGTTTAGGAAGAAACATAAGCTGTCGTTTCTAAAAGTTTGGGGATGCGATGCTTATGTCAAGAAACTTCAACCTGAAAAGCTCGAACCCAAGTCGGAAAAATGCATCTTCATAGGATACCCTAAGGAAACCATTGGGTATACCTTCTACCTCATATCCGAAGGCAAGATCTTTGTTGCCAAGAACGGGTCCTTTCTAGAGAAAGAGTTTCTCTCGAAAGAAGTAAGTGGGAGGAAAGTGGAACTTGATGAAGTACTACCTCTTGAAAGTAGCGCAGCTCAAGAAGATGTTCGTGTGGTGCCTGCACTGACTAGAGAGGAAACTAATGATGATGATCAAGGTACTTCGGATCAAGTTACTACTGAACTTCGTAGGTCCACGAGGACACGTTCCACACCAGAGTGGTATTCCTAGAAATCATGTTGTTAGACAACGGTGAACCTTCGAACTATGAAGAAGCAATGGCGGGCCCAGATTCCAACAAATGGCTTGAGGCCATGCAATCCGAGATAGGATCCATGTATGAAAACAAAGTATGGACTTTGACAGACTTGCCCGATGATCTGCGAGCGATAGAAAACAAATGGATCTTTAAGAAGAAGACGGACGCGGATGGTAATGTTACCATCTATAAAGCTCGACTTGTCGCTAAGGGTTATCGACACGTTCAAGGGTTGACTATGATGAGACTTTCTCTCCCGTAGCGAAGCTGAAGTCCGTACGAATCATGTTAGCAGTTGCCGCATACTATGATTATGAGATATGGCAAATGGACGTCAAAACGGCATTCCTTAACAGCCATCTTAAGGAAGAACTGTATATGATGCAGCCGGAAGGTTTTGTCGATCCTAAGAATGTTAACAAGGTATGCAAGCTCCAGCGCTCAATCTATGGGCTGGTGCAAGCATCTCGGAGTTGGAACATTCACTTTAATGAAATGATCAAAGCGTTTGGGTTTATGCAGACTTATGGAGAATCCTGCGTTTACAAGAAAGTGAGTGGGAGCTCTGTAGCATTTCTCATATTATATGTGGATGACATACTTTTGATGGGAAATGACATAGAACTTTTGGACAACATTAAGGCCTACTTGAATAAGTGTTTTTCAATGAAGGACCTTGGAGAAGCTGCTTACATAATAGGCATCAAGATCTATAGAGATATATCGAGACGCCTCATAGGTGTTTCACAAATTACATACCTTGATAAGATATTGAAGAAGTTCAATATGGATCAGTCCAAGAAGGGGTTCTTGCTTGTGTTGCAAGGTGTGAAATTGAGCTCGGCTCAATGTCTGACCACTTCAGAAGATAGAGAAAAGATGAGTGTCGTCCCCTATGCCTCGGCCATAGGGTCTATCATGTATGCCATGCTGTGTACCAGACCTGATGTAAACCTTGCCGTAAGTTTGGTAGGAAGGTACCAAAGTAATCCCGGCATGGAACACTGGACAGCGGTCAAGAACATCCTGAAGTACCTGAAAAGGACTAAGGATATGTTTCTCGTATATGGACGTGACGAAGAGCTCGTCGTAAAGGGTTACGTCGACGCTAGCTTCAACACAGATCTGGATGACTCTAAGTCACAAACCGGATACGTGTATATTTTGAATGGTGGGGTAGTAAGCTGGTGCAGTTGCAAGCAAAGCGTCGTGGCGGGATCTACATGTGAAGCAGAGTACATGGCAGCCTCAGAGGCAGCGCATGAAACAATATGGGTGAAGGAGTTCATCACCGACCTAGGAGTCATACCCAATGCGCCGGGGCGAATCACACTCTTCTGTGACAACACTGGAGCTATTGCCCTTGCCAAGGAGCCCAGGTTTCACAAGAAGTCCAGGCACATCAAGCGTCGCTTCAACTCCATTCGTGAAAATTTTCAAGATGGAGACATAGATATTTGCAAAGTGCATACGGATCTGAATGTCGCAGATCCGTTGACTAAACCTCTTCCGCGAGCAAAACATGATCAACACCAGAACTCTATGGCTGTTCGATTCATCACAATGTAACTAGATTATTGACTCTAGTGCAAGTGGGATACTGTTGGAAATATGCCCCAGAGGCAATAATAAAATGTTTATTATTATATTTCCTTGTTCATGGTAATTGTCTTTTATTCATGCTATAATTGTGTTATCCGGAAATTGTAATACATGTGTGAATACATAGACCACAACATGTCCCTAGTGAGCCTCTAGTTGACTAGCTCGTTTATCAATAGATGGTCACGGTTTCCTGACCATGGACATTGGATGTCATTGATAACAGGATCACATCATTGGGAGAATGATGTGATGGACAAAACCCAATCCTAAGCATAGCACAAGATCGTGTAGTTCATTTGCTAGAGATTTTCCAATATCAAGTATCATTTCCTTAGACCATGAGATCGAGTAACTCCCGGATGCCGTAGGAGTGCTTTGGGTGTACTAAACGTCACAGTGTAACTGGGTGACTATAAAGGTATACTATTGGTATCTCCAAAAGTGTCTGTTGGGTTGACACGAATCGAGACTGGGATTTGTCACTCCGTGTGACGGAGAGGTATCTCTGGGCCCACTCGGTAATGCATCATCATAATGAGCTCAAAGTGACTAAGTGGTTGGTCACGGGATCATGCATTACGGTACGAGTAAAGTGACTTGCCGGTAACGAGATTGAATGAGGTATTAGGATACCGACGATCAAATCTCGGGCAAGTAACGTACCGATTGACAAAGGGAATTGTATACGGGATTACTTGAATCCTCGACATCGTGGTTCATTCGATGAGATCATCGTGGAACATGTGGGATCCAACATGGGTATCCAGATCCCGCTGATGGTTATTGGCCGGAGAGTCGTCTCGGTCATGTCTGCATGTCTCCCGAACCCATAGGGTCTACACACTTAAGGTTCGGTGACGCTAGGGTTGTAGAGATACTAGTATGCGGTAACCCGAAAGTTGTTCAGAGTCCCAGATGAGATCCCGGTCGTCACGAGGACTTCCGGAATGGTCTGGAGGTGAAGAATTATATATAGGAAGTCCAGTTTCGGCCATCGGGAAAGTTTCGGTGGTCACCGGTATTGTACCGGGACCACCAGAAGGGTCCCGGGGGTCCACCGGGTGGGGCCACCTATCCCGGAGGGCCCCATGGGCGTAAGTGGGAGGGGGAACCAACCCCTGGTGGGCTGGTGCGCCCCCCTTGCCCCCCTGCGCGTAGGGTTGGAAACCCTAGGGGTGGGGGCGCCTCACTTGGCTTGGGGGGCAAGCCACCCCCTTGGCCACCGCCCCCCCTTGAGATCCAATCTCTAGGGGGCTGGCGCTCCCCCTAGCCCCTATATAAAGAGGAGGAGGGAGGGCAGCCGCACCCAAGTCCCTGGCGCCTCCCTCTCCCTCTGCAACACCTCTCCCTCTCGTAGAGCTTGGCGAAGCCCTGCCGAGATCGCCGCTGCTTCCACCACCACGCCGTCGTGCTGCTGGATCTCCATCAACCTCTCCTCCCCCCTTGCTGGATCAAGAAGGAGGATACGTCTTCCCCAACCGTACGTGTGTTGAACACGGAGGTGCCGTCCGTTCGGCACTAGGATCATCGGTGATTTGGATCACGACGAGTACGACTCCCTCAACCCCGTTCTCTTGAACGCTTCCGCGCGATCTACAAGGGTATGTAGATGCACTCCTCTATCTCGTTGCTAGATGACTCCATAGATTGATTTTTATTTTCTGCAACGTTACCCAACACTGAAGACTATTGATTTCAAATGGGACTTATTGAAAAGAATTGAATGCAACTCTGAAGATTGGGGTTCTGACGATGGTAGGGAGTCAGGTATGACACCTAAGTTTGATTGTGTTAAATCTTTTATGGATACCAATGCTTTCCGTGGATTTAGCTCTAAGTATGGACTTGACTCTAAGATAGTAGCTACTTTTTGTGAAACTTTTGCTACTCACGTTGATCTCCCTAAAGAGAAGTGGTTTAAATATAATACTCATGTTGAAGTGAAAGTAGTTGCACCTATTACAGTCAAAGAGAAGACTATTACATATAGTGATCCTATTATTCCTACTGCTTATGTCGAAAAACCTCCTTTTCCTGTTAGGATAAAAGTATCATGCTAAAGCTTCGACTGTTGTTCGTAAGAGTAATACTAGGACCTATACACCTCCTGAGCAAATTAATGTTGAACCTGATATTGCTATGATTAAAGATCTCTTGGATGAGGACTTAGATGGGCATGTTAACTCTTTCTTGGGTGAAACTGCTAATAAAAATTTGAAGAAGCACCGAGCTGCTATTGGTTATACTCTGGATGATCTTAAGGGCATTAGTCCCACATTATGTCAACACAAAATTTCAGTGGAGAAAGATGCCAAACCAGTTAGAGATCCCTAAAGACGATTAAATCCCAAAATGAAGGAAGTGGTAAGAAAGGAGATTCTAAAGCTCCTTGAGGCAGGTATTATTTATCCCGTTGCTGATAGTGAATGGGTAAGCCCTGTCCATTGTGTCCCTAAAAAGGGAGGTATTACCGTTGTTCCGAATGATAAAGATGAATTGATCCTGCAAAGAATTATTACATGCTATAGGATGGTAATTGATTTTCGTAAGTTAAATAAAGCTACTAAGAAAGATCATTACCCTTTACCTTTTATTGATCAAATGCTAGAAAGGCTATCCAAATGCACACATTTTTGCTTTCTAGATGGTTATTCTGGCTTCTCTCAAATACCTGTGTCAGTGAAGGATCAATCTAAAACTACTTTTACTTGCCCTTTTGGTACTTTTGCTTATAGACGTATGCCTTTTGGTTTATGTAATGCACCTGCTACCTTTCAAAGATGCATGATGGCTATATTCTCTGATTTTTGTGAAAAGATTTGTGAAGTATTCATGGATGACTTCTCCGTCTATGGGTCCTCTTTTGATGATTGTTTGAGCAACCTTGATCGAGTTTTGCGAGATCACTAAGACAATAGTCTCGTCTGAATTGGGAAAAGTGTCACTTTATGGTTAATGAAGGCATTGTCTTGGGGCACAAGATTTCCGAGAGAGGTATTGAAGTTGATAAAGCCAAAGTTGATGCTATTGAAAAGATGCCATGTCCCAAGGACATAAAAGGTATAAGAAGTTTCCTTGGTCACGCCGGCTTTTATAGGAGGTTCATTAAGGACTTTTCTAAAATCTCTAGGCCTCTGACTAATTTATTGCAAAAAGATATTCCTTTTGTCTTTGATGATGATTGTGTAGAAGCATTTGAAACACTTAAGAAAGCTTTGATCACTGCACCTATTGTTCAGCCACCTGATTGGAATTTACCTTTTGATATTATGTGCGATGCTAGTGATTATGTTGTAGGTGCTGTTTTTGGGCAAAGAGTCGATAAGAAATTGAATGTTATCCCGTATGCTAGTAAGACACTTGATACTGCCCTGAGAAATTATGCTACCACTGAAAAAGAGTTCTTAGCAGTTGTGTTTGCATGTGATAAGTTTAGACCTTATATTGTTGATTCCAAAGTTACTATTCACACTGATCATGCTGCTATTAAATATCTTATGGAAAAGAAAGATGCGAAGCCTAGACTCATTAGATGGGTTCTCTTGCTCCAAGAATTTGACTTGCATATTATTGATAGAAAGGGAGCAGATAATCCCATTGCAGACAACTTGTCTAGGCTATAGAATGTTCTTGATGACCCACTACCTATTAATGATAGTTTTCCTGACGAACAATTAGCGGTTGTCAATGCTTCTCGTACTGCTCCTTGGTATGGTGATTATACTAATTACATTGTTGCTAAATATGTACCGCCTAGTTTCACATACCAGCAAAAGAAAAAGTTCTTTTATGATTTAAGACATTACTTCTGGGATGATCCACACCTTTATAAAGAAGGAGTAGATGGTATTATTAGACGTTGTGTGCCTGAGCATGAACAGGTACAAATCCTACGCAAGTGTCACTCTGAATCCTATGGAGGACACCACGCTGGAATTAGAACTGCAAACAAGGTATTACAATCTGGTTTTTATTGGCCTACTCTCTTCAAAGATGCTCGTAAGTTTGTCTTATCTTGTGATGAATGTCAAAGAATAGGTAACATCAATAGACGTCAAGAAATGCCTATGAATTATTCTCTTGTTATTGAACCGTTTGATGTTTCGGGCTTTGATTATATGGGACCTTTTCCTGCCTCCAATGGTTATACACATATTCTAGTTGCTGTTGATTACGTTACTAAGTGGGTAGAAGCTATTCCAACTAGTAGTGCTGATCATAACACTTCTATTAAAATGCTTAAAGAAGTTATTTTTCCGAGGTTTGGAGTCCCTAGATATCTTACGACTGATGGTGGTTCACACTTTATTCATGGTGCTTTCCGTAAGATGCTCGCTAAGTATGATGTCAATCATAGAATCGCATCTCCTTATCACCCGCAGTCTAGTGGTCAAGTAGAGTTGAGCAATAGAGAGCTCAAATTAAATTTGCAAAAGACTGTGAATAGATCTAGAAAGAATTGGTCCAAAAAACTTGATGATGCATTATGGGCCTATAGAACTGCATACAAAAATTCTATGGGTATGTCTCCATATAAGATGGTTTATGGAAAAGCATGTCATTTACCTCTTGAACTTGAACATAAAGCATATTGGGCCATTAAAGAGCTCAATTATGACTTCAAACTTGCCGGTGAGAAGAGGTTGTTTGATATTAGCTCACTTGATGAATGGAGAACCCAAACATATGAGAATGCCAAGCTTTTCAAAGAAAAAGTCAAATGCTGGCATGATAAGAGGATACAAAAGCATGAGTTTCATGTAGGAGACTATGTGTTATTATTCATTTCTCGTTTAAGATTTTTTGCAGGAAAACTTCTCTCAAAATGGGAAGGTCATACATTATCGAGGAGGTCTATCGTTCTGGTGCTATAAAAATCAACAACTTCGAAGGCACAAATCCGAGGGTGGTAAACGGTCAAAGAATTAAACATTATATTTCAGGCAATCCTATCAATGTTGAAACTAATATTATTGAAACCATAACCCCTGAGGAATACATAAAGGTACACTTTCCAGAATGTTCGAGACTCCGAAAAGGAATAGGTACGTGGTACGGTAAGTAAACTGACTCCAAAACAACTCTAATGGCAATTTTTATCAGTTTTGGATTATTTAAGAATTTTAGGAAGAAAGAAGTTGTCCGAAAGGGACACGAGGCTCCCACGAGAGAGGAGGGCGCGCCCCCCCTGTAGGGCATGCCCCCTGTCTCGTGGGCACCTCGTGTGCCTCCTGGACTCCGTTTTCTTGTATGTTACGTATTTTGGTCGGCAAAAATTCATTATATATACTCCCGAAGGTTTTGACCACAGTATCACGCAAATATCCTATGTTTTCGTTTTGAGCTGTCCTTGTTGCAGAATAAAGTAAGATGTCGTCCCAAGATTCAGAGGGAGAGAGCTACATGGCTGATTATATCGCAAACCCAAAAGTATATGGGGATGTGGAACATTATGGCTAGACCACAGAGGAAGAAGAAGACTATGCTCCAAAGGGGAAGGAGGACACAATCTCTGATGAAGAGGACGATCCACTACCTCAACCTGGTGATATGCATGTGGAGTTCAAGAAGTCAAGCCTCCCTAAGGTCCAATCTATCCCACCACGTTTTTTGCAGGACAACAAGGCATCACTATGCAAAAAGATAATGAAACTTGAGCTCGATAATGAGGATCTGAGGGAGGAAAATTTTAGTCTCAAACGCAAGCTAGAGAAGAAAAATGCAACAACTCCTACTTCACCACCTCCGAAGAAATAATCATATGGGTATGGGCACTCCCCTTGGCAACTGCCAAGCTTGGGGGAGGTGCCCCGGTATCGTATCACCATCACACTCCTATCTTTACCGCTTTATTTAGTTCGATCCTTTTAGTAGTATCTTGATCTAGTAGTTTGAAGTTTTGATATCAAGTAGTTTTGAGTTTTGCATTGTGATCTCTTTATGTAATCGAGTCCGCATGCTATCTATAATAAAGATTAGTGTTGAGTCAAGGGCTTTGCTATGATGCTATGATCTTGAGAAAGTAGAAAGAACAAAAGAGTTCATATTGATCTTATGGATAGTGATAACTTCACACATATAAAGTATGAGGCATAAAAATTGTTGAGAGTTGATGAACGTAGCCTTGGTCATCGTTGCAATTAATAGGAAGTGATAAGGAAAGAGGGGTTCACATATAAATATATTATCTTGGACATCTTTTATGATTGTGAAGCACTCATTAAGTACGACATGCTAAAAGAGTTGATGTTGGACAAGGAAGACAACGTAATGGGTTATGTTTTCCGACATCTCAGTTAAAGTATATTGTCATTGACCTTCCAAACATGTTGAGCTTGCCTTCCCCCCTCTTGCTAGCCAAATTCCTTGAACTAAGTAGAGATACTACTTGTGCTTCCAAATATCCTCAAACCCAGTTTTGCCATGAGAGTCCACCATACCTACCTATGGATTGAGTAAGATCCTTCAAGTAAGTTGTCATCGGTGCAAGCAATAAAAATTGCTCTCTAAATATGTATGACTTATTAGTGCAGAGAAAATAAATTTGTACGAACTTGTTGTGGAAGTAATAAAAGTGACGGACTGCATAATAAAGGTCCACATGCAAGGGGCAATATAAAGTGACATTCTTTTGCACTAAGATTTTATGCATTAACCCTAAACGCGCATGACAACCTCTGCTTCCCTCTGCGAAGGGCCTATCTTTTACTTTATGTTTTTACTTTATGCTTGAGTCAAGGTGATCCTCACCTTTCCCTTTTTCATTTTATCCTTTGGCAAGCTCCTCGTGTTTGAAAGATCATGATACATATATCCAATTGGATGTAAGTTGGCATAGGCTATTATTGTTGACATCACCTAAAGGTGAATACGTTGGGAGCCAACACAATAAGCCCCTATCTTTCTCAGTGTCCGGCTGAAACTCTATAACCACAAGTATTGCGTGAGTGATAACAATTGTAGGGGACTACAAGATAGTTGAGTATGTGAGCTTGCTGAAAAGCTCTATTATTGACTCTTTCCGATGTTACGATAAATTGCAATTGCTTCAATGACTGAGATTATAGTTTATTAGTTCCCAATGAAGTTTTTGAACCATACTTGACATTGTGAATTTTTTATTACTTGAGCATAGGAAATCATATGATAAAATCTATATATGTTGCTGCTATTAGAATGATCATGATGCCTTCATGTCCGTATTTTATTTTTATTGACACCTCTATCTCTAAACATGTGGACATATTTTTCGATTTCGGCTTCCGCTTGAGGACAAGTGAGGTCTAAGCTTGGGGGAGTTGATATGTCCATTTTGCATCATGCTTTTATATCAATATTTATTGCATTATGGGCTGTTATTACACATTATATCTCGATACTTATGGCTATTCTCTCTTATTTTACAAGGTTTACCATGAAGAGGGGGAATGCCTGTAGCTGGAATTCTGGCTGGAAAAGGAGCAAACGTTGGAAACCTATTCTGCACAACTCCAAAAGTCCTGAAACTCCACGAAACAACTGTTTGGATTTAATAAGAATTTATGAGCGAAAGAAATAGGCCAGGGGGGCCACACCCTGTCCAGGAGACAGGGGGCGCGCCCCCCCTGTAGGGCGCGACCCCCTATCTCCTAGGCCCCCTGGTGGGCCTCCGGCGTCCATCTTCTGCTATATCATCACTTTTATCCTAAAAAATCATGGGCAAGCTTACGGGACGAAACTTCGCCGCCACGAGGCGGAACCTTGGCGGAATCAATCTAGGGCTCTGGTGGAGTTGTTCTGCCAGGGACACTTCCCTTCGGGAGGGGGAAATCATCACCAACGTCATCACCAATGATCCTCTCATCGGGAGGGGGTCAATCTCCATCAACATCTTCACCAGCACCATCCCCTCTCAAAACCCTAGTTCATCTCTTGTATCCAATCTTGTATCAAAACAATAAGTTGGTACCTGTGGGTTGCTAGTAGTGTTGATTACTCCTTGTAGTTGATGCTAGTTGGTTTACTTGGTGGAAGATCATATGTTCAGATCCTCTATGCATATTATTACTCCTCTGATTATGAACATGAATATGCTTTGTGAGTAGTTACGTTTGTTCCTGAGGACATGGGTGAAGTCTTACTATTAGTAGTCATGTGAATTTGGTATTCGTTCGATATTTTGATGAGATGTATGTTGTCTTTCCTCTAGTGGTGTTATGTGAACGTCGACTACATGACACTTCACCATTATTTGGGCCTAGAGGAAGGCATAGGGAAGTAATAAGTAGATGATGGGTTGCTAGAGTGATAGAAGCTTAAACCCTAGTTTATGCGTTGCTTCGTTAGGGGTTGATATGGACCCATATGTTTAATGATGTGGTTAGGTTTACCTTAATACTCATTTTTTTAGTTGCGGATGCTTGCATTAGGGGTTAATCATAAGTGGGATGCTTGTCCAAGTTAGGACGGTACCCAAGTGCTGGTCCACCCACATATGAAATTATCAAAGTACCGAACGCAAATCTTACGAACGGGATGAAAGATAGCTTGACGATAATTCCCAATGTGTCCTCGGGAGCTCCTTCTTCATTATTAGAATTTGTCCAGGCTTATCCTTTGCTACATAAAGGATTGGGCCACCTTGCTGCACTTTATTTACTTTATTTACTTTTTTGCTCGTTATTGTTTATCTTATCACAAAACTATCTATCACCTACTATTTCAGTGCTTGCAGAGAAAACCTTACTGAAAACCGCTGATCATTTCCTTCTGCTCCTCGTTGGGTTCGACACTCTTACTTATCGAAAGGACTACGATAGACCCCCTATACTTGTGGGTCATCAGTAATCGAGTCCGTGAGCTATCTATAATAAAGATTAGTGTTGAGTCAAGGGCTTTGCTATCTTGCTATGATCTTAAGTGCATAGAAAGAATAAAAAGAATAAAAGAGTTCATATTGATCTTATGGATAGTAATGACTTCACATAGAAAGAGTATGAGGCATAAAAGTTGTTGAGAGTTGACAAACGTAGTTTTGGTCATCGTTGCAATTAATAGGAAGTAATAAGGAATGAGAGGTTTTCACATATAAATATACTATCTTGGACATCTTTTATGATTGTGAGCACTCATTAAGTATGACATGCTAAAGAGTTGACGTTGGACAAGGAAGAGAACGTAATGGTTTATATTTTCTCACATCTCAGTTAAAGTATATTGTCATTGATCTTCCCAACATGTTGAGCTTGCCTTCCCCCTCATGCTAGCCAAAAATTCCTTGTACCAAGTAGAGATACTACTTGTTCTTCCAAACATCCTTAAACCCAGTTTTGCCATGAGAGTCCACCATACCTACATATGGATTGAGTAAGATCCTTCAAGTAAGTTGTCATGTTGCAAGCAATAAAAATTGCTCTCTAAATATGTATGACTTATTAGTGCGGAGAAAATAAGCTTTATACGATCGTGTGATATGGAAGTAACAAAAGCGATGGACTGCAAAATAAAGGTTCATATCACAAGTGGCAATATAAAGTGACATTCTTTTGCATTAAGATTTTGTGCATCCAACCCTAAAAGCACATGACAACCTTTGCTTCCCTCTGCGAAGGGCCTATCTTTTACTTTATGAATTTTACTTTATGCAAGAGTCAAGGTGATCTTCACCTTTCCCTTTTTCATTTTATCCTTTGGCAAGCACCTAGTGTTGGAAAGATCTTGATACATATGTCCAATTGTATGTAAGTTAGCATGAACTATTATTGTTGACATCACCCAAAGGTGAATACGTTGGGAGGCGAAACTATAAGCCCCTATCTTTCTCAGTGTCCGATTAAAACTCCATCACCATAAGTATTGCGTGAGTGTTAGCAATTGTAGAAGACTATATGATAGTCGAGTATGTGGACTTGATGAAAAGCTCTATTCTTGACTCTTTTTGATGTTATGATAAATTGTGATTGCTTCAATGACTGAGATTATAGTTTGTTAGTTCCCAATGAAGTTTTTGAACCATACTTGACATTGTGAATTGATTGTTACTTGAGCATAAGAAATCATATGATAAAATCTATATATGTTGCTAGTATAAGAATGATCATGATGCCCTCATGTCCGTATTTTATTTTTATCGACACCTCTATCTCTAAACATGTGGACATGTTTTTCGATTTCGTCTTCCGCTTGAGGACAAGCGAGGTCTAAGCTTCGGGGAGTTGATATGTCCATTTTGCATCATGCTTTTATATCAATATTTATTGCATTATGGGCTATTATTACACATTATGTCACAATACTTATGGCTATTCTCTCTTATTTTACAAGGTTTATCATGAAGAGGGAGAATGCCGACAGCTGGAATAATGGCTGGAAAAGGAGCAAATATTGGAAACCTATTCTGCACAGCTCCAAAAATCCTGAAACTCCACAGAAGTCATTTTTGGAATTAATAAGAAATTTTGAGCGAAGAAAATACCAGAGGGTGCCCACACCCTGGCCAGGAGGGTGGGCGCGCCCCTTCTTGGGCGCCCTGCCTCCTGGGCCTCGGTGGCCCTCCGGTGCCCATCTTCTGCTATATTAAGGCTTTTACCCTGGAAAAATCATAAGCAAGCTTACGGGACGAAACTCCGCCGCCACGAGGCGGAACCTTGGCGGAACCAATCTTGGGCTCCGGCGGAGCTGTTTCATAGCCCTCAAGTGTAGGGGATCGCAACAGCTTTCGAGGGTAGAGTATTCAACCCAAATTTATTGATTCGACACAAGGGGAGCCAAATAATATTCTTAAGTATTAGCAGTTGAGTTGTCAATTCAACCACACCTAGATAACTTAGTATCTCCAGGAAAGTATTTAGTAGCAGAGTAGTATGATAGTAATGGTAACAGTGGCAAAAGTAAAGATAGCAGTTTTGTAGTAGTTGTAACAGTAGCAACGGAAAATTAAATAAGCAAAGCACAATATGTGAAAAGCTCGTAGGCATTGGATGAGTGATGGATAATTATGTCGGATGCGATTCCTCATTTAATAGCTAAAGCATAGGGTGACACAGAACTAGCTCTAATTCATCAATGTAATGTAGGCATGTATTCCGAATATAGTGATACGTGCTTATGGAAAAGAACTTGCATGACATCTTTTGTCCTACCCTCCCGTGGCAGCAGGGTCCTAGTGGAAACTAAGGGATATTAAGGCCTCCTTTTAATAGAGTACCGGACCAAAGCATTAACACATAGTGAATACATGAACTCCTCAAACTACGGTTATCACCAAAAAGTATCCCGATTATTGTCACTTCGGGGTTGTTGGATCATAACACATAATAGGTGACTATAGACTTGCAAGATAGGATCAAGAACTCACATATATTCATGAAAACATAATAGGTTCAGATATGAAATCATGGCACTCGGGCCCTAGTGACAACCATTAAGCATAGCAAAGTCATAGCAACATCAATCTCAAAACATAGTGGATACTAGGGATCAAACCCTAACAAAACTAACTTGATTACATGGTAAATCTCATCCAACCCATCAGTGTCCAGCAAGCCTATGATGGAATTACTCATGCACTGCGGTGAGCATCATGAAATTGGTGATGGAGGATGGTTGATGATG
The DNA here is from genome assembly GCA_021437245.1 of Aegilops speltoides. NCBI lineage: Eukaryota > Viridiplantae > Streptophyta > Magnoliopsida > Poales > Poaceae > Aegilops > Aegilops speltoides. The sequence continues at coordinate 421,469,918 of CM038147.1, forward strand.
ACGACGGAGACGAATCCCCCTCTCTGGAGCCCCGAACGGACTCCAGATCAGCCCTCCCGAGAGAGATTAGGGCTTGGCGGTGGCTCCATGTCGTAAAACACGATTAAATTTCTCCCTGATATTTCTCTCCGCGAAACGGAATATATAGAGTTGGAGTTGAGGTCGGTGGAGTAGCAGGGGGCCCACAAGACAGGGGGGCACGCCCAGGGGGGAGGGAACGCCCCCCACCCTCGTGGACAGGGTGGGGGCCCCCTGGCCTTGATTCTTTCGCCAGTATTTTTTATATTTTCCAAAAGTTATCTCCGTGGATTTTCAGGTCATTCCGAGAACTTCTGTTTTCTGCACAATAAACAACACCATGGCAGTTCTGCTGAAAACAACGTCAGTCCGGGTTAGTTTCATTCAAATCATGCAAATTAGAGTCCAAAACAAGGGCAAAAGTGTTTGGAAAAGTAGATACGTTGGAGACGTATCAACTCCCCCAAGCTTAAACCTTTGCTTGTCCTCAAGCAATTCAGTTGATAAACTGAAAGTGATAAAGAAAAACTTTTACAAACTCTATTTGCTCTTGCTGTTGTAAATATGTAAAGCCAACATTCAAGTTTTCAGCAAAGATTATGAACTAACCATATTCACAATAACACTTAGGTCTCATGTTTACTCATATTAATGGCATAATCAGCTAGCGAGCAATAATAATAAAACTTGCATGACAACACATTCTCAAAACAATCATAATATGATATAACAAGATGGTATCTCGCTAGCCCTTTCTGAGACCGCAAAACATAAATGCAGATCACCTTTAAAGATCAAGGACTGACTAAACATTGTAATTCATGGTAAAAGATATCCAGTCAAGTCATACCCAATATAAACTAATAATAATGAATGCAAATGATAGTGTGCTCTCCAGTGGGTGCTTTTTAATAAGAGGGTGATGACTCAACATAAAAGTAAATAGATAGGCCCTTCGCAGAGGGAAGCAGGGATTTGTAGAGGTGCCAGAGCTCAATTTTAAAATAGAGATGAATAACATTTTGAGCGGCACACTTTCACTGTCAACGCAACAACTATGAGATGGCGATATCTTCCATGCAACATACATTATAGGCGGTTCCCAAAAAGAATGGTAAAAGTTTATACTCCCCCACCACCAACAAGCATCAATCCATGGCTTGCTCGAAACAATGAGTGCCTCCAGCTAACAACAGCCCTGGGGGAGTTTTGTTTAATTATTTTGATTTGCTTTGATCTTTTTGATCATGGGACTGGACATCCCGGTTACCAGCCATTTTCTCGTGAATGAGGAGCGGAGTCCACTCCTCTTGAGAATAACCCACCTAGCATGGAAGATATAGACAACCCTAGTTGAAACATGAGCTGCTTGAGCATACAAAATAGAATTTCATTTGAAGGTTTGGAGTTTGGCACAAACAAATTTACTTGGAACGACAGGTAGATACCGCATATAGGAAGGTATGGTGGACTCATATGGAATAACTTTGGGGTTTATGGAGTTTTGATGCACAAGCAGTATTCCCGATTAGTACAGGTGAAGGCTAGCAAAAGACTGGGAAGCGACCAACTCAGAGAGCAACAACAGTCATGAACATGCTTTGAAATTAATTTACACCGAGTACAAGCATGAGTAGGATATAATCCACCATGAACATAAATATCGTGAAGGCTATGTAGATTTGTTTCAACTACATCCGTAAACATGTGCCAAGTCGAGTCACTCAATTCATTCAAAGGAGGATACCATCCCATCATACCACATCATAATCATTTTAATAGCATGTTGGCACGCAAGGTAAACCATTATAACTCATGGCTAATTAAGCATGGCACAAGCAACTATAATCTCTAAATGTCATTGCAAATATGTTTACTTCATAATAGGCTGAATCAGGAATGATGAACTCATCATATTTACAAAAACAAAAGAGGTCGAGTTCATACCAGCTTCTCTCATCTCAATCAGTTCATCATATATCGTCATTATTGCCCTTCACTTGCACGACCGAACGGTGTGTATAATAATAATAGTGCACGTGAATTGGACTAAACTGGAATCTGCAAGCATTCAATTCAAGAGAGAAGACAAAGTAATATGGGCTCTAAGTTAAATCAACAATCATGCATATGAGAGCCACTAAACATTTTCAATATGGTCTTCTACTCTCGACCCCCAAAGAAAAGAAAATAAAATAAAACTATTTACACGGGAAAGCTCCCAACAAGTAAAAGGAGAACCAGAAATCTTTTTGGGTTTTCATTTTAACTTCTACTACAAGCATGGAAAGTAAACTAACTAACTTTTTTGGTTTTCTTAAGGTTTATTAAACACACAAGAAGAAAGCTAGAAAAAGAAATTAAACTAGCATGGATAATACAATGGAAGAGTATGAGCACCGACAACTAGAATAGTGTGTGAACATGAGTGTAAAGTCGGTGAGAAATACGTACTCCCCCAAGCTTAGGCTTTTGGCCTAAGTTGGTCTACTACCAAGGACCACGGCTACTCTCCCCGGTGTACTGAGGAGTGTCATCAGGATACCACTGGCTAGCTATCTCCTCCGGATCCCACTGATAAGATGATGGACGATAAGGGTCCAGTGGAGGTTCTAGCTCAGGCTCTGGAGCGGATGCCTATCCTCGATGAGCGTACACCGCTTCCGGCGAGACAAGATAATTAACTGCAGTCAAATCAAACAACAGAGGTGCAGGTAGGATAATAATCTCATTGTGTTTCTTATTAAATCTCAAGTTATACAGGAGCATCTTATCATCATTGTGAACAATAAATTCATGTGCTACCATGCTCCTGTAATCTAAAAGGGAAGGAGGCAACTTTGTCTCCTCTTTCCCATAGTGCCTAATAAGTATCTTAAAATGTTTAGCAAGGCGTGCAACATAGATACCTCCAAAGATGGGGCCTTTTGTATGGTTCACGCTTAGCCGTTTAGCAATAACGGCACCCATACTAAAACTATTATCACCAAACAAGGCATGGAACAAAATAATAATATCAGGAACACTGAAGTTTCCACTATTTCCACGACCAATTAAGCATCGACTAGCAAATATGGCAAAGTAGCGTAAAACAGGAAAGTGTATGCTAGTGATTCTCGCATCGGAACCCTTCTTCGGACCCCCTACAGTAATGGTGTTAACAAAACCATCCACATCTTTACGATGTGGTTCATCTAATCTGCCCTCAAAGGGTATTCTACATATCATGCAAAAATTACGTAATGACATTTCCTTGAACTCATCATATAAATGAAATGATACTGAAGGAGGTGAATTCTTAGGATAATAATAAAAGTTTTGCACAAAAGTATTGGTGAGTAAGAGATACTGATCGATTCGGTCATGGAGGAAGTCAGTGAGGCCCGCATTTTCAATCAAAGAATAAAAGTCTTCATAAGTCCCGGCTTCTCTCAAGAAATTATCACAAGGCCATTCACACGGCCGTACTTCCGCTATGCGAGGAAGATTATACTTGGCCTTTTTCTTCTCTTTAGCTTGTTTTTCCTGGGAGCCTTGGCTAGAAGATCCCCTCAAAAATCTCCTTATCATTTTCTGAAAATTTCTGAATTTTTTAGCAACTTCAAAATAAGAGTGAATAAAACTAAACAAGATTGATAGCAACTACTCCTACAAGTGCCTAGAGCCTATATCATGCATTAGAATTACTTGGGACCTCATAAATTTAACATCCAAGCTCAAGAATAGGGTCACCTATGCAGCAAAAATTTGCAATGTATAAAGCACTAGAACCAAAACTAATTGAATCAATGGAGGAGTCACATACCAAGCAACATCTCCCAAAGTAGTTTTGTGAATGGAGCTTTGAGCAAGGAGATCGAAAATCGCAGCAAAATGAGATAGAACTCGTGCTTGAGCCGGATGGGGATTTTTTGGGAGGAAGATGGAGTGTGTGGGTGCAGGAATAAGTGGAGGGGGGCCACCGTGGGCCCACGAGACAGGGGGGCGCGCCCGGGGGGGGGGGGGAGAGCGCGCCCCCACCCTTATGGCCAGGTGCTTGCCCCCTGCAGAGTTTTCAGTGCCTAGAATCCTCAAATATTCCATAAAAAATCATACTCAATTTGCAGGGCATTTGGAGCACTTTTATTTTCAGGATATTATATTTTTTATTGCACGGATAATTCAGAAAACAGACGGATAATACTATTTTATTTATTTATTTAATCTAAATAACAGAAAGTAAAAAGAGGGTACAGAAGGTTGTGCCTTCTAGTTTCATCCATCTCATGATCATCAAAATGAATCCACTAACAAGGTTGATCAAGTCTTGTTAACAAACTCGTTCCAAATAACACGGAACTAGAGAAATTTCGAATAACACTAAGTTACCTCAACGGGGATATGCACATCCCCAACAATAAAAATATCATACTTTTTCTTAACAGTAGGAAGACGAAATTGAAAACCTCCAATAATGATAGTTGGAACTTTTCCAATAGAATTGATGCTATGAACTTAAGGTTGTTTCCTCGGAAAGTGTACCGTATGCTCATTACCATTAACATGAAAAGTGACATTGCCTTTGTTGCAATCAATAACAGCCCCTGCAGTATTCAAAAAGGGTCTACCAAGGATAATCGACATACTATCGTCCTCGGGAATATCAAGAATAACAAAGTCCGTTAAGATAGTGACGTTTGCAACCACAACAGGCACATTCTCACAAATACCGGCAGGTATAGCATTTGATTTATCAGCCATTTGCAAATATATTTTAGTAGGTGTCAACTTATTCAATTCAAGTCTACGATATAAAGAGAGAGGCATAACACTAACACCAGCTCCAAGATCACATTAAGCAGTTTTAACATAGTTTCTTTTGATGGAGCATGGTATAGTTGGTACTCCTGGATCTCCAAGTTTCTTTGGTATTCCACCTTTGAAAGTGTAATTAGCAAGCATGGTGGAAATTTCATCTTCCGGTATCTTTCTTTTATCTTTAATGATATCCTTCATATACTTAGCATAAGGATTTAATTTAAGCATATCAGTTAAGCGCATACGTAAGAAGATAAGTCTAATCATTTCAGCAAAGCGCTCAAAATCCTCATCATCGTTTGTCTTGGATGGTTTAGGAGGAAAGAGCATGGGTTTTTGAAACCATGGTTCTCTTTTTCTAATGTGCTTCCTAGCAACAAAGTCTCTATTATCATAACGCTGGTGTGTCTACAACAGGTTCACTAGAAGCATGTAAAGTCCTATCATTTTTCTTTTTCTTTTTAGAAGAACTAGGTGCCTCTAAATTATTTCTCTGAGAATCCTGCTCAATTCTCTTAGGGTGGCCTTCAGGATACAAAGGTTCATGAGTCATTCTACCAGTTCTAGTAGCCACTCTAACAGCAAAGTCATGTTTATTATTTAATTCATCAAGCAAATCACTTTGAGATTTAAGTACTTGCTCAGCTTGAGTGGTAACCATAGAAGCATATTTGCTAATGAGTTTAAGTTCACCTTTAACTCTAGCCATATAATCACTCAAGCGTCCTATCTCGAAAGCATTATTCTTTAATTCTCTACCAACATAAGCACTAAAACTTTCTTGTCTAGCCATAAATTCATCAAATTCATCTAATCATGGGCTATGAAATTTAGTATACAGGATTTCAACTTTATCATATCTATAGAGAGAATTTACCTTTACTACCTATGTAGGGTTATAAAGACAATGTATTTCTTCAACAGGTGGTATATTAGGACCATGTATTTCTTCAATAGGAGATAAATTCTTAACATCTTCAGCTTTTATACCTTTTTCTTTCATTGATTTCTTTGCCTCTTGCATATCTTCAGGACTGATAAATAGAACTCCCCTCTTCTTCAGAATTGGTTTAGGAATAGGCTCAGGAGTTGGCTCAATTGGCTCAGGAATTTCCTCAGGAATTGGCTCAGGAAGAGTCCAATTAATTTCATTAGTCAACATATTATTCAATAATAATTCAGCTTGGTCGACTGTTCTTTCCCAGAAAACACAACCAGGACAACTATCCAAGTAGTCCGTGGAAGCATCGGTTAGTCCATTATAAAAGATATCAAGTATTTCATTTTTCTTAAGAGGATGATCAGGCAAAGCATTAAGAAATCGGAGAAGCCTCCCCCAAGCTTGTGGGAGACTCTCTTCTTTGATTTGCACAAAATTATATATTTCCCGCAAGGCAGCTTGTTTCTTATGAGCAGGGAAATATTTAGCAGAGAAGTAATAAATCATATCCTGGGGACTACGCACACAACCAGGATCAAGAGACTTAAACCAAGTTTTAGCATCACCCTTTAATGAGAACGGAAATATCTTAAGGATATAATAATAGCAAGACTTCTCATCATTAGTAAACAGGGTGGCTATATCATTTAACTTGGTAAGATGTTCCACAACAGTTTTAGATTCATAGCCATAAAAAGGATTAGATTCAACCTAAGTAATTATTTCAGGATCAACAGAGAATTCATAATCCTTATCAGTAACACATATAGGTGAAGTAGCAAAAGCAGGGTCAGGTTTCATTCTAGCATTAAGGGATTGTTGCTTCCATTTAGCTAATAACTTCTTAGGATCGTATCTATCTTTGCAAGCAAAAATAGCTCTAGCAGCTTCTCATCCATAACATAACCCTCGGGAACAACAGGCAATTCATATTCAGGGAGAGAACTTTCATCATCACTATCATCAATAATATCATCATTAATAATTTCGTTCTCTCTAACCCTAGCAAGTTGTTCATCAAGAAATTCACCTAATGACAAAGTAGTATCACGCACAGAAGTAGTTTCATCATAAGTATCATGCATAGTAGAAGTGGCATCATCAATAACATGCGACATATCAGAATTCATAGCACTAGCAGGTTTGGGTGTCGCAAGCTTACTCAAAAGAGAAGGAGAATCTAGTGCAGAGCTAGATGGCAGTTCCTTACCTCCCCTCGTAGTTGAGGGAAAAATCTTAGTTCTTTCGTCTTTCAAGTTCCTCATAGTGATCAACAGATATGAATCCCAAGTGACTCAAAGAATAGAGCTATGCTCCCCGGCAACGGCGACAAAAATTAGTCTTGATAACCCACAAGTATAGGGGATTGCAACAGCTTTCGTGGGTAGAGTATTCAACCCAAATTTATTGATTCGACACAAGGGGAGCCAAAGAATATTCTTAAGTATTAGCAGTTGAGTTGTCAATTCAACCACACCGGGATAACTTAGTATCTGCAGCAAAGTATTTAGTAGCAAAGTAGTATGATAGTAATGGTAACAGTGGCAAAAGTAAAGATAGCAGTTTTGTAGTAGTTGTAACAGTAGCAACGGAAAATTAAATAAGCGAAGCACAATATGTGAAAAGCTCGTAGGCATTGGATCGGTGATGGATAATTATGTCGGATGCGATTCCTCATTTAATAGCTAAAACATAGGGTGACACAGAACTAGCTCCAGTTCATAAATGTAATGTAGGCATGTATTCCGAATATAGTCATACGTGCTTATGGAAAAGAACTTGCATGACATCTTTTGTCCTACCCTCCCGTGGCAGCGGGCTCCTAGTGGAAACTAAGGGATATTAAGGCCACCTTTTCATAGAGTACCGGACCAAAGCATTAACACATAGTGAATACATGAACTCCTCAAACTACGGCCATCACCGAAAAGTATCCCAATTATTGTCACTTCGGGGTTGTCGGATCATAACACATAATAGGTGACTATAGACTTGCAAGATAGGATCAAGAACTCACATATATTCATGAAAACATAATAGGTTCAGATCTGAAATCATGGCACTCGGGCCCTAGTGATAAGCATTAAGCATAGCAAGGTCATAGCAACATCAATCTCAGAACATAGTGGATACTAGGGATCAAACCCTAACAAAACTAACTTGATTACATGGTAAATCTCATCCAAACCATCACCGTCCAGCAAGCCTACGATGGAATTACTCACGCAAGCGGTGAGCATCATGAAATTGGTGATGGAGGATGGTTGATGATGACGACGGCGACGAATCCCCCTCTCCGGAGCCCCAAACGGACTCCAGATCAGCCCTCCCGAGAGAGATTAGGGCTTGGCGGCGGCTCCGTGTCGTAAAACGCGATGAAACTTTCTCCCTGATTTTTTTCTTCGTGAAATGGAATATACAGAGTTGGAGTTGAGGTCGGCGGAGTAGCAGGGGGCCCACGAGACAGGGGGGCGCGCCCAGGGTGGAGGGCGTGCCCCCCACGCTCGTGGACAGGGTGTGGGCCCCTAGCCTTGATTCTTTCGCCAGTATTTTTTATATTTTCCAAAAGTTATCTCCGTGGATTTTCAGGTCATTCTGAGAACTTTTGTTTTCTGCACAATAAACAACACCATGGTAGTTCTGCTGAAAACAGCGTCAGTCCGGGTTAGTTTCATTCAAATCATGCAAATTAGAGTCCAAAACAAGGGTAAAAGTGTTTGGAAAAGTAGATACGTTGGAGATGTATCACTGTTCTGCCGGGGAACTTCCCTTCGGGAGGGGGAAATCATCACCATCGTCATCACCAACGATCCTCTCATCGGGAGGGGTCAATCTCGATCAACATCTTCACCAGCACCATCTCCTCTCAAAACCCTAGTTCATCTCTTGTAACCAATCTTGTATCAAAACCACAAATTGGTACCTGTGGGTTGCTAGTGGTGTTGATTACTCCTTGTAGTTGATGCTAATTGGTTTACTTGGTGGAAGATCATATGTTCAGATCCTTAATGCATATTAATACTCCTATGATCATGAACATGAATATGCTTTGTGAGTAGTTAAGTTTGTTCCTGAGGACATGGGTGAAGTCTTGCTATTAGTAGTTATGTGAATTTGGTATTAGTTTGATATTTTGATGAGATGTATGTTGTCTCTCCTCTACTGGTGTTATGTGACCGTCGACTACATGACACTTCACCATTATTTGGGCCTAGAGGAAGGCATTCGGAAGTAATAAGTAGATGATGGGTTGCTAGAGTGACAGAAGCTTAAACCCTAGTTTATGCGTTGCTTCCGTAAGGGGCTGATTTGGATCCACTAGTTTCATGTTATGGTTAGGTTTACCTTAATACTTCTTTTGTAGTTGCGGATGCTTGCAATAGGGGTTAATTATAAGTGGGTTGCTTGTCCAAGAAAGGGCAGTACCCAAGCACCGGTCCACCCAGATATCAAATTATCAAAGTACCGAACGCGAATCATATGAGTGTGATGAAAACTAGCTTGACGATAATTCCCATGTGTCCTCGGGAGCGCTTTTCTCATTATAAGAAATTGGCCAGGCTTGTCCTTTGCTACAAAAAGGATTGGGCCACCTTGCTGCACTTTATTTACTTTCATTGCTTGTTACCCGTTACCAATCATCTTATCACAAAACTATCTGTTACCTACAATTTCAGTGCTTGCAGAGAATACCTTACTGAAAACCGCTTGTCATTTCCTTCTGCTCCTCGTTGGGTTCGACACTCTTAATTACCGAAAGGACTACGATAGATCCCCTATACTTGTGGGTCATCAGGTCGCCGAGGCCGGAGCTGCCCGCCGTAGGACGCTGTCAACCATGGACACCGGAGAGACGCGGGTCCAAAGTCGCCGGGGCCGGAGCAGCGCCAAAAGTACCCGCCTTGAGGAGCCCCGGGACTATCACTAGCACTGTAGCCTCGTCGCCTCTGTGCGAGAGCCGTCACCGTGGCTCAGTGGGGGAGGAAGGGCCGCGGGGGAGGAGAGGAGGGCACCTGCGCAAGAAGGCATACCGCGAACACCCCCGCCACCAGCCGCAGATCCGCACCCAATCCACGGCCGAGCAGCACCAGGAGGGCAGGGTCACACCGGGGGTAGCGGAGACTGCATGGGGAGGGTGCCATGGCCATGGCCAGCACGCCGCACCCGTCGTCGGACCGGCAGGGACGCATCGCAGCGGGGAGATGGGCGTCCGACATGCGCAAGGACGCGGGGAGCTCGGGGACATGCCGGGGGGATGGGGGGTGAGGGTTAGGGAAGCGTGGGAGGGGCGGATCCGGCCAGCCGGCACCATCCCAGGGCACGGCGCGGCCTCGCCGAACGGCCCTCCGGCGGTGGCCTAGCAGGATGGGAGAGTTTCCAGAGGTGGCCGGAGATGGATCTCGGGGCTGCGCGGGGCAGGGAACGCGCGTGGGGGACGGATCCGCCCCACGGCCACCATCCCGGGCCGCGGCATGGCTTCGCCGACCGGCCCTCCGGCGGCGGCGCAGCGGTGGCGGGCAGGGAGGAGCCTCCCTGCAGCGGCGGCTGGGTTTTCCCCCGTGTCGCCAGAGGTTGGCGACGCGGGGCGCAGGTTATTTTCTGTGCTACAGGATGTATTTGTATGTGGTCGCATCTGCAACATGCGGAAGTGCGGGGGCTTATAGTCTCTGGACGCAACCAACGCGAGATAGTAATGCGGGATACGTACAATCGGTTTGTAGGTGGTCCAATAATAAGCTACGTGTGTAGACATATTTTTCTATTTATGCCGGTTATAGCTTGTAGTAAATTTTTAGTAAAATACATTGGTGTTGGAGATTGATACTCTTAAACTTTAATAAAACTAGATGATACTCTACACGTTGCGGCGGGAATATGTTGTAATTTTTCAATAAGATCAGGTCGTATGAAACATTTGGATTAATAAATATATAAAAAACTAAAAATAGATATTATATATTGTATTGGATTATTGTATAGTTGCAAAATATTTATTGAATATAGGTAGTATAAAATGAACTTTAATGAGGTGATATGTGTGCATGTTAAAATAAATAGAATTAGTGAAAAAAAACTAATAATGAAAAATAATTCTCATCCATGTTGTGGCGGGTTTTTGATGATCTGGCATATGTGTATGTTAAGATAATAAAGCTATTGGGAATGAACTGTTTAGGTATATAGAAGAATATGATGTGTGCATCGTAATGATGACCGAGAGGCCGGGGGTGATCTACCTTTTCTAAAAATTAATACTCAAAAGCACTTCCGCATGATTACTGAGTATATAGCCCTTGACTATATATTACACGAGAGATTTATACAGTTAAAGCATGAATTTAAGTGTAAATCTTCGGATTCCGAGGGAGTACAACATGAGCGTTCGCGTGTGTGACTGTCCCAATAGCTTCGGATGATCGAGCATTGGCGTACGTGGTGGTTACTATTCTCCCTTCCGCTGCTCTATAAATGGCATCCGCGTTCACTCACCGAGCAGCAACCATGACTACGCATGCAAGCAGCTAGGCTACACAGTACAAATCTCTCAACGACCAAGTTAGCGCCCACCCCATTTTGAAACAAAACCAAATCAACATACAAGATATGGCCTCAACAATTGCCCACACCAAACTTGCTACCATTCTTGTCATCGTGAGCTGCTGCACGTATTTGGTGCTCGCAGCTCGCGAGTTGATGCCGGCGGGCGATGACAAGGCGATGAGGGAGAGGCACGAGAAGTGGATGGCGGAGCACGGCCGCACTTACAAGGACTCGGCCGAGAAGGCTCGGCGGTTCGAGGTATTCAAGTTGAACGCACACTTCATCGACTCGTATCATGCTGCAGCAGGGCAGGGTGGCAAGAGTCGTCCGTCGTTGGTGACCAACAAGTTTGCCGACCTAACCAAGGATGAGTTCAACGCCATGTACTTGCGGCCCCGCCCCGTGTCTCCAGTTATCAAAACAGGATTTATGTACGGCGACGTGAGGCTTGAGGACATCCCTGCCAGCATAGACTGGAGGGAGAAGGGCGCGGTAACTCCTGTCAAGGACCAGACCGACGCATGTGGTGAGCTTGAGCACATCGAACGCTTTCTCCTGAATAGAATAGAATGGTTGAGAACCTTGCAGGAAATTGACATGATAAGTGATGCATTGCACTGTGTGTTACTTTGTACGCAGATTCTTGCTGGGCGTTCTCTGCGGTGGCAGCTGTGGAAGGCATCCACCAGATCAGAACCCAGAACCTGGTCGAGCTGTCGGTGCAGGAGCTGGTGGACTGCTCCACCGGCAAGAACAACCGCGGCTGCCACCTCGGCGACGCGGCAGAGGCCTTCCGGCACATCGCCCACAGCGGTGGTATCACCAGCCAGCAGGAGTACGAGTATGAAGCACGGGACAGCACCTGCCGCGCGTCTGGAAAACAGGTCGCGGCCACGATCAGCGGCTTCCAGCATGTTCCTCCACAGAACGAGACCGCGCTCATGTTGGCCGTCGCTCACCAGCCCGTGTCCATTTCCCTCGACGGTAGCAGCGACATCTTCCACCTGTTTGGCACCGGAGTCTACGGTTCGGCTTCCAAGCGGCTAGAGCCCGGCGCTATCAACAAGCCGTGTACGAACACTGACCTCAACCATGCAGTTACGATCGTGGGATACGGCACTAACGAGGACGGTATCAAGTATTGGTTAGTAAAGAACTCGTGGGGGACCGACTGGGGGGACAAGGGCTACGTGAAGATCCTGAGGGATGTGGAATCGAAAGCCGGCTTTTGCGGCCTTGCTAAGGACGCGTGCTACCCTGTTGCCTAGACAAGAACATTGTGGCAAGATTCGCGTCGCATGCCCCTAGTGTGTGTGCAAGCAAGGGTTAATAGACAACAAATGTTTATGTCTTATACTCCCACCGTACCATAATATAAGCCGTTATTACATCTAATATGTGAGTATATTGCGAAAGTGCTCTTTTGATCCCGAGCTCATATGCCCCCGCATGAACAGTAAAAGCGAAAAAATAGTAAAAAACATAAAAAATCTGATTGTTTGTGATAAACATTGATGAATGTTCTAACTGCATGCAAAATTTCAGGATGAAATGACATTTGCGGAGGTCCGGAAAAAACAATAACAAAATCGATGCTCCAAAATGCTTCCAACAATAGTCTTTTTGGACCATTGGTTTTTTTTGCCCATACCTTCACGAATGTCATTTCAACCTAAAATTTTGCACGCAGTTAGAAAATTTGTCCATGTTCATCACAAAAGAAATTCAGTTTTTTTTAAATTTTTTTACTTTTTTTGGGGTTTTACTGTTCATGCGGGGGCATATGAGCTCGGGATCAAATGCTCCATGTCTAGCATATTGGGTTTGAGGTAGTATGTTCTTTTTCCTTTAATTTTTTTAAGAAAACTTTCAATATATTCATGTGCAATCATAGCGGTACAATGATCTGGATAGCTCTTTCTATATCAATAACCGGACAACCAAATATGTCCGTTTTGATGTTTCATGTAGTATATACGAATGACAAGTAACTTATAAAGGTTGGAGTTAGTTGTGGGTTCACATATGAGAAACAGAAATAAACAAATGTATTTGTACCCACATGTGGAGAACGTTGTTTTGGTGACTGAGCTCACTGGAGCTCAAATTTTTTGAAAAATTCAAACTCAAACTTTTCGGTGTAAAAAAAATCTGAATTTTTTGTGCAAGTAAACAAGGATGTTATGTGTATGTATGTGAATTTTTAGGATGAAATACGCTCTGTACAAACAAAACAAATTCATGGCCTAGGAGGATGAACAATATCATGTGTTAAAAGCCTTGTATTTGTTTTTTTTTTGCACAACTCTCATTTCAACGTATTTTCCCTGAAAATTTACACACATGTGTGTATGCATTCATGCATATCTGTATTTTTTCCAGAATTGTTTGAAACGTAGAAAATTAGTTTTGATGAAAATTGAAATTGAATTTGAGGCCTCTATGGAGACCGGGCTCTAAAAGCAATTTTCGCCACATGTGGGACTAGATATAATTAAAAAAATGTTATTTTTACAAGGTCGAGAAATCCCAAGTAAACAAATACACTGCTACCCTTAATGTGCACATAACACTATTGTAAAAGCACAAACTATAAATGTTAGTATGCAATTCAATTCAAAATTATGGTGTTGATTGTAGTTTCTCCCAACCAATTCTTTCAGTTCTATGTCATAACAGATGAGGACAAACAAATTGCAATTTCAACGCGGCGATATATGTTGTTCTTCTACCTAATCCATAATCTTGTGCATTCAACTTACTCCATACCATTAAAAAAAAACTTACTCATCACCAGTCTATTATGTTTCAAATTCAAAGTGTTATCGTACTATAAATCTTGCAAAGGACCTACTATGATCGATCGACACTCTCTACTGACTGCAACATGATCTTTTGTTATGTTTTCGCTCTCTTTTCAATTGTGAGCATGCAACGACTGCAAGATACCATCGTCTTTTAGCGGTCTCCTAAGCCTGTGATAACTCATTTTTTATGGCTTCGTCGCAACGAATGGGCATTGTACTAGTAAAAAGTAAATATGTGTAAGTCAATGTTAAGCCGAAGAACTAGAATCGTGCATGTCAGACATTCTTCGTTATTTACTTCACATACCATCACTACCGGGAAAATAGTCATTGCCGAGTTCTTTCTTTCTTGTTGAGTTCTGCATCATGCCAAACACAACGTATGCTGAGTATGGTTCTCGGTAAACAATTAGACATGGAAGAGATGGGCCATTGCCGAGAGCCAGGCAAATGGAACTAGGTAAACAATCAAAACTCGGCTTACCAGACGTATGTCGAGATCTAAAAACTCGGGACCCGGCTACAAGGTACCACATGGCACTGCCGTTTGCGGTTGAAGGCTCCGTGAAGTCGAGTGCACGTTTGTCAGGATCCTTCTGTACGGTTCTCAGCAATTTTGGATATACTTTTTTCACGTGCAGTAAATGTTTGCCGAGCCTATACTCCGCACTCGGCATAGTTTTATAGGTCGTTGTAGGGAGTTAGGTGTAAAACAGAAAACTGAGAAGGGATTGTATGTAATTGTAAAGTGTATATGCTGGGAGGAGAGTGAGTGGATCGAGTGAGTGGGTTCTTCCAGAAATCTCTGTTTTCCCCCTTTTTTGTATGCTTGCTGGAGAGGTGAGATCCATCAAATTAGACAATATGGTATCGGAGCAAGGCAAGAAATCACTCCATTGTCACACAGATTGACAGTGTTGTGTGCTTGAGGCAGAGGCGGAGGCGGAAGTGCTGATTCTGAGTCGAGGTTGTGGTGGCGTTGGGCGTGGTGCTTCCCGTGCTGGAGGCTGCGGAGGTGAACCTGTGGGGGAAGACGCAGGATTTGGGCGACCGTGGTGCTGCCCGTACTAGGGGCCGCAGAGGTGAAGCTGTGGCGGTCAGGCTGCTAAGAAGACTAACTGGAGTCACAACAGGAGAGCTTGTAGCTGTGTCGCAAGCCATGGATGAGAAATATAAGCTGTTGTTTGAGGCTATTGGGAAGCAAGGAGTGATACGTCTCCAACGTATCTATAATTTTTGATTGTTCCATGCTGTTATATTATCAATCTTGGATGTTTTACAATCATTTTATAGCAACTTTATATCATTTCTTGGGATTACCCTATTGACATAGTGCCCAGTGCCAGTTACTGTTTTTTGCTTGTTTTTTACTTCGTAGAAAATTAATACCAAACGGAGTCCAAACGTAGTGGAACTTTTTGGAGATTTTTTCTGGACCAGAAGATACCTGTTGGGTCGAAGGAGTACTAGAGGGAGGATCCGAGGGGAGCACAACCCACCTAAGCACGCCCGGGGGCCCAGGCGCGCCCTGGTGGGTTGCGGCCACCTCGGCCGCGTCCTGCACCGCCTCTTTGCTCTAAAAATATGAAGGAAATATGCCCTAGAGACAATAATAAATTTGTTATTTATATTTCCTTATATCATGATAAATGTTTATTATTCATGCTAGAATTGTATTAACCAGAAACTTAGTACATGTGTGAATACATAGACAAAACAAAGTGTCCCTACTATGCCTCTACTTGACTAGCTCGTTAATCATAGATGGTTATGTTTCCTGACCATAGACATGTGTTGTCATTTGATGAATGGGATCACATCATTAGAGAATGATGTGATGGACAAGACCCATCCGTTATCTTAGCATTATGATCGTTACAGTTTTATTGCTACTGCTTTCTTCGTGACTTATACATGTTCCTCTGACTATGAGATTATGCAACTCCCGAATACCGGAGGAACACCTTGTGTGCTATCAAATGTCACAACGTAACTGGGTGATTATAAATATGCTCTAAAGGTGTCTCCGAAGGTGTTTGGTGGGTTGGCATAGATCAAGATTAGAATTTGTCACTCCGTGTATCGGAGAGGTATCTCTGGGCCCTCTCGGTAATGCTCATCACTATAAGCCTTGCAAGCAATGTGACTAATGAGTTAGTTGCGGGATGAAGCATTATGGAACAAGTAAAGAGACTTGCCTATAATGAGATTGAACTAGGTATGAAGATACCAACGATCGAATCTCAGGCAAGTAACATACCGAAGCCAAAGGAACAACGCATGTTATTGTGCGGTTTGACCGATAAAGATCTTCGTAAAATGTGTAAGAGCCAATATGAGCATCCAGGTTCCGCTGTTGGTTATTGATCAGAGATGTGTCTTGATCATGTCTACATAGTTCTCGAACCCGTAGGGTCCGCACGCTTAATGTTCGATGACGATTTGTATTGTGAGTTATGTGTTTTGGTGAACGAAGTTTGTTCGAGTCCCAGATGAGATCACATACATGACAAGGAGTCTCGAAATGGTCGAGAGGTAAATATTGATATATCGGAAGGTGGTATTCGGACATCGGAAGGGTTCCGGAGTGTATCGGGTACAAACCGGAGTACCGGAGGGGTTACCGGAACCCCCCGGTGGAAGATATGGGCCATATGGCCATGGGAGGGAGGCTAACCAGCCCACAAGGGGCTGGTGCGCCCCCCACAAGGGAGGAGGCCGAATTGGACTAGGGAAAGGGGGCGCCACCCCCCTTTCCTTCTCCTACTCCCTCTCCTCCCCCTTTCCACCTCCGTAAGAATGAAAAAAAGAGGGAGGGGGGGGGGGCAAATCCTACTAGGAGTGGAGTCCTAGTAGGACTCCTCCCTCCCTTGGCGCGCCCCTGGTGGTCGGCCTCCTCCTCCTCCTTTATATACGGGGACAGGGGACACCCCAAAGGCACAACATTGTGTTAGCCGTGTGCGGTGCCCCCTCCATCGTTTACTCCTCCGATAGTATCATCATAGTGCTTAGGCGAAGCTTGCGCGGATCACATCATCAACACCGTCACCATGCTGTCATGCTAACGAAACTCTCCCTCGACCCTCTGGTGGATCAAGAGTTCAAGGGACGTCAACGAGCTGAACGTGTGCTGAACTTGGAGGTGCCGTATGTTCGGTGCTAGATCGGTTGGATCGTGAAGACGTTCGACTACATGAATGGCGTTAACATAATGCTTCTGCTTTCGGTCTACGAGGGTATGTGGACACACTTTCCCACTCTCGTCTCTATGCATCTCCTAGATAGATCTTGCGTGATCGTAGGATTTTTTTTAAAATTGCATGCTATGTTCCCCCTACAGTGGCATCCGAGCCAAGTCTATGTGAGGGAGTCCTGGATTCGAGGGTCCTCAGGTGTCCGGCCTAGGAGTATGGGCCGAGTTGCATGGGCCGTACAGTATCAAGCTGAAGATTATCTCTCATGTCCGGATGGGACTTCTCAGTACGTGGATGGCAAGAATAGAGTCCGGAGGTTTTTCTTCCCTGATAAACCAACCTTATACAAACCCTAGGCCCTCTCTGGTGTGTATATAAACTGGAGGGGTTAGTCCGTAGGGGCAACTTTTTCACCATCATTAGAATCCTCATAGGCTAGATATCTAGGTTTAGCCATTACGATCTCGAGGTAGATCAACTCTTGTAATCTTCATACTCGTCGGATATAATTAAGCAGGAGTAGGGTTTTACCTCCCTTAAGAAGGCCGGAACCTGGGTAAACACTGTGTCCCCTGGCTTCCTGTTACCATTGATCCTTAGACGCACAGCTTGGCCCTCCTACCCAAGATCTGCTGGTTTTGACACCGACATTGGTGCTTTCATTGAGACCTCTGCTGCGCCGTCTGCAAAAAGTGATCTATGGCTCGTCTAGTCATCAACAATAATATCACTTCCAGAGGATGCCTAACTTCAGGGTAGATCCTCCGGTTCGACGGTTTCACCATGAGGGCTCGCATCGCCATCGAGCCTGCAACTCCCCCCATGACCGCTGGACACCGTCCTCGGATTGGCCCCAAGTACTCTGAAAAATTAGATCCGGTGGATGTTTCGTCTTTAAATGAACTGCTAGACCACATCGCCGCCCTGGGAGTCTCAACGGACTATGATTGGATCGGGCTCAAGCCCGACCGGAGGGAAATTAATCACCCATCGATCACCCATTTGTGGCAGTCGTCGAGGAACCGGCCACAGACACCTCCCTCCCCATATTGAGGACGAAGTATGTTCGGGTCCCCGATGTCCCTGAGCCGGATACTTCCCCTTCGGATGGGACCTTACTCCCACCGGACTCCGGTTCAGGTGTAGGGTTGCCGGAGCCTTCGCGCTTAACCAGACCCGAACCAGTTACTTCGAAATCCATACTGGCTCCAAACACAGACGTGGGACAGGATCCAAAATTTAATCGACCCACCCACCACAATCTATATTCTCCAAGCAACTCAGGTCCCCAGACATATACGACCTGATGTATGTGCGGGAGCAGCCCCAGGAAATGGATGGAAAGCATATGGAAGGCACAAAAAACTCAACAGGAGCCCGCCACCTCGACGCATTGTGCGGCCCGGGCTAAAAGAATATATCGTGACGGGTCACCTAACCACCGGGCTACGGGCAGGAAGAACAAACTCTTCACGGGACACAGGCCCATTCTTGGCGAACTATAGGACAAACCCTGCCCGGTTGTAACGCCCCGGATGCGATGCGCCAGGTGTCTTCCAGTTATTCGTCGTTGTTGCCATGTCATTTTCTTGCGTGTTGCATTTTGCCATGTCATCATCTGTATTTCATCTGCATGTTTTTCAAAACTTGCATCCATTGGGTTTCCCCGGTTCTCTCCGTTGTCCGTTCTGAGCCCAACCAACTCGCACGTGCCCGTCGCCCCTCCCAGTTCTTGTTTTGTGAGCCACTGAAAAAGTTGTCGGAGTGGGCCGAGATTTGCCGAGTGGCCTTGGTATATCACCGGTAGACCGCCCGTCAAATTTCGTTCCATTTGGAGGTCATTTGATGCCCCAACGGTTAACCACGTAGCCTGAAACCCCTCTCTCTTTGCAGCCCAACACCCTCTCTACACAGCCCACCTATCCCATCTAAACCCCCTCCATGCTCTCGTCGTTCGATCACGATCGTGTGGGCGAAAACCACACCCCATTTGGACTCTCCTAGCTCCCTCTACCTATAAATATGCCCTCCCCTTCCATTTTCGCGGATGAATCCTACCCCAAACCCTAGCTCCTCTCTCCCCGTGCCGCTGGACGTGTCCGTCCGCGCCGGATAGAACCCGCGCCGGACAGAACCCACGTTGCCGTGCCCCTGTCGCCCCGCCGCCCGCATCGCCAGCCCGCGCTGCCACCGGAGGGCCAGCCCTCGCCAGACCGCGCCGCCCCTGCCGGGATCCGGCCGGATCCGGCCAGATCCGGCCCGGAGCGCCCCTTCCCCGACCTCCTCGTCCTCCTCCGGTCATCTCCCTCGTCGCCATCAAACTTCTCCGGCGAAACTCGGGCTGCGTGCCCGGAACCCTAGATCCATTTCGCGAGGTGATTTCTGCCAAGTCCCGAAAATCTTACATTCTGGTGCACTATTCGTCATGCCATAACTTCATGTGTGCTGCTCCATTTCATGCATATCGTATATCAAAATGTTCATTTTGAGATGCTCTTCATAGCATTGCATTGTGTAGTGCTTGTTTGAGTCCATCTTGATGCCCTAATCATCATTGCAAGAGTGCTATGTGATGTTAACCTGCTGAGACTGTTATAACTTGCTATTTTGTCCTTTTCGTTGCATTTTGTGTGTGCATCCTATGAGCATGATGTCTACATGTTTTAGGAGTATTTTTATGCCATTATTACAGTGGTGCAATCCATGTATTTTTGTGAGTCTTGTAGTCAGTGCATCAAGCTCATGAAGTAGGGTACTTGCTGTTACTGTTTTGCTAGACTGAATCTGTTATGTCATGATGCTATGTAAACCTGCTGCTACAAGTCATTTTGTGCATAATATGGAGATGTTCACTAAGGATGTTTTGTTATACATGTCATGCGCTATCCATAAATGCCCCAGGTTGCATTTATAGCCTGTTGTAGATTGTTGTTATCTTGCTCCATATTTGCTAAATAATGTTGCTGTCGGCCTGTTAACATGAAGTTCAGTTTTGCCATGTGTTTTGCTAGTGATCCATGCACCCTATGAATATGCTATTGCCATGTTTAGCTCCCTAAAGGTGTGTTCTTACTGTTGGTCACCTTGTCATGCCATGTATTGCTCTGTGGTGAGTTTTACAAGCTCACGAACATGCCTACTTATCGTTGTTCCTGCCATGTACTGTTAGTCTGAATCTATCATATCACTTGCCATGTTTGTATGGATCCTACCATCTTTTTTGTTGATCTTTGGAATTAGTTCAGTAAGGGAGTTTTGTTATTTGTCTTTATTATTAGCTTTCCATTCTCTATTTTGCCATGATAGCTTGCTGTAACATGTTGTTTGATAGCTCTAAACATTGCAACCTGATGTAATTTCTGCCATGCACAGTGATTTCTGCCACGTCTGAAACTGTTATTATTTGCAATCTTGCCATGTCCTTTTGAGCATGTTATATTGTTTTCTGGAGATAGCTCAGTGTTCATGTTTTGTCATGCTTTACCTGTACATCATGTCCATGCCTTTTGTTTTCATGTTGAGGTGATGTAGCATATTGTTTTGATGTTTGTAATTGCCTAGTTGCTGTTTTGGACAGATTGTTGTTATATCTTGTTTGGAGTGTATGTGTTGCACCGTAGCTCCGTTTGGAGTGTGCTCTATTTGAAACTTGTTTAGATTTGCATGTAGTTTCATCTTATCATGTTGCATCCATGTTTTGAGGGTGTTTGCTTGATGTTTGAATGCATTTTGCATCAATGCCATGTTTAACTTGTTTTGCTCATAGCTTCAAGGCCGTAGCTCCGAACTAATTGAACTTTATATGTAACTTCACAAGAATTTCGTGTAGATCATCTTGATGCATATTAACTTGCTGTTTAAAAACTTCAACATAAGGTTTATACAGATCTGGAACAATTTCGAAATTTGCATACGAGGACTTACCGGATTAGTTATATGATGTTTCCGGCCTCACTTAAACTTGCTTTGATGTGGTGCTCTTGTATGCATCATCCCCTGCCATGAGTAGCATCATTTAACCTTTTCATGCATCATACTTGGTTGTGCATCATGCCTTGTTCATGTGTTGTTTGTTTACTATGTTGTTTGCTTCTTTCCGGTAGTGCTTCTTCTCGATAGTTCCTGTTTCGTTGCGATCGTGAGGATGCGTTCGACTACGCTTGGTTCGTCTTCGCCCGTTTGTCTTCTTCATGGACTCGTTCTTCTTCCTAGAGGGATTTCAGGCAAGATGACCGTTACCCTGGATCTCACTACTATCATTGCTATGCTAGTTGCTTCGTTCTATCGCTATGCTGCGCTACCTATCACTTGTTCTTCAAGCCTCCCAATTTGCCATGTCAGCCTCTAACCTTTTTCACCCTTTCTAGCAAACCGTTGCTTGGCTGTTTTACCGCTTTTGCTCAGCCCCTCTTATAGCGTTGTTAGTTGCAGGTGAAGTTGAAGATTGCTCCATGATGGACATGATTATGTCGGGATATCACAATATCTCTTATTTAATTAATGCTTCAATATACTTGGTAAAGGGTGGAAGGCTCGGCCTTATGCCTGGTGTTTTGTTCCACTTTTGCTGCCCTAGTTTCCGTCATACCTGTGTTATGTTCCTTGATTTTGCGTTCCTTACGCGGTTGGGTGATTTATGGGACCCCCTTGACAGTTTGCTTTGAATAAAACTCCTCCAGCAAGGCCCAACCTTGGTTTTACCATTTGCCTCACCTAAGCCTTTTTCCCTTGGGTTTCCGGAGCCCGAGGGTCATCTTTATTTTAACCCCCCCGGCCGGTGCTCCTTCGAGTGTTGGTCCGAACCGAGCAGCCTGCAGGGCCACCTCGGGGAAACTTGAGGGCTAGTTTTACTCGTAGCTTGACTTATCCGGTGTGCCCTGAGAACGAGATATGTGCAACTTCTATCAGGATTTGTCGGCACATTCGGGCGGCTTTGCTGGTCTTGTTTTACCATTGCCGAAATGTCTTGTAACCGGGATTCCGAGACTGACTGGGTCTTCCTGCGAGAAGGAATATCCTTCGTTGACCGTGAGAGCTTGTGATGGGCTAAGTTGGGACACCCCTGCAGGGTATAAACTTTCGAGAGCCGTGCCCGCGGTTATGTGGCAGATGGGAATTTGTTAATATCCAGTTGTAGAGAACTAGACACTTGACTTAATTAAAATGCATCAACCGTGTGTGTAGCCGTGATGGTCTCTTTTTGGCGGAGTCCGGGAAGTGAACACGGTTTTTGGGTTATGTATGAACGTAAGTAGTTTCAGGATCACTTCTTGATCAGTTCTAGCTTCTCGACCATTCCTCTGGTTCTCTTCTCGCTCTTATTTGCGTATGTTAGCCACCATATATGCTTAGTCGCTGCTGCAACTTCACCACTTATCCTTTCCATTCCCATTAAGCTTTGCTAGTCTTGATACCCATGGTTATGGGATTGCTGAGTCCTCGTGGCTCACACATTACTACAACAACAGTTGCAGGTACAGGTTATGCGATGATCTTGACGCGAGAGCGATGCTTGCTTGTTTTGGAGTTCTTCTTCTGCTTCTTCTTTGATCAGGGGATAGGTTCCAGGTCGGCAGCCTGGGCTAGCAGGGTGGATGTCGTTTGAGTTTCTGTTTGTGTCTCATCCGTAGTCGGATGTTGCCCTTATGTATGATGATGTTGTATTCGTGTGACATTGTATGCCTCTTGTATGTATCCCCAACTATTATGTAATGGTATGGTGTAATGATATCCACCTTGCAAAAGCGTCTTCAATATGCGCTTCTATCCTTGGTGGGACCTTCGAGTTCCTTTAGGATAGGGTCGCATATTGGGCGTGACAAGTTGGTATCAGAGCCTCGACCGACCATAGGAGCCCTCCTTGTTTGATCGTGTAGCTTGGCCGTTGTTGAGTCTAGAAGAAAACTGTTTTTGGAGTCTAGTTATATCAGAGAGTAGGAATTCTTTTTACTCCTCTGCCCCTTCGTCGCTCTGGTAAGGAATCTTGACGTAGGTGTTTTGACTTACTCCTCTTCCCCTTCAAATTTTCTTTAGGGTCACGCAGTTGGTTTTCCGATCGTTGGTTCTCAGCTCTTTTTATCCGGTGCATTTCTTGTCAAGTTGACTCGAGCGTCTTCATCTTTGCAAGTTCAATCCTTAGTTTGCTCTCAACGAAGGTGTTTCTCTACCCTCAGTTGCTTTATTTTCCCACCTACCCACCCTTTCTCTTCTCGGAGCCGGAGTCCTTACTCGAGTATCCATCATACTCGTGCGAAGTCTTTGCTTTCTTTCCTCAATCACTTCAGCCGGTGAATTCTCGTCTCGTTCGTCATTCTTCATCTTTTTCTTCTCCGGTGGACTCAATTCAAGTTTTTTGGGTTGATCACATTTCTTTCCTTGGATCAAGTGTTCTCCTTGCTCGTTTGCCTCTCGCCATTCAATCATTCCGGTGTTCTGAAGACATATCAGGAGATTCGTCTGTGTTCCAATTAATTCGAGGTTGTCACCTCATTCAAATATTTCAATTGTTCCGGTGCATCATCTATCTGTTCAACATCCCTTTCCGACGGTGTTTTCCTCTTTAGTGGGACCTAAACCATAGGTCTTTTCCCAGGATCTTACCCGACTCTTTTAATTCTCCCGGAGTTATTCTCAAATTCTTTTCAAGTGTGATGTAAGAATGGATCCCATCAGTCACATGCCTTTTCAAGATCGATTTGAATTCTTTTCATTGCTAATCCAACCTTTGCTCTTCTCATTCTCCTGGAGTATCTCAGTAATTTTGGTGGTGTTCCTCGTCTCCATTCTCAACTTTGAAGATTGAAGAAGAGTTTCCCTTAAATCTTGTCCGTTCCCCTGGAGATTCGCGGTGCTAGCTCGATGTCATCCTATCAAATTGTTTCAATCGTGAAAATTCTTTTCAACCATTCGATGCTTTTCAGGAGTTGCTTTCTCTCTCGACCATACGGAGGCCATCATTTTGGAAGATTTCTTCTTTCTCAGTTTTCAACTTCGTTCTTCGATTATTCTAAATTCTTGCCACTTCGTTCGTCTCCATATTCTTCCGGTGATTCCTTCAAGTAGTCTTCAATCAGTTCGCGATCTCCTTGTTCTCTTGTTTCCAAACTCCCTCAAGTATCTTCGTGCTTGCTCTAATTCTTTTGATGATTCGTTCTCTTCTATTCGTTCATTTTCATTTTTACGGTGGTTCATTCAAGATTCTTTTCCTTTATTATCATTTTAATCCATTCCTTCTTTCCAATCCTACCGGTGGTTCATGGAAGACCTTCCTCAATGTTGCGCCATATTTCCCCTTAATCCTTTTCAACAAGAATAAGTAGTTTGCAAAAACAATTGCTTGTCATCAATTTAATTTGATGAAGGATAAGCATACAATAAATCTTATTCTTATTTCCTCCAAGTGATTAATTCCTTCCTTTCGGAGATTGTTCATGATGAATAATCTCTCGGTTCTAAGCTAATCATCTTTTCTTTTCCGGAGTTAAAAACTACTCGGCCATTTCGTCGAAACCTCCATCTAAATCACTGCAAGGCTCATCTTATTCTTTCATCCTTCATTCTATCTCATCATCCTTTTGTCACCGGAGTTCTTCATGGTGGTTCTTCATGATTTAATTCATTCTTCAAGAGTTCATCAAGATTCTTGTTGGAAGAGTTCAAGTATCTTTTATTCTCGCATCTCGAAGTGCAAATAATTCTTCCTTTTCTTTTGAAGTGGAGTTTTGCATTTCTTTGTTCTTCCTAGATATTCAAGCATTTGGTTGTGGTATAATTTCACCTCAAGTTTTGAGATGTTTTTGATAAGTCCACAACAAGCTCATTCTTTCGTTGTTGATTTTCTCAACAACTCCATTCAATCCTTCCTTCTAAGTTCTTTTCAATCAATTCTTTCAATTCTTCCGGAGGCATTGTGTTGTTCATCTCACCAAGTGCCATCCCATCTTGTGGAGTTCATGTTCTATTCCTTCCATTTTCAGCCGGAGTGCTGCCTAAATTCTTCCATTCTTATTCCTTTTCTATCTTGTTCTAACTGGAGTGCTTTCAGAGTCTATCTTGTTTTCATGAGCTTTTGATTCTTGTCATACTCATCATTCCTCCTATCTACCCGAGTTCTCTCGACTTTGTTATTCTTCTTTCTTCAGGTCTTATTTCACCTCTTCCTCTCTCTCTTCCGTCTCATTCCTAAGATCTCGGGACGAGATCTCTTGTTAGTTGAGGAGAGTTGTAACGCCCCAGATCCGATGCGCCAGGTGTCTTCCAGTTATTCGTCGTTGTTGCCATGTCATTTGCTTGCGTGTTGCATTTTGCCATGTCATCATCTGCATTTCATCTGCATGTTTTTCAAAACTTGCATCCATTCGGGTTTCCCCTGTTCTCTCCGTTGTCCGTTCTGAGCCCAACCATACTCGCACGCGCCCGTTGCCCCTCCCAGTCCTTGTTTTGTGAGCCACCGAAAAACGTTCTCAGAATGGGCCGAGATTTGCCGAGTGGCCTTGGTATATCACCGGTAGACCGCCCGTCAAATTTCGTTCCATTTGGAGGTTCTTTGATGCCCCAACGGTTAACAACGTAGCCTGAAAGCCCTCTCTCTTTGCATCCCAACACCCTCTCCACACAGCCCACCTATCCCATCTAAACCCCCTCCATGCTCTCCGTTGTTCGATCACGATCGTGTGGGCGAAAACCACACTCCATTTGGACTCTCCTAGCTCCCTCTACCTATAAATATGCCCTCCCCTTCCATTTTCATGGATGAATCCTACCCCAATACCCTAGCTCCTCTCTCCCCGCGCCGCCGGACGTGTCCGTCCACATGACAGAACTCCCTTACCGCCGCCAGTAGCCACCAGGCGCGCCATGCGGCTCACCACCATGCCCCACTGCCCACCAGGCCCGCCGTCAGCCCCGCCCGCTTCATGGCGCCGCCCAGCGCCAAGCGCCTCCACCACACAGCCAGCGTCCGTCGCCGTCGCCCGCTTCGGTCCGCGCCTCCCGCCACCGTCCTCTGAACTCCTGCCCGCCTTTGCTGTCGCCCGCCGCCCGCCAGCCATGCCCGCCACCGAGGGCCAGCCCTCGCCGGACCGCGCCACCCCTGCCGGGATCCGGCCGGATCCGGCCAGATCTGGCCCGGAGTGCCCCTTCCCCGACCTCCTCGTCCTCCTCCGGTCTTCTCCCTCGTCGCCGTCAACTTCTCCGGCGAACCTCGGGCTGCGTGCCCGGAACCCTAGATCCATTTCGTGAGGTGATTTTTGCCAAGTCCCGAAAATCTTACATTCTGGTGCACTGTTCGTCATGCCATAACTTCATGTGTGCTGCTATGTTTCATGCATATAGTATATCAAAATGTTCATTGTGAGATTCTCTTCATTTCATTGGGTTGTGCCATGCTTGGTTGTGTCCATCTTGATGCCCTAATCATCATTGCAAGAGTGCTATGTGATGTTAACCTGCTGAGACTTATAACTTGCTGTTTTGTCTTTTTCGTTGCATTTTGTGTGTGCATCCTATGAGCATGATGTCTACATGTTTTAGGAGTATTTTTATGCCATTATTACAGTGGTGCAATCCATGTATTTTTGTGAGTCTTGTAGTGAGTGCATCAAGCTCATGAAGTAGGGTACTTGCTGTTATTGTTTTGCTAGACTGAATCTTTTATGTCATGATGCTATGTAAACCTACTGCTACAGGTCATTCTATGCATAATGTGGAGATGTTCACTAAGGATGTTTTGTTATACATGTCACGCTCTATCCATCCACGCCCCAGTTTGCATTTATAGCCTTCTGTAGATTGTGGTTATCTTGCTCCAAATTTGCTAAATAATGTTGCTGTCAGCCTATTAACATGAAGTTCAGTTTTGCCATGTGTTTTACTAGTGATCCATGCACCCTATAACTATTCTATTGCCATTTTTAGCTCCTTAAATATGTCTTCTTACTGTTGGTCACCTTGTCATGCCATGTGTTTCTTTGTGTTGAGTTTTAAAATCTCATCAACATGCCTACTTATCGTTGTTCCTGCCATGTACTGTTAGTCTGAATCTGTCATATCACTTGCCATGCTCTATTTTACCATGATAGCTTGTTGTAACATGTTGTTTGATAGCTCTAAACATTGCAACCTGATGTAATTTCCGCCATGCATAGTGATTTCTGCTAAGTCTGAAACTGTTTATTTGCAATCTTGCCATGTCCTTTTGAGCATGTTATATTGTTTTCTGGAGATAGCTCAGTGTTCATGTTTTGTCATGCTTTACCTGTATATCATGTCCATGCCTTTTGTTTTCATGTTGAGGTGATGTAGCATATTGTTTTGATGTTTGTAATTGCCTAGTTGCTATTTTGGACAGATTGTTGTTATATCTTGTTTGGAGTGTATGTGTTGCACCGTAGCTCCGTTTGGAGTGTGCTCTATTTGAAACTTGTTTAGATTTGCATGTAGTTTCATCTTATCATGTTGCATCCATGTTTTGAGGGTGTTTGCTTGATGTTTGAATGCATTTTGCATCAATGCCATGTTGAACTTGTTTTGCTCATAGCTTCAAGGCCGTACCTCCGAACTAATTGAACTTTATATGTAACTTCACAAGAATTTCGTGTAGATCATCTTGATGCATATTAACTTGCTGTTTAACAACTTCAACATAAGGTTTATTCAGATCTGGAACAATTTCGAAATTTGCATACGAGGACTTACCGGATTAGTTATATGATGTTTCCGGCCTCATTTAAACTTGCTTTGATGTGTTGCTCTTGTATGCATCATCCTCTGCCATGAGTAGCATCATTTAACCTTGTCATGCATCATACTTGGTTGTGGATCATGCCTTGTTCATGTGTTGTTTGTTTACTATGTTGTTTGCTTCTTTCCGGTCGTGCTTCTTCTCGATAGTTCCTGTTTCGTGGCGATCGTGAGGATGCGTTCGACTACGCTTGGTTCGTCTTCGCCCGTTCGTCTTCTTCATGGACTCGTTCTCCTTCCTAGAGGGTTTTCAGGCAAGATGACCGTTACCCTGGATCTCACTACTATAATTGCTATGCTAGTTGCTTCGTTCTATCACTATGTTGCGCTACCTATCACTTGTTCTTCAAGCCTCCCAATTTTCCATGTCAGCCTCTAACCTTTTTCCACCCTTTCTAGCAATCCGTTGCTTGGCTATGTTACCGCTTTTGCTCAGCCCCTCTTATAGTGTTGTTAGTTGCAGTTGAAGTTGAAGATTGCTCCATGATGGACAGGATTATGTTGGGATATCACAATATCTCTTATTTAATTAATGCATCTATATACTTAGTAAAGGGTGGAAGGCTCGGCCTTATGCCTGGTGTTTTGTTCCACTCTTGCCGCCCTAGTTTCCATCATACCGGTGTTATGTTCCTTGATTTTGTGTTCCTTACGTGGTTGGGTGATTTATGGGACCCCCTTGACAGTTCGCTTTGAATAAAACTCCTCCAGCAAGGCCCAACCTTGGTTTTACCATCTGCCTCACCTAAGCCTTTTTCCCTTGGGTTTTCGGAGCCCGAGGGTCATCTTTCCTTTAACCCCCCGGGCCAGTGCTCCTTCGAGTGTTGGTCCGAACCGAGCAGCCTGCGGGGCCACCTCGGGGAAACTTGAGGGCTGGTTTTAGTCATAGCTTGACTTATCTGGTGTGCCCCGAGAACAAGATATGTGCAGCTCCTATCAGGATTTGTCAGGACATTTGGGCGGCTTTGCTGGTCTTGTTTTACCATTGTCGAAATGTCTTGTAACCGGGATTCCGAGACTGATCGGGTCTTCCTGGGAGAAGGAATATCCTTCGTTGACCATGAGAGGTTGTGATGGGCTAAGTTGGGACACCCCTGCAGGGTATAAACTTTTGAGAGTCGTGCCCGCGGTTTTGTGGCAGATGAGAATTTGTTAATATCCGGTTGTAGAGAACTTGACACTTGACTTAATTAAAATGCATCAACCGTGTGTGTAGCCGTGATGGTCTCGTTTCGGTGGAGTCCAGGAAGTGAACACGGTTTTGGGTTATGTATGAACGTAAGTAGGTTCAGGATCACTTCTTGATCACTTCTAGCTTCTCGACCGTTCCTTTGCTTCTCTTCTCGCCCTTATTTGCATTTGTTAGCCACCATATATGCTTAGTCGCTGCTACAACCTCACCACTTATCCTTTCCATTCCCATTAAGCTTTGCTAGTCTTGATACCCATGGTTATGGGATTGCTGAGTCATCATGGCTCACAGATTACTACAACAACAGTTGCAGGTACAGGTTATGCGATGATCTTGACGCGAGAGCGATGCTTGCTTGTTTTGAAGTTCTTCTTCTACTTCTTCTTTGATCAGGGGATAGGTTCCAGGTCGGCAGCCTGGGCTACCAGGGTGGATGTCGTTTGAGTTTCTGTTTGTCTTTCATCCATAGTCGGATGTTGCCCTTATGTATGATGATGTTGTATTCATGTGACATTGTATGCCTCTTGTATGTATCCACAACTATTATGTAATGGTATGATGTAATGATATCCACCTTGCAAAAGCGTCTTCAATATGCGCTTCTATCCTTGGTGGGACCCTCGAGTTCCTTTAGGATAGGGTCGCATATTGGGCGTGACACCGGTCCATACCACTCCGCACACAGTCCCAACCCATAGCCTCCGACAAGTAGCAAAAAGTGGAGAGGACATCCTCACCACGACCCCAGAAGGATACCCACAGAAGAAGGACAACTTTGATGTCCTAACAGTCTTCGAGACTTTCTCTTCTAACAACCGGCGGAAACGGGCGCTCCGCAACCTTGCCGAAGTCCATCAAGTTACCGCACTAAGCGCATGGAACGACACGATGATAACCCTTACGGATGAAGACAAACCAAAGACCCGGCCAGTCCGAGCACCCGCCGCCTTAGTACTAAACCCCATCGTTGATGGTTTTCGGCTTACTAAAGCGCTCATGGACGGCGGTAGTGGACTTAACCACATCTATGAGGACACGCTCGACAAAATGCAGATGGATAGGTCATGCATCGAGCAAAGCAACACCACCTTTCGAGGTATTATTCCCAGTCGAGAGGCACAATACTCAGAAAAAATCAAATTGGATAAGGTGTTCGACACGCCTCAGAACTATTGATACGAAGAGTTCCTCTTTCACGTGGTCCCCTTCAACAGAGGGTATCACTCCATCCTCGGTTGGGTCGCTTTCTCACGCTTTCAGGCTATACCCCATTATGGGTATATGAAGCTCAAGATGCCCGGCCCTAATGGAATCATCACAACTTTGAGCGACCTGTACAAAGACCTTCGTGCCGAAAACAAAACCGCATCCTTGGCCCTTGAAGCACTATCCGAAGCCCTAGCGGCAGAGGAATTAACCACCTTACGAGCTATGGTGGATAGGGATGATGTGATCCTTGACAAGAGATCCAAATCCACCTCTTTCAAACCAGCCGAAGAAATAGTGAAATTCCAAGTGCACCCAACGGATCCTAATAAAACAGCATCCATCGGAGCACAGCTGGATCCGGCAGTGGCACCTGAGGGAGTCCTGGACTAGGGGGTGTCCGGATAGCCGAACTATCATCTTTGGCCGGACTCCAAGACTATGAAGATACAAGATTGAAGACTTCGTCCCATGTCCGGATGGGACTTTCCTTGGCGTGGAAGGCAAGCTTGGCGATATGGATATGTAGATCTCCTACCATTGTAACCGACTCTGTGTAACCCTAGCCCTCTCCGGTGTCTATATAAACCGGAGGGTTTTAGTCCGTAGGACGAACAACAATCATACCATAGGCTAGCTTCTAGGGTTTAGCCTCCTTGATCTCGTGGTAGATCTACTCTTGTACTACCCATATCATCAATGTTAATAAAGCAGGAGTAGGGTTTTACCTCCACCGAGAGGGCCCGAACCTGGGTAAAAACATCGTGTCCTTTGTCTCCTGTTACCATCCGCCTAGACGCACAGTTCGGGACCCCCTACCCGAGATCCGCCGGTTTTGACACCGACATTGGTGCTTTCATTGAGAGTTCCTCTGTGTCGTCACCCATAGGCCCGATGGCTCCCTCGATCATCAACAACGACGTGGTCCAGGGCGAGACTTTTCTCCCTGGACAGATCTTCATATTCGGCAGCTTTGCACTGCGGGCCAATTCACTTGGCCATCTGGAGCAGATCGAAAGCTACGCCCCTGGCCATCAGGTCAGATTTGGAAGTTTGAACTATACGGCCGACATCCACAGAGACTTGATCTTCGACGGATTCGAGCCACAGCCGAGCGCGCCGCACTGTCATGATGGGCATGATTTAGCTCTGCTGCCGGAGAGTGCCCTGGAGGCTGCACTAGAGTCCGCTCCGACCCTTAGCTCGGAGCCGACTGCGCCGATCAAGGATGCGTGGCTGGACACCGCCTCGGGGGCTGCTACCTCTACGGCGATAGAGCCGAATACCGACCCTGTCCCTTGTGAAGCTCGTGACTCCAAGGTGCCGGACTCCTCTCTGGACCCCGAACCTTCCGCGCCCCTGCCAATCGAATCTGATTGGGCGCCGATTATGGAGTTCACCGCTGTGGACATCTTTCAGCACTCGCCTTTAGGCGACATCCTGAATTCGCTAAAGTGTCTCTCTTTATTAGGAGAGCCCTGGCCGGATTATGGTCAGGACGGTTGGGATGCGGACGACGAAGAAATTCAAAGCCCGCCTACAGGGCACTGGAAAGCCACCTCGTCATACGACATATACATGGTGGACATCCTTAAGGATGGGAATGGCGATGGAACAGCGGAGCACGACCCCTCCAAAAAACAGCCTAAGCGCCGGCGCCAGCGGCGCCGCTCCAAATCCCGCCACAGCAAGAATGGAGATTCCGGCACCGGAGATAATAACACCCCGGACAGTACCAAAGACAACCCCCTCCAGCAAGATTCAGCACAAGAGGATTGAGAAGCCAGCCCTCGTGAGAGAGCGGCAGACAAAGAGGTAGAGGACGATAATTACATGCCTCCCTCCGGAGACGAGGCAAGCCTCGACGATGATGAATGTCGTGCCAGAGGATCTCGTCGAATAAGAGCGTTTCAAACGCAGGCTTATGGCCACAGCAAGCAGCCTCAAGAAAAAGCAGCAACAGCTTAGAGCTGACCAAGATTTGCTAGCCGACAGATGGATTGAAGTCCTTGCGGCCGAAGAGTATGAACTCGAACGCCCCTCCAAAAGCTACCCCAAACGCAAGCTGCTACCCCGATTAGAGGAGGAAGCACATAAACCTACATCACCAGCGCACAATACGGCCGACCGGCCACCTCATGGCCGCGACAAAGAGGCCTCTAAGCCCTCCACTAAAGCCATACCCCGGCGTCGCTCTAAAAGTACAAAGTCGTGGGGGAACGCGCCAGACTTGGGAGACATATTGGAGGATAAGGCAAGGCAAACAAGATCGATCTACGGATCGCATGGGCGCCCCATGATACGCGACGACAACCGTCACGCCGGATACAGCAATCCCGGCCGGGCCGAACATAGTAGACAAAGCTCGTTCGAGCTGCGTCGTATATAATATCTGAGGCGCCAAGACACCCACTATGCTTCACAGATGAAGTAATGGATCATCAAATCCCCGAAGGTTCAAACCCGTGAACATTGAATCCTATGATGGCACAACAGATCCAGCGGTTTGGATCGAAGACTATCTCCTTCATATCCACATGGCTCACGGTGATGATATTCACGCCATCAAATACCTCCGACTCAAGCTTAAAGGACCAGCGCGGCATTGGCTCAATAGCCTGCCAGCAGAATCAATTGGGTGTTGGGAGGACCTGGAAGCCGCATTCCTCGATAACTTCCAGGGCACATATGTGCGACCACCAGACGCCGATGACCTAAGCCACATAATTCAGCAGCCAGACGAATCGGCCAGACAATTCTGGACACGGTTCTTAACCAAGAAAAATCAAATCGTCGACTGTCCGGATGCAGAGGCCCTTGCAGCCTTCAAACACAACATCCGCGACGAATGGCTTGCCCGGCACCTAGGACAGGAAAAGCCGAAATCAATGGCAGCCCTCAGATCGCTCATGACCCGCTTCTGTGCGGGAGAAGACAGCTGGCTAGCCCACAGTAACAACCTAACCAAAAACTCTGGTAGTTCGGATACCAAAGATAGCAATGGCAGGTCATGTCGCAATAAGCACAAGCGCCGCATTAACGGCGATAATACTGAAGATACAACAGTCAACGCCGGATTCAGAGGCTCTAAACCCGGTCAGCGGAAAAAGCAATTCAAAAGAACTACTCTGGGCCCGTCCAATTTGGACCAGATACTCGATCGCTCGTGCCAGATACATGCACGGCACCCCCGAAAAGCTAGCTAATCACACCAACAGAGATTGTTGGGTGTTCAAGCAGGCAGGCAAGTTAATCGCCGAAGGCAACGACAAGGGGCTGCATAGCAATGACGAGGAGGAGACATGGCCGCCGAACAATAGAGGACAGAAGGGTTTCCCCCAACAAGTGCGGACGGTGAACATGATATACGCAACCCACATACCCAAAAGGGAGTGGAAGCGTGCCCTCAGGGACGTATACACGATGGAGCCAGTCGCCCCAAAGTTCAATCCGTGGTCCTCCTGCCCGATCACTTTTGATCGAAGGGACCACCCCACCAGTATCCGCCACGGCGGATTCGCCGCATTGTTTCTAGACCCAATCGTCGACGGATTTCACCTCATTAGAGTCCTGATGGACGGCGGCAGCAGCCTGAACCTGCTTTATCAGGATACAGTGTGCAAGATGGGCATAGACCCCTCAAGGATTAAACCCACAAAGGTGACCTTCAAAGGCGTCATACCAGGTGTAGAGGCCAATTGTACTGGCTCAGTCACACTTTAAGTGGTCTTCGGATCCCCGGATAACTTCTGAAGCGAGGAGTTAATCTTCGACATAGTCCCATTCTGTAGCGGCTATCATGCACTGCTCGGACGAACCGCATTTGCAAAGTTCAATGCGGTGCCGCACTACGCATACCTCAAGCTCAAGATACCAGGCCTTCGAGGAGTCATCACAGTCAACGGAAACACTGAACGCTCTCTCCGAATGGAGGAGCATACAGCGGCTCTCCCAGCGGAAGTGCAGAGTAGCCTCTTAAGGCAATTCTCGAGTCCGGCTGTTAAGCGATCGGACACCGTCAAGCGCGCCCGGAGTAACCTACAACAAGACCACTTGGCACGTTCCGAGCACGCGTAGCAATGCGGCCCCAACCCCAGCCCTCGCGAAATCGCGAGACTAGTACCACGCGTACATCACTACACTCTGAAGATACCATGGGCATAGGGGGAGGGGCATGACCACGGCATGCCCAGAGTGCGGCTCAACCACACCAGGGGCTCCCAAATATGCCATTCCTTTTTTCTTTTTTTTTCTTTTTATTCTCAGGACTCCGTTTTCCAGAAGGCCTGTCCGGCAGTAGATCGGCCGAACTCACAATGCAAAAGCCAGGGAAGCAGAAAAGCTACGACGAGTATCCAGGTGGTCTCCATTACGAGCATTATACCTGTTTTACATACCATTCCGCAGCCTACCCTTGGAGGGGGACATGTTAAATAGTCCCACCCCTTGTTTATCGCACTATTTGTATCATTCTGCCTTCATTGCAGTATTTTTTGAATAAACAATGCATCGCTTTATGCCTATCATTGCATTCCTTTCCATATATGTTCACTTATGACATGTTGCACCCGTACTCTTTGGTACGGCCAAATACACCAGAGGCTTCAGTTCCCCAAAATATTGTGTGATAAGTCCGAACATTTTCACAAGTGCGGCACCCCAAACTTATAGCATTATATGCATCGGCTCCGAATCATCTCTTGGGTCAATAGTTGGGTTTGCCCGGCTCCCATGTTTTGGTACCTTACGTTCCGTTATATCGGCTAAGGTAGCGCTGGGAGAACTACTGCGATTGTGCCCCAGTTGAGCTGGGTTGAGCACCTCAGTGGAGAAAGCTAAAACTGACCGTCATGATGGGGCGAGAGCCGGTCGCTGTTCGAGAGGTTTTTTCGAGTCCCTAAAGACTTATGCAGCTTAGAGCGAGGAGCTGGCTTTGTCCGGCCCAGGCGTGGATAGCACCCCAAATTCGCCCTTCCGAACACTAGGGGCTTCGCCGAAATTTAATATTATAGAATTCTATGGCTAAGTGAGAGTGTTTAAGCATTATAAGTCCGGTTGCCTCGTTCGTTGTGTTGAGCGCCTCCCTAGAAGGACCCAAAAATGGGGACAAGGGCGCTCAAGTTTATCCCGAACACCCCAGAACTCGTGGCATGGGGGCCAAAGCCAACGACTTGCCATCTCTCAGATTTGATAAACAGCCGCACATAAGGTAATATTTTAAATTAACAAGCATTGCTTAGCGCATATGAACAAAGTTTTTAGCGCACAGGATAACAAAATGCGAGTCTACTGAAAAATTACATCTTTGGAGCATTCACCCGCAATAATGCGGGCACCCTTCAGGACACCCTTATAATACATCTCGGGTGTGCGATACTCCTTTCCCGGCGGTGGCGCATCCGTCACAAGCTTCTCGGCGTCCATCTTTCCCTAGTGCACCTTAGCGCGGGCAAGGGCCCGACGGGCACCTTCAATACAGGCGGAGTGCTTGATGACTTCAACCCATGGATAGGCGTCCACCAGCCGCCGCACCAGACCGAAGTAGCTCCCAGGCATGGCTTCTTTGGGACAAAGCCAAACTATGAGGTCCTTCATGGCCTGTTCGGCCACCTTGTGGAGCTCGACTAGCTGCTTCAGCTGGTTGCTCAGGGGCACCGGATGTCCGGCTTCAGCATACTGAAACCAGAACACCTTTTCCGTCGAGATCCCCTCCTCGTCTCTGTAGAATGCGGCACCATCGGACACGCTACGGGGCAGATCTGCGAACGCTCCTAGAGAGCTCCGAATTCGGGTAAGTAACAAGTAATTCACTTTTACATGCTTGCTTTGCATGAAGAATGCCTTACCCACCACTATCTTCTTTGCTGCCTCAATTTCCTGGAGGGCCTTTTGGGCTTCGGCCTTACCGGCTTTAGCACTCTCAAGAGCCGACGCGAGCTCAGACTCCCGAGTCTTCGAGTCACGCTCCAAACTCTCGTGTTTTTTCACGAGAGCCTGGAGCTCTTGCCGCACTTCCGCCACCCGCGCCTCCTGCTTCTCTCGCTCGGTGCGTTCTACGGCCGCATTGCGTTCGGCCGCGAACACAGCCTCCTTCAGGGTCGCCACCTCATTCGTAGCCCCTGGACAACCCACGTTATTCCTGTCATTTTTTGCAACCAAATCCTTTTCTATAAGGTACAACTTCAATAAGGTGTTACTTACCTTCCTTGTCCTCGAGCTGCTTCTTGGCACGGCCGACCTCACTCTCGGACCGCTCGAGGCTCTGCTTCAAGGCAGTGACCTCCGCAGTCAGTGCGGCAGAGGTTAGCAGCGCAGCCTGCATTCCCATATTGACATATTTGTGTTAGACTCTTGCGTACATCTTTTTAGATCCTCAGTTCGGCTTTT
This sequence comes from Aegilops speltoides, assembly GCA_021437245.1. Classification (NCBI taxonomy): domain Eukaryota; kingdom Viridiplantae; phylum Streptophyta; class Magnoliopsida; order Poales; family Poaceae; genus Aegilops; species Aegilops speltoides. The sequence goes on from CM038147.1 coordinate 421,506,740, forward strand.
CTTTCCGAACACCGAACTGAGCATCAGGGGCTACTGTCTATGCGGTACTATTTTACATATCTTAAAATCCTTACATCAAAGCCTGTTAGAAGGCTGGTGTAGGCTTCGGTCAGCCCGCTCTTGGCGGACTGAACTTTCTGGATCACCGCACTCATAACAATGCGGTGCTCCTCGACAATGGAAGCACCATTGAGCGCCTCTAGCAAACTATCCGGCGCCTCTGGTTGGACGGAGGCCACCGGCGTCGCTGTCATGCCCTTCTCACGAGGGGGCCGCCTGCCGGACTCCGGAACCACCGAAGGTTCCGGTGCAGAGTCCGGTCCAAAGTCCGGGAGGTTGCCCTGCGGTACCTCCGGGGCCTCCTCCTCCTGGCTGTCCCTTTCTGTGACCCTGCCTCGGCGCCGTCTGCGTCACGGGGGGAGGAGGCGGTCGGAAGTGAAGCGCTATTCACATCCGACGAACCCAAGGACCCGCTCGACGAAGCGGGGAGATCATCCTTGGGCGGGCTACATGGTTGTGTCCGGTGTTAGGAGACACTATGCGACGAAAGGAAAATCATAAGTTATTATGGGATCCGGACACTTACGATCTCGCCAGGGGCTTAGCCCTCAAGGGCCACTCCTCTTCGCCGTCGTCGGCGTTGGTGGAACAGTCCTGAAGAAGGGTCCTTCCCTTCTTGGACCCTTCGGCCTCCCCCGTTGGGGAAGCCTTCCTCTTCTTCTCTCCCCCCGCTGGGGGAGAGGCCTCTTTCTTCTCCTCCTCGTCTTCATGGGAGGAGTCCGCCTCGGAGTCATCGGACGATGATTCCGATAACACCTGGCGTCGGGAACTCCTCCGGGTTCTCATGGCCTTCTTCTTGGCCTTCTTCTCCGGCACCACGTAAGGCGCCGGGACCAGCAGCCCCGTCAAACAGGCGTCCACTAGGTCTTCTAGAAGGGGAGCCGGACAGTCAACCTGCCCGGACGTCTTTTGCCAAGCCTATTAAAGGTAATGGGAGTTTAGATCCCGCATAGAGTCAAACTATGGAAAACATGTGTCTTGTAAAGGGTAATATAGCTTACCTCGCCGGCTTGACGCTGCGAGCTAAATCCGCGATCTTCGGTAGTGGCTGCGGGAGCCTCGACGCCCTTGAACAGCACCCTCCAGACCTCTTCGTACGTAGTTTAGAAGAGCCTGCTCAAGGTTTGGTGCTGCGCCGGATCGAACTCCCACAAGTTGAAAGCCCGCTTCTGGCACGGGAGAATCCGGCGGATGAGCATGACCTGGACTACGTTGACAAGCTTGAGCTTCTTGTTCACCAGGGTTTGGACACAGGATTGGAGTCCGGTCAGCTCATCCGAATCGCCCCACGTCATGCCCTTCTCTTTCCAGGAGGTGAGCCGTGTGGGGATGCCGGATCTGAATTTGGGGGCCGCTGCCCATTTAGGGTCATGCGGCTCGGTGACGTAGAACCACCCCGACTGCCACCCCTTGATGGTTTCCACGAAGGCGCCCTCGAGCCAGGTGATGTTGGGCATCTTGCCCACCATGGCGCCTCCGCATTCCGCTTGACGACCACCCACTACCTTCGTCTTGACATTAAAAGTCTTTAGCCATAAGCCGAAGTGGGGCTGGATGCAGAGGAAGGTCTCGCACACGATGATAAACGCCAAGATGTTGAGGATAAAATTTGGGGCCAGATCATGGAAATCCAGGGCGTAGTAGAACATGAGCCCCCGGACAAAGGGATGGAGTGGGAAGCCCAGTCCGCGTAGGAAATGGGGAAGGAACACCACCCTCTCATGGGGCCTGGGGGTGGGGATGAGCTGCCCCTTGTCGCTGAGCCGGTGCGCGATATCGCTGGACAAGTATCCGGCCTTGCGCAGCTTTTTGATGTGCCCCTCCGTGACGGAGGAGGCCATCCACTTGCCTCCCGCTCCGGACATGGTTGGAGAAGGTGGAGGCGAGATGTGCGGACTTGGGCGCTGGAGCTCGAGTGCGCGGAGATGGATAAGCAAAGGAGGAAGAAGGCGTAGGTAGAAAGGTGGATCCTAATCCCCTTATATATGGGCGGACGAAACTATGCGTCCCCACCAGCCCGGTAAAGCTCGCTTATCTCCCAAGCGCCGCAATCAATGGTGCAGTTGGGTTACCCACGTCCGTATTGATGAGAATCCCGGAATAAGGGGACACGATCTCTGCTTTGACAAGACGTGCCAAGGAAACCGCTTCGCTAAACGCGCAGAGGTGGAACAATAAAAACAATTCGAGTAAAGTCTTGGCCATGGTGTGACGTCATGCCACGAAATATGTCAGCAGATTGGACTTGTGTAAATATTATTCTCTCTACGGTGGTATGTGGAATTTATTTTGCAGAGCCGGACACTATCCTGGTGTTCAAAATATTCTATGAATTATTCGAAGGAGGAACCCGCCTTGCAATGCCGAAGACAATATACACGCCGGACTCGTCGTCATTGAAGCCTAGTTCAGGGGCTACTGAGGGAGTCCTAGACTAGGGGGTGTCCGGATAGCCGAACTATCATCTTTGGCCGGAATCCAAGACTATGAAGATACAAGATTGAAGACTTCATCCCTTGTCCGGATGGGACTTTCCTTGGCGTGGAAGGCAAGCTTGGCGATATGGATATGTAGATCTCCTACCATTGTAACCGACTCTGTGTAACCCTAGCCCTCTCCGGTGTCTATATAAACTGGAGGGTTTTAGTCCGTAGGACGAACAACAATCATACCATAGGCTAGCTTCTAGGCTTTAGCCTCCTTGATCTCGTGGTAGATCTACTCTTGTACTACCCATATCATCAATATTAATCAAGCAGGAGTAGGGTTTTACCTCCACCGAGAGGGTCCGAACCTGGGTAAAAACATCGTGTCCCTTGTCTCCTGTTACCATCCGCCTAGACGCACAGTTCGGGACCCCCTACCTGAGATCCGCTGGTTTTGACACCGACAGCACCCTTCAGACATGCCCGACATCCCACGAAGACTGGTCGAACACAATCTCAACATAATCAAAGGATTCAAACCCGTAAGGCAGACACTACGGCGATTCTCCGAACCCAAGCGTTAGGTAATGGGAGAAGAGCTAGCCAAGTTATTGGAGGCTGGGTTTATTAGGGACATCAAATATCCGAATTGGTTAGCCAACCTAGTTATGGTACCTAAAAAGGACAAATCGTGGCGCCTGTGTGTCGACTTCAAGGACCTCAACAAGGCTTGCCCTAAAGATCCCTTCCCATTGCCTCGCATTGACCAAATCATTGATGCAACCGCAGGACACAACTCTTTGTGTTTCCTCGACGCCTATTATGGATACCATCAGATTAAGATGAAGGAATCACACCAGGCTACAACTGCATTCATCACCCCTTACGGTCCTTTCTGCTTTAATACTATGCCCTTCAGACTAAAAAACGCTGGGACTACCTACCAGCGCATGATTCAAACTTGCCTAGAAAAGCAAATAGGCAAAATAGTCGAAGCATATGTGGACAACGTGGTCATCAAAACAAAGCACATCGAGACACTGGTGGACGATCTTCGCCTCACCTTCGACAACATCTGAACATACGACATACAGCTTAATTCGGAAAAATGTGTCTTCAGAGTCCTGGCCGAAAAGTTGATGGGCTTCATTGTTTCCCATAGAGGAATCGAGGCAAACCGAACCAAGATCAGAGCCCTGTCACAATTAGCCATACCAACGGACCTACAGCAGGTCCAGAAACTTGCTGGGTGCATCACGGCCTTAAGTCAATTTATCTCAAATTAGGAGAAAAAGCATTACCACTATACAAGCTACTGCGCCGCACTGACAACTTCAAATGGACGGATGCAGCCACAACCGGATTGGAAGAAATCAAGGCCCTTCTCGCAAGCAACCCAATCTTGGCCGCACCAGGCGTTGGAGAGCCTATGTTACTATACATTTCGGCAACCAACCAAGTTGTTAGCGCGGTCCTCGTCGTCGAACGAGGGGAAGAGGGACATAAATTCCCCACCCAGAAACCAGTCTACTATGTATCGGAGGTACTTACACCTTGCAAATCTCGCTACCCTCACTATTAGAAGATAGCCTACACAGTCTTCATGGCATCCCCCAAACTTCGACACTACTTTCAAGAGTGTTCGGTCACAGTGGCATCTGAAGTGCCTCTGAATTACATCATAAATAACAGGGACGCCACTGGCCGTATAGCCAAATGGGCCATCGAGCTATTACCATTCAAAATCATATACAAACCACGTCGGGCTATTAAATCCCAGGTATTGGCCGATTTCGTCACTGAATGGACGGAAGCCGAACTCCGTAAAGAGTACAACTCATACTCTAATTGGATTATGTACTTAGATGGCTCCAAAATGCTGGCTGGACTAGGGGCTGGTATAATCCTCACATCCCCCACGAGGGACATAGTCCGATACGTACTGCAAATTATGTACACGGACTCTAATAATGCAGCCGAATACGAGGCGCTACTACACGGTCTTCGCATGGCTGTCTCCATGGGTATACAACGCTTGGAGGTGCGCGGTGATTCGAACCTTGCAATTTTCTAGGTCAATGGAAAATTTCATGCAAAGGACTCAAAAATGATGGCATATCGAAACACCATATTAAAAATGTCAGCTCGGTTCGACGGACTTGAGTTCCATCATGTCGCCCAAGAAAGTATCAGGCAGCCGACATCCTCGCTCGTATGGGTGCTAAGCGCGACCCCGTGCCACCAAATACCTTTGTGGAAAGGCTCTTTAAGCCATCTGTGGTGTGGTAGGGTGAGAGCGGAGAACGCAATACGGACCTGACCACACACCAACCGCCGAGCACAACGCAGACAACGTCGATGGTCCGGATATCGAGATAACACCCTCTGCTCATGAGATCATGCCGGTTATCGCTCCCTGGACCGAACCATTCCTGGCCTACCTTAATAGGCAAGAGCTTCCCGACGATCAAAATGAGGCGCGATGCATAGTTCGGCGCTCTAAAGCTTTTAAAGTACATGAGGGTGAATTGTACAAAAGAAGCACTACCCAAGTACTCCAAAGGTGTATCTTCGAAGAGGAGGGAAGGAAAATCTTGGCGGAAATACATGCCAGTCTCGGTGGTCATCACGTTGCAGCCCGCGCCCTCATAAGTAAGGTGTTCTGAATAGACTTTTTCTAGCCTACGACTCGAGGTGACGCTCAAGACCTTGTTCAGCGCTGCGTGGGCTGTCAGCTTTTCACCAATCAAAGCCACATGCCTCCCACTGCATTAAAAACAATCCCCATCACTTGGACCTTTGTGGTCTGGGGGCTTGACATGGTTGGACCCCTTAAAGGAGGGAAGCAACAAAAAGAAATACTTGCTAGTTATGGTGGATAAATTCACTAAATAGATAGAGGCCAAACCAGTAAAAACAGCTAAGGTCGGACCAGTGATTGACTTTATATCTGGCATAGTCCACCGTTATGGTGTCCCGCACAGTATCATAACTAATAATGGCTCTAACTTCACAGCTGATGAGGTGAAAACTTGGTGCGCTAAGTTGGGTATGCATCCGTATACCACCCTCAAACAAATGACCAAGTCGAACGAGCCAATGGCCTGATCATGAGTGGGTATTAAGCCCAGACTAGTGCATTCTTTACGAGAATCAGACAAACACTTAGTTGAGGAACTCAATTCTGTACTCTGGGGACTCCGAATCACGCCCAATCGAATGACCAGATACACACCTTTCTTTACGGCGTAGAGGCCGTACTGCCCTGCGATATTATTCATGACTCACCTAGAGTGTGCATGTATGAAGATTAAGAAGCCAAACTAGATCGACAGGACGACCTAGATGGACTTGAAGAGGAGCGCGACGTTGCCAAGGCCCGTTCCGCATTCTATCAACAACAGGCTAGGCGTTACCAATGAAGAGAAGTGCGGGCTAAAACATACAATGTCGAAGAACTTGTTCTACGCCTTCCGGAGAAGAAAAAGGATAATCTCAAACCTAAATGAGAAGGCCCCTTGATAATAGATGAAGTCCTTACTGGAGGAGCCTATTGCCTTCGCAATGCAGAGGATAATCGCCTAGAGCCGAACCCATGGAATGCCGCTCGGCTCTGAAGATTTTATGCATAGTTCGGCCTCCTTAGGTCCCATTTTAAGTTAGGTTTTTCTATTTTCTCTCTCCTTTTACTTTTTCCCCTTTTCTTCATAATTGTATGACCGGATCAACCACATTATTAGGGGTACGCATCTTTAAATGTATACACCCCATCATACATGGGGGCTTCTTTTAAAAGAAGCATCTTATTGAAAAGCTTACAAGCTTCTTTTGTCTGTACTATCTATTGTTTCTGGCATTTTATGCACCTCTATGACTTAAGTTTTTGCCAAGCTGGGTTTCCCTGCTCCTTTTCTTATACCATACGTTCCCGATTGTTCCGCTAGGGTGTAAAGGGAGCACCTCTGTGATTGTTACAACCGGGTTATCCAGCCCTGTACCTCAGACGGGTGAAGCCGAAAGCTAGCATTCTTAAGGAAATAATTGGTCGGCACATATACAACAGGCTGTCTCTGGAAAAGATTATGAAATTGGCTGTTTGTACTTCAGATACAAGCACATCCCAAGGAAAGGAACCCCTAACGGAACTATTTTTCTTGGAAGACATTTCTTACGTTAAACAATAATATAACATAACTCCACCGAACACTTTTTTTCTGTTCGAGCAATATGCACAGATTGCCTGGTTTCCGACAGTACTAAATGTTTTCTAGTCAAACATAGTATACGGAAACAGTCCAACTTCTTGGTTCGGAGGTAGAAGCCGAAGGTATGTGATGACAAAATTTTCATACAATTCGGCAGGAGATAAGTTCAGTCATAAAGTACATTGGTACATCGAATCGAATTCCTACTCCCTTTCTATGCCATCCAGTAGACTATCTTATTTACAATCTTGTTTTGAAAATTTTTCCACTGTCATTACTTGGTCGTATACCAAGCTTACGGGAATTTCCTTCCTGTCAGGTCCCTGCGGTCCAACTCTGGCCATATGGTTCGGTTCAAGACCGGTATAGCGTGTCTTCACCATGGCCCATGCCTCTCGAGCGCCTTCACAGCATGCAGACGTCTTCCACAGCTCAAAACGATTCCGGGCACCCTTGAATAGATCAGCCAACCCCTCCATAATTTCTGGAGGGTCGTTAGAGGGCCATAAGGCTTTGGCCATATTCTTCATAGCCTTCCGAGGACGCTCGTGCAGCTTTGACAGCTCCTTCAGAACGTCGCTTTGTAGAACGGGCATTTCCTCTTCGGGGCGGCCGGTCAACATACATGTATCAACCGAACTATAACATTCCACATTATATGAATATAGCAATAATCCGGACTGTTCACAAGTCATACCGAATATGCCGCCCTTTAGCTTCTGGTTTTCCTGTTGTGCTTCCAGGAGTTGAGCCTTTAAGCTCTTTATCTCTTCACCCTGTTTCTTCACGTCTTCTTCTAGTTTTTTTATCTTTGCCGTCATACATTGGGGCACTCTTTATTTCTTCAAGCTTAGAGACAATAACATTTAGCTATGTATGGCTTGTCACGAGCTCCTGGGGTCAACACGCTGTTCTTCTCCTTGAGAACCTGTGGTCATAAAAAAAATCCTCAAATCGGTCTTGTCCACCCGCTTTATGTCTTGGGGCTACTACTATCTATCCATTAAGTTCATAAAGATTTATACCTGCATATCTGTTAAGAACAGGCAAGCAACCCCGATAAGCCCATCCCGGGCAGCTCGGATATATGCACCTACATTGCTTAGGGCAGTAAACTCCGACTCCGTTAAGGCAGGGGCGCGCAAGGCTTATTTCAAGTGACGATGATTCATCGCACTCTTGACTTCCGAGTTAGTAATGGACATCTCATCCATCTCTCCATGAGACGAACGAGTCTGTGCCGCCTCAGCATGCGCCCCCGTCCTAGTTGGTATCTCCGGCACCGTATTAGCCGCGGCTCAGCTGGCTGGGATCTTACTCACGGTTTGCTGTATACCCCTCCTGCGATGATAGAAGGAGGATGCAAATGATAATTCGGCTTCACGTCCGAATATTAATAAAGAGGAATATACCTTTTCAGTGATGGAGCAGGTTTGGTGGTGCTGCTGACTTCCTTTCACTTTGCACGACCCTTTCGCGAAGGTGTTGACCTTCTCTTGGTCGCCCGCCCTTGAGTGTGGCTCGCTGAGCGCCGATCTTGTGAAACATGGTCCAATGTGGAGGATGAAGATACGAGCAGAAGTATCCCTCTTCCCTGAGAATACAACTTCCGAATACTTACCTTCACGAAAGGATAGAGGTCGGGGTAGTCAGCCGCAATAGCTACATCCAAGCCGTCAAGGCTCGCCTAATAGTAGATTCCATCTTCGAACTCTACGAATATGTCTGGATCCTCATGGAATTCGGGGTCTTCATTGCGATCGTGATCCTCTGGCTGGGGGACAGGGCAGTTAATGTTCTTGACAATTTGCCTCCATGACTGTTTAAAAAGCAACCAGGGTGTTTGGGTAATGCATCTCCATGAGTAAAAAAAGTAACGAACGGTTAGAAAACTTACCCATTCAATGGGATTGTACATGGAGAAGGCCTCTTGGCAATTTAAACGAAGGAAGTCTTCTTCTTCTCCTTTATAAAGACCGTCGAGTGTGGCAGCCAATGCGGCTTGGCAATCCGGACCCTTTTGCCTGTAGCGGGATGCGTTGTCCTCCCCATTGTAGTTCCGTAAGGAGTTTCCCTTTATTGAAGTGGCTGGATGCACCTCTGTATCGCAATGGCTATAACTTCCACTATGGAGACTCCGGAATGGGTCAGTACCTTGACCTTGTTTACCAATCTCATCACTTCCACGCTGTCCTCCTGACCAAGGGACTTGGGACGCCAGCTATATAGCTTCTTCAAGGGGGGCGCTGGAAAATTCTGGTAGTCCACACCGAATAGGGTCCGGAAGGGGTACATCCTCGATATAGAACCATTCTGAAGCCATTTGGCAGATCATTTCTTCGGAGTCCCGACTGGATAACTGGATCCGGCTATGCGCCATACTTCAGCGCCGCCCACTTCAAAATTAGACCCGCCGCCCTGATGGCGGGGGACGAGGCACAAGAACTTTTTCCATAGTTCAAAGTGAGCCTCGCTGCCCAAAACTAATTCGCAAAGGGCGACGAAACCAGAGATATGTAAAATAGAACCTGGTGTGAGGTTGTGCAGTTGGATCCCATAGTGTTCCAATAGGGCCCTAAGGAAGGGGTGGATTGGGAATCCCACGCCCCTCAAGAGGAATGAGATGAAGCACACCCTCTCCCCATGGCTGGGATTGGGGAAATTCTCCGCCAATGCATCAGGGCCTATAGAATTTAACCCCGCCCGTACAGAGACTAGATCCGAGGGAGGGAGATATCCTTGCATTTGGAGCCGACTAAGCTTGAGGTGGGATACGGAGCTGTTGGGGAACGTAGTAATTTAAAAAATTTTCCTACGCACACGCAAGATCATGGTGATGTATAGCAACGAGAGGGGAGAGTGTTGTCTACATACCCTTGTAGACCCGAAGCGGAAGCGATCACAACGTAGAGGAAGTAGTCGACGTTCTCCTCGCGATCCGACCGATCCGGCGCCGTTACTCCGACGCCCCGAGTTCTTGACACACGTACAGCTCGATGACGTCCCTCAGACTCGATCCAGCCGAGTGTCGAGGGAGAGTTCCACAAGACGACGACGGCGTGGTGGATCTTGATGTTTCACCGGCGCAGGGCTTCGCTAAGCTTCGCGACAGTATAACCGAGGTGGAATATGGTGGAGGGGGCACCGCACACGGCTAAGGAACGATCTCACGATCAACTTGTGTGTTCAAGGTGCCCCCTGCCCCGTATATAAAGGAGCCAGGGGAGGGGGCCGGCCAAGGAGGCGCTACAGGAGTCCTACTCCTCCGGGAGTAGGATTCCCCAATCCTAGTTGGACTAGGATTCCTGAGGGGGAAAGAGAGAGGGGCGGCCCCTTCTCCTAGTCCTAGTAGGACTAGGGAAGGGGAGGCGCCAGCCAGCTTGGGCTGCCCTCCTCCTTTCCACTAGGGCCCATCGAGGCCCATTTACCTCATGGGGGTTCCGGTAACCTCCGGTACTCGATAAATTCCGTTTTACCTCGAACCATTCGAACTCCAAACATAGGCTTCCAATATATCAATCTTTATGTCTCGACCATTCCGAGACTCCTCGTCATGTCCGTGATCACATCCGGACTCGAACTCCTTCGGTACATCAAAATACATAAACTCATAATAACATCCATCGAAACCTTAAGCGTGCGGACCCTACGGTTCGAGAACAATGTAGACATGACCTGGAACCATTCACGGTCAATAACCAACAGCGGGACCTGGATGCCCATATTGGTTCCTACATATTCTCGAAGATCTTTATCGGTCGACCGCATAACAACATACGTTGTTCCTTTGTCATCGGTATGTTACTTGCCCGAGATTCGATCGTCGGTATCCAATACCTAGTTCAATCTCGTTACCGCAAGTCTCTTTACTCGTTCCGTAATACATCATCTCACAACTAACTCATTAGTTGTAGTGCTTGCAAGGCTTCGATGATGTGCATTACCGAGAGGGCCGAGAGATACCTCTCCGACAATCGGAGTGACAAAACCTAATCTCGAAATACGCCAACCCAACATCGCCTTTGGATACACCTGTAGTACTCCTTTATAATCACCCGATTCGTTGTGACGCTTTGGTAGTACCAAAGTGTTCCTCCGTAAACGGAGTTGCATAATCTCATAGTTACAGGAACATGTATATGTCATGGATAAAAGCGGTAGCAACATACTAAGCGATCGTGTGCTAAGCTAAGGGAATGGGTCATGTCAATCGATCATTCTACTAATGATGTGACCTTGTTAATCAAATAACAACTCCTTGTTCATGGTTAGGAAACATAACCATCTTTGATTAACAAGCTAGTCTAGTAGAGGCATACTAGTGACATGTTGTTTGTTCATGCATTCACACATGTATCATGTTTCCGGTTAATACAATTCTAGCATGAATGATAAACATTTATCATGAAATAAGGAAATAAATAATAACTTTATTATTGCCTCTAGGGCATATTTCCTTCATCTCCCACTTGCACTAGAGTCAATAATCTAGATTACATAGTAATGATCCTAACACCCATGGAGTCTTGGTGCTGATCATGTTTTGCTCGTGGAAGAGGCTTAGTCAACGGTCTGCAACATTCAGATCCGTATGTATCTTGCAAATCTCTATGTCTCCACCCGACTAAGTCCCGGATGGAATTGAAGCGTCTCTTGATGTGCTTGGTCCTCTTGTGAAATCTGGATTCCTTTGCCAAGGCAATTGCTCCATATTGTCACGAAGATTTTCATTGGACCCGATGCACTAGGTATGACACCTAGATCGGATATGAACTCCTTCATCCGACTCCTTCATTAGCTGCTTCGAAGCTGCTATGTATTCCGCTTCACATGTAGATCCCGCCACGACGCTTTGTTTAGAACTGCACCAACCGACAGCTCCTCCGTTTAGTGTAAATACGATCCGGTCTGCGATTTAGAATCGTCCGGATCGGTGTCAAAGCTTGCATCAACGTAACTGCCACGATGAGCTCTTTGTCACCTCCATATACGAAAACATATCCTTAGTCCTTTTCGTATTTCAGATGTTCTTGACCGCTGTCGATGATCCACTCTGGATTACTTTGGTACCTCCTGCTAGGCTTATAGCAAGGCACACATCAGTCTGGTACACAGCATTGCATACATGATAGAGCCTATGGCTGAAGCATAGGAACATCTTTCATTTTCTCTCTATCTTCTGCGGTGGTCGGGCATTGAGTCGACTCAACTTCACACCTTGTAACACGGCAAGAACCCTTTCTTTGCTTGATCCATTTTGAACTTCTTCAAAACTTTGTCAAGGTATGTGCTTTGTGAAAGTCCAATTAAGCGTCTTGATCTATCTCTATAGATCTTAATGCCCAATATGTAAGCAGCTTCACCGAGGTCTTTCATTGAAAAACTCTTATTCAAGTATCCCTTTATGCTATCCAGAAATTCTATATCATTTCCGATCAGCAATATGTCATCTACATATAATATCAGAAATGCTACAGAGCTCCCACTCACTTTCTTGTAAATACAAGCTTCTCCAAAAGTCTCAGACAAACCCAAATGCTTTGATCACACTATCAAAGCGTTTATTCCAACTCCGAGATGCTTGCACCAGTCCATAGATGGATCATTGGAGCTTGCATACTTTGTTAGCTCCTTTTGGATCGATAAAACCTTCGGTTGCATCATATACAACTCTTCTTCCGTAAATCCATTCAGAATGCAGTCTTTACATCCATTTGCCAAATTTCATAATCATAAAATCGGCAATCGCTAACATGATTCGGACGGACTTAAGCATCGCTTCGGTGAGAAGGTCTCATCGTAGTCAACCCCTTGAACTTGTCGAAAACCTTTATGCGACAAGTCGAGCTTTATAGACAATAACATTACCGTCGTCGTCGGTCTTCTTCTTGAAGATCCACTTGTTTTCTATTGCTTGCCTACCCTCGGGCAAGTCAACCAAAGTCCACACTTTGTTTTCATACATGGATCCCATCTCGATTTCATGGCCTCAAGCCATTTTATGAATCTGGGCTCACCATCGCTTCTTCATAGTTCGTAGGTTCATCATGATCTAGTAGCATGACTTCCGAACAGGATTACCGTACCACTCAAAAGCGGATCTTACTCTGGTTGATCTACGAGGTTCTGCAATAAACTTGATCTCAAGTTTCATGATCAACATCATCAACTTCCTCACTACTTGGTGCAGTGTCTCGTAAACTGGTTTCTGCGATTTAACTACTTTCAAGTAAGGGAGAAGGTACTATTACCTCATCAAGTTCCACTTTCCTCCCACTCACTTCTTTCGAGAGAAACTCCTTCTCTAGAAAGGATCCATTCTTAGCAACGAATGTTTTGCCTTCGGATCTGTGATAGAAGGTGTACCCAACTGTCTCCTTTGGGTATCCTATGAAGACACATTTCTCCGATTTGGGTTCGAGCTGATCAGGTTGAAGCTTTTTCACATAAGCATCGCATCCCCAAACTTTAAGAAACGACAACTTTGGTTTCTTGCTAAACCATAGTTCATAAGGTGTCGTCTCAACGGATTTCGACGGTGTTCTATTCAGTGTGAATGCGGCTGTGTCTAGAGCATAACCCCAAAACGATAGCGGTAAATCTGTAAGAGACATCATAGATCGTACCATATCTAGTAAAGTACGATTACGACGTTCGGACACACCATTTCGCTGTGGTGTTCCGGGTGGCGTGAGTTGCGAAACTATTCCACATTGTTTCAAATGTAGACCAAACTCGTAACTCAAATATTCACCTCCACGATCAGATCGTAGAAACTTAATTTTCTTGTTACGATGATTTTCAACTTCACTCTGAAATTCTTTGAATTTTTCAAATGTTTCAGACTTATGTTTCATTAAGTAGATATACCCATATCTGCTTAAGTCATCTGTGAAGGTGAGAAAATAACGATATCCGCCACGAGCCTCAACATTCATCGGACCACATACATCTGTATGTATGATTTCCAACAAATCTGTTGCTCTCTCCATAGTACCGGAGAACGGTGTTCTAGTCATCTTGCCCATGAGGCACGGTTCATAAGTGCCAAGTGATTCATAATCAAGTGACTCCAAAAGTCCATCAAGATGGAGTTTCTTCATGCGCTTTACATCGATATGACCTAAACGGCAAGTACCACAAATAAGTTGCACTTTCATTATCAACTCTGCATCTTTTGGTTTCAACATTATGAATGTGTGTATCACTACTATCGAGATTCATAAGAAATAGACCACTCCTCAAGGGTGCATGACCATAAAAGATATTACTCATATAAATAGAACAACCATTATTCTCTGATTTAAATGAATAACCGTCTCGCATCAAACAAGATCCAGATATAATGTTCATGCTCAACGCAGCACCAAATAACAATTATTTAGGTCTAAAACTAATCCCAAGGTAGATGTAGAGGTAGCGTGCCGACCGCGATCACATCGACTTTGGAACCATTTCCCACGCGCGATCGTCACCTCGTCCTTTGCGAGTTCGCAATCAGTAGTCCCTGCTTGAGTTGCAAATATTAGCAACGAACCAATCAAATACCAGTGCTACTACGAGCTCTAGTAAGGTACACATCAATAACATGTATATCACATATACCTTTGTTCACCTTGCCATCCTTCTTATCCGCCAAATACTTGGGGCAGTTCCTTCGGTGACTATCGCTTGCGGTAGAAGCACTCGATTTCAGGTTTAGGGCCGACTTGGGTTTCTTCTCCTGAGCAGCAACTTGCTTGCTGTTCTTCTTGAGATTCCCCTTCTTCTTCCCTTTGCCTTTCTTCTTGAAACTAGTGGTCTTATTGACCATCAACACTTGATGCTCCTTCTTGATTTCTACCTCCGCAGCCTTTAGCATTGCGAAGAGCTCAGGTATAGTTTTCACTAACCCTTGCATATTATAGTTCATCACGAAGCCTTTGTAGCTTGGTGGCGTGATTGAGAATTTCATCAATGACACAATCATCCGGAAGATTAACTCCCAATTGTGTCAAGTGATTGTAGTACCCGACATTACGAGTATATGCTCACTAATGTAACTGTTCTCCTCCATCTTACAGCTATAGAACTTATTGGAGACTTCATATCTCTCAATCCGGGCATTCTGTTGGAATATTAACTTCAACTCTGGAACATCTCATATGCTCCATGACGCTCAAAACGTCGTTGAAGTCCCGGTTCTAAGCCGTAAAGCATGGCACATCGAACTATAGAGTAGTCATCAGCTTTGCTCGCCAGACGTTCATAACATCCGGCGTTGCTCCAAAGAAGAGTTCGTCACCTAGCGGTGCATCCAGACGTAGCTCTTACGTGCAGCAATGAGGATGATCCTCGTTACGGACCCAATCCGTGTAATTGCTACCATCATCTTTCAACTTTGCTTTCTCAAGGAACGCATTAAAATTCAACGGAACAACAAAGACGAGCCATCTATCTACAATCAAACATAAACAAGCAAGATACTATCAGTACTAAGTTCATGATAAATTTAAGTTCAATTAATCATATTACTTAAGAACTCCCACTTAGAAAAACATCTCTCTAGTCATCTAAGTGATCACGTGATCCAAATCAACTAAACTATAACCGATCATCACGTGAAATGGAGTAGTTTTCAATGGTGAACATCTTATGTTGATCATATCTACTATATGATTCACGCCGACCTTTCGGTCTCCGTGTTCCGAGGCCATATCTGCATATGCTAGGCTCGTCAAGTATAACCCGAGTATTCTGCGTGTGCAAAACTGGCTTGCACCCGTTGTAGATGGACGTGAGCTTATCACACCCGATCATCACGTGGTGTCCGGGCACGACGAACTTTGGCAACGGTGCATACTCGGGGAGAACACTTCTTGATTATTTAGTGAGAGATCATCTTATAATGCTACCGTCAATCAAAGCAAGATAAGATGCATAAAAGGATAAACATCACATGCAAATCAATATAAGTGATATGATATGGTCATCATCATCTTGTGCTTCACGATCTCCATCTTGCAAAGACCACCTTGATCACCATCGTTACCGGTAGCGACACCTTGATCTCCATCGCAGCATCATTGTTGTCTCGCCAAACTTATGCTTCTACGACTATCGCTACCGCTTAGTGATAAAGTAAAGCATTACAGGGCGATTTGCATTGAATACAAAAAAGCACAACCATATGGCTCCTGCCAGTTGCCGATAACTTCGGTTACAAAACATGATCATCTCATACAATAAAATATAGCATCACGTCTTGACCATATCACATCACAACATACCCTGCAAAAACAAGTTAGACGTCCTCTACTTTGTTGTTGCAAATTTTACGTGGCTGCTACGGGTTTAAGCAAGAACCAGTCTCACCTCGCATCAAAACCACAACGATACTTCGTCAAATAGACTCCGTTTAACCTTCTCAAGGACCGGCGAGCCACACTCGGTTCAACTAAAGTGAGAGAGACAGACACCCACCAGTCACCTTTAAGCAACGAGTGCTCGTGGCGGTGAAACCAGTCTCGCGTAAGCGTCTGGCGTAATGTCGGTCTGGGCCGCTTCATCTCACAATACCGCTGAACCAAAGTATGACATGCTGGTAGGTAGTATGACTTGTATCGCCCACAACTCACTTGTGTTCTACTCGTGCAAAACATCAAACCATAGAAAAACCTGGCTCGATACCACCGTTGGGGAACGTAGTAATTTCAAAAATTTTCCTACGCACACGCAAGATCATGGTGATGTATAGCAACGAGAGGGAGAGTGTTGTCTACATACCCTTGTAGACCCGGCGAAGCGATCACAACGTAGAGGAAGTAGTCGACGTTCTCCTCGCGATCCGACCGATCCCGCGCCGTTACTCGACGCCCGAGTTCTTGACACACGTACAGCTCGATGACGTCCCTCAGACTCGATCCAGCCGAGTGTCGAGGAGAGTTCCACAAGACGACGGCGTGGTGGCGATCTTGATGTTTCACCGGCGCAGGGCTTCGCTTAAGCTTCATGACGGTATAACCGAGGTGGAATATGGTGGAGGGGGGCACCGCTGCGGCTAAGGAACGATCTCACGATCAACTTGTGTGTTCCAAGGTGCCCCCTGCCCCGTATATAAAGGAGCCAGGGGGAGGGGGCCATGGCCAAGGAGGGCGCTGCAGGGAGTCCTACTCCTCTCGAGTAGGATTCCCCCAATCCTAGTTGGACTAGGATTCCTGGAGGGGGAAAGAGAGAGGGGCGGCCCCTTCTCCTAGTCCTAGTAGGACTAGGGAAGGGGGGCGCGCCAGGCTTGGGCTGCCCTCCTCCTTTCCACTAGGGCCCATCGAGGCCCATTTACCTCCGGGGGTTCCAGTAACCTCCCTGCTCTGAGAAATTCCGTTTTACGCCGGAACCATTCGAACTCCAAACATAGGCTTCCAATATATCAATCTTTATGTCTCGACCATTCCGAGACTCCTCGTCATGTCCGTGATCACATCCGGACTCGAACTCCTTCGTACATCAAAATACATAAACTCATAATAACCGCCATCGAAACCTTAAGCGTGGGACCCTACGGTTCGAGAACAATGTAGACATGACCTAGAACCATTCACGGTCAATAACCAACAGCGGGACCTGGATGCCCATATTGGTTCCTACATATTCTACGAAGATCTTTATCGGTCGAGACCGCATAACAACATACGTTGTTCCTTTGTCATCGGTATGTTACTTGCCCGAGATTCGATCGTCGGTATCCAATACCTAGTTCAATCTCGTTACACGCAAGTCTCTTTACTCGTTCCGTAATACATCATCTCACAACTAACTCATTAGTTGTAGTGCTTGCAAGGCTTCAAAGATGTGCATTACCGAGAGGGCCCAGAGATACCTCTCCGACAATCGGAGTGACAAAACCTAATCTCAAATACGCCAACCCAACATCGCCTTTGGATACACTGTAGTACTCCTTTATAATCACCCGATTCGTTGTGACGTTTGGTAGTACCAAAGTGTTCCTCCGTAAACGGAGTTGCATAATCTCATAGTTACAGAACATGTATATGTCATGGATAAAAGCAGTAGCAACATACTAAACGATCGTGTGCTAAGCTAAGGAATGGGTCATGTCAATCGATCATTCTACTAATGATGTGACCTTGTTAATCAAATAACAACTCCTTGTTCATGGTTAGGAAACATAACCATCTTTGATTAACAAGCTAGTCTAGTAGAGGCATACTAGTGACATGTTGTTTGTTCATGCATTCACACATGTATCATGTTTCCGGTTAATACAATTCTAGCATGAATGATAAACATTTATCATGAAATAAGGAAATAAATAATAACTTTATTATTGCCTCTAGGGCATATTTCCTTCAGGAGCAACCCTGCTAGTCCCCCTCTTGAGGGCCATGAGGGCGCGAGGAGGAGCCAGGGGCACTCGCCATGGTCTGAATTTTTCCGTGGCTTGCCCTGTTGCTCTTGGGGTGATGCGAGATGGCGTTTTGAGGATCTCACCTCGTTTTATAAGCGCGACCTGTGCCTGTCATAAATATTAAAATACAGGGATAACATGTTGGGGAACGTAGTAATTTCAAAAAATTTCCTACGCACACGCAAGATCATGGTGATGGCATAGCAACAAGAGGGCAGAGTGTTCGTCCATGTACCCTCGTGAGACCGTGGCGAAGCGTTAACTGCACAACGCGTTGATGTAGTCATACGTCTTCACGATCCGACCGATCCAAGCACTGAACGTCACGGGCCTCCGAGTTCAGCACACGCTCAGCTCGATGACGATCTCCGCCCTCCGATCCAGCAAAGGCTCTGAGATGAGTTCCACAAGACAATGGCGTGGTGACGATGATGATGTTCTACCGCGCAGGCTTTGCCTAAACTCCGCGACGATATGACCTAGGTGGAATATGGTGGAAGGGGCACCGCTGCGGCTAAGGAATGATCCGTAGATCAACTTGTGTGTCTATGGGGTGCCCCCGCCTCAGATATAAAGGAGGAGAGGAGGAGGGGGCCATCCTAAGGGGAGGCGCGCCCTAGGAGGGGGAAACCTACTCCAAGTAGGTTTCCCCCTTCCTAATCCAAGAAGGAGGGGAAGGAAGGAGGGAGAGGAGGAAGGCAGGGGCGCCGCCCCCTTCCTTGTCCTATTCGGACTCAAGGGAGGCGCGCCACTTGCCCGGCCGCCCCTCTCTTTCTCCAATAGGGCCCATCAAGGCCCATTACTTCCCGAGGGGTTCGGTAACCTCCAAGACTCGGTTTTCTCCGAAAACTCCTTAACACTTCCGGTGTCCGAATATAGTCGTCCAATATATCAATCTTTATGTCTCGACCATTTCGAGACTCCTCGTCATGTCCGTGATCACATCCGGGACTCCGAACAAACTTCGGTACATCAAAACTTATAAACTCATAATAAAACTATCATCGAAACGTTAAGCGCGCGGACCCTACGGGTTCGAGAACTATGTAGACATGACCTAAAACCATTCTCGTTCAATAACCAATAGCAGGACCTGGATGCCCATATTGGTTACTACATATTCTACGAAGATCTTTATCGCTCAAACCGCATAACAACATACGTTGTTCCCTTTGTCATCGGTATGTTACTTGCCCGAGATTTGATCGTCGGTATCCAATACCTAGTTCAATCTCGTTACCGGCAAGTCTATTTACTCGTTCTGTAATACATCATCTCATAACTAACTCTTTAGTTATAATGCTTGCAAGGCTTAAGTGATGAGTATTACCGAGAGGGCCCAGAGATACCTCTCCGACAATCGGAGTGACAAAACCTAATCTCGAAATACGCCAACTCAACATGTACCTTTGGAGACACCTGTAGTACTCCTTTATAATCACCCGATTCGTTGTGACGTTTGGTAGTACCAAAAGTGTTCCTCCGTAAACGGAGTTGCATAATTCTCATAGTTACAGGAACATGTATAAGTCATGAAGAAAGCAATAGCAAAATACTAAACGATCAAGTGCTAAGCTAACGGGATGGGTCATGTCAATCACATCATTCTCCTAATGATGTGATCCCATTAATCAAATGACAACACATGTCTATGGTTAGGAAACATAACCATCTTTGATTAATGAGCTAGTCAAGTAGAGGCATACTAGTGACTATATGTTTGTCTATGTATTCACACATGTATCATGTTTCCGGTTAATACAATTCTAGCATGAATAATAAACATTTATCATGATATGAGGAAATAAATAATAACTTTATTATTGCCTCTAGGGCATATTTCCTTCAGTCTCCCACTTGCACTAGAGTCAATAATCTAGATTACATAGTAATGATTCTAACACCCATGGAGCGAGTCTTGGTGCTGATCATGTTTTGCTCATGAGAGAGGCTTAGTCAACGGGTCTGCAACATTCAGATCTGTATGTATCTTGCAAATCTCTATGTCTCCCACTTGGACTTGGTCCCGAATGGAATTGAAGCGTCTCTTGATGTGCTTGGTCCTCTTGTGAAATCTGGATTCCTTTGCCAAGGCAATTGCACCAAGATTGTCACGTAAGATCTTCATTGGTCCCGATGCACTAGGTATGACACCTAGATCGGAAATGAACTCCTTCATCCAGACTCCTTTCGCTGCTTGAAGCAGCTATGTACTCCGCTTCACATGTAGATCCCGCCACGACGCTTTGTTTAGAACGCACCAACTTACAGCTCCACCGCTTAATATAAACACGATCCGGTTTGCGATTTAGAATCGTCCGGATCGGTGTCAAAGCTTGCATAGACGTAACCTTTACGACTAGCTCTTTGTCACCTCCATATACGAGAAACATATCCTTAGTCCTTTTCGGATATTTCAGATGTTCTTGACCGCTGTCCATGATCCACTCTGGATTACTTTGGTACCTTCCTGCCAAGATTATTGCTAAGCATACGTCAGTCCGGTACACAACATTGCATACATGATAGAGCCTATGGCTGAAGCATAGGGAACATCTTTCATTTTCTCTCTATCTTCTGCTGTGGTCAGGCATTGAGTTTGACTCAACTTCACACCTTGTAGCACATGCAAGAATCCTTTCTTTGCCTGATCCATTTTGAACTTTTTCAAAATTTTGTCAAGGTATGTGCTTTGTGAAAGTCCTATTAAGCGTCTTGATCTATCTCTATAGATCTTGATGCCCAATATATAAGCAGCTTCTCCAAGTTCTTTCATTGAATTTTTTTATTCAAGTATCCCTTTCCAATTAACAATATGTCATCTACATATAAAATTAGAAATGCTACAGAGCTCCCACTCACTTTCTTGTAAATACAGGCTTCTCCAAAAGTTTGTATAAAACCATATGTTTTGATCACACTATCAAAGCGTTTATTCCAACTCCGAGATGCTTGCACCAGTCCATAAATGGAACGCTGGAGCTTGCACACTTTGTTAGCACCTTTTGGATCAACAAAACCTTCCGGCTGCATCATATACAACTCTTCTTCTAGAAATCCATTCAAGAATGCAGTCTTGACATCCATTTGCCAAATTTCATAATCATGAAATGCAGCAATAGCTAACATGATTCGGACAGACTTAAGCATCGCTACGGGTGAGAATGTCTCATCGTAGTCAACCCCTTGAACTTGTCGAAAACTTTTCGCAACAAGTCGAGCTTTATAGACGATTACATTATCATCGCCATTAGTCTTCTTCTTAAAGATCCATTTATTCTCAATAGCTTGCCGATCATCGGGCAAGTCAACCAAAGTCCATACTTTGTTTTCATACATGGATCCCATCTCAGATTTCATGGCCTCTAGCCATTTTGCGGAATCTGGGCTCATCATCGCTTCCTCATAGTTCGTAGGTTCATCATGGTCAAGTAACATGACTTCGAAATAGGATTACCGCACCACTCAGTGCGGATCTTACTCTGGTAGACCTACGAGGTTCTGTAGAAACTTGTTCTAAAGTTTCATGATCAATATCATTAGCTTCCTCACTGATTGGTGTAGTTGTCACAGGAACCGGTTCTTGTGATGAACTACTTTCCAATAAGGGAGTAGATACAGTTATCTCGTCAAGTTCTACTTTCCTCCCACTCACTTCTTTTGAGAGAAACTCCTTCTCTAGAAAGGATCCGAATTTAGCAACGAAAATCTTGCCCTCAGATCTGTGATAGAAGGTGTACCCAATAGTCTCCTTTGGGTATCCTATGAAGACACATTTCTCCGATTTGGGTTCGAGCTTATCTGGTTGAAGTTTCTTCACATAAGCATCGTAGCCCCAAACTTTAAGAAACGACAACTTTGGTTTCTTGCCAAACCACAGTTCATAAGGCGTCGTCTCAACGGATTTTGATGGTGCCCTATTTAACGTGAATGCGGCCGTCTCTAAAGCATAACCCCAAAACAATAGCGGTAGATCAGTAAGAGACATCATAGATCGTACCTTATCGAGTAAAGTACGATTATGACGTTCGGACACACCATTTCGTTGTGGTGTTCCAAGTGGCGTGAGTTGCTAGACTATCCCGCATTGTTTCAAGTGTAGGCCAAACTCGTAACTCAAATATTCTCCTCCACGATCAGATCGTAGAAACTTTATTTTCTTGTTACGATGATTTTCCACTTCACTCTGAAATTCTTTGAACTTTTCAAATGTTTCAGACTTGTGTTTCATTAAGTAGATATACCCATATCTGCTTAAATCATCTGTGAAGGTGAGAAAATAACGATATCCGCCACGAGCCTCAACATTCATTGGACCACATCATCTGTATGTATGATTTCCAACAAATCTGTTGCTCTCTCCATAGTACCGGAGAACGGCGTTTTAGTCATCTTGCCCATAAGGCACGGTTCGCAAGTACCAAGTGATTCATAATCAAGTGATTCCAGAAGCCCATCAGTATGGAGTTTCTTCATGCGCTTTACACCGATATGACCTAAACGGCAGTGCCACAAATAAGTTGCACTATCATTATAAACTCTGCATCTTTTGGTTTCAACACTATGAATATGTGTATCACTACTATCGAGATTCAATAAAAATAGACCACTCTTCAAGGGTGCATGACCATAAAAGATATTACTCATATAAAAAGAACAACCATTATTCTCTGATTTAAATGAATAACCGTCTCGCATCAAACAAGATCCAGATATAATGTTCATGCTCAACGCCGCACCAAATAACAATTATTTAGGTCTAAAACTAATCCCGATGGTAGATGTAGAGGTAGCGTGCCGACCGCGATCACATCGACTTTGGAACCATTTCCCACGCCAGCATCGTCACCTTGTCCTTAGCTAATCTTCGCTAATCCGTAGTCCTGCTTCGATTTGCAAATATTAGCAATGTAACCGATATCAAATACCCAGTGCTCTGCGAGCATTAGTAAGGTACACATCAATAACATGTATATCACATGTACCTTTGTTCACTTTTCCATCCTTCTTATCCGCCAAATACTTGGGGCAGTTCCGCTTCAAAGGTCGATCCGCTTGCAAGAGAAGCACTCGATTTCAGGCTTAGGTCCAGACTTGGGTTTCTTCTCTTGAGCAGCAACTTGCTTGCCGTTCTTTTTGAAGTTCCCCTTCTTCTTCCCTTTGCCCTTCTTCTTGAAACTAGTGGTCTTGTTGACCATAAACACTTGATGCTCCTTCTTGATTTCTACCTCCGCAGCTTTTAGCATCGCAAAGAGCTCGGGAATAGTCTTGTCCTTGCATATTATAGTTCATCACGAAGCTCTTGTAGCTTGGTGGTAGTGATTGAAAATTTTTGTCAATGACACTATCATCAGGAAGATTAACTCCCAGTTGAAACAAGTGATTATTATACCCAGACATTTTGAGTATGAGTTCACTGACAGAACTATTCTCTTCCATCTTGCAGCTATAGAACTTATTGGAGACTTCATATCTCTCATCTGGGCATTTGCTTGAAATATTAACTTCAACTCCTGGAACATCTCATATGCTCCATGACGTTCAAAACGTCGTTGAAGGCCCGGTTCTAAGCCGTAAAGAATGGCACATTGAACTATAGAGTAGTCATCAGCTTTGCTTTCGCGAGACGTTCTTAACGTCGTCGGTTACATCGATAGCGAGCCTGGCACCCAACGGTGCTTCCAGACGTAACTTTTCAGGCAGCAATGAGGATGATCCTCGAGTTACGGACCCAGTCCGTGTAATTGCTACCATCATCTTTCAACTTTGCTTTCTCAAGGAACGCATTAAAATTCAACGGAACAACAGAACGAGCCATCTACCTACAAACAAACATAGACAAGCAAAATACTATCAGGTACTAAGTTCATGATAAATTTAAGTTCAATTAATCATATTACTTAAGAACTCACTTAGACAGACATCTCTCTAGTCATCTAAGTGATCACGTGATCCAAATCAACTAAACCATGTCCGATCATCACGTGAGATGGAGTAGTTTCAATGGTGAACATCTCTATGTTGATCATATCTACTATATGATTCACGCTCGACCTTTCGGTCTCCGTGTTCCGAGGCCATATCTGTATATGCTAGGCTCATCAAGTATAACCTGAGTATTCCGCGTGTGCAACTATTTTGCACCCATTGTATTTGAACGTAGAGCCTATCACACCCGATCATCACGTGGTGTCTCAGCACGAAGAACTTTAGCAACGGTGCATACTCAGGGAGAACACTTCTTGATAATTAGTGAGAGATCATATTAAAATGCTACCGTCAATCAAAGCAAGATAAGATGCATAAAGGATAAACATCACATGCAATCAATATAAGTGATATGATATGGCCATCATCATCTTGTGCTTGTGACTCCATCTTCGAAGCACCGTCATGATCACCATCGTCACCGGCGCGACACCTTGATCTCCATCGTAGCATCGTTGTCGTTACGCCATCTATTGCTTCTACGACTATCACTACCGCTTAGTGATAAAGTAAAGCAATTACGTATGCGTTGCATTTCATACAATAAAGCGACAACCATATGGCTCCCGCCAGCCCAATAACCGGTTACAAAACATGATCATCTCATACAATAAAATATAGCATCACGTCTTGACCATATCACATCACAACATGCCCTGCAAAAACAAGTTAGATGTCCTCTACTTTGTTGTTGCAAATTTTATGTGGCTGCTACGGGCTTAGCAAGAACCGTTCTTACCTACGCATCAAAAACCACAACGATAGTTCGTCAAGTTGGTGCTGTTTTAACCTTTGCAAGGACCGGACGTAGCCACACTCGACTCAGCTAAAGTGAGAGAGACAGACACCCGCCAGCCACCTTTAAGCACGAGTGCTCGTAACGGTGAAACCAGTCTCGCGTAAGCGTACGCGTAATGTCGGTCCGGGCCGCTTCATCTCACAATACCGCCAACCAAATTATGACATGTTTGGTAAGGTATGACTTGTATCGCCCACAACTCACTTGTGTTCTACTCGTGCATATAACATCAACGCATAAAACCTAGGCTCTTATACCACTGTTGGGGAACGTAGTAATTTCAAAAAAATTCCTACGCACACGCAAGATCATGGTGATGGCATAGCAACGAGAGGGGAGAGTGTTCGTCCACGTACCCTCATAGACCGTAAGCGGAAGCATTAGCACAACGCGGTTGATGTAGTCGTACATCTTCGCGATCCGACCGATCCAAGCACCGAACGTACGGGGCCTCCGAGTTCAGCACATGTTCAGCTCGATGACGATCTCCGGCCCTCCGATCCAGCAAAGGCTCCGGAGATGAGTTCCGTCAGCACGATAGCGTGGTGACGATGATGATGTTCTACCGGCTTAGGGCTTCGCCTAAAGTCCACGACGATATGACCGAGGTGGAATATGGTGGAAGGGGGCACCGCACACGGCTAAGGAACGATCCGTAGATCAACTTGTGTGTCTATGGGTTGCCCCCCCGC
Organism: Aegilops speltoides; assembly: GCA_021437245.1. Taxonomy (NCBI): domain Eukaryota; kingdom Viridiplantae; phylum Streptophyta; class Magnoliopsida; order Poales; family Poaceae; genus Aegilops; species Aegilops speltoides. The sequence goes on from CM038147.1 coordinate 421,532,314, forward strand.
CCCCGTATATAAAGGAGGAGAGGAGGAGGGGCCGACCTAAGGGGAGGTGCGCCCTAGGAGGGGGAAACCTACTCCAAGTAGGTTTCCCCCCTCCCTTTCCTAATCCAAGGAGGGGGAAGGAAGGAGTGGGAGAGGAGGAAGGCAAGGGGGGCGCCGCCCCCCCCTTCCTTGTCCTATTCGGACTCAAGGGGAGGGGGCGCGCCACTTGCCCTGGCCGGCCCCTCTCTTTCTCCAATAGGGCCCATCAAGGCCCATTACTTCTCGAGGGGGTTCCGGTAACCCTCCGGTACTCCGGTTTTCTCCGAAAACTCCCGGAACACTTCCGGTCTCCGAATATAGTCGTCCAATATATCAATCTTTATGTCTCGACCATTTCGAGACTCCTTGTCATGTTCGTGATCACATCTGGGACTTCGAACAAACTTAGGTACATCAAAACTTATAAACTCATAATAAAACTGTCATCGAAACGTTAAGCGTGCGGACCCTACGGGTTCGAGAACTATGTAGACATGACCTAAAACCATTCTCGGTCAATAACCAATAGCGGGACCTGGATGCCCATATTGGTTCCTACATATTCTATGAAGATCTTTATTGGTCAAACCGCATAACAACATACGTTGTTCCCTTTGTCATCGGAATGTTACTTGCCCGAGATTTGATCGTCGGTATCCAATACCTAGTTCAACCTCATTACCGGCAAGTCTCTTTACTCGTTCTGTAATACGTCATCTCATAACTAACTCTTTAGTTATAATGCTTGCAAGGCTTAAGTGATGAGTATTACCGAGAGGTCCCAGAGATACCTCTCCGACAATCGGAGTGACAAAACCTAATCTCGAAATACGCCAACTCAACATGTACCTTTGGAGACACCTGTAGTACTCCTTTATAATCACCCAATTACGTTGTGACGTTTGGTAGTGCCCAAAGTGTTCCTCCGGTAAACGGGAGTTGCATAATTCTCATAGTTACAGGAACATGTATAAGTCATGAAGAAAGCAATAGCAAAATACTAAACGATCAAGTGCTAAGCTAACGGGATGGGTCATGTCACTGACATCATTCTCCTAATGATGTGATCCCATTAATCAAATGACAACACATGTCTATGGTCAGGAAACATAACCATCTTTGATTAATGAGATAGTCAAGTATAGGCATACTAGTGACTATATGTTTGTCTATGTATTCACACATGTATCATGTTTCCGGTTAATACAATTCTAGCATGAATAATAAACATTTATCATGATATGAGGAAATAAATAATAACTTTATTACTGCCTCTAGGGCATATTTCCTTCATAACAGACCGTTCGCATTTACTCAGACGCATATGGAAATCGAGGCGACGAGAGGGAAGAATCATAAAGAGTGGATGGGGAAATAGATGTCGGACTATCATCAATCCGGACAATAATGGGAACCCACCTTGCAAAGCCGAAGACTTGCATCCAAATACTACATCGTCATTGAAGGCAAGTTCGGGGGCTACTGAGGGAGTCCTGGATTCAGGGGTCCTCAGGTGTCCGGCCTAGGAGTATGGGCCGAGTTGCATGGGCTGTATAGGATCAAGCTCAAGGTTATCTATCATGTACGGATGGGACTTCTCAGTACATGGACGGCAAGAATAGAGTCTGGAGGTTTCCTTCCCTGATAAACCGACCTTGTACAAACCCTAGGCCCTCTCCGGTGTGTACATAAACTGGAGGGGTTAGTCCGTAGGGCAACCTTTTCACCATCATTAGAATCCTCATAGGTTGGATATCTAGGTTTAGCCATTACGATCTCGAGGTAGATCAACTCTTGTAATCTTCATACTCATCGAATATAATTAAGTAGGAGTAGGGTTTTACCTCCCTTAAGAGGGCCGGAACCTGGGTAAACACTGTGTCTCCTGGCTTCCTGTTACCATTGATCCTTAGACGCACAACTTGGGCCCCCCTACCCGAGATCTGCCGGTTTTGACACCGATAGGGCCCTCCCATTTTGGTTTGAGCTTATCCCTTTTCTCCCCCGGGAGGCGTAAAACAAGGTCACCGACGTTGTATGTCTTAGCCCACACTTCTCTGCTTTGGTATCGCCTGGTCTGGAGTTGCTTGCACAGAAGTACCATAATTGGAGCATCGCATGCACATTGGTACCACGATTGCTAATTTTTGCATGTCAGTACCAATTTTGGTGCTAGGAATTACAAAAAGGTCTAAATCGCGTATAAATACGTATTGACAATGTATTTGACCGAGGGGGCTCGCCTGTCAGGTGCCTATGTGGTAGGTTTTTTGCAGCAAACCCCCTAGCTTTATATGTAATAACATAAATGCCCATCATTTCGCGGGGAAAACGCTATTGAGAGGAATTTTTTTTCGTTCGCGAGTTTTCCACGGACTTGTTTGAAAGTTTCCGATGAATTGAACAAATAAATAACAGAAATTAAAATCGACGCGCAAGGAGGATTCAAACCCACGACCTGTTGTCGAAGCGCTGCGCAGGCTAGCCACAACGCCACAGCGTCGTTGACGATGAGATCCAGGCGCAACGTTTATTATACTAGTACACACACGCTGGGCCGGTAGCTGGGCCAAGCAAAGCCTACAATATTTTTTCCGTTCAGTTACACACTTGCTGCCTTTTTACTCTTCGTTCTTTTTTCGTTTCTTTTCATTTTTTTCGTTAATTGGATTCGCGAGCTGTTTTCCAAAATCCGTTAAGTTGTTTTCAAAATCACAAGCATTGTTTCCAAATTGATGAAATTTTTTCGAATGAATTTGTTCCAAAATTAATGAACTTTTTGATGAACGTTTCTCAATTTTTTTGAAATTAGATGAACTTTTCTCAAAGTTTTGTTTTTTTCAAAAATCGATGAACTATTTTTGTTTCTGGTTATGGCTTATTTTTAGGTTTTTCTTTCTTTTTCTTTATTTTTTGTTCTTCTTTTTTCATTCACCGGGTTAGTTTTTCTCCTGGATTTTTAACTCACTTCGAACATTTTTTAAGATTGGCTTCAGTAATATTGTGAACATGTTTTCGAATGCGCATGAACAATTTCTAATGTACGCTGAGCATTTTTTTGCATATAGAGAACATGTTTTAATGCATGATGTACTTTTCTCTCCAAACAGTGAACATTTTTTGTAATATAATGTACTTTTGGTAATATATGCTGAACATTTTTTTAATATACATTGAACCATCTTCTTAAGATATGATGAATATTTGACATAATGCGAGATGAATTTTTTGTAATTTATGGTGAACATTTTCTTAGACATGATGATTTTTTTTTGACAATGTATCTTTAAAAAATGTTTCAGCACGTATTAAGAACTTAGCGTGTAAAATAATTCTTGCGTTTTAAGAAACACGTTGATTTTTTTAATAAAGTTTGAACAGTTTTGATGCGTTTCTAACATTTATTATGATTACACAATTATTTTTAATACATTTTGTCTACTTATCAAGTAACTGCACATTGAAGAAAATATAAATAATACACGAGAAACTCAAAAAAGAAACTGTGTATTGGGCCTGAGTGAAGAGACATAAATTTTGGGTCATGCGCAACCTCGCTAAGACCAACTTCCTGCCCAACGTCTCAGAGCTGTTATAAAATTCCTCGCGCCTCATAACCGTCGCGGGATTGGCGTTGCCGTCGTGGCTAGCGCGCACAGCTGCAGACCCATAGGTCGTGAGTTTGAATCCTCCTTGCGTGGGATTTTTCGTTTCTCTTATTTATTTGTTTAATTCGCCGGAAACTTTCAAACATGTCCACAAAGAACTTGCGAACGAAAAAAAATCCCTCTCAATAGCATTTTCCCCGCGAAATAATGGGCATTTATGTGATTACATGTAAACTAGGGGGTTTTCTGCAAAAAAACTACCACATAGGCACCTGACAGGCGGGGCCCCTCATTCAGATACACTGTCAATACGTATTTATACGCGATTTAGACCTTTTTGTAATTGCTAGCATCAAAATTGGTACTGACATGCAAAAATTAGCAATCGTGGTACCAATCTGCATGTGATGCGCCAGCTGTGGTACTTTTGTGCAATTAACTCCCTGACCTGTTGTTGATAAAATGCGGAATGAGCCTTTGCGACATCACGCTCCTCTTCGAGTCCATCTAGGTCATCCTGCCGATCGACCTTGGCTTCTCGCTCTTTGTACATGTGCACTCGAGGTGGGTCATGAATAATGTCGCAGGGCAGTACAGCTTTTGCGTCGTACACCATAAAGAAACGTGTGTACCCGGTCGTTCGATTGCGCGTGGTCCGCAGCCCCCAGAGTATGGAATCGAGTTCCTCAACCCAGTGCTTATCTGATTCTCGTAAGGAGCACACCAATTTGGGATTAATGCTATTGATTATCAGGCCATTGGTCCATTCAACTTGACGGTTTGTTTGACGGTGGTATATGGATGCATAGTCGAGTTTAATGCCCAACTTAGCACACCATTTTTGTACTTCATTAGTTGTAAAATTGGAGTCATTATCAGTGATGATACTGTGCGGGACACCATAACGGTGTACCACGCCATATATAAAGTCAATCACTGGCCCTGCTTCAGCTGTTTTTATTGGTTTGGCCTCTATCCATTTATTGAATTTATCTACCATCACCAGGAAATATTTCTTTTTGTGGCTTCCCCCTTTAAGGGGACCGACCATATCAAGCCCCCAGACTGCGAAGGGCCAGGTGATGGGGATTGTTCTTAAGGCAGTGGGAGGCATATGACTTTGGCTGGTGAAAAGCTGACAACCCACACAATGTTGGACAAGGGTTTGTGCGTCTGCACGGGCCGTTGGCCAGAAAAAACCTTCCCTGAAAGCTTTGCTTATGAGGGCCTGAGCTGCGGCATGATGATCGCCCAGACCAGCATATATTTCCACATGAGCCGCCATCCCTCTTCTTCGGAGATGCACCTTTGAAGGACTCCGGTATTGCTCTTCTCGTACAGTTCGTCCTCATGCACTTTGTAGGCTTTAGAGCACCGAACTATGCCATGGGCTTCATTTTGATCCTCGGGAAGCTCCTGCCTATTAAGGTAGGCTAGGAAAGGTTCGGTTCATGCAGAAATAACAGCCATGATCTCATGAGCAGAGGGTGTTATTTCAGCATCTGAACCGTTGATGGTATCTGCATTGTGTTTGGCTGTTGGGGGTGTGACCAGGTCTGTACTAGCTTCTCTGGTCTCGCCCTGCCACACTACGGATGGATTAAAGAGCCTTTCCACAAAAGTGTTAGGCGGGACTGGGTTGCGCTTGGCGCCCATGCGAGCGAGGATGTTGGCTGCCTGGATACTGTCTCGAGCAACATGATGGAATTCTAGTCCCTCAAACCGAGCTGACATTTTTATATGGCGTTTCGATATGCCGCCATTTTTGGATCTTTTGCATTAAACTTTCCATTAACCTGGGATATTGCGAGGTTATAATCTCCGTACACCTGAAGGCGTTGTACACCTATGGAGACAGCCATGCGAAGACCGTGTAGGAGCACCTCGTATTCTGCTGCATTGTTGGAATCTGCATACATGATTTGTAACATGTAGAGGATTGTGTCCCAGGTGGGGGATGTCAAGATGACGCCAGCCCCCAGTCCGGCTAGCATTTTAGAGCTATCGAACTACATAATCCAGTTGGAGTATGAACTATACTCTTTAGGGAGCTCGACTTCCGTCCATTCAGCGACGAAGTCGGCCAGCACCTGAGATTTAACAGCTCGGTGTGGCTTGTATATTATTTTGAACGGTAGGATTCGATGGCCCATTTGGGTATGCGGCCAGTGGTGTCCCTATTGTTGATAATATCATTAAGTGGTACTTCAGATGCTATTGTGATCGAACATTCTTGAAAATAGTGTCGTAGTTTTCAGGATGCCATAACGACTGTATAAGCTATCTTTTGGTAGTGGGGGTATCGGGATTTGCATGGCGTGAGGACCTCCGATACGTAATAAACTGGCTTTTTGATGGAGAATTTATGTCCCTCTTCCCCTTGCTCAACGACGAGTACAACACTTGCTACCTGGTGAGTTGCGGAGATATAAAGCAACATGGGCTCGCCAACACCTGGGGTAGCTAGGATTTGGTAGCCTGCTAATAAGGCCTTGATTTCTTCCAATCTAGCTGTGGCAGCGTCTTTCCATTCAAAGCTATCAGTGCGCCCAAGTAGCCTGTAAAGTGGCAATGCTTTCTCTCCTAATCTGGAGATAAAGCGGCTTAAGGCCGCCATGCAACCTTCTAGTTTTTGGACTTGCTTTAGGTCTGTTGGTATAGACAATTGTGACAAGGCTCAGATCTTAGCTGGTTTTGCTTCAATTCCTCTCTGGGAAACAATGAATCCTAGCAGCTTTCTGGCTGGAACTCCGAAGACACATTTTTTCGGATTGAGCCGTATATCGTATGTTTAGAGGTTCTCGAAGGTGAGGCAAATATCGTCCACTGGTGTTTTGACATGTTTGGTTTTGATGACCACGTCGTCCACATATGCTTCAACTGTTTTGCTGATTTGTTTTTCCAAGAATGTTTGAATCATATGTTGGTAAGTGGCACCAGTGTTTTTAAGCCCAAAGGGCATAGTGTTGAAGCAGAAGGGGCCATATGGGGTGATGAACACCGTTTCAGCCTGGTCAGATACCTTCATTTTAATCTGATGGTATCCGCAATAATCGTCGAGGAAACACAGTAAGTCATGTCCTGTGGTCGCATCGATGATCTAGTCAATGCGGGGCCATGGGAAATGGTCTTTAGGGCAAACCTTGTTGAGGTCTTTGAAATCGATGCAAAGGCGCCAGCACTTGTCCTTCTTTGGCACCATGACCAAGTTGGCTAACCAATCCGGATGTTTGATTTCCCTAATAAACTCGGCCTCTAGCAGTTTGGTAAGCTATTCTCCCATGGCTTGATGCTTGGGTTCGGAAAATCGCCACAGTGTCTGCTTAAAGGGTTTAAACCCCTTAATTATATTTAGGCTGTGTACGGACAGCCTGTGTGGGATGTCGGGCAAGTCCGAAGGGTGCCACGCGAAAATATCCCAATTTTCCCGTAAGAATGTGTGCAAAGCAGCGTCCACTGCCGGATCCAGTTGCGCTCTGATAGACGTTGCTTTATTGGGGTCCGTCGGGTGCACTTGAAATTTAACTATTTCAACTGTTGGCGTGAAAGAGGTGGATTTAGGCCGCTTATCAAGGATCACATCGTCCTTGTCCACCGCGGACTATAGGGTGGTTAGTTCTTCGGCTGCTAGCGCTTCGACTAGCGCCTCGAGGGCCAAGGATGCAGTTTTGTTTTTGGCACAGAGTGCTTTATCCGGGTCGCTCAAAATTGTGTTGATTCCATTGGGTCCTGGCATTTTAAGCTTCATATACCCGTAGTGGGTTATAGCTTGGAAGCGTGAGAAAGCATCCCGTCCGAGGATGGCATGATACCCGCTATTGAAGGGGACCACATGGAAGAGCAACTCTACGGACCTGTTATTTTCGGGCGTGCTGCTACGTCTTGAGCTTGCGTTGGTTTTCCCTGAAGAGGAAGGGATGATGCAGCACAGTAGCGTAAGTATTTCCCTTAGTTTTTGAGAACCAAGGTATCACCCGATAGGAGGTCACGCAAGTCCCTCGTACCTGCACAACACGATAGCAACTCGCAACCAACACTTAGGGGTTGTCAATCCTTCACGGTCACTTACTTAGAGTTAGATCGAGATAGAGATAATATTTTTGGTATTTTTGATAGATAGATGCGAAGTAAAAAGTAAAGGCAAAGTAAAAACAAAGCAAGTAAATAAAGTGATATAGATTGATATGATGAGAATAGACCCGGGGCCATAGGTTTCACTAGTGGCTTCTCTCAAGAGCATAAGTATTCTATGGTGGGTGAACAAATTACTGTTGAGCAATTGACAGAATTGAGCATAGTTATGAGTATATCTAGGCAATGATCATGTATATAGGCATCACGTTCGTGACAAGTAGATTGAAAAGATTCTGCATCTACTACTATTACTCCACTCATCGACCGCTATCCAGCATGCATCTAGAGTATTAAGTTAAAAACAGAGTAACGCTTTAAGCAAGATGACATGATGTAGAGGGATAAATTCATGCAATATGATAAAAACCCCATCTTGTTATCCTCGATGGCAATAATACAATACGTGCCTTGCAACACTTTCTGTCATTGAGTAAGGACGCCGCAAGATTGAACCCAAAGCCATGCACTTCTCCCATTGCAAGAACTACCAATCTAGTTGGCCAAACCAAACGGATAATTCGAAGAGACTTGAAAAGATAACTCAATCATACATAAAGGAATTCAGAGAAGAATCAAATTTTTTCCATAGATAATACTGGATCATAAACCCACAATTCATCGGTCTCAACAAAAACACCGCAAAAAGAAGATTACATCGAATAGATCTCCACAAGAGAGGGGAAGAACATTGTATTGAGATACAAAAAGGGAGAAGAAGCCATCTAGCTACTAGCTATGCACCCGAAGGTCTAAAGTAAACTACTCACACGTCATCAGAGGGGCTATGGTGATGATGTAGAAGACCTCCGTGGTGGATGCCCCCTCCAGAGGAGCTCCGGAACAGGCCCCAAGATGGGATCTCGTGGATACAGAAGGTTGCGGCGGTGGAATTAGGTTTTTGGCTCCTGTTCTGATCATACGGGGATACGTAGGTGTATATATAGGAGGAAGGAGTGCGTCGGTGGAGCTCGAGGGGCCCAAGAGGTAGGGGCGCGCCTGGGGCGCCCCACCTCGTGACCTACTCGGAAGCTTCTTGGAGTAGGGTCCAAGTCTCCTGGATCACGTTCGGTTGGAAAATCATGATCCCGAAGGTTTCATTTTGTTTGGACTCCGTTTGATATTCCGTTTCTTCGAAATACTAAAAAAGGCAAAAATCAACAATTCTGGGCTGGGCCTCCGGTTAATAGGTTAGTCCCAAAAATAATATAAAAGTGAAAAATAAAGCCCAATATAGTCCAAAACAGTAGATAAAGTAGCATGGAGCAATCCAAAATTATAGATACGTTGGAGATGTATCAAGCATCCCCAAGCTTAATTCCTGCTCGTCCTCGAGTAGGTAAATGATAAAAAACAGAATTTTTGATGCGGAGTGATACTTTGGCATAATTTCAATGTAAATCTTCTTAATCATGGTATGAATATTCAGATCCGAAAAGATTCAAGACAAAAGTTCATATTGACATAAAAATAATAATACTTCAAGCATATTAACAAAGCAATTATGTCTTCTCAAAATAACATGGCCAAAGAAAGTTATCCCTACAAAATCATATAGTCCGGCTATGCTCCATCTTCCCCACACAAAGTATTTAAATCATGCACAACCCCGATGACAAGCCAAGCAATTGTTTCATACTTTAACATTTTCAAAACTTTTTCAATCTTCACGCAATACATGAGCGTGAGCCATGGATATATCACTATATGTGGAATAGAACGGTGGTTGTGGAGAAGACAAAAAGAGGGAAGATAGTCTCACATCAACTAGGCATATCAACGGGCTATGGAGATGCCCATCAATAGATATCAATGTGAGTGAGTAGGGATTGCCATGCAACGGATGCACTAGAGCTATAAATATATGAAAGCTCAACAAAAGAAACTAAGTGGGTGTGCATCCAACTCGCTTGCTCACGAAGACCTAGGGCATTTTGAGGAAGCCCATCATTGGAATATAGAAGCCAAGTTCTATAATAAAAAATTCCCACTAGTATATGAAAGTGACGAAATGAGAGACTCTCTATCATGAAGATCATGGTGCTACTTTGAAGCACAAGTGTGGTAAAAGGATAGTAGCATTGTCCCTTCTCTCTTTTTCTCTCATTTTTTTGGGCCTCTTCTCCTTTTTTTATGGCCTCTTTTTTTTCGTCCAGAGTCTCATCCCAACTTGTGGGGGAATCATAGACTCCATCATCCTTTCCTCACTTGGGACAATTCTCTAATAATGATGATCATCACACTTTTATTTTCCTTACAACTCAACAGTTACAACTCAATACTTAGAACAAAATATGACTCTATATGAATGCCTCTGGCGGTGTACCGGGATATGCAATGAAACATGAGTGACATGTATGGAAGAATTATGAAAGGTGGCTTTTGCCACAAATACGATGGCAACTACATGATCATGCTAGGAATATGACAATGATGGAGCGTGTCATAATAAACGGAACGGTGGAAAGTTGCATGGCAATATATCTCGGAATGGCTATGGAAATGCCATGATAGGTAGGTATGGTGGCTGTTTTGAGGAAGGTTTATGGTGGCTGTATGATACCGGCGAAAGGTGCGCGGTATTAGAGAGTCTAGCAATGGTGAGAGGATGGGAAAAAGTGTGTATAATCCATGGACTCAACATTAGTCATAAAGAACTCATATACTTATTGCAAAAATCTAGAAGTTATCAAAGCAAAGTATTACGCGCATGCTCCTAGGGGGATAGATTGTTAGGAAAAGACCATCGCTCGTCCCCGACCGCCACTCATAAGGAAGACAATCAATAAATAAATCATGCTCCGAGTTCATCACATAATGGTTCACCATACGTGCATGCTACGGGAATCACAAACTTCAACACAAGTATTCCTTAAATTCACAACTACTCAACTAGCATGACTCTAATATTATCACCTTCATATCTCAAAACAATTATCAAGCATCAACTTATCTTAGTATTAAACGCACCCAAAAGAAAGTTTCACATATCTTGAACACCAAGTATATTAACATTAAGCTAATTACCATGCTATTAACGACTCTCAAAATAATCTAAGAAGCATGAGAGATCAAGTTTCTTTAAAACAAATCCACCACCGTGCTCTAAAAGATCTAAGTGAAGTACTAGAGAAAAAATTATCAAGCTCAAAAGATATAAGTGAAGCACTATGAGCAAAACTATCAAGCTCAAAAGATATAAGTGAAGCACTATGAGCAAAACTATCAAGCTCAAAAGATATAAGTGAAGTACATAGAGTATTCTAACAAATTTCAATTCATGTATGGCTCTCTCAAAATGTGTGTACAGCAAAGCTGATTGTGGTAGACTAACAAGCAAAGACACAAATAATACAAGACGCTCCAAGCAAAACACATATCATGTTGGTGAATAAAAATATAGCTCCAAGTAAATTACCAATGGAAGTGGAGGAAAGAGGGGATGCCTTCCGGGGCATCCCCAAGCTTTGACTTTTTGGTGTCCTTGGATTATCTTGGGGGTGCCATGGGCATCCCCAAGCTTAGGCTCTTGCCACTCCTTGTTCCATAATCCATCAAAAGAATTCACCCAAAACATGAAAACTTCACAACACAAAACTCAACAGAAATCTCGTGAGCTCCGTTAGAGAAAGAAAACAAAAGACTACTTCAAGGTACTGTAATGAACTCATTCTTTATTTATATTGGTGTTAAACCTAATTTATTCCAACTTCTCTATGGTTTATAAACTAATTCACTAGCCATAGATTCATCAAAATAAGCAAACAACACACGAAAAACAGAATCTGTCAAAAACAGAACAGTCTGTAGTAATCTGTAACTAATGCAAACTTATGGAACCCTAAAAATTCTACAAAACTTGTAAGTCCTGGAAAATTTGTTTATTGATCAGCATCAAAAATAATCAACGCAAAAGCACTCTCCAGTAAAAAATTACAGCTAATCTCGTGAGCGCTAAAGTTTCTGTTTTTCAGCAGAATCAATTCAACTATCATCGTAGGTTATCCTATAGGTCCTACTTGGCACAAACAATAATTAAAACATAAAACCACATCCAAACAGAGGGTAGATGGATTATTTATTTCTAAACAGAAGAAAAAACAAAAAACACAAAATAAAATTGGGTTGCCTCCCAACAAGCGCTATCGTTTAACGCCCCTAGCTAGGCATAAAAGCAAGGATAGATCTAGGTATTGCCATCTTTGGTAGGCAATCCATAAGTGGCTCTCATGATAGATTCATAAGGTAAATTTATTTTCTTTCTAGGGAAGTGTTCCATGGCTTTCTTTAAAGGAAATTGGAATCTAATATTCCCTTCCTTCATATCAATAATTGCACCAATTGTTCTAAGGAAAGGTCTACCAAGAATAATAGGACATGAAGGATTGCAATCTATATCAAGAACGATAAAATCTACGGGCACATAATTCCTATTTGCAACAATGATCACATCATTAATTCTTACCATAGGTTTTTTAATAGTGGAATCCGCAAGATGCAAGTTTAGAGAGCAATCATCAAAATTACGGAAATCTAGCAAATCACATAAAGTTTTGGGAATAGTAGAGACACTAGCACCCAAATCACACAAAGCATGAAACTCAAAGTCTTTAATTTTAATTTTAATAGTAGGTTCCCACTCATCATAGAGTTTTCTAGGGATAGAAACTTTCATCTCAAGTTTTTCTTCATAAGATTTCATCAAAGCATCAACAATGTGTCCGGTAAAGGCCTTATTTTGACTATAAGCATGAGGAGATTCTAGCATGGATTGCAACAAGGAAATACAACCAATCAAAGACCAATTTTCATAATTAAATTCCTTGAGATCCAAAATAGTGGGCTTAGCAACATCACGGTTTTTATTTATTTCAATCCCACTTTCATCAATTTCATCATCAAGATCTAGAAACTCTGAATTCTTAGAACGCCTTCTAGGTAAAGGAAGATCATATTCAGATTCATCAAGATTCATATTGCAAAACAAAGATTTGATAGGTGACACACCAATAACTTTTAGATCTTTATCTTGATTATCATAGGGATTAGAAGAACACGCTTTAATAAAGGCATCTTTGGAAGCACGCATCCTAGCGGTTCTTTATTTGCACTCATCAATGGAAATTCTCATGGCTTTGAGAGACTCATTGATATCATGCTTAGGAGGAATAGATCTAAGCTTTAAAGAATCAATCTCAAGAGAAATTCTATCAACGTTCCTAGCCAAATCATCAACTTTAAGCAATTTCTCTTCAGGCAAGGTTAAAATTCTTTTGTGAATTCATAAACTCTTTAACACTACTCTCAAATTCAGAGGGTATCTTATTAAAATTTCCATAAGAGTTGTTGTAGGAATTTCCATAATTATTAGAAGGATTACTAGGATAAGGCCTAGGAATAAAATTCCCCCTATAAGCATTGTTTCCAAAACTATTTTTACCAATAAAATTCACATCCATAGATTCATTATTATTCTCAAGCAAAGTAGATAAAGGCATATCATTGGGATCAAGAGGAGTATTTTTAGGAGCAAACATCTTCATAAGTTCATCCATCTTTTCACTCAAAACATTGATCTCTTCTATAGCATGCACTTTTTTACTAGAAGATCTTTCGGTATGCCATTGAGAATAATTAGCCATAATATTATCAAGCAATTCTGTAGCATCTCCTAACGTAATTTCCATAAACGTGCCTCCCGCGGCCGAATCTAAAAGATTTCTAGAAGCAAAATTCAATCCAGCATAAAACTTTTGTAGGATCATCCATAAATTCAAACCATGAGTAGGACAATTGCGAAGCATCAATTTCATTCTTTCCCAAGATTAGGCAACATGCTCATGATCAAGTTGTTTAAAATTCATGATATCGTTCCTAAGAGCGATAATCTTAGAGGGAGGAAAATACTTAGAGATAAAAGCATCTTTGCACTTGTTCCAAGAATCAATACTATTTTTAGGCAAAAATGAAAACCAAAATTTAGCACGATCTCTAAGTGAAAACGGAAATAACTTCAATTTGACAATATTGTTATCCATATCTTTCTTCTTTTGCATATCACAGAAATCAACAAAATTGTTTAGATGAGTAGCGGCATCTTCACTAGGAAGGCCGGCGAATTGATCTTTCATAACAAGATTCAGCAAAGCGGTATTGATTTCACAAGACTCATCATTATTAAGAGGAGCGATCAGAGTAGTAAGGAAATCATTATTATTGGTATTCGAGAAGTCACACAATTTGGTATTATCTTGCGCCATGGCAACAAGTAATCCAACACACAAGCAAAGAGAAAGGAGAAAAAGGCAACCGGGAAAGAGAGGAGGAGATTGGGAAAGAGAGGGCGAATAAAACGGCAAGGGTGAAGTGGGGGAGAGGAAAACGAGAGGCAAATGGCAAATAATGTAATGCGAGAGATAGGGATTGTGATGGGCACTTGGTATGTTGACTTTTGCGTAAGCCTCCCCGGCAACGGCGCCAGAAATCCTTCTTGCTACGTCTCGAGCTTGCGTTGGTTTTCCCTGAAGAGGAAGGGATGATGCAGCATAGTAGCGTAAGTATTTCCTTCAGTTTTTGAGAACCAAGGTATCAATCCAGTAGGAGGTCATGCGCAAGTCCCTCGTACCCGCACAACATGATAGCAACTCGCAACCAACGCTTAGGGGTTGTCAATCCCTTCACGGTCACTTACGAGAGTTAGATCTGATAGACAGATGCAAAGTAAAAATTAAAGGCAAAGTAAAAACAAAGCAAGTAAATAAAGTGATATAGATTGATATGATGAGAATAGACCCGGGGGCCATAGGTTTCACTAGTGGCTTCTCTCAAGAGCATAAGTATTCTACGGTGGGTGAACAAATTACTGTTGAGCAATTGAGAGAATTGAGCATAGTTATGAGTATATCTAGGCAATGATCATGTATATAGGCATCACGTCCATGACAAGTAGATCGAAACGATTCTGCATCTACTATTATTACTCCACTCATCGACCGCTATCCAACATGCATCTAGAGTATTAAGTTAAAAATAGAGGAACGCTTTAAGCAAGATGACATGATGTAGAGGGATAAATTCATGCAATATGATAAAAACCCCATCTTGTTATCCTCGATGGCAACAATACAATACGTGCCTTGCAACTCTTTCTGTCACTAAGTAAGGACACCGCAAGATTGAACCCAAAGCCATGCACTTCTCCCATTGCAAGAACTACCAATCTAGTTGGCCAAACCAAATGGATAATTCGAAGAGACTTGCAAAGATAACTCAATCATACATAAAGGAATTCAGAGAAGAACCAAATATTGTCCATAGATAATACTGGATCATAAACCCACAATTCATCGGTCTCAACAAACACACCGCAAAAAGAAGATTACATCGAATAGATCTCCAAAAGAGAGGGGGAGAACATTGTATTGAGATCCAAAAAGAGAGAAGAAGCCATCTAGCTACTAGCTATGGACCCGAAGGTCTGAAGTAAACTACTCACACTTCATCGAAGGGGCTATGGTGATGATGTAGAAGTCCTCCATGGTGGATGCCCCCTCGTGAGCTCCTAACAGGCCCCAAGATGGGATCTCGTGGATCTGAGAAGGTTGCGACGGTGGAATTAGGTTTTGGCTCCTGTACTGATCATACGGGGATACGTAGGTATATATAGGAGGAAGGAGTACGTCGGTGGAGCTCCGAGGGGCCCACGAGGTAGGGGCGTGCCCAGGGGGGGCGCTCCCTCCACCCTCGTGACCTCCTCGAAAGCTTCTTGGAGTAGGGTCCAAGTCTCATGGATCACGTTCTGTTGGAAAATCACGATCCCGAAGGTTTCATTCCGTTTGGACTCCGTTTGATATTCTGTTTCTTCGAAATACTGAAAAAGGCAAAAAACAACAATTCTGGGCTGGGCCTCCGGTTAATAGGTTAGTCCCAAAAATAATATAAAAGTGGAAAATAAATCCCAATATAGTCCAAAACAGTAGATAAAGTAGCATGGAGCAATCAAAAATTATAGATACGTTGGAGACGTATCACATGCCGAATACCACATCCAATTCAATTCTTCCAGAGCATCGCGCTTCTCGACTGGGGATGATGCCTCGAAAGGTGGTACTGCTTTGCTCGATGCGTGTTCTATCAATCTGCATTTGGTCGAGTGTGTCCTCGTAAATGAGGTTAAGTCCACTGCCGCCATCCATCAGCACTATTGTAAGTCGAAAGCCGTCCACAATGGGGTTTAGTACTAGGGAGGCGGGTGCTTAGACTGACCGGGCCTTTGGTTCGTCTTCAGCAGTGAAGGTTATTGTCACATCATTCCATGGGCTCAGTGCAATTACTTGGTGGACTTCGGCAAGGTCACAGAGTACCCTTTTACGCCGATTATTTGAAGAAAAGGTCTCAAAGACCGTGAGGACGTTAAAATCCTCCCTCTCTGGAGAGTATTTCTCTGGAGTGATGGTGGCGAGGATGGCCTCCCCACCTTTTGCAGCCCGCTGAAGTACCCAACATGCACGAAGACTATGGGTTGAGTCTATGCTTGGAGTGGTATGTGTTGGACATGGCTTGTCAAGGAGTTGTCAAGAACGGACCTGTATCCCGTAAAGGGCTTATTTTTTTTCTGCCAACGGACTGATAATCGGATGCCTCGCTAGGGTGTATCTGTTTAGCCCGGGCCGCATACTACTTAAAGGCAGCAAGCTCCAGTTAAGTATTCTGGGCCTTCCATGTGCTTTCCATTGCACAATACTTTTGTCGAGGGCATTCCGGATTCCCTCGTCGTCGCATCAATTTTTGATCTTGTTTTTGACAAGTAGGAATCTGGTCCAAAAGTGATAGACTGTTTCCTGAGGTTGCTACCATACATACATCAGGTCATATATGTCTGGAGGGCCTGAGTTGCTTAGAGAGTATTGATTGTGGTGGGTGGGTGGGCTAAAATTTGAATCCCGACCCACATCGGTGTTTGGAGCTTGGAAAATCTCCGAGGTGACCAGTTCGGGTCTGGGGAGATCCAAGTGCTCCCTCGATACGACGTCTGAGCCAGAGTTCGGGGGACGCGGAGTCCCACCCGAAGGGAGAGTATCCAGCTCTAGGGCTTCGGAGACCCGAACATATTTGGTTCTTAACATAGGGAGAGAGGCGTCGTCGGCTCGTTCCTCGATGACCGCTACCAGGTGGGTGATCGGTGGGTGATTACTTTCCCTCTGGTAAGGTTTAAGACCGATCCGACCATAATCCGTTGAAACCCCAAGGGTGGCAATGCGATCTAGCAGCTCATTTAAGGATGAGATGTCTACCGGATCCATCTTTTTGGAGTACTCGAGACTGATGCAGAAACGGTGTTTGGCGATCGTAGGAGGCGTTGTTGGCTTGATGGCTGTATGGGCACTTATGATGAAACTACCGAGCTGGAGTATCTTCCCAGAAGTTAGGCTCCTTCTAGAGGTGATGTTGTCATTGATGACTAGGTGAGCCATAGATCGCTTTTTCGGGACTGCTACCTCTTGAGCACTGCGTTGGTTTTCCCTTGAAGATGAAAGGGTGATGCAGCAAAGTAGCGTAAGTATTTCCCTCAGCTTTTGAGAACCAAGGTATCAATCCAGTAGGAGGCTACACGCAAGTCCCTCGTACCTACACAATCAAACAAGAACCTCGCAACCAACGCGATAAAGGGGTTGTTAATTGATACGTCTCCATCATATCTATAATTTTTGATTGTTCCATGCCAATATTATCCAACTTTCATATACTTTTGGCAACTTTTTATATTATTTTTGGGACTAACATATTGATCCAGTGCCCAGTGCTAGTTCCTGTTTGTTGCATATTTTATGTTTCGCATAAACCCAATATCAAACGGAGTCGAAACGGGATAAAAATGGACGGAGCTTATTTTTGGAATATTTATGATTTTTGGGAAGTAAAATCAATGCGAGACGGTGCCCGAGGTGGCCACAAGGCAGGCGGCGCGCCATACCATCTTGGCGCGCCCGACCTCGTGGGCCCCTCGTAAGGCGGTTGACGCTCTTCTTTGGCTACAAGAAAGCTATTTTTGGAAAAATATCTGGGCGAAGGTTTCAATCCAATCGGAGTTACGGATCTCCGGATATAAAAAAACGGTGCCAGGGCAGAATCTAGGAGCACAGAAACAAAGAGAGACAGAGAGACAGATACAATCTCGGAGGGGCTCTAGCCCCTCCCACACCATGGGAGCCAAGGACCAGAGGGGAAACCCTTCTCCCATCTAGGTAGAAGGTCAAGGAAGAAGAAGAAGAAGGGGGGCTCTCTCCCCCTTGCTTCCAGTGGCGCCGGAACGCCGTCGGGGGCCATCATCATCACCGCGATCTACACCAACACCTCCGCCATCTTCACCAACATCTCCATCACCTTCCCCTTCTATATTCAGCGGTCCACACTCCCGCAACCCGTTGTACCCTCTACTTGAACATGGTGCTTTATGCTTCATATTATTATCCAATGATGTGTTGCCATCCTATGATGTCTGAGTAGATTTTCGTTGTCCTATCGGTGATTGATGAATTGCTATTATTGGTTTAATTTGCTTGTGGTTATGTTGCTGTCCTATTGTGCCCTCCGTGTCGCGCAAGCGTGAGGGATTCCCGTTGTAGGGTGTTGCAATACGTTCATGATTCGCTTATAGTGGTTTGCTTGAGTGACAGAAGCATAAACCCGAGTGAGCGGGTTGTGGCGTATGGGATAAAGGGGAATTGATGCTTTAATGCTATGGTTAGGTTTTACCTTAATGATCTTTAGTAGTTGCAGATGCTTGCTAGACTTCCAATCATAAGTGCATTTGATCCAAGAAGAGAAAGTATGTTAGCTTATGCCTCTCCCACATAAAACTTGCTATCGGTCTAATAAAGTAGTCAATTGCTTAGGGACAATTTCACAACTCCTACCACCACTTTTCCACACTCGCTATATTTAACTTAGTTGCTTCTTTATCTAAACAGCCCCTACTTTTTATTTACGTGCTCTTTGTTATCTTGTGAACCTATCCAACAACACCTACAAAGTACTTCTAGTTTCATACTTGTTGTAGGTCAAGCGAACACTAAGCATGCATAGAGTCATATCAGTGGCAGATAGGACTTGAGGGATTATTTGTTCTACCTTTAGCTCCTCGTTGGGTTCGACACTCTTACTTATCGAAAGAGGCTACAATTATCCCCTACAATTGTGGGTTATAAAGACCTTTTTCTGGCGCCGTTGCCGGGGAGTCATAGCGCGGTGCGAATATTCTCGTGTGTGCTTGTTTGCTTTATCACTAAGTAATTTTTATTTGCAGTTCTTAGTTGTTCTCTATCTTTAGTTATGGGTAGGAAACGCAAAATACCAAAAAAATTAGTTGTACCTACTAAACCAATGGTTGAAGAACCACTCAAAATCTATCACACTCCTGAATCTTCTTACTTGGATCATCATCGATCCCTTTGTGCTCGTGCTGAAACCCCAACTAGCTTAGCTGAGGGAAAATCTTTAGATGAGCATGCTTGTTATGTGCGACACCGTATATCTGAAAAAGGGAAACTTTTACTGGATCAAATTCATCGTTTGCAATGCTATGCTTGGAATTTAGGTGAAATATATGATGTTACTTGTTGTTCTGAAAACCCTAAGAAACACCTTCCCTACCAATGTGAGTTTATTGATAATGGAATCGTATCTTCGTATGCTAAGGGTGTTTATAATTACTATGATGTTCAACAAATTAAAGAATTCATTGCTTTTAAGGGTTCTTATGAAATTGTTTCTTTGATTGAAAAGTATGATGCTACTCTCTACAAATCTGAAATTTTTTCCATACTTGAATATTATTATGATAATTATGCTTCAAATGCCTATGTTAAACCATATATTGAGAAAGTCTCCGTTGTCCAAGAAGAGACTAATATTTTGCAGGAAGCTATGGAAGAAGAAATTGATGAAACTGTGAGCTCATTGGATGAAAAAGATGATGAGGAGAGCGAAGAATAAAAGGAGGAAGAGCGGATTAGCTAACCGTGCCCACCTTCTAATGAGAGTAACTCTTCATCTCATACATTGTTTAATTTCCCTCCGTGCTCACCGAAGGATGATTGCTATGATCCCGTTGATTCTCTTGAAATATCCCTTTTTGATGATGCTTGCCATGCTTGTGGCCAAGATGCCAATATGAATTATATATGCTTATGGAGATGAACTCGCTATAGTTGCTTATGTTAAACATGAAATTGTTGCTATTGCACCCACGCATGATAGTCCTATTATATTTTTGAATTCTCCCAACTACACTATATTGGAGAAGTTTGTGTTTATTAAGGATTATATTGATGGGTTGCCTTTTACTACTACACATGATGATTTTGATATATATAATATGCATGTGCTTGCTGCTCCAACTTGCAATTATTATGAGAGAGGAAGTATATCTCCACCTCTCTATGTTTCCAACACGATAGAATTGCAAGAAACCGCTTATACTATGCATTGGCCTTTACTATGTGTGCATGAATTGTTCTTTTATGACATGCCGATGCATAGGAAGAGAGTTATACTTCGTTGTTGCATGATATATATTACTTTGTGCTCACTACTAAATTACAAAACATTGCTAATTAAAATTGGCTTTGATATACCTTGGGATCCGGGTGGATCCGTTACTTGAGCACTATATGCCTAGCTTAATGGCTTTAAAGAATACGCTGCCAGGGAGACAACCCGGAAGTTTTAGAGAGTCATTTATTTCTGTTGAGTGCTTTTATATAGTCTAAAAACAAAAAAAATAAAGAGGGGAACCCAAAACTTTTCAAAAAGGAAAGTGAAAGTGAGAAAGACAAGCATTGTTGAAGTGGGAGCTAGCCTTGAACTTTGTTCATGCTCACGGAAACTTTGTAAATCTTGATTACAAAAACTTTTCATCAACAATAATTATCCCCTTGTACAATTCCATTGTATTATAAAAATAATGTGCCAATGTTTTCCTTTAGGATGTTTGCAATGCCTGTAGGTTTGTACGGTGTAGGACAGAAACTGTGGCTGTAGTGTGCGATTTTACGTTTTTTACTGGAACCCCAAATGGTTCTGATTCTTTTTAAATTGTCTTTCTATACAAATGTTTTATGTTTCATAATTTTGGTAGAATTTGTGGGGTACCAGAAGTATGGTGAATGTTCAGATTGCCACAGACTATTCTGTTTTTGACAGATTCTGTTTTTGATGCATAGTTTGCTTGTTTTGCTGAAACTATCAATTTCTATCAGTGGATTAAGCCATGGAAAAGCTATATTACGGTAGACACAATGCAAAAACAAAATATGAATTGGTTTGCAATAGTACCTAGAGTAGTGATTTGCTTTATTATACTAACGGATCTTACCGAGTTTTCTGTTGAAGTTTTGTGTGGATGAAGTGTTTGATCGAGGAGGTCTCGATATGAGGAAAAGGAAGAGAGGCAAGATCTCAAGATTGGGGATGACCAAAACACCCCAAGTAAATATTCAAGGAGACTCAAGCGTCTAATCTTGGGGATGCCCCGGAAGGCATCCCCTCTTTCTTCAACAAGTATCAGTATGTTTTCGGATTCGTTTCGTTCATGCGATATGTGCAAGTCTTGGAGCGTCTTTTGCATTTAGTTTTCACTTTTATTTTATGCACCATGCTGGTATGAGATAGTCCTTGGTTTATTTATAGAATGCTCATTGCACGTCACTTAAATCTTTTGAGTATGGATTTATAGAATGCTTCATGTGCTTCACTTATATCATTTGAAGTTTGGATTGCCTGTTTCTCTTCACATAGAAAACCACCATTTGTAGAATGCTCTTTTGCTTCACTTATATTTGTTAGAGCGTGGGCATATCTTTTGTAGAAAGAATTAAACTCTCTTGCTTCACTTATATCTATTTAGAGAGATGACATGAATTGGTCATTCACATGGTTAGTCATAAACCCTACATAAACTTGTAGATCGCTGAATATGATATGTTTGATTCCTTGCAATAGTTTTGCGATATAAAGGTGATGATATTAGAGTCATTCTAGTGGGCGACTGTGGATTAGTAGAAATACTTGTGTTGAGGTTTGTGATTCCCGTAACATACACATATGGTGAACCATTATGTGATGAAGTCGGAGCATGATTTATTTATTGATTGTCTTCCTTATGAGTGGCGGTCGGGGACGAGCGATGGTCTTTTCCTACCAACACTACAAAAAAATGCACTTCCATGATGATACGTGTTTGTCACAGTTGGTCGCTCTTTTTGTCATGCATGTACATCCATGACGATTTTATGACAGAATCAAGATAGTCATACCTGTGCTGTCGCAGAAGTGTTCCATGACATTACCAAAATTATCACCACGGAAGTGTCCACTTCCATGACGATAAATCGCGTGTCACAGAAGTGCTTTCGTCAAGGGTGACCGACACATGGCATCCACCGTAACGGAACGCCGTTAGCTATCGGGTCGGGTTTTGGATCCGATAACCCGTTAACAGTCCCGACCAATGGGGATTTACCACGTGTAAAATCATCATTGGCTGGAGGAAACACGCGTCGGCTCATCTTTGGGACAGATGCCATCCACTCATTGGACAGAAGGCGCCTATGATACGTCAACACGTGGCACGGCCCAACAGAGGCCCATTCCTGTGAAAAGGCCGGCCCGTTTGACTTGGTTAAAAGGTGGCGGGCCGGCCCATGGAAAGCCTGTTAACGACCTGTTCGCATATAGCCCATTTACAACCCACTAACCCAAGGCCCATTACACCCTATCCGAATTAGGAACAGTAGCGTCATCTAGGCCATCCAATATGATTCCAGCCCGTTTTCACTTTTGGCCCATGTATGGCCCATGACGTCTTTCGACCCATATGAGGCCCTTTGTGACTCTTGGCCTATTAACGACCCATGGTGAAACTGGCCCATAATGAACAGTGTCACTTTACACCCATTAACGGCCCGTGGTGAAACTGGCCCGTAATGAACAGTGTATCACCTTATACCCATTAACGTCCCGTTATTCCGTTAGGCCGTTTCCAGCCCATGTTATCTTTTGGCCTTCTCAAAGCCCATTTATTCTTGGGCTCATTTCCAGCATTCGTTTACTTACGACCCGTTACTGTAATTTTCTACTTGACGGCCAAATCCAGCCCGTGGTTACAGTCGGCCCGTTTGTGGTCCGTTAATACGTTGGGCCGTTTTCATAGCGTCATCAAATGCGGCCTATTAACGATGGCCCATTATGGTCGGCCCATGAACGGACGATTCCAACTCTAGCCCGTTTACGGCCATAATGCGGTCTGTTTGGCCCATGTTTGGCCAATCGATCAAACGGCCCGTATAAGGCCCATTGATGATACGGCCCGCAAAAGGCCCATTGTTCCTACGGCCCATAGAAGGCCCATTGTTTCTATGGCCCGTAGAAGGCCCACTGTTTCTACAACCCGTAGGAGGCCTAGTGTCACTAAATATTAGCCCATGGTTATTGTGGCCTAGTTTTAAAAAATAGGTTATTGCAGCTACTAGCAAACCGCGGAAAAAGAACTGTAATGAGTAAAAACAAACAAATAAACAAGACAACAAGGAAATAAATAAGCAAGCAACTAACGCTACGCTATCACGGCTATTACACATATTACATCCACAGGGCATCAAAGTTCGCCACCAGTGCAAATATAGGGAACAAAGCAGCATATCATATACACTGGTTTTCAAAGTTGGCGACCAGCGCAAATAAACGCCGCAGCAATACAAATCGAATCTGAAACCACTTGAAGATCTCAAGAAACAATATCACAGTACCCATAATGTTTGGCAAGATGCTTAGCAAGCTTATTAACTTTCTCGTGTTTGGCGCTTAAATCCTCCAACGCTTGTCATTGCACCAGAAATATGCATCTGAATTCGCAGGACTTCTCGGTCCTTCAACTTCTGTCATGAAAGACATCGATCGATGTCTTTCAACTTGAAGTTGAGACTCAAGAAGACGAACTAATTAAGGCAGCGAGTTCGAAGAGCTTGTGCCAGCAGCTTTGGCCAGTAACTTGAACACTACATGAAGACAGGACTTTTGGGTTCTCTCACTGTCATCAAGATAGTTTTTATCAGCTTTCTTGGAGACCAACAGGGATGTCTCACTATCTTGAACCTTATCTGCATTACTTCCTTTACCATTGGATAACACGGTACTATTCTCCAATATTTTGTCCGCATTCTAAAAGAGAAACAAGCAGACACATCACATGTTTACAGTGTTGTATATGAAACTCATTTTGTTAAATGAGTTCAGTAGTAAAGTGGACAGGATAACAGCATGAAACAAACATATATCTATGTACCATGGTCACTTCATGGTCTATAACATTCTAGTTTATGTTGCCAAATCAAGATAGAGACACAGTTCAAATAATATTTGTTCAAGACAAAGCAGAATAGACAGAATATAAGTGTGGGAAACTATAGAGCAATAACAACACTTGTAATGTGCATGACATGAGAACATAACTGTTTATTCAATTGAAGCTGTAATCAACATAGAGCAGGTTACAACAAAGAAACCGATTAAAGAAACAGTTTTAAAACATACATTGCGCCATTGGAGTTTCAATTCCATCCTTCAAATTTGAAAATAGTTGGTATGAGTAAATCTGATAATGCAAGAGCAAAGGAGTATGAACCATAGCTACGTAACCTGACACGAGAACAAATCTTCTTCTCCTTTAAGCGTTGAGTTGGGATTGAGTGGTGGTCCTCGTGCTTTGGGCACTGCAGTTCCTTACTAACTACTCGTGTTTGGGTGCTCTGTGGTGGAGACGGTCTTGTGTCAACTGGGACTGGGTTACTATCTGCCGGGGTTGGGATTAGAAGGGGTGTAGCTGGTACTCTGTCCAACTGGGTAGGTGTACAATTTGCGAGAGTCTGGGTTATGTGTGGTGGACCCGATCCTTGGGCAATTACAACCGTGGTTCTACCTGCATCAACTGGTAGCACTATCTTTTCTGAAGACAGTGTTGTTACTCCCTTAGATACTGCCATCACCCTCTCCAATTCAAACGACTGATAAACAAGAAATGTAATTGAAAGTATAGACATTGTATGATAGACAGGTGCAATGGATAGTGGGGAATAAAAGAGGGCATGAAATAATTCATATTTATGTTGTCTAACCAAATAGGATAGCATGACACAATTTCACATATATGATGGCTAACTAAACAGGATAGCATGACACTATTTCACATTATGATGACTAACTAAGAAAGATGGAAAGACATAGTTCAAAATATGAGACTATGTAAACAGGATGACATGATATAACTATATAATGTGTTTATTAAATAGGTTGGCATGCCATAGTTCACATAGATTCACGGATAGAATGCATACTTCAAATAATGATGACTGTAAACACTAAACAGGATGAGATGATATAACAATATGATGTCTTTATTAAATGGATTGCCATTCCATAATTCAGATAGATGATGTGTATGTACTATGTAAACATGATGGCATGATATAATTCAAATATATGATTTATATAGTAAGGAAGTAAGCAGATGGCAATCCATATATGATGTAAAAACTAAGCAATGCAAGACAACATGCATGACATGGCACTACAAAAAAAAGACACCTCCGTGACATTTTGGGCCAAACGATTTTTTTGTCATACATATGACACTTCTATGACGATAATTATGACAAAACCCGGTATCATCATAGATGTGGTGGGCTCCTACTTCTATGACAAAAAATCATGACAGAAAATGGGCTTTTCGTCCTGGGGGGGCCGGAGACGCAGCTGCATGATATTCTTTGGGCCGTCCATGATGGAAAAAACCGTGGTAGAAGCGAGGGCGAGGAAAATTTCGGGGGAGGTCGGAGGCCGAGCGATGCGCGTTTCTCTCATACACGTCGCGCCTGTGTGCGAGGCGTTGGCTCTAACTGAACCCGAGCGAGGAGTTGGGCTCTAACTGAACCCGAGCGATTGCACTACAGGCTACGCGTTACTAAACCCGAGCGATCGATCGATGGCTGTTAACTGAACCCAATCGAGCGATTCCTTCGCTACTGCTGCTAACTGAAGCCGATCGATTGGATGAACAGTGAGTGTTGCGGGGGGTGGATGAACAGTGAGTGGTGGGGTGGATGCAGGACCCCGTGGCGTTGCCTCTGGATGAAAAGGACGACCCCATCGAGGGCTGGATGAACAATAGACATTGGAGGGGTGCCCGTGGAGGGGTCGTTGAACAGTAGCCGGTGGAGTAGCGCACGGTGGAGGCTGGATGAACATGAGCCCGTGGAGGCTGGAGGAGGTTGACGGTAGCCCATGGAGGCTAGAGGAGGTCGACGGTGGAGATGAACAGTATCCCGTGGAGTCCCGTTTTGTGGTATGCCACACCCCTCCCGATGAACAGGACTCCCATTTCGACCGTAGCGCTCCAACACAAGTCAGTTTCGTCTATTTTGTGGTACGCCAGACCCCTCCTGGTGAACAAGATCCCGTTTCGAACGTGGCCGGTCGAACACAAGGCCGTTTCCTCCATTCTGCGGTATGTGAGGCCTCGTTTTCCATCGCCTGTTCCATCCAAGCCCTCCCGATGAACACGACGACGCATTCCGTTCTGACCCAACCGGTTGGCTCCCACGCGTTCTGTTGCCTCCTGATGAACACGATGCATTCCGTTGCCTCCTCATGAACATGAAGCATTCCGTTGCCTCCCCATGAACACGACGACGACGCGGTTTCTCCGTTCCGACCCAGACATGTACACGAGCCCTGGCCATACGTATGCGCAAGTAGGCGTTTGAGACCCCGCCCGTATGTACACATATGTGGCCGTATTTTATTTCTTGCACACTGGCCACTGTACGTACGTGTACATGCTACATGCGCACATCTACTACGACACGTACGCGCCTCTACTACGACACGTGCGCGCCTCTACATCGACCAGTATATATGTATGTACACGTTCGCGACCAGAATGACAACGCTACGTGTGCTTCGACGAGGTGGGTCCTGACTGTCAGGCACTTCCTTGCGTGCGAGGATGTAGCTGGTGGGTCCTAGCAGTCAGGGGGGCGAATCGGTTTTTTTTCTTTTGCCCGGACGCACTTCCTTGCGTGCGAAGGTGTAGCTGGTGGGTCCCAGCAGTCTGGGGGGAAACATTTTTTTTGCAAAATATGGTGGCCCATCCGGTGGCTCCCTGCCGTCAGACGCACTTCCTTCCTTGATGCGGCCGTGGACCCAGCTATCAGCCTCTCGACGTATAGTCCACGTCCGATGGAAGTCGTTCCTTGACCACATTGACCACGCCGCGCTGAGAGCACCAGGGCGGTGGACGACTGCAAGGCTAGGAAGGGGCCGACGCGGAGCCGGGGAAGACGCGGCAGTGGATGCCCACGCGTAGAGGAGTATGAGGGTTCACTTTCGGCTGCAGTGTAAGGCTGCCGTCGTCGCAAAATAATAGGGGGTGTGGGTGCATAGAGGGACGGCCTGGCCAGCGGTGGGAGTAGTAGGGGGCGGTGAGGCCTCCGCGGCATCACAGCCGGCCACGGGCGGCAGGAGCAGGCGGCACGACCGGCGCTCCTTTGGGCGGCTGGAGCAAGAAGACCAGAGGTTGAAGAAGCACTACGGCCGTTGGATGGACATCATACATTCACTGGAGCTAGAATCGTTCATATATTGACTAAAGTTGACAAAAGCCTCCGTCCCAGTTAACTTAGTAGGCCCACAAGTCAGCCTCCCACCAAGGTGGGTCCTAGCTAGCAGGGGGTATTCATTTTTTTGTGCGTAATAAAGAGGCACTTCCGGTGGGTCCGAACTGACAGCGGGGGGAACTTTTTTTCGCAAAATACGATGGCCTATCCGGTGGGTCCCAGCAGTTAGGGGGAAATGTTTTTTTCGCGACATACTTGTGGCCCGTCCGGTGGGTCCCTGCTGTCAGATGGAGGAATAATTATTTTCCACGTAATAAGGAGGCACTTCCTTGCGGGTGCTACGGACCCAGCTGTCTGCCTCTCCACGTACAGTACTCTTCCGATGGAATTTGATCATTGACCACGTCGTGCCGAGAGCACCACGGCGGTGGACGAGGGCCAAGCCTAGGAAGGGGACGATGCGGAGCCGGGGAAGACGCAGCAGTGGATGCCCACGCGAAGAGGAGCACGAGGGCTCACTGGTTCGGCTGTGGTGTGAGGCTGTCGTTGCCGCAGAATAACAGGGGGTGTGGGTGAGTAGAGGGATGGCCTGGCCAGCGGTGGGAGTAGTAGGGGCGGTGAGGCCTCCGAGGCATCACAGCCGGCCACGGGAGGCAGGAGCACGCGGCACGAGCGGGGCTAGTTTGGGCGGCTGGAGCAAGAAGACCAGAGGCCGAAGAAGCACTACGGCCGTTGGATGAACATCGTACGGTAACAGGAGCTAGAATCGTTCATATTAACTAAGTTGACAAAGCCCTACATCCCCGTCAACTTGGTAGGCCCACAAGTCAGCCTCCCACTATGTTGGGTTCCAGCTGGCAGGGGGAGTATTCATTTTTTGTGCGTAATAAGGAGGCACTTCCTTGCGTGCGAAGATAGCTGGTGGGTCCGACCTGTCAGCAGGGAGCACATTTTTTTCGCGAAATATAGAGGCCCTTCCAGTGGGTCCCAGATGTCAGGTGGAGGAATCATTATTTTGCGCGTAATAAGGAGGCATTTCCTTATGTGCGGCCGTGGACCCAGCTGTCAGCCTCTCCACGCACAGTCTACTTCCGATGGTGTCGTTTGTTGACCATGTTGACCACGCCGTGCCGAGCGCATCCAAGGTGGTGGATGACGGCGAGGCCCCGGACAGCACCGAGCCGGAGAAGGGAAGACGTGGGAGTAGAGTCGCAGACGGAGAGGTGTACGAGGGTTAACTGGTTCTAGTGCGGTGTGGTTCGGCAGTCGGTGGAGAAGAACAGGAGGTGTGGTGGGGTGAAGGGATGGCCTGGCCAACGGCGGAGTAGCTCTTCATAGCGAAGCGTGCTAGGTAGAGCGGCTAGGAGCAGGAGGCGGGAGGTGGTCCCGGCGGCGCTGGAGGAAGAAGACGAGAGATTAAAGATGGATGCGGGTTGTTGGTTGTAAATCCAACGACTAACATGTCAGAATCATTTGTGGACTAAATTGACAACGACTTGCGTTGGCTTCGACCTATTGGCCCACATTTGAGCCTCTAAAAATGTGGCACGTATTCAACCCATTTTTTCAGAATTTACAGTCTTTTTTTGCGCGGTAGAATTTACAGTCAATTTGATCTTTTTTTTGAATTACAGCCATTAGCTGGGCTGGGTGAACAAATAATGTAGCGTCCATGCGGCCCATTTATTTTATTTCCTAAAAGATTACAGGCCATTTGCACTTTCTCGAAATACACGATTTTGTTGGGCTGATTCTAATTATATTGTTGGGTTGGGCCATCAATGTTATAAAAAAATAAAAGGGGCTGAGCATTTTGTTATAAATATGTTTAAATAATAAGTGATATTATTACATTCGTCCTTAAATCTTACCAAGCTTTTGTACACAATCGATAGGATTTTCGTGCCAAAACAATCCAGGATTTTATTGTTACGAAATTATTTTTATAAGTTAATAAGATGTGGGATATTGTTTTCTTAGATATGTAAGTATCTGTTAAATATATGATGACAATAAAAATAATATATAATAACATATAAAATAATTGAAATATATATAATATAGTTAGAAGGGAAACATAAGTTGGACCTGGCGTTCCTATTCTTGTATAGAAAAATAGAACGGACCTCTCCGTTTTGTTCAAAAAAATACATAAATTGGGCTGCCGATAGTCAGGAAAAATAAAACCTCAGATGGGAGGTGATACGTCTCCAACGTATCTACTTTTCCAAACACTTTTGCCCTTGTTTTGGACTCTAACTTGCATGATTTGAATGAAACTAACCCGGACTGACGCTGTTTTCAGCAGAACTGCCATGATGTTGTTTTATGTGTAGAAAAGAAAAGTTCTCGGAATGTCCTGGAAATCCACGGGTGCACTTTTCAGATTTAATAATAATTTGTGGCGAAAGAATTAGTGCCAGGGGGCCCACGGCCTCTCCATGAGACAGGGGGACGTGCCCCCCTAGGGCGCGACCCCTATCTCGTGACCCCCCTGGACACCCTCCGACCTCAAGTCCAACTCCATATATTCCGTCTCAGGGAGAAAAAAATAAAGGAGAAAGTTTCATCGCGTTTCACGACACGGAGCCGCCACCAAGCCCTAATCTCTCTAGGGAGGGCTTATCTGGAGTCCGTTCGGGGCTCCGGATAGGGGGATTCATCGCTGTCGTCATCATCAACCATCCTCCATCACCAATTTCATGATGCTCACCGCCGTGCGTGAGTAATTCCATCGTAGGCTTGCTGGACGATGATGGGTTGGATGAGATTTACCATGTAATCAAGTTAGTTTTGTTAGGGTTTGATCCCTAGTATCCACTATGTTCTAAGATTGATGTTGCTATGACTTTGCTATGCTTAATGCTTGTCACTAGGGCCCGAGTGCCATGATTTCAGATCTGAACCTATTATGTTTTCATGAATATATGTGTGTTCTTGATCCTATCTTGCAAGTCTAGTGTTATGATCCGACAACCCCGAAGTGACAATAATCGGGATACTTCTCGGTGATGACCGTAGTTTGAGGAGTTCATGTATTCACTATGTGCTAATGCTTTGTTCCGGTTCTATATTAAAAGGAGGCCTTAATATCCCTTAGTTTCCGTAAGGACCCCGCTGAACACGGGAGGGTAGGACAAAAGATGTCATATAAGTTCATTTCCATAAGCATGTATGACTATTTACGGAATACATGCCTACATTACATTGATGAATTGGAGCTGGTTCTATATCACCCTATGTTATAACTATTGCATGAGGAATCGCATCCGGCATAATTATCCATCACTGATCCATTGCCTACGAGCTTTTCATATATTGTTCTTCGCGTATTTACTTTTCCGTTACTCTCATATAACTACTACAAAAACCCAAAAACATTTATCTTTACTTTTGCTACCGCTATATTTATTATCATACCACTTTTGCTACTAAACACTTTGCTGCAGATACTAAGTTATCCAGGTGTGGTTGAATTGACAACTCAACTGCTAATACTCAAGAGTATTCTTTGGCTCCCCTTGTGTCGAATCAATAAATTTGGGTTGAATACTCTACCCTCGAAAGCTGTTGCGATCCCCTATACTTGTGGGTTATCAAGACTAATTTCTGGCGCCATTGACGGGGAGCATAGCTCTATTCTCTGAGTCACTTGGGATCTTTATCTGTTGATCACTATGAAGAACTTGAAAGACGATCGAACTACTATTTTGCCCTCAACTACGAGGGGAGGTAAGGAACTGCCATCTAGCTCTGCACTAGATTCTCCTTCCGTTATTAGTAGGTTTGCGACACCTAAACCTGCTATTGCTATGAATTCTGATATGTCGCATGTTATTGATGATGCCACTTCGGCTATCCATGATGAAACTACTTCTGTGCATGATACTACTTTGCCATTAGGTGAATTTCTTGATGAACAACTTGCTAGATTTAGGGGGAATGAAATTACTGAAGATCCTATTATTGATGATAGTGATGTTGAAGGTCCCCCCAATGATTATGTATTACCTGTTGTTCCTAAGGGTTATGTTATGAATGAAAAAGCTGCTATGGAAATTCTTGCTTGCAATGATAGAAATGATCTTAAGAAATTATTAGCTAAATGGAAGCAGCAGTCTCTTAATGCTATAATGAAACCCGATCCTGCTTTTGCTACTTCTCCTATCTATGTTACTGATAAGGATTATGAATTCTTTGTTGATCCTGATATTATTACTTTAGTTGAATCTGATCCTTTTTATGGCCTTGAATCTGAAACTGTTGTGGCACATCTTACCAAGTTGAATGATATAGCAACCCTGTTTACTAATGATGAGATGTCTCGCTATTTATATATCCTTAAGATATTTCCGTTCTCATTAAAGGGTGATGCTAAGACTTGGTATAATTCTCTTGCTCCTGGTTGTGTGCGTAGTCCCTAGGATATGATTTATTACTTCTCTGCTAAATATTTCCCTGCTCATAAGAAACTAGCTGCCTTGCGGGAAATATATAATTTTGTGCAAATCAAAGAAGAGAGTCTCCCACAAGCTTGGGGGAGGCTTCTCCGGTTACTTAATGCTTTGCCTGATCATCCTCTTAAGGAAAATGAAATACTTGATATCTTTTATAATGGACTAATCGATGCTTCCAAGGACTACTTGGATAGTTGTGCTGGTTGTGTTTTCAGGGAAAGAACAGTCGACGAAGCTGAAATACTATTGAATAATATGTTAACTAATGAAAATAATTGGACTCTTCCCGAGCCAGTTCCTGAAGTAATTTCTGAACCAATTGAGCCAACTCCTGAGCCTATTCCTAAACCCACCCCGAAGAAGGGAGGTGTTTTATTTCTCAGTCTTGAAGATATGCAAGAGGCAAAGAAATCAATGAAAGAAAAAGGTATTAAAGCTGAAGATGTTAAGAATTTACCTCCTATTGAAGAAATACATGGTCTTAATTTACCGCCTAAAGAACCCCATTGTCTTGATAACCCGACACAGGTAGTAAAGGTAAATTCTCTTTATAGATATGATAAAGTTGAAGTACCCTCTACTAAGTTTCATAGCCTATGCTTAGATGAATTTGATGACTTTATGGCTAGACAAGAAAGTTTTAATGCTTATGTTGGTAGAGTGTTAAAGAATAATGCTTTCGAGATAGGACACGTAGGTGATAATCTGGCTAGAGTTAAAGATGAACTTCACCGCGTTAGCAAATATGCTTCCATGGTTGCTACTCAAGCTGAGCAAGTACTCAAAGCTCAAAATGATTTGCTTGATGAATTGAATAATAAAAATGACTTTGCTGTTAGAGTGGCTACTAGAACTGGTAGAATGACTCAGAACCTTTGTATCCTTGAAGGCCACCCTAAGAGAATCGAGCAGGATTCTCAGAGAAATAATTTAGAGGCACCTAGTTGTTCTAAAAAGAAGAAAAAGAAAAACGATGGAACTTTGCATGCTTCTAGTGAACCTACTATAGACACACCTGAGAATCCCAATGATATTTCTATTTCTGATGCTGAAACACAATCAGGTGATGGACATGAACCTAGTGATAATGTTAATGATAATGTTCATGTAGATGCTCAACCTAGCAAAGACAATGATGTAGAGATTGAACCTGCTGTTGATCTTGATAACCCACAATGAAAGAATCAACGTTATGATAAGAGAGATTTTGTTGCTAGGAAGCACGATAAAGAAAGAGAACCATGGGTTCAGAAACCCATGCCCTTTCCTCCTAAACCATCCAAGTCAAAGGATGATGAGGATTTTGAGCACTTTGCTGAAATGATTAGACCTATTTTCTTACGTATGCGCTTAACTGATATGCTGAAAGTAAATCCTTATGCTAAGTATATGAAGGATATCATCAAAAACAAAAGAAATATACCGGAAGCTGAAATTTCCACCATGCTTGCTAATTACACTTTTAAGGGTGGAATACGCAAGAAACTTGGAGATCCGGGTGTTCCAACTATACCATGCTCTATTAAAATAAATTATGTTAGAACTGCTTTATGTGATCTTGGAGCCGGTGTTAGCGTTATGCCTCTCTCTTTATATCGTAGACTTGAATTGAATAAGTTGAAACCAACTGAAATATCTTTGCAAATGGCTGATAAATCAACTGCTATATCTGTCGGTATTTGTGAGGATGTGCCTCTTGTGGTTGCAAATGTCACTATTTTAACGGACTTTGTTATTCTTGATATTCCTGAGGACGATAGTATGTCTATGTCGGGGCGTGTCTCGCTGTGGCCTCGAGCACCTATGGGGCACTTGGGGGCCCCTTCTAGTCCGGCAAGGGAGCGGAGGGCGTGCGCAGAGCAGATCGAGGTCGAGCACGCGGGGGAGACGGGCAATTTTTACCCAGCTTCGGGGCTCTCCGGAGAGATAAAACCCCTACTGCTGCTTTCGTGATTATATTTGATCTCGCTCGAGCATGCGAGCGTATGGTGGTGTTGTGGGTGTCGAATGGACCGAACCCCTTCTACGTGCGCATGGGCCTCCCTTTTATACTCTGAAGGGGGCATCCACAGGTGGCAGCGTAGGAAGAGGGGGTAGAAAGGTAAAATCCCAGGTTGGTACAACAGTGACCAACAGTGACCCCTACCTAACTCTGACGGCAGGGGACAAGGGCATTTAATGCCCGTCTGGTCGCCCCAACAGTGCAGATGAGTGACCGTTAAGTGAGCCACCGGTTGCCACGATGGCGTCTTTGTCAGCTCCGTTTGCCACCTCGCCCCGCATGGCTGTGCAGTGCCGGGCCACATGCCCTCGGGATGGCCTTGTGTTGACACGTCGCCGGATGCGCTGGAGTTTGGGTGGCAGCCTTGCCGCGGCAAGTGCCTTGCCGCGGCCCTTTTCTTGTCGTGCCGGCAAGCTTGTCGGCCGTCAGGACTTGCCGGAGCGTGCGGGGTGCCGCGGCAAGTCTTCTGGAGATGCCTAGGCCGGCCTTCCCGGCAAGCTCCTCTTGCCGGGGCATTCGTTTTCTTTGGTTAATACTTCGTTCTTGAATGGTAGTAGCGGGCGTCCGGCAAGCCTTGCCGCGGGGTGCTGCGACCGCCCGTGCACAAGTTCGGGGTACTAAGGTACCCCTACTTTAGTACACCGACAGAGCCCCGTGCCTGGGCCATACACGGTGCCGAGCGTTGTTGGGCCAGCCCAAAAGCGTCTGCGCACGCTGCGCTGGGTCCGCCCGCGATCGGACTCCGTGCCACGGCGCTCTCCATAACGGCATCGTCGATTGCGGCGTCGTGGGAGACGTGGGTGGTGTGTGCGATTTTATATGTCCACCCCGTGATCACGGGGCAGGGTGAGGTCATTTCATCCGTCGCTCCGGCTCCGCTTTTTCGCCACGCGGCTCCCATGCGCGGGGGGTCGTGGGCGGCGAAGGTGGGAGACCGAGCCATCACGGGCGAAGATGGCGAGTCGGCCCCGCTCCTCTGCCCTCCTCGTGCCCTGATTGGCTGGGCGGGGCGGCCGATCCCCCATCTCGCCCTTTAGAAAGGGCGGAAGGGGAGCACAACAATCCCACACTTCCTCTTCTTCTCTTCGCTTCAACTTCTGCTACTCTTCCTCCCTTCTGCCATGGAGGGAGGGAATCCTGGTCCTTCAACGGTGGCAGCTAGGGTTGCCTCCAGGCAGCGCGCCTCTCCTATCCCTTTGTGGTGGCGGAGCCGGCCACGAGGGGGAGAGGGAGGGGGCGAGGCCGCGGACGAGGTCGAGGACGCGGTCGGGGTGCTCGGGGAAGAGGCGGCCGGGGCGGTGCGCCACCCTCGCCCCCGCCGGCAGCTCCTCTCCTCGAGGCGGTCCATACCGGAGACGACCCGTGGGAGTTCTTCATCAAACTGCGCCGAGCACCTCGTCGCCGCCTCCGGCTTCCGGCTCCATTTGCGAGCGCGATGGAACCGGATCCGCCCGAGATGTTGGAGTTGCGCATGAGGGGCTGCGGGATCAGCGGCACTCGAGTTAGTGTCGTATCCCCAGCCCCCGGCGTGATGTACTTCGATCGAGGGTGGAAAACGTTCGCCCGCATCCACAGCTTGACGGCGGGGTTTACCCTCCATTTTAAGTTAATGGAGGGCGACCTTCTCGCCGTCAAGGTCTTCGGGGACTCCGGCACCCGGGTGAGATGCTGTGTGGACAGCTCCTCCGATAGCGAAGGCCCCTCCTCAAGCGAGAGTGATGAGGAGGGGAGCGACAGCGACGACGAGGATGGCGGGTCCGACTAGGCGCCGGACGCTGCCTCGCGTGCCACCGGCGACCCCATCATCCGGGTCGCCGGCCTTCTGAACTCCCCGGGGCCGTCTCCTTGGGCGGCTGGCGTAGGGAGGCTGCGGAAGAGGAAGAGGGGTGGCGGCAAGGCCGTCAAGTTGGAGTATGAGGGCGAGGAGCCCTCGACAGCATGCTGACGTCCCGCCGCCCCGTCTTCAAGCTCTGCTTCCAACGCCTCCGTCTCTGCCAAGCTCCTGGCCGGCCACCGGGGTGTTCTCTTGGTGTCTTCTGGCACCCGTAGCTCACCTAGGTGCCCCTTTTGCCCTCCCCGGCAGGCTTCTCTTGCCGGGGCCTCCTTGACCTACCTCCTGAAGAGAGAAACAGGAGAGGGATTACGGGCATCTTATCTTCTTAGTTTGTAAGCCTTCGGGCCTTAGCGATATTTAAAATCTATAATCCTCTCTATCATGTTTTTCATCCTCTATGGACTTGTAATGGAACGGGATGTTTTTTTAGTGAAAAGAGGGGAATGCTTGCCGGATAGCATCCTTTACTTGACACTATGCCTTGTATGTTTCCACCCTACGCTTCTAGGGAACTTGCCAGTGCAAACACGCGTGCTGAGTGCGGAACGTCAGCAGCCCGCTGGCGGTGTTGCTTCCGGCAAGAAACCTTGTCGGGCCAGTTGCAGCGCGCTTGTGTTGTTGAGCGGACTCGGAAACAAATCAAGGGCGCAACTTGGCCGCGACTCGGCTCCTCCGCGCACAGGTTTCTTTTTACATGGCACACTCGTTCAAGGACACGGCTCCGCCTTCCCTAGCCCATAAGAGGATGCATGATGAGGGATGAAAAACTTATCTGGCGCCGCAGCCCCCGGCGACTCTAACTTGCCGGGGAGGAATCTTGGCATTTGCAGCCCCCGGCGACTCTAGCTTGTCGGGACGCCAGAGCCTGCGCCCTTTTCCTTTGCTCTTGCCGCTGGTACTGCAGCTCCCGGCGACCCTGGCTAGCTGCAAGGGAGCCTTGGTATTTGCAGCCCCCAGCAGCGTCGGTTTGCCGGGGCCTAGGCGCCAAAAGGCCCTCCTCTGCTCTTTCCTTGCCGCTGTTATTCCAGTCATGAGAACAACTTAGACAGCGCTGTAATAAATTACTTCTCGTAACGTAACTTCGCGTTGGGCAACGCAATGCTATGTTTCGTCCTTGGTATGTTCATACTCTATGCTTTTTAGGGAACTTGCCGGGGCATACACGCTTGCTGAGTGCGGAACATCAGCAGCCTGCTGGCGGTGTAGCCTCCGGCAAGAAACCTCGTCGGGCTTAGCTGCAGCGCGCTTTCATTGTTTGAGCGGA
This sequence comes from Aegilops speltoides, assembly GCA_021437245.1. Taxonomy (NCBI): domain Eukaryota; kingdom Viridiplantae; phylum Streptophyta; class Magnoliopsida; order Poales; family Poaceae; genus Aegilops; species Aegilops speltoides. The sequence continues at coordinate 421,569,298 of CM038147.1, forward strand.
CTCGAAAACAAATCAAGGGCGCAACTTAGCCATGAGTCGGCTCCTCCGCGCACAAGTTTCTCATACAAAGTACGTCCCACGGCAAGTTTTGCCACGTCACTTCCTCTATCCCATTACGTCCCTTGTACGTTTTTACCCCTCGGAAACAAAGCAAGGATGCAACTTAACCACGAGTTGGTTCCTCTGCGGACGGGTTTAATCGTACAAGGCACGAATGTTCGAAGGAAATAACATAAAAGTTTAGAACTAAAAGGGCTCTGTACTCAAGCTCGAGCAACTTAGCTTTTCCGTCTTCTGTGATCCGGCAAGGCCGTACTTCCCCCTTGTTTTCCTCCCTTGTATGTTTTCACCATTGCGCCTTCAGGGAACCCGCTGGTGCGAACACACTCGCTGGGTGCGGGACGTCAGCGGCCCGCTGGCGGTGTTGCCCCCGGTGGGAAAACCTTGCCGGGCTAGTTGCAGCGCGCCTTCATTGTTGAGCGGACTCGAAACAAATCAAGGGCGCAACTTAGCCACGATCCGGTTCCTCTGCGCACAGGTTCTTCATACGAGGTACGGATTTTCAAGGAATGCAGCTCGAAAGTTAGGAACTGGTTGCTTTCTTCGCCTTACTGGCCGGTGGAGCTCGATGGCACGTCTTCGACGGCAGCGCGGCACTCCGGAGAGGTGCGCTTGCCGGAGTGGGCACCAGAGCTGTCCTTGCCGGGGTTAGATTTTGGTAGATCTGCCTTTGCTTTCTTGCACTTGCCGGCAGAGCTCGATGGCGCGTCCTCGACGAGCACTCCGGGGAGGAGCGCTTGCCGGAGTGGACACCAGAGCTGCTTTCGCCGGACTTGGCTTTATTCTTCCCCCGGGGAGCTTCGACGGCGAGTGGCTTTCTCTCTGCTGCAGCTGCTGCTTCCCGGTAGATCTTGTCGGTGCAGATAAGTGCATCCTTGTTGTCGCCTTGGACAGAGATGACACTTAACGGACCAGGCATCTTGAGCACGTTGTATGCATAGTGAGAGGCTGCCATGAACTTGGCAAGCACTGGTCGGCCGAGTATCCCATTATAAGGTAATGGGATGTCAACAACATCGAATGTGACCCTTTCTGTCCTGAAGTTCAGTTCGTTGCCAAACGTTCTCGTAACGTGATCTTCCCTTTGGCTTGCTCCTTCCGGATTTATCCTTGAAAGGTACCAGTTTCTTGAGCTCATTGTCGGGGATCTGGAGCTTCTTGAGCACTGTGGAGGAGATCAGGTTCAGGCCGGCCCCGCCGTCAACCAACATCTTCGTGACCTTGAGGTTGCGGATTGTTGGTGAGACCAACATTGGCAAGCACCCGACCGCGGTGACGCGATCGGGATGATCCTCAACGTCGAAGACGATGGGCGTGCCGGACCACTTCAGGGGCTTGCGCGACTCGACGGACGGCTCCGCCGCGTTCACTTCTCGCACCCACTGCTTGAGTTGGCGGCGCGAGGCGTGCAGGGAGGCACCGCCGTCGATGCACAGCACCTCTATTGCCTTCTGGAACTCTTGGTCGTCAGTATCATCTTCCTCCATTTCATCCTCCTCGTCTTCATCCTCATCTTTGTCGTGACCCCGGGGAGGCCTGTCTCTTTGCCGCGGCTTGGCCTTGCCGCGGTGCCCTCCCCGGACGGGAGGTTTCTTGCCGGATCCTCCGCCGCCCCCCTGGGCCCTCTCCTTTTCGCGGCGCTCGTACTCACCTTTCTGTAGCTCTGCCATCTGCTCCACTTTCTTGCAGGTTTGGAGATCATGGCCCTTGGTGCGGTGGATCTTGCAATATCGCTTGCCGGAGCCATCCTGCTTGTCGGCGGCTACCACAGCCTCGCCGGAGTCATCGGCTTTGGCTTTGTCGGAGCCGCCTCCGTTGCCGGAATGCTCGACAGCTAGCACATCCTTAGCCTTTCTCTTCTTGTTGTTTTGCCTCCGGTTCTTCCTTGCCGGGGCGGCATCATCACTGTCAGACCCTTCTGCTCCTGCAATCTCTCCGGGAATTTTCCTCCCTTCCTCGGCCCATGCACACTTGTTGGCCAGAGCATAGAGCTCGCTGACATCTCTGATCTTGCACATCGCCATCTCCTCTCTCATCCGGCGGTTGCGCACGTTCTGATGGAACGCGCTGATAACCGCGGCAGGGTGGACGTCTGGGATGTTGCGTTGCACCTGACTGAATCTCTGTATGTACTTGCGCAGGGGCTCCCCTTCCTTCTGGACGAGCAAATGCAGGTCGCTTTCCTGGCCATGGGGTTTGTGGCCGCCTGTGAAGGCGCCGACAAACTGATGACACAGGTCCGCCCATGAAGAGATGGAGCCGTCCGGCAAGTGCATGAGCCAAGATCTGACGTTGGGCTTGAGTACCAGCGGGAAGTAGTTGGCAAGGATCTTCTCGTCGCGCCCTCCGGCAGCCTGCACCGCGATGGTGTAGATGCTGAGGAACTCCGACGGATGAATCCTGCCATCATACTTCTCGGGCACGTCTGGCTTGAAGTTCTTGGTTTTGGGCCACTAGACTTGCCGCAGCTCTCGGGTGAACGCAGGGCAACCCGCCGCGTACGGCAAGTCGCCTAGCTCTCCGGGTGCGTGCACGTCGACAGTGGGCCCAGCGCGCTGGTCGGATTGACGTCGCGCTTCCCTTCTGCGCTCTACGCGGGTGCGAGCGTCTTCATGTTGCCGTTCTTGGAGAACGTGGTGCTGGTCACGGCGAGTTCGCGGGTCCGACGACGCGGTGGAGTCGGCGTCGGGGTTGGTCCGGCGAGCTGGCGATCTTGGCCTTCGGGGCTGGGAGTGCACGGAAGTGGCACCCCCAGCGGTCTTGTCGGTGTTGGCTTGCGCCTGGGCATCTTGCCGAGGCCTTGATGCGCTCGGTTGCCGGGGCTTGTCGCCATTGGCGAAGCCGATGAGACTGTATATGGTCATCCTCCAGTCGTCGATCTTGTGTGGTGCTGGAGGGTAGTCCAGGAGCTGCTGGGCTCGGGCCAGCGCTTCCTCTGCTGTTTTGAGCGGCGGTGGTGACGAGCGGCGCGAGGAGCGGGATGTCCTCGGACTCCCAACTGGATTAGGAGGAGCAACACCCCACCCGGGCGACCGTACCTCGCTTGCGCCAGCATGCTGGCGTGCATGCTGGCCTCGAGCGTCCCGCGACCCACCAGCTTGGCCTTGCTCCAATGCAAGCACGGTGCTAGGAGCACCGGGACGTTGTTGACCTTGCACCTCCTGGGAAGGGTGCAGCGTCTGCACTGTCGCCGACGCTTGCGGGGCCTTGTTCTTGGATCTGGTGATGACGTGCGTCCCACCGTCGGCACCCGCTCTTCCGCCCGCGTCCACCCCACTGCCAGCTTGCTCCGGCAATGGTGGTGGAATTGATGTAGACGGAGCGGCCACCTCTGAAGGCTTCTTCTTTGGTGGCATGTTGGTGAAGGTGTTGATGCTGCGCGTGCGGAGACCGGATCAGATGCTCACAACTTCGACGCCCCCTACCTGGCGCGCCAAAGATGTCGGGGCGTATCTCGCTGTGGCCTCGAGCACCTATGGGGCACTTGGGGGCCCCTTCTAGTCTGGCAAGGGAGCGGAGGGCGTGCGCAGAGCAGATCGAGGTCGAGCGCGCGGGGGAGACGGGCAATTTTTACCCAGCTTCGGGGCTCTCCGGAGATAAAACCCCTACCGCTGCTTCGTGATTATATTTGATCTCGCTCGAGCATGCGGCGTATGGTGGTGTTGTGGGTGTCGAATGGACCGAACCCCTTCTCGTGCGCATGGGCCTCCCTTTTGTACTCAAGGGGCATCCACGGTGGCAGCATAGGAAGAGGGGTAGAAAGGTAAAATCACAGGTTGGTACAACAAAGACCAACAAAGACCCTACCTAACTCGACGGCAGGGACAAGGGCATTTAATGCCCGTCCGGTCGCCCCAACAAAGGCAGAGGAGGTGACCGTTAAGTGAGCCACGGTTGCCACAATGGCGTCTCTGTCGCTCCGTTTGCCACCTCGCCCGCATGGCTGCGCAGGTCGCGCCACGTGCCCTCGGGATGGCCTTGTGTTGACACGTCGCGGATCTGCTGGAGTTTGGGTGGCAGCCTTGCGCGGCAAGTGCCTTGCATGCTGCCTTTTCTTCGTCGTGCGGCAAGCTTGCCGGCCGTCGTCTTCTTGGGAGCGTCAAGGGTGCCGCGCAAGTCTTCCGAGATGCCCAGACGGCCTTCCCGGCAAGCTCCTCTTGCCGGGCCTTCGTTTCTTTGGTTAATACTTCGTTCTTGAATGGTAGTAGTAGGTGTGACGGAGGGTCTTGGCGGGCGTCCGGCAAGCCTTGCCGCGGGGTGCTGCGACCTCCCGTGCACAAGTTCGGGGGTACTAAGGTACCCCTACTTTAGTACACCGACAGTCTATTATCCTAGGTAGACCTTTTCTTAATACTGCAGGGGCTGTTATTGGTTGCAACAAAGGCAATGTCACTTTTCATGTTAATGGTAATGAGCATACGGTACACTTTCCGAGGAAATAATCTCAAGTTCATAGCATCAATTTTATTGAAAAAGTTCCAACTATCATTTTTGGAGGTTTTGAATTTCCTCTCCCTACTGTCAAGAAAACGTATGATATTCTTATTGTTGGGGTTTTTCATATCCCCGTTGAGGTAACTTAGTGTTATTCAAAATTTCTCCAGTTTCGTGTTATTCGGAATGAGTTTGTTAACAAGACTTGATCAACCTTGTTAGAGGGTTCATTTTGATGATCACGAGATGGATGAAACTAGAGGGCACAACCTTCTGTATCCTCTTTTTACTTTCTGTTATTTAGACTAAATAAAGCAAAAATAGTATTATCTGTCTGTTTTCTGAATTATCCGTGCATTAAAAATAGTCCCAAAATAAAAGTGCTCCAAATGCCCTGCAAATTTAGTATGATTTTTTTGGAATATTTGAGGATTTTAGGCCTTGAAAACATCTGCAGAGGGGCAAGCACCAGCCACGAGAGGAGGCGCGCCCACGTATGGCGCCCCTATCTCGTGGGCCCCCGGTGGCTCCCCTCCACTTATGCCAGCACCCACACACTTCATCTTCTACCCAAAAAAATCCCCATCCAGCTCAAGCCCGAGTTCTAGCTCATTTTGCTATGATTTTCGATCTCTTAGCTCAAAGATCCATTCGCAAAACTGCTTTGGGAGATTGTTGCTTGGTATGTGACTCCTCCATTGGTCCAATTAGTTTTTGTTCTAGTGCTTTATTCATTGCAAATTTTTGCTGCATAGGTGACCATGTTCTTGAGCTTGCATGTTAAATTTTTGAAGTCCCAAGCAATTCCAATCCATGATATAGGCTCTAGGCACTTGTAGGAGTAGTTGCTATCAATCTTGTTTAGTTTATTCACTTTTATTTTGAAGTTACTAAAATTTCAGAAATTTTCAGAAAAAGAAATATGCTTAGAAGAATGTACCAAGGTGGTTCCTCGGCAAAGAAAGGGCCAAGGATTGCTATACGTGAACAAGATGTTAATTTGCCAAGCGACGCAAATGTACGGGCTTGCGAGTGGCCATCCGACAATTTTATGTTCGAAGCAGGCTTCAAGGAGGAATTTGATGCGTATGTGCGTAATGCCAAGCTGGAGGACTTCTTACAAGATAAGTGTTCTCAATATTATCAATTGACTGATTCCTTTGTGCGGAGGTTCGAATATATTTCTGCACGTAATTCTCCTAGTGTTATGTTTGATATTTATGATACATCATATACCATGGATTTAGAGGATTTCACAACTGCTTGCAAACTCCCGCAGTGGGGTAATATTAATTTTCCTCCCAAATGTGAAGTTAGAGATTTTCTTGCTAGTATTACTGTGGGAGAATCCAGGGACGTAACACAAGCTACCATAGGGAGCATTCATTTTCCTGCTATACATTACTTTGCTCTCTTTATTGGTAGATGCATTAATGGTAAGAATGAAGTATGTCACATGTGTGCCCCTGATCTTTGTGTCCTCAAGAGTGCAGTGTCAGGTTATAAAGGTTATAACTTGGGGGCAATAGTGGCACGTAGGTTGCATAATAATAGTAGAAGGTGAGATTTCTTTGGAGGAATTTATGCAACCCGTGTGGCTAATTTTCTTAATATAGCTCCACGAGAGGGGGACATGATTGTACCTCCTGTTTATTTGGATAAAGAAGCTATGTTTGATCATCATTTTCTTGAGAGGAATGAACAATTCCTCCATTATGGACTAACCTTTAACAGATGCAACGTCGTCCCTGTTACTCTTCCTACTCCCTAACTTCTTGATTATCAGGCAAAAGGAAGATATGTTGTCACCAGGGAAGAAGCAGTTGAATATGAGAGGGCAATGGAGGCAGCTCGCCAACACGCTGCTGGTCAGGAGCCGGTCGCCTCTTCATCTCAGTACTACCCCAGTTTCACTTATGGATATCAGCCAGGCGGTCCTTGGTATTAAACCAACTTAGGCCAAAAGCCTAACCTTGGGGGAGTACGTATTTCTCACCGACTTTACATTCATGTTCACACACTAGTTGTCGGTGCTCACACTCTTTCACTGTACTATCCATGCTAGTTTAAATTTCTTTTTCTAGTTTTCTTCTTGTGTGTTTGTTAAACCTTAAGAAAAAACCAAAAAATTAGTTAGTTTAATTTCCATGCTTGTAGTAGAAATTAAAATGAAAACCCAAAAATATTTCTCGTTCTTCTTTTACTTGTTGGGAGCTTTCCTGTGTAAATAGTTTTCTTTTCTTTTCTTTCTTTTGGGGGTCGAGAAGACTATATTGAAAATGCTTAGTGGCTCTTATGCATGATTGTTTATTTAACTTAGAGCCCATATTACTTGTCTTCTCTCTTGAGTTGAATGCTTGCAGATTCCAGCTTAGTACAATGCACGTGCACTCTTATTATTATACACATCGTTCGGTCGTGCAAGTGAAAGGCAATAATGATGATATATGATGGACTTATTGGGATGAGAAAAGCTGGTATGAACTCGTCCTCTTTTATTTTTGTAAATATGATGATTCATCGTTCCTGAGTTAGCTATTATGAAGTAAACATATTTGCAATGACATTTAGAGATTATAGTTGCTTGTGCCATGCTTGATTAGCTATGAGTTATAATGGTTTACCTTGCGTGCCAACATGCTATTAGAATGATTATGATGTGATATGATGGGATGGTATACTCCTTTGAATGAATTGAGTGACTCAGCTTGGCACATGTTCACGCATGTAGTTGAATCAAATCAACATAGCCTTCATGATATTTATGTTCATGGTGGATAATATCCTACTCATGCTTGTACTCGGTGTGAATTAATTTTAATGCATGTTTACGACGTTGTCGCTCTCTCGATTAATCGCTTCGATCTTTTGCTAGCCTTCACTGTACTAAGCGGGAATACTGGTTGTGCATCCAAACTCCTTAAACCCCAAAGTTGTTCCATATGAGTCCACTGTACCTTCCTATATGCGGTATTTACCTGCCGTTTCAAGTAAATTTGTATGTGCCAAACTCCAAACCTTCAAATGAAATTCTGTTTTGTATGCTTGAGCAACTCATGTTTCAACTAGGGCTGCCTATTTCTTCCATGCTAGGTGGGTTATTCTCACGAGGAGTGGACTCCGCTCCTCATTCACGAGAAAGGGCCGGTATCTGGGGTGCCCAGTCCCATGATCCAAAACGATCAAAGCAAATCAAAATAATTAAACAAAACTCCCCTAGGGCTGTTGTATGTTGGAGGCACTCATTGTTTCGAGCAAGCCATGGATTGATGCTTGTTGGTGGTTGGGGGAGTATAAATCTTTACCATTCTGTTTGGGAACTGCCTATAATGCATTTAGTATGGAAGATACAACCATCTCATAGTTGTTGCATTGACAGCGAAAGTATGCCGCTCAAAATGTTATTCAATCTCTATTTTAAAATCGAGCTCCGGCACCTCTACAAATCCCTGCTTCCCTCTGCGAAGGGCCTATTTATTTACTTTTATGTTGAGTCATCACCCTTCTTATTAAAAAGCACCTGCTAGAGAGAACACTGTCATTTGCATTCATTATTATTGGTTTATATTGGGTATGACTTGACTGGATCTCTTTTACCATGAATTACAATGTTTAGTCAGTCCTTGATCTTTAAAGGTGCTCTGCATTTATGTTTTGCGGTCTCAGAAAGGGCTAGAGAGATACCATTTTGTTATATCATGTTATGATTATTTTGAGAAAGTGTTGTCATCCGAGTTTTATTGTTATGGCTCGCTAGCTGATTATGCTATTGATATGAGTAATTGTGAGACCTATGTGTTATTTTGAGTATGGTTAGTTCGTAATATTTGCTAAAACTTGAATGCTGGCTTTTCATGTTTACAACAACAAGAGCAACAGAGTTTGTAAAAGTTTTTCTTTATCACTTTCAGTCTATCAACTGAATTGCTTGAGGACAAGCAAAGGTTTAAGCTTGGGGGAGTTGATACGTCTCCAACGTATCTACTTTTCCAAACACTTTTGCCCTTGTTTTGGACTCTAACTTGCATGATTTGAATGAAACTAACCCGGACTGACGCTGTTTTTCAGCAGAACTGCCATGATGTTGTTTTATGTGTAGAAAAGTAAAGTTCGCGGAATGTCCTGAAAATCCACGGAGGCACTTTTCAGATTTAATAAGAATTTTTGGCAAAAGAATTAGTGCCAGGGGGCCCACGGCCTGTCCATGAGACAGGGTGGCGCGCCCCCCCTAGGGCGCGCCCCCCTATCTCGTGGGGCCCCTGGACACCCTCTGATCTCAACTCCAACTCCATATATTCCATCTTGGGGAGAAAAAAAAATCAAGGAGAAAGTTTCATCGTGTTTCATGACACGGAGCCGCCGCCAAGCCCTAATCTCTCTCGGGAGGGCTGATCTGGAGTCACTTCGGGGCTCCGGAGAGGGGGATTCGTCGTCGTCATCATCATCAACCATCCTCCGTTAGCAATTTCATGATGCTCACCGCCGTGCGTGAGTAATTCCGCCGTAGGCTTGCTGGATGGTGGTGGGTTGGATGAGATTTACCATGTAATCAAGTTAGTTTTGTTAGGGTTTGATCCCTAGTATCCACTATGTTCTGAGATTGATGTTGCTATGACTTTGCTATGCTTAATGCTTGTCACTAGGGCCCGAGTGCCATGATTTCAGATCTGAACCTATTATGTTTTCATGAATATATGTGTGTTCTTGATCCTATCTTGCAAGTCTATAGTCACCTATTATGTGTTATGATCCGACAACCCCGAAGTGACAATAATCGGGATACTTCTCGGTGATGACCGTAGTTTGAGGAGTTCATGTATTCACTATGTGCTAATGCTTTGTTCCGGTTCTCTATTAAAAGGAGGCCTTAATATCCCTTAGTTTCCGTAAGGACCCCGCTGAACACGGGAGGGTAGGACAAAAGATGTCATACAAGTTCTTTTCCATAAGCATGTATGACTATTTACGGAATACATGCCTACATTGCATTGATGAATTGGAGCTAGTTCTATATCACCCTATGTTATAACTATTGCATGAGGAAGCGCATCTGGCATAATTATCCATCACTGATCCATTGCCTATGAGCTTTTCATATATTGTTCTTTTTTTTTGACTATGAACAGTAGGGTAAAACCCCACTGCAAATTTTATTAATAATTAAAAGTAGCACAAAAAAAGAACAAAAAAACAGAAAAGAAAAAAAGAGAAAACCAAAATACAGCAAGCTATACAATCTAGGGCTTGAGAAAAGCCCTTGAGAACAGGAAAGAAAAGAACTAGAAACTAAAGCTATAACTATAAACTATGAAAGGAAGAAAACAAAAGGTCTATTTAAGTGGCTAATAAGGTATTTAGCCAGATGTTGAATGCAGCAGCATATTTGGCCTTGATCCTGTGGGATAACAGCTTTAGCTCTTCAAAGTAGATGTGTTTCCATCCCTGGAAAGATGGCTGTATGTGCTCAAAAATCTTGTTGTTTCTAGAAATCCATATGGCCCAAGATCCCAGTATAATGATCTCCATGTAGAAAGGAACATTCAGTTTTTCCTTGAGATCTTGAAAGGCCTCTAAGACAGATAGATTTGGAGTTCTTTGTGGACAGATGAAGTTCCAACATGTTCTAGAGAATTGGCACCCCCAGAATAAATGATGCAGAGTTTCTTCTTGTTGGCAATTCATGACAGCACATGAATAATCTTCCAAAATCATAGTTTTCCTTCTTAGCAAGTTTCTTGTGTTAAGTCTGTCATGCAGTAGCATCCAGAAGAACATTTTGTGCTTAGGTTGACATGAGGACTTCCAAATCCAGGCAAAATGAGGTGGAATCTGTTTGACACCTATGATCACTGTATATGCTTTTGAAGCAGAAAAAGTACTGTTGCCCCATATATAGCTCCAAGTGTCATACATATGCAAAAATTCGGATTGTCTGAGATGATGACAAATTTCTTCTAATATCATAAACTGCTGGTAAGCTTGATTAGACAGAGGCAAATGGAATAGATCTTCAAGATACTCAGTGTTCACCACTTGTTGAACTGTCAATGTAGCATCTTGCACAAAGGAATATAGGTGTGGGTATTTGTGTTGCAAAACCTCATTTCCCCACAAATCAGACCAAAAGAATGCTGTTCTACCATCCCCTAAATTACATCTTGCCATGGCTTTATATTGATCTGTTAAATGTAGTATGGATCTCCACCAGAAAGACCCAACCAAGTCATTCCCTGGTAACTTATTGTCCTGGTAGTGTACTTCCCAAATGAGATTCACCCAAGGGATATCGTGTCTGTTGTAGAATTTATGCAGATTTTTCATTAACAAAGCCTTGTTGTGTGCAAAGATATCCATCACTCCTGACCCCTTGCACCTTTGGCTCACAAGCAGTTGCCCAAGCAGCAGAGGCAGGTCTGTGATCCTCCATGTCGAACCTCTCCATAAACAGTGTCTCAAATATTTTATTACTTGAAGCTTAATGGTTACTGGCACATCTAAACAAGCCATGAAGAATATTGGTAAGGATGCCAACACAGATTTCACCAGAAGCAGCCTGCCAGCACTTGTCATGAAGGTAGCCAAGCCTGCTAATCTTTTTGCAATTCTTTGAACCATTGGCATACATTGTTCCACAGTGGGCTTGGATAAGCCTAAAGGAAGTCCTAAATAAGTGAAAGGGAAGACTCCTCTTTGGCAGTTCAATGTATGGGTAAAGACATCCACTCTATCCTCACTGATATTAATAGGGACCATGATAGATTTCTGGTAATTAACTTTGAGACCTGTGGCTGTGGCAAAAGAGTTCAGAAGAGCTTTGAGACAAAATAATTCCCTGGCATCTGCTTTCATAACCAGCAATGTATCATCTGCATACTGCACTATTGGGAAATCAGGGCATGAGTTAATTTGAATAGGAGCAGTGAGCAGTCCCATGTCCCTTGCTTTATTAAGAATGGTTTGTAAAAGATCAGCAGCCAACACAAATAGTAGTGGAGAAAGTGGATCTCCTTGCACGACACCTCTTCTACAATAGAATTTTTCCCAGAACCCCATTAAGTAGAACAATGATAGCAGATGTAAATAAGATTTGAATCCATGATATCCATCTTTCTCCAAACCCTTTAGCTCTGAGGATGTCAATGATTGCTTTATGTTCAATTGTGTCAAAAGCCTTTTCAAAATCTAATTTCAGTACCAGTAGTTCCTTTCTTGATTTGAAACATTGATGCAGATATTCATAGGACCAACCAAGGCAGTCTTGAATCACCCTGTCCTTGAGGAACCCATACTGATTGATATGGATGAGCTGCAAAATTACTTTTTGTAGTCTATTGGCCAAGAGTTTTGTAATAATTTTGAATACTCCATTCAGTAGGGATATAGGTCTGAAGTCATTAGGACTCATAGGCACCTCTTTTTTTGGAATTAAAGTTATGTATGAAGTGTTGATGCTCTCCAAAGAGATGTTACCAAAGATGAAAAGCATGGATTAGGTTTTTCACATCTGGTCCTATAATATCCCAACATGATTGAATGAACTCATTATTGAACCCATCTCGGACTGGAGATTTGTCATGTGGCAATTCCTTGACAATTTGAATGATCTCTTCATCAGTAAAAGGTTTTTCTAGATCTTGCAAGAGTTCATGATTGTTCTGTTGCCCCAACAGATTGGGCAGATCAAAATGCATTGTGTGCCCTTGTGATTGGCCAAGCCTTTTTTTGAATGCTTCCCAAAGAATTCCAGCCTTTCCTGCATGATCAGCAATTTCCACATTTTCTTCAGTTCTGAGAATAGCAATTTTATTATGTCTGAAGTTGATTGAGGCTTTAGTGTGAAAGAACTTTGTGTTTTCATCCCCAAACTTGACCCCTTTGATCTTCCCTCTTTGCTTCCAATAAATCTTTTGATTTGTAAGAATGATCATAAGGTGTTCTTTCAAAAGCTTTCTGCAATTCCATTCAAAAGTACTCAGGGTTCTGAATTCCTCAAATAGGTCAAAAAGGTATATGCACTCATTGATATCTGCAATTTGTTTCCTGAGGCATGGCATATCCTTAATCCATAACTTTATCCTCCTTCTTAGGTTTTTTAGTTTTGCATTGATGACTTTTGCAGGCTCAGAATATCCAACAGGTATATCCCAAGCATTTTTGACCAGGTCTTTGAAGGATGAATGTTTGAGCCAATAATTCTCAAACCTAAAGACTTTTGATTTTGGTATTGAAGTCCCCACTTTAACCACACAGGGAAGATGATCAGAAATAGGTCTGGCTAAGGGCAAAGCAGTTGTGTCAGGAAATGATGTCATCCATGCAGCAGATGTAAAAAACCAATCTAACTTTTCAAGCAAGGGATCTTCTTGCATATTACTCCAGCTGTATTGTCTGCCTTTTAGAGGTAGCTCCACTAGACCTAAGTTGCTGATGGCTTCATTAAAAAGCAGCATTTGATTAATGTCCCCTCCAGGTTTATTTCTATCAGAGGGTGATCTAATAAAATTGAAATCCCCCATTAAAATCCAATCTTCCTCTGGTGGCATTTGGATATTACTAAACCAGTTAATAAATTCTACCTTATCAGATTGCTGACATGGGCCATATATGTTTGTGAGAATCCATGTATGTGCAGAAGCTGTTGCATGTGAACTTAACAGAGAGAAAATTTATTAGAAAACATTAGTTCTCCCTTGAACAGGCCCTCATTCCAGCAATGAGAATTCCTCGAAGCTCCAATAGAAGGAGGAATTCAAACTTATTAAATCTTCTGGGGCAAAACTTATTAATGTAAGGTAAATCAAAACTTTCTTTTTTGTTTCTTGAAGACATAGGATTCCAAAGAAGCACTCTCCTCCATTTTCGCTTAATAGCCAACCACTTATTTTCGAATTGATACCTCTGATATTCCAGTTGAGAATATTCCAAGACTTGTGATTATTCATGGAGAAAATTTGAAGATCTGTGTGTATTTCTCAAGGTCCATCCCTTAAGATAAAAAACATGTGTGAGATGCAAATACCCCTGAGAGCCCTTAAACCTGCCCTCACATATAACAGTTTGCTTCAGCTCAAACCATATCAGATATCCATTCAGGCAGTAACTAATGTCATTCACCCAGAGAAAATGCAACATGCAGATCAAGCAGTAACAGGTAGCCACAGTAATAGTTTTACAGCCCTTAATAATTAATTTCATACATAGCCAGACAAGTAAGCAACAGATAGCAAAAGTTGCTACACTACTAGGCCCCAATTATCATAGCGAGATCTAATCATTTGGAACTATCACGGGGTTGCTCTCTTTGGCTCCACCACAGGGCCAACTCCTCCTGCTCCACTTCTTTTTCCTTGGTCTCTTAGCCAGTTTTTCTTGGAGATCCTCCTCACCACCTTGCAAAATGCACTAGTGAGGTTTTGACAATCTTATTCGAATGATAGGAGGAGCAGCATTACATGGTAAGCATTCCTTATTAACACAAGAATTTCTTTTATATCCATTATTTTCTTCTCTAATTCTGTCACTCCTTCTTACCTGGTTCTCCACTAGTGGCCCTTTTCCCCTTCTCTTTCTAGAGATAGCCTCTCCAGCAGGCAGAAGAATGATATTGTTTGGGGAAATTCTCTTTAGTGGACTGCTGGCCTCTGAGGATGAGTGTGCTGCAGGACTGGCACCATCATTTTCCTTATCTTGGCTTGCTTGTTTGAGTTGCTGACAAATAGGGGCCTGGGTGACAGAGCAAGTAGCAGGTATTATGAATGTCATAGTGTCCTCATCATTGCAGTTATCAGTCAAGGTATTCCATAAGGAAGATTTTAGCAGTTTTATAGTCCAATCAAATCTGTCAGGATTTAGTAATAGGTTCATTATGAAGTTGAACCAACTTACAGGAATTTCAGCTGTGAGAGCATTTGGAACCTCCTGAGATGATGGAGCAAAGTGATTGACCCATAAATCCAACCCTTCTTCAGAAATTAAGTGTTCTCCATCAATAACTGAGAAAGCATGTGATTGTACCAAATTGTAATAATCATTAGAATTAGGTGAATTGGCCTGTGGCACATTACCTTTGGAAGAACCAGGTTGCATTTGGATGACCTGTTTAGGCTCTATCCCCCCCTCAGATTCTTGAACTTGCTCCATAGCAGATAGTAGAGTGGTTTTCTGAGCTTCCTGAGTGTTGACCTGATGCTGGGCATGCAACTCAGAAGCAACAAGTGATGCTGGAATCTGTGCTTCAGGTTGTCCCTCCAAAGCAGATGCCAGGGCTTGATGATCCACTGCAGGTGCAGCAAGAGCAACCTCCACATTCTCCATTGCAGGAACCAATTCTCCAGGCTCTGCTGCTTGTGGCAGAGGTGCAACCTGCTGAATGGCTGGTTGTGGAATGACAGGTTGATCTTCTATGTCAGAAGGATATGCTTGCAGAAGATTTTGCAGGCCAACACCCAGGGCAGGTGCAACTTCTGCTTCTGCAGCCTGGTTTACTTCATCATTGCTATTGGCCCCTCCCAAAGCATTGTGAGAGAGGAGACCTTCTGACAGAGAAACTGTAGTTGTTATACTGCTGTTAGGGATTGCCTCATTGTCATCCACCAAAATCTCCTCATGGTTTACATCTTGATGCAAGCTGGCGGGCAGAGGTGGGAAGGCCCAATGCCCTGCTCCTCCCAGTCATCCCAGTCTTCCTCATTGTCCTGTTCATTGTTGATGGCAGCTTGATGAAACCAGAAAGTCATTTGCATTGAGGGGACAGGATGTGGATCCACACCGGAGGTGGCATAGGGTCCTCATCGGTGGCCCCCACCCACAGATTTCTTCCATGAGAACCTCAATCAACTTGTCCAGATTCTCCTTCAAACATCTCTCCTTGATCCATCTTAAGCTTTTGGAATTTCACAGTAAATCAGTTACTCTTGCCTTAACCAAGACCTTTCCCTTGGCGCATCTTCTTTCTCCCAACTGATGATCTTAGCGAATCTAGCGATTGCTGCAGCAATATCTTCTGTGTTACAGTTATCAAATGGAATCCCCACAATCAGCAACCAACAGACTCTGTTGAAATTGACCCTTCTCCAATTTCGACCTTCATTGTGCCTAGTAAACGAAATATGAACATCCCCAAAAGCATGCGGACTATCTCTAACTAGTCTGTCTCTGTCTCTCACATGCCTGAACTGCACATAAGCTTCCCCGAACGGACAGGGTTGAATCTCTCGCACCCCAACCTGAGCCGCAGGATCATGTTGGAGAAAATCCTCAAGCACCTCTCTGACATTAGGAAACAGTACCTCATCTGGGAGCGGCTGGATGGTGGCGATGGCCCAGTCTTCATGGCGTCGAGCCCGGCGCGGCAGAACCACCCGCGCGACCCCCGTACGGCCTTCAATGTGCTGAATCTGGAAGCCATGGGGGATGAATGGTGCTGGGTCGATTGGGATGTTCGCCATTGGAGGTGCTGCGCCTTTGGCGAACACGCTGGGTGGTGCAGGAGGAACAGAGGTAGGTGGCGAGGAAGTCGACGGAGTGGCACAAAAGGAGAGAACAGAGGAATGCGAGGAGTCCGGCACCTGCCTCGGTTGAAAATTAGGAAAAAATCCCGTGACCAGCTCTTTGAATGATGTTGCTTGCCGGAATCGGACAGCGGGCCCTTTCTGCGAAAACCAAGAGTCCACCTCCCCCGGAGCCCAGGCCTCGTCCGGTGGGCTATTGAAGGGCTCAAAACTGATAAAAGGCCACAGCCCATAAGATTTCTTTGTGGTGCAGAATCTGGCAATGTGGCCGACCTCTCCGCACGCAAAACACGTCCGCGGGTTATCAATGCGCGCATGCACATTACGTGCACTGCCATGCAGCGATGATTCGAGGCTCATTAGGGCGCACTAAATTGCCATCCGTTATGCGTGGCACGCTGGAATCACTCTCAACTTGAATGCAGCCAGAGAGACGTTGGAAAACTGAGCGTGGCCGTTGCTCCGGTGAACCACTCCGGTGATCGCCGGAGACCACAGCCCGCCCATTACGGCCAACCATTGTCCATTCAGCATCTTCTTCCTTGTAAAACAGTCTTTCTTCGATCCACCATCGAGGCCCACCCTCACCCCAAAGACTGAAAACCATCTCAAAGTCCTTCTCGATCACTCTACCCGCATTGTAAATATGAAAACCAACTGATTTTGAAGCCACTGAAAACTTGAACGATCTATCCTTAAGGTGACAAACTCTAAAGCCTTGCGTGTAGCCACCAAATGAAGCAAGTAGGGCCACAGCAACCGTATGAATATCCAACTTGAAAGATGCACGAGCAAATGAGACAACCAAAATGAACTCTTTTGCGAAAGCTCGGTGAAAACACCACAGGGTGGCCAAACTTGGATCGAACACTTGCCTGAAATTCCTTGCCGCGGTTGAAGTTGAGGTTGAACGGCGACATGACCACCAACTTGTCAAGGTCTCCGCAACGAGTGATGAAGACTCCGCAATGAGTGATGAAGATGTCTCAAGGAGGGCCAATGGAGAGAGATTGTTTGGTGGACGCCGGCGCCGGAGTGGCCACCGGCGTGAAGGGTGGCCGCCGGGGCCAAAGTGGCCACCGGCGCAAGGTCTCCTAGTCGCCTCTCCTAGTCGCCTCTCCTAGCCTCCGAGGTTCCTCCCCCCCAGAGCCCATATATTGTTCTTCGCTTATTTACTTTTCCGTTGCTACTGTTACAACTACTACAAAAACCCAAAAACATTTATCTTTACTTTTGCTACCGCTATATTTATTATCATACCACTTTTGCTACTAAACACTTTGCTGCAGATACTAAGTTATCCAGGTGTGGTTGAATTGACAACTCAACTGCTAATACTCAAGAGTATTCTTTGGCTCCCCTTGTGTCGAATCAATAAATTTGGGTTGAATACTCTACCCTCGAAAGCTGTTGCGATCCCCTATATACTTGTGGGTTATCAGGAGGTCCATAGGTCGGCCGATAGATGACGGCCCTCAAGAAAATACAAACAGGCCTATGGACCTTCCATCCAAGGTCGTGGGCTGCGCATGTTAAAAATGAAAGCCTAGACGGGGCAGCCCAAAACCCAGCTGATACTTGCTGGCCCAGTGATAATAAATGATACCTGCTAGCTTCCTTGCTTCATTGCGAATTTATCTCCTATAGTAACTACGTTGAAGCACCTAAAAAATGTAACTATGTTGACAAACCCGTGGGCCCCAATGTCAGTATAGCATTAGGGGGAAGTATTTTTTCGGTGAGGCACTTGCTTGAGTACGGCCATAGACCCGGTGGGTCTCGACTGTCCACCTCTCCACGTACAGTCCTTTCCAGATTCCTCTCGTTTGTTCGGCATGTTCACAACGGCAGACAGCGGCGTCGCGACGAGCGGACAAAGGAAGTGCCTTATTATTAATGAAACTACTGAACTAGCCTAGTGGCCAAGTGACACTACCCGTCAGCTGTTCCGCCCGAATTCGATTCCACCTCACACCTGTGCAGGGAAAATATCTCCAATTTTTTTGCCTATGTCTTTATTGACATGTGGGTCCCCATTGTCATCTATGCACACCACGTCCAACACTTGCTAAAACTTCGTCCCTCGTTTTCTCTGTGTTTCGCACACTCGACATTGTGTGGGCATTTTGACTGTGCATCATATGAAGATGTGCTATGCATGAATGTTGATCAGCATGATGTTAACTAGCTGGTAGTTCCATTTTCGACGATGAATAAAACTTCCAACATGATGTTAACCCTGTTTGAAAAGGCCGTGTTAATATAAATGCTCGCCTCTTAAAGTTGCGCTTATCTGAAAATGAACTTGCGCTTATCTGGCCTCAAACTTGCGCTTCTTCTCGAGAATCACATTATCTGCACTTTTATACTCCTATGAAACTACATTTTTTAAGTGCTAAAAATAGATCTCTAGAATTCATAGAATACTTCATATGCTCAATACTGCAAATATGAAATTCAAAAGACATTCATATCTGAAAGTACTCTCAAAATACACAACACAAAACACAATTCACAACCTGCAAATACTGACAACCCTAAACTCCTCCTAACAATTCACAACCTGCCCGACTATTGGGCTGGATGGGGGGCAGTCCCCTCCTATTCCTCGGCGGCAGACAGCCGCGTGTAAACGGTGAGGGAGAGGATGGCGGGGAAGCGTCGTTGGGCCAACTGCTTTTCTCCTCTTGCAGTTGGGTTCGGTCGACGAAGACTCCACCGACTCGCTCTGGCAGGACACCCTCACAAACGGCACCCTGTAGATGCTCGATCCTTCTATCTCTGGTGGATGCTCCATCTGGGATAGATACTCCCACCACCGCTCCCTCACGATCGGATTCGGTGAATCTGTTTGCTCCATGGCCCAGAGGAGCAGCTCTATGTACTCCGGCGTGACTCCCTCCGGGACTATCGCCGCCTTTTCGCTCTATTGCAGATATTTGGCCATGGATGTCGCCGTCGCTGCTAGTTGGCTTCATAGGGTTGTCGCCCGCGATCCTCACGTATCGATTGTACTCCTCCATCGATCTACTTCTCCACAGCACCTTCGCTCGCCGGCGGTGGTTTTTGAATGGAAGAGGAGAGGAGCAACGCTGGTTTTCGATTTGAACGGGAGAGGAGCAACGCTGGTTTTGGATGGAACAGGAGATGAGGGGAGGTGGTTTTGAAATGGAAGAGGAGAGGAGCGGCGCTGGATTTAGATTGGAACAGGAGAGGAGCGGCGGTGGTTTAAGAGGAGAAGAGCGGAAGAGCGGCGCTGGTCTTGGAAGTATTTTTTGTTGTTTTGCGTATTTTGGGTCAAAGTTTGACCACGTACTGTATTTGACAAGCAAAATGTGAATGCATTTCACCAAAAATTGTATCGTTTTGTTCGTATCTGAATGTACTTTCAAATTATATTATTTTTGCAATGTATAACATATATTTTATGTGCGAAAATCATGGTCAATTATGACCCAGAATAAAAGGGAGACTAGTTAATGTGGAGTCGCTTTCTTAATTGAAGGGTAAATTGATTTTGATTTTGATCCAGTCACAGCGCGCTGGCCCTCTCGTCCAATCCTAAATCGCTGCCGCACGCTCCTCTCCCTCTTCTCCATTGCAAAACCACCTCCTCTCTTATCCATCATCTCCATTTCAAAACCACCGTCTCGCCTCTCCCTCTTCTGATTTTCTCCATTGCAAAACCACCTCCTATCCTCTCCATCATCTCCATTCCAAAACCACCGTCTCGCATCTCCCTCTTCTCTCTTGCAAGACCATCGTCTCTCCTCCCATCTTCCAAAGCTAGCACCGGACCACTCAGAAGGACATCTAAGGAGAGGATGCAGCAGCGAATCAGGCAGATCGCTAGCAGCTACCAGGCAAAGTTAGCCAGGTTGAAGGAGAATCTTACTTGGTTCGACAATGAGTGGGAGATTTCGAGGACGGAGCGGGCCATGTGGCAATGTATGCGAAAGACCGAGACGGTGGCGATGAGGGCGGCGATGTACATGTACTCCTTGGCGGCAGTCACGCCGCAGTCCTCCGAGTTCATCGAGTATCTCCTCTGGGCGATGGAGCAGACAGATTCGCCCGAGGCAACAGTCAAGCGGAGGTGGTGGGCATACAGGTCGAAGGTCGAGCACCCAGAGGATAACAAATCGATCGAGTATGGTGTGCCATTCGTGAGGGTGCAGAGCCTGCCGGAGCCACAGGAGTATTCGTCCTCCCACCGCAAGAGGAGGCTGGATGGCGCGACGTCGCTTCGCTGCCTTTCTCCATGGTTCCCTTGACGCTCGCCTCGTTTCAACAGCGGTGGTAGGGTTTAAGGTAAGCTTTGCACTAACCTAATCTTCCACCTGCTCATGCTTACAATCAGTGTGACAGCTAATGAAAATCATGCTTACAATCAGTCTTCGAGTACTACGCCTATTACCCTGAAATAGCTCTGGACCTTTGGGTCAAAGTTGTGACACAGTGTACAAATAAATAAAAATAGATTGGTGCTTCTTTCAGAAAAGAGTACTCCCTAGAAAACTGCCAATATAAGCTACTATTATTTGGTTAGAGGATTTGCTGTCAAGAAAGATCCGTCCATAGAGAGCGCCACACATCCCACTGGTGGTGGTGGATGCCAATGCATGCATGCAACATGGTTGGTGCCAATGCCGGGATGTCGCTAGGTGGGCGGCGGGTGGCCGGATCTGCCCACACTACGGCAGCGAGGAAAAAGGGGTCGGAGGCCCTCCCTTGACAGCAGTGCTTGGGAGAGAATGGTAAGGCAGGCTGATCGGGACGTGCCAGTAGTGGGTAAGAGCCGTCGCCGAGGACGACCGTGTGAACGTTGCACCTTCTCACCTTCCCCGACGGAGAGGATCCGGCTGGATCTGTGACCAGCCGTGAGTAGAGAAAGAGAGAGAGAGAGAGAGAGAGAGAGAGAGAGAGAGAGAGAGAGAGAGAGAGAGAGAGAGAGAGAGAGAGAGAGAGAGAGAGAGAGTGGCCACCGCTGTCGTGTTTAGATCTGGAGAGGGCGAGACAGTGTGAAGAGAGCAACACTAGCAAGCAAGCGTGGAGGCTCCTGCCTATATAGTGGAGTAGTACTAGTTTTCTTGTCTACTGGAACCGGCTTGACCTCGTCAATGACTGTCGAGAAGTCTTCATGCACGTGGCCCGGAGGCGCAGTTGTCGTCATTTTGATCTGAAGCGCCGGATTATAACATATAACACGAAAAAATGCCACATGACAAGAAATCATGACCTCATTGCCCAAAGGAGACAACATGAATCCCGACGGACAAACTAGACAAGGAACAAAGCTCAAATTAACGATAAACTCGTAGAAAAGGGGTCCATCGATAGATGTCCTAATTAACATAGCCGGCTTGACCTACATGGCAGCCGAGTAGTCTTCGTGCATGTGCCCCCAACGACTAGCCCAACTCAGTTGTCGCTATTTAACCCTCGCAACGATCCGAAGCACATGACACCTAATTTTGCGAGATGACAAGAAAACTTTTTTTAGATTTCTCACCGCAACTACAGCCATGTACAGCACAGCCTGCACGATATGTAGACGATAGCCAATCCAGGCGTGTCTACTGGAGGCTGGTCACATGCATGGACGAACTGATCTGCCGTGTCTTGTAGGGATCATGTAGGCACCAATGTAGTACAACACTTCTCTAGTACTATCGCTCATCTCCCTCTTCTATTAAGTCACCCGACTTGTAGGGCCGGGGAGTGTGTCTATGGTCGGTTCTCAATTGCTGTCCCACATGTGTGTGCAAATGCAATATGATGTGCGTTCCATTCGGAGAGCAGCGTGCCAGACCGACCGACCGTCTGGGGTGCGACGCGAACGCGACGGGCGTGCTGTATACTCCGTACAAGTGTACCGCCGTTTTCTAGAGGCTTTGCTCCATGGCGCAATCCATGGATACAAAATTAGTATACTGCACTATTTAAAAGTCGAGGGCAGGGCTTTTTCTGCGCGGTAGGCGGCAGGGCAGTTCCGCCTAGTCGGTTCGACAGAGATGCGAGAAGACGAGGGAGTAGGCTGCTGCAAATGTAGGGCTGTGTGATTTGATAGCGAGTTACTGCTGGACAGGTGGGGCCACGTGATTTGACTTGCCATTATCATTTTAACTATGGCGCTACGACCGGCGTGAGTCTCCCGATTCCTGACCACCTACATACAGGTGCCTCTCCCAATGCTGGCTCTTGCATGAGAGCCCACTTCTCCACTTTTTCCTTGCCTCTCTTTCCTCCACGTATGCAAAAATGCCATGTGAAGCGCACTATTGTAGTACTTACTTGCTCCTACAGGTGCTAAGCTTGCCACATAGGCATAAAGTCTGATGTGGTAAGTTAATCAAGAAGAGAGAGACTAGTTTGGTGACCCAAAGAAGAAACGGTGCTAAGCACGTGCACCTAGGTGAAAAGACAATTTGGAGTCTATAGATAATTAAATGAAGCAAACTTAGCAACAAAAAACTAATAAGCACACCATTTCATTGGAAGAGGTCACTCCTTGGCAAATGCAATAAATACTAGTACTCCCTGTGTCCCATAATATAAGAACGTTTTTGGCACTACACTAGTGTCAAAAACGTTCTTATATTATGTGACGTAGGGAGTACAAAGAAAGAGACAGAGAGAAGTAAAAAAATACACTTATAGCCAACCCTATAGCTAACCTTGTTGTATTATGAGTGACTAAGTGATGACTATGTATGACATGCCAACATCAGATAGCCT
This sequence comes from Aegilops speltoides, assembly GCA_021437245.1. NCBI lineage: Eukaryota > Viridiplantae > Streptophyta > Magnoliopsida > Poales > Poaceae > Aegilops > Aegilops speltoides. The sequence continues at coordinate 421,592,040 of CM038147.1, forward strand.
AACGCACCGTGTTAAATATCCAAGGGCGCTACCACGCTGCGACGTGACGGTCTTTGTAGGCGCGACCATGATATGGGCTGCTGACAGCCCTTGGATCTGAGATCAAACGGTCGCATGCTAAGTTGCTGAAAATTTGCAGAATAACCCTCCCACGGCAAACGGTAAATTTCCTCCCACGGGCTGGAGTAGGTTTCTCGGTTTGCATGCGGGTTTAACGGAGGGGTTTGATGGAGGCGAGGACGCATGTTCAGCCGGGCGTGCAGTGGGGCGCAGTACTATTCGATTTGACAACTACAACTAGTATATTATAAAAAACAAAGAAGAGTAGTAGAGATAGAGATAAGAATAAAGACTAGGGAGGAGCACCATCTAGTGCTTCGTGGGATACTCATGCGCTCCATTCAGCGGCCGCAACGTCCCCTACATCCACTCCCTCCTGCGCTCCATTCGGCGGGTGATGTTGATATTTGGGGAGCGCACTCTCGCGACTGCTAGCAGCGACGACTTCACCGACGACGACTTCTTCCCCGACCTCGGCAACCTCTTCCTCAATGACATGGGCGACAACCTCAATGCCAATGGTGCTGCTCCCGTTGCACCGTATGTGTTTCTGTCCTTCTGTTCGAAATCGTGGTAGAATTCATGTTTCTAGTCTGTGTCCTAGACTCGATCTGTTCATCTACTATGCTAGTCTGCATGATTAGTTTAATCTCTATTATAGCCGTCATGATTTATTTTGTAGTAAATCTCGTAGTAACTTGCTCATATATTCAACTGGCGGAACGTCAGCTACAGCCACTCCCGTTTCATGGACGGCCTGGTCGATGCCTCCAAGGAGCCCTTCGTCTACTGCTATGAGTGCCCGGTGCCGTTTTGGGGCTCACCGGCGGACATCGTGCATCACCTGACGAAGGCGTGCGGCGATCACTATTGGACCTTGGCGAAGAACATCAAGTACGAGACGTGTTGCCCGTTCACCGTGCAGGAGCCGCTGGAGGATCAGCGCCGCCTGCTAGTCTCGGAGGAGGATGGCAGCGTCTTCCTCTTGATCGTGGCCACCGGCGAGGACCGCGCAGGCTGCTGCCACATCTCTGTAGTGTGCGTCAGGAGTAACGCCACTGACATTGACACTAACACAAGGCCGATGTACGGGTGCGTGCTCACTATTACTACCCCTTGGAGGTACATGGGCGGCGACACTGGCTATGTCAAGCTGACTTGGACTCTGCCGAGCTAGGACCTTCCCGCCGATGTCGACATGGAAGACGCATGGTATTATTTGACCCCCAACAATGTGCATGGGGACTACAAGGAGTTTCACCTGGACATCTGCATTACTAAGTTAAATGTTGATCATTAGTCTTTGCTCAATGTAATCCGCTGTCTAAGCATGTGGAGACTTTCATGCATGATCCTGCTTTATTGGAGTATCGCGCATTAATAAAAGTGTATCCATTTATGGTTTAGTCTAGAATCTTCCATGTATGAATTTTTAATACAGTACTGGTGAAAGAATTATGATGAACCATTTCCTGCAAAGCACAATAAGAGTTATTTCTTCACAAGTTTTGGATGCAGGTTGAACAATTGAACGCTTTTGTTTGCAAAAGATACTTTTTTATCTATTTCACCCAGATGTTTCTGAGCTCTAGAGATGAAATAATATCCGAAGAAACCTATAAATTTTGTTACACATGAGATGACCCCACATCCTTTGTCAAAATAAACAACACCCGATCGGTGCATTTCACTCTTACAGCCAACGACGGGCACCTTACTACTATAGATTAAATGCGACCAAAATTGAACTAACATTATATATAGTACGATAAATGATGATGCATCTCACCTAAAATTATATCATTGAAAACTATGTTCAAATACGATATTGTTTTTGTTGACATGCACTAACATTTTTTCAGTTAAATCTTCAGTCAAATTCAATGGGGGATAAACCACGACCAATGTAGTAGTACTAGTGTAGAGGGCGGTGCTGCACGGGAGTCTCACCTCTCACCCCGCTTGTGGCACGATAGTAAAGCCGTCATATCACAAAACCCAACCACTCCCAGCAATAAGTGGCCTGGTAAAATAAACGGACAAGCAACCATCACATCCCTCCGTCTTTTTTGCATTTCATCTCTCTGCATTTAGTTTTTCCGTTTCATCTAGCACACTCGATCCCTATCTACTACTCCTAGGGCCAGTTCTTTTGGCGGCTTCCCCAGCTTTTCCCATAAGACTAGTAAAAGTGGAGAGTAATGCTTCCAATGCATTGGTGCTTACGTGAGGTGCTAAGCGCATTTAAAACCTTAGAAACTAGTCTCCCCAGTGCATTAGTGCTTAGTAGTTAAGCCTCCCTCATTGAATTGTTTAACAATTAAACTCCATCATTCATTGGTTGATAGTCATTTTGCATAGGTTCACGCGCTTAGCACCGTTTCCTCCTAGGGTCACCCTAATGCTCTCTCTCTCTTCTTTAATTGCTTTGCCACATCATTTTCTTGCCTATGTGGCACCCTTAGCACCTGTACACCGTGGAGCACTGGGAAGGGCCTAAAACAATAAGGCGCCTCACTCATTTATTTGGGCTTCTAAACTAGTACTAGTAGTACAATACCTCCGTCCTGGTTTATTCCTCACCATTGTAATTTGTGCTAAATTTTGACCAAAGATTTTACTGACAAAATGTTAGTGCATGTGACATGCACTAACATTTCATTAGTTAAATTTATGATCAAAATTTGACACAGATTACTATGGGGACCGATAAAGCAGGACGGAGGTAGTAGTTATGGGATTACTAATCTAGAAGCCTAAAAGAACTGGCCCCTGGTACTCCTACTAGTAGTAGTACTCAAGTTGGAATTCCAATTGCACGGCACAACTCCGTTAGGCAAAAAATTTGATTCAGGGTGTAGGAAGCAGTTTGAGAATTTGCATGCCTTTCCAACCAGTTAGATACTCCGTACAAAGAGATAGAGAGAAGTAAAATAAATAAATACACTTATAGCCAACCTTATAGCCAACCTTGTTGTAGTATGAGTGACTAAGTGATCACTATGTATGACATGCCAACATCAGATAGCCTAACGCACCAAGTTAAATCTCCAAGGGCGCGACCGCGAGAGCGACGCGACGGTCGTGGTAGGCGCAACCATGATACGGGCTGCTGGCAGCCCTTGGATCTAAGATCAAACGGTCGCATGCTAAGTTGCTGAAAATTTGCAGAATAACCCTCCAGGATAGGATATTCACACATAGGTCTAGAATCACGCCATGCAACCGTTCGATCTCAGATCCAAGGGCTCTCGGAAGCCCGTATCATGGGAGAATGGAAAGCCACTACCCTGCAGTTCGCACGCTAGCAGTTCGCTCCTACTCGTCCCCGCACGTCCTTTAATACTATGGCGGTTCGCTCCTAGTCGTCATGTCCTTTCACATTACGGCAGTTCCACTAATCCTAAGCCTCCTCCCAAATCCATGGCGTCCCAAATCTCCACGATCGGCGGTGAGTGCAAGGTTAGAACCATCACCGGCGATGAGTTCGACGTCATCTACACCCATTCTTCCGCGAGGGTGAAAGGATGCCTTTCTCGCTTTAGACGCATGTTCCAAGACTCAGATGATGAGTGGGTCGCTGGGCTAGATGTTGAGTACACCACAGTCCTGGGACGAGAGAAGGATCTAAAGGACGAAGAGAGGAAGAAGCCCACCGTGATCCAGGTTTGCGTGCATGACTTATGCTTGGTCTACCACATATGCCATGCCGACGTTGAATGCCTGGATTTTAAGGACTTCCTTGAGAGCAACCTAGTCAAATTTGTTACTGTAGACTTTGGTAACGACAAAGAAGTCCTGGGTCAGATAGGCCTCATTGTAGGCAACACCTTCGACCTCTAGAAGAATCGGCTAGTGTCCTCTCATCGGCCTTCAATGCTGTCCCTGGCAGGAGCCATGGTTCGTCCTTCGTACAGTAAACTGGAGAAACCTCCATACACATTTCATCGTTATGCATGGTAGCAGAATGTACTAGATATAGACCACATCCACTAGGCTGCAATGGATGGCTACCTTTGTTTCAATATCAACAAGGGTTGGATGAAGAGCAACAGCCAAGTGTGCGACTCAAGCAAAGAAGTATCGGCCAAGAGGAAGAGGGACAAGGACGAAGTCGGGGACGTGGACAAGGACTCCGAGTAAGGTGGCAGTGTCGTTGCTCATGGTGGTTCTAATGCAGTGTCTACTCGAATAGTTGCAAAGTTTAATTTCAGGTGTGCTTAATTTAATTTGAGTGGTGTGTTGTGCTGAGCCCCCAGCAGAACTATGTTATATTTCTTCTCTTTACTTTAACTCTTTAGTACGTACATACTAGTATTTCTTACATTTCATCTTTTAGTTGGTATAGTACCACCACTCGTTTCTTCACATTATATACATACAATATATATGGCCAACATCATATAGCCAGCAGTTTAGTTGCCAAAGAATTCCAAGGTGCTTAGTTTTGTCAAAGAATTCCAGGATGCTTAGTTTTATTTGAGGGGTGGGTTGTGCTGGACACCATTATTGTGACTAGCCTTTTTAATAGTACTATATGCATAATTTGGCGACGAGCGCTCTCTATATGTACCACCTTTTTTAATTTCAAGTTTTGCTCCATGGCGCAATCCATCGATACTACCACTGTACAAAAGTATACATTTTTAAAAGGCTAGAGGCCGGGGCAGTCTAGCTTGGTCGGTTTCACGAGAGGCAAGGGCCTTTGTGATTTGACAGCTCATTACTGCTGGAAGGCGGGGCCTTGTGATTTGACTGCTCGTATAAATGCGTCGACGACCTGAGGAGGAGCAAAGAACCGTGCGGTATACTCAAGTTTTCCACTAGAGTAGTACTGCGACAGAGCAGCACGAAACACGGCAGCCCAGTGCCATATGGCAATAAAACATGATCTAATTTGCTAGTCATCTCATTGTTAGCATTGTTCTATTCATTCCCTCAAAAAAAGCATTGTTCTATTCATGCCTCGCAGAGAACATGACACGTGCGGCGAAACACCCGAAGCAAAAGATGAAACACATGAGCAAAAGAATAAGGAAGATTATCTCCCCAAATGATCTAATTCACCGTGGAGTCGTAACTGCTTCTTCATCGCATCCACGACCTCCATCTCCTTGCGCGTCTCCTCCGCCATCTTCTTCATTCTGTCCATGACGTGGGATTTCTCGACGCGAGCCTTCATCATCTATTCCACGGCCGCATTACGTACCTTGACAGTAGCCGGGTGCTCGATGCGGAGCTTCGCCAACTCTTCCTTGTGTTCCATGACGAGGGCCTGTAGCATCTTCATCGAGGAACTACTATTCTCATGTAGCTTCTTCCAGCCGGCGTTCTTCTCCTTCAACAGGTCGATCTTGTGGCAGAGCTTCGCCTTGCCCTCCTGAAGTCGCAGGATTTCGCCGGTCGCCTTCTTCTCCGAGGCAATGCTCTTCTTCAGCAGCATCACCAAGCCGGCAGTCAACTCCCCCTGCTTATTGAGCTCAGCGGGCATGTCATCAAGGCTCTCCTTCAACAACTCCATCAAGTCTTCGATGAACTCCTTCGGCTTATTGAGGTGCTTATTGAGCTTATTGGGCATGCCGTCGAGGGATAACGACTCCAGCACCGCTGGCTCGGCATATTTGCCTCCGCAGTTAGGGCACTCCTGGGAGCCATCGCCTGCCCGTGAGAGATCTTTCGAGGTCTTTGTGTGGCGGTGAGCCCTCTTTTTTTTCGTAGCCTTGGTTGCCGCTCCCTTGTTACGAGTAGTTCTCGACCTAGAGCTCTGCTCACCGGCCATGGCAACGATGGACGAAGAAGAAGCACTTATGAGGAGGAAAGGTAGACTAATTTTCGGTTAGGTAGTTCCCCTTTTTATAACCTAAGTACTAGCACTAGTACTAATACCTGCATAGTGGGAACACGTTCAGGTTTGGTACGTACTAGTAGGTGTGAGCAGGCTTTCAAATGTGATGGGAACAAGGTAAAGATTAATTGGTGGTTTTGGTTTCGAGGCCTGAAATGGCTCCTGATGAGTTTAGGGGAACCTAAATTTCAAGTACTACACTGATGAAATGTGTAAATATTATGTTACTGTCAAAAATTGGCACAAAATACGAAGGAGACCAATGGAAGTACTACTAGCAACCCATGATTTAAATACTCGCATGCATGCAGTGGAGTAATAATGTCTTTCTTCCGCCCTCACGTCCACTCAATTTGCATGCGTTATATTAATTGACCATCAATGAAGTGAACGATTTTACACGCATCAAATTATCACATGGGGTGGACCTTGGTACAAAATTGCGTCCGCCCGTGTACCCACATGTGCGTGCGAGGGAATGAGTGCGTGCGTAGCGTGCGTGCATATCTTCGCTTCGTGCATGTACCGCCAGTATGGCTCAGGGAGGACGAGTACATTCTTCTGGAACCAGCAGCACGTCACTGTGATCAATCCACGCAAGGAGGTCACAACAACGCCTCCACATGTGCCACGTGGCTTCATGAACTATAAGAGAGACACTGTGTAGCGTGCCATTGTAATTCTAATTTACGTGTTTTGCACATACTCGAAGTACTAGTAAGGTACATGTGCATTGCACGCATCAGATTTTGCAACCAAATTATGAATAAATACCACACTATAGCATGTAAGCTCTGAGTCATATATGCCTGATGTAGCCCTTCGTTTAATTATTATAGTTCATCTCATTCAAAATCAATTAGTTTTTATAAAAAAGCTAAGAACGCGGGAATAGGAAAAACATGGGATTACAGTGGAATGTCGTCTTGAATCCTACAGGATTGTATGAGTGTTTGAATGTGCATAGAAAAAACACAGAATTCTTTCAAAGAGGTTTGAGTGGATGGGATGTTTCCTATGAAATCTAGTGCAAATGAATCATATGGAAAAATTCCTATGGTTTACAATCCTACGAATCAAACAACCAAGATAGGAAAAATTCCTAATGATTAGAATCCTCCAAAATTCCTTTGAGAATCCTTTGAATCAAAGAAGCCCTTAATCTATTTTATGATTCATGGAATTGTGCATTGTAAAGCATAAAGTAAAAACAAATAATGGCAATTCAACTAGAAAAAAAGTTTGGGCAGTTATGATACGGAAGATTCTAGAACAAAAGAGAACCACTGTTGTTTTGAGGTTTATGCATTATGCTTAAGTTCAACCATGGAGTCTAGTAGATTGTACATGTGGCGAAATCTGGTGGGGGGCTAGAAGATGGTGCGAGGGGCCGAGTGGAGGGAGACCATGAAGGAATGCACAAGTGCGAGTTCGATATTTAGAGAGAGGGGGAGAGAACGTGCGCTGTTGCGCGTAGTGGCGGAGCCATGAAAAATAAATGAGCTAGGGGGCCAAGCATTGCTAATCCATTACAAGGAGGGTCAATTCATGAACTTAAACCATTTTTAGTAGAAATTGTCTAATGATCACATTCATATTAGCCTTGATATATAGCGATGTTAGGGGGGGGGGCAGGGACCTTACTGCCCCTATCTTCGCCATTGTGCACGCGTCTGAGAGATGAAGCGGAAGGCATGGATGATGAGAGGGGGACGTTGGATAAATAATTAATGTGGGTGTATTAGCTATATATGCTAATCCTATATAGAGAGGTATAGATTGATCGATGTGGACGTGGGAAAGAGGGTGAGACCTCACTGGGTATATCGATTGATCGGTTTGTGTGGAAAACTATGAAAGACCTAGATATATACACACATACATAGATAAACATCGATCGTTGCGCATGCACGCGTGAGAGATAAAGAATGCCCGATATGATGGAGCGGGGGATGTGTGTGGGTGTGTGCCTTCATGGGAGACCGACCTGAAGAAAAAGATTACATGTGTACGATGGATAATGCCGACTGGTAGTGTGTGTGCATGCATGCACGAGAGAAAGTTAGTGGTACAATTATAAAGAGAAGACGACTGTGTGGGTGTAAAAGACTAGGTGAGGTCATAATCAACGTAAAGTTGAATTCAAATATTTGAATAAGAGATCCTGATGTTTGAGCATGCATGAATATAACGGAGATCTGCGTGGTTTGGTTTGGAAACGAGCATGTCATAATCTATACACATTGAACAAGGATAGACTGATTTGAATTTGAGATACCGATGGCAGACATCATTTGGCCACGTCACAACCGTGCATGGACACACTATTCTAATTGGAGATGATGGGCGGCTTTCGCATCACATATCTATAGCTATACCCCTATATACATATATTATATTTTATATTTTTTTTATATTTTGTGCGGGTAACTTTAACTTTGAAAGATGGTCGTTGGATGAGGCGAATCCGATGGTCCAAAGATGGCAAATTTGAGCACTACTGGCTGTTGGATATCATCTAGATTCTACCAGATTTTTCCACATGTATAATCTAGAAGACTCCATGGTTGAACTTAAGCATAATGCACAAACATCAAAACACAAGCACTTCTTATTTATTCTATAATCTTCCGTATCAGAATTGCCCAAATGTTTTTCTACATGATTTGCCATTATCTGTTTTTTACTTTATGTCTTACAACGCACAATTCCATGAATCTTAAAATAGATTAGCTTTCTTATAAAAACTAGATGATTTTGAATGAAATGAACTATAAGAATTAAACGAACATCTACATCATGCATATATGACTCAAAGCTTACATGCTATTATGTGGTATTTATTCATAATTTGGTTGCCAAATCTCATGCGTGCGATGCACGTGTACCTTACTCTAGTCTAAATGGTGTTTGTGTGTGTTGTGCATGTTGAGGTGCAAATTGTCTTTTTGTTGGTACACGTTAAGCTTGTTCTTCTGAAATTTCAAGCCGCGCCTTGTTATGCCGAAAATTTAAGCTAACGTCTCTGTCTATCGTGCTGCAAAACTCCCGCCTCTTCAACCCGCACCTTGTTAGCCCGAAATATTTAAGATATATCTTTGTCTTGTTGTGATCTGACAACTCCCTCCATATCTCAACCCGCGCCTTGCTATTCCAAAATTACAACGCACGCGAAAACTCCCACCTCATGTGAAATCCCGACACGTGAAATGCCCGTGGTAACCCTGAACCGAAAGAACCGCCTCAAATCGGTGGGGGTACTTTTGTAAAATACCCCACATTTCAGACAAGCGCGCCCCTAAGCCATGGTTCCACACTGTCATCCCATCCGCCCACCCTTTCATACACCAAGGCCACGAAAACCCGCGACGAAACCCCACACACTGCTCCGTCCGCGACCCAGCCGGAGCCTCTTCCCCGACGACGTCGTCCACAGCAACACCTCGACGTCCCTCATTCCCCGTACCTGATGAGGATCCGTCCTTGATCTGGTCATCCCACCGGTTCAGCTACCTCGTCCTCCATCTCCAAGGAGCTGCCCCGACGTTCCCCTCGTCTTTCACGCCACCTCCATTCCCACACCGCCGTCTTCACCTGCACCACCGGAAGAGCATCATCATCACCGTTTCCTTGGATGAAGCTGCGGCCTAATCGGCGCCACCAAAGAGGTTGTACACTAGTCGCCGCATTTTCTTCTTGTTTCGATCTCACGATGCTGCTGGTGCTCGGTCCCGAGCCGACACGGTGCGGCTCCATCCACGGCAGCGTCGCCGGCCACTTCCTCCATGGCGTCACTCCCTCGCATCAGTAGGAGCTGCTGCTGCTTTAGCTCTCGCTCGCGCTGCTTCTCTGCTCTTGCTCTCGGTCCCCTATCTGGTCTGCTCTTGCTATTGCTCTTGCTCGCGCTCCTGCCCTTGCTTGCAATGCTGCTCCGATTTAGCTACACTTTAGTCGAGTGAATCGACTTTTGGGTCAGTTGATTTTCAGGGGGTGGGCGGGCTCACCGGGGTGGAGGAAGAACCAGCCGCAACGGGGAGGGGGGCTCGCTGGAGAGGTACCCGACTATCTATCTTAGGATTCAGGGTGGGGGCGGTGGTCGCCGGCGGTGGCGGGGCGTTAGCGGGACGGTGGCATGGGGATCGCCGGAGAAAAGGCTCGGCATGGGGGGGGAGGGGGGCTATCGGGATGGCCGGGGCGGCAGCGGACCGTCGGTGGGGAGTGTTTTCGGGGCGGGCGGGACGGTGCACCGCCGGCCGTGAGCGGCAGGGGGCTGCTGTTTGGCCGGTGGTGGCTGGCGGCTCAGGGGGGCGGAGGTTGAAGATGAACTGCATGCCCTTGATTTCGTATCCAACGACTGCAAAATTGACTGACTAGAGATGAAAATGTGTGTCGACCGACATGTAGCCTCACCTTGCTAGTGCGTTCAGTTTCGACAGCAAAATTCAGTTTTGACAGTTAAGTTCAGTTTCGACAGTTAAGTTCAGTTTCGACAGTTAAATTCAGTTTCGACAGTTAAATTCAGAGATGAGCGGCTGATGTATTTTAAATTTAGCACTTTGTGGTTATGTATTTTACGTCATGTGTTGGAGATGCTATTAGAATTCCACTCAGGTTAACGTTGTTCGTTGTCTCTCTTGTCCCGCTCCAGCCTCGGCGTCGTACAACTCACCGGAGGTGCTCAAACGACGAAACCCTCCATCATAGTGGAGCAGTACCTCGGGCTCCATCTTGAGACGCCTAAGGTCTTCTTCCCCTCCTCCGATAGCCAAGTCAGCTGGAGCATCCTCACCGGGAAACCCAATCACGCTGAGATCGACATGGCTTTGCCAAAGAGGTTGTACACTTGTTGCATCTCTTTTTTACTCTACATGTTATGTATATTGTCCACTGAGCACTCGTAGTAACGGGAAATATTATTATTTTATACTACTATATGACAAGCAGTGAGGTACCAGGCAACTTAGCTATCCGTGATGGACTCTCTTGATCGCCATCATTATTAATCTCTGCGCGTTTGAGCTATGCATTTGTCGATGGGCCTGGGAGTTGAGCTAGTATGGTAGTGGCCTGGGTCCAAAGTAATAGAAGTAGCACAAAAACATTTTTTGTAGGATTTTCCTTGCTCAAGCCTGCCTACTAGAATCACCAGTGCTTGAAAGGAAAAGTGAATGATGAACATAGGAATTGGAAAGTTTCCTATGGTACTACTTTTCATGAATTTGGTGCAAACGAATGGAGCAAAGGAAAACTGTACGATTTGTTCGTTTAGTGTCTCCTTGAAAGAAAAACCATAGTAATTCTAATTTCCACTTCTCCGCCTTTTCATATTCCTATTAATCAAGCACAAAACTAAGAGATAGTAGCATAATAGCATTATAACCGTACATTTTCTTGTGGTTTGACTTAATCTCACCATGCTTTTTTGCATCCTGTGATCTTCCAATTGTGTGAATCAAACACCCAGTTAGCGAAATCCTGTGTTTTTAAATTCTCTGTTTTGCATGTGCATTCCTATCCTATTCTGTCTATTTCAGATATCCTGCATTGTTAGAATCCTCAAATTCAAACAAGCCCTTACTCAATTACTTCATTACAGATATGTGTCAAAGAAAACCTTGTGTGGTTTGTCTTGCTCAGTGACATCATGTTCCACCCAGCTCAGCTGCTCAAGCGATGGAAGGGTTCACCACAGCGAGGATCCGCTCTCGGTGTCTTCGCCGCCTCGAGATCTTCTTCCCGCCTTGGCCGCCATGATAATCATTACGATCATCAATCGAGCGAGATGACCTTGAGGACTACAGTTCCGCAAGAGAGGTCGCACTCTTCGTGTCTGCTTCGTTATGTGTCGCTTAATATGATGACATGCTACATTATTGTCGTGTTCACCTATTAGACTTCGAGTCAGGTCCAAACTAATGCTGAAACTTGAGTTTTTAAATGGTTGTGGTGTACATATTGGGGCAGCAATCAGTACTATCTTTCTACTATCTGGTTAATCTACGGTGTCTACTATGAGTTTCATGTTGGGTGCAAACAAACATTAAAGGAGCCATTATCTGTATTTTTTAACTAAGGCTATTATCTGCCTGCTATCATTGGTTTTGGGTCTATCCATAGTTTGCTACCATCACTCTGGATTTGTGCATGCACTCCTTACATAATCTCACTATGTTTTATTCCTATGCATGCCAGTTATTGTACACAATGGAACTGATCATGTAGAGCAAAAGAGACGATCCTTGCATGGCAATAAAATTTCATGCAGACGTCATTCCCTGGTGGGCACAAAGGCAGCCCCCCTTGTAGGATCAGAAGTATGTCTAGAGGGGGGGGGGGTGGGGTGATTAGACTACTTGACGAAATAAAACTTATCCTTTTCCCAATTTTAGTTCTTGGCAGATTTTAGCTAACTTAGCACAAGTCAAGCAATCGTAACACAATTCAATTAAGCATGCAAAGAGTATATGATCAGCAGAAAGTAAAGCATGCAACTTGCAAGAATGTAAAGGGAAGGGTTTGGAGAATTCAAACGCAATTGGAGACACGGATGTTTTTGTCGTGGTTCCGATAGGTGGTGCTATCGTACATCCACGTTGATGGAGACTTCAACCCACGAAGGGTAACGGCTGTGCGAGTCCACGGAGGGCTCCACCCAAGAAGGGTCGACGAAGAAGCAACCTTGTCTATCCCACCATGGCCGTCTCCCACGAATGACTTGCCTCACTAGCGGTAGATCTTCACGAAGTAGGCGATCTCCTTTCCGTTACAAACTCCTTGGTTCAACTCCACAATCTTGTCGGAGGCTCCCAAGTGACCTAGCCAATCTAGGAGACACCACTCTCCAATAAGTAACAAATGGTGTGTTGATGATGAACTCCTTGCTCTTGTGCTTCAAATGATAGTCTCCCCAACACTCAACTCTCTCTCACAGGATTTGGATTTGGTGGAAAGAAGATTTGAGTGGAAAGCAACTTGGGGAAGGCTAGAGATCAAGATTCATATGGTAGGAATGGAATGTCTTGGTCTCAATACATGAGTAGGTGGTTCTCTCTCAGAAAATGTAAGTTGGAAGTGTAGGTTCGTTCTGATGGCTCTCTCCACGAAAGAAGAGGAGGTGGAGGGGTATATATAGCCCCCACACAAAATCTAACTGTTACACATAACTTGCCAATCTCGGTGGGACCGAATTGAGAAACTCGGTCGGACCGATTCAGCAAATCTAGTGACTGCTAGGAATTTCGGTGGGACCGACATGCAACTCGGTAGGACCGATATGGTTAGGGTTAGGGCATAATGTAATCTTGGTGAGACCGATTACACAAACTCGGTGGGACCGATTTTGGTAATAAGCTAACCAGAGAGTTGGTCAGGTAAACTCGGTGGGACCGGTTCGCTCATTTCAGTGAGACCGAAATGTTATGAAAGGGAAACAGAGAGTTTACATTGCAATCTCGGTGTGACCGATCGCTCATCTCGGTGGTACCAAAACGTTACGAACGGAAATAGAGAGATTACAATCCTATCTCGGTGAGATCGAGATTTCTATCAGTGAGACCGATTTGCCTAGGGTTTGTGGTAGTGGCTATGACATTTTAACTCGGTGGCGCCGGATAGAAAGAATCGGTGGGGCCGATTTTGACTTTTGGTTTAGGTCATATGTGGAAGTGAGAAAGTAGTTGAGGGTTTTGGAGCATATCACTAAGCACTTTGAGCAAGAACCTCATTAAGCAACACCTCATCCCTCCTTGATAGTATTGGCTTTTCCTAAAGACTCAATGTGATCTTGGATCACTAAAATATAAAATGTAGAGTCTTGAGCTTTGATCTTGAGCCAATCCTTTTATCCTTAGCATTTTGAGGGGTCCACTTTTCTCATCTATGCCATGCCATTCATTAAGCTTTTCCTGAAATATTTAACTTGAAATAGTTTTAGCTCAATGAGCTATATGTTGTTAGGAATTACCAAAACCACCTTGGGATAGTTGCACTTTCAATCTCCCCCTTTTTGGTAATTGATGACAACATATTAGATCAAAGCTTCGACAAATGATAATAAGATTGAAAAACATTGTCGCTTTGAGAAGTATGTCAAATGTGAGAGCTCCCCCTAAATTTGTGCATAGTTTAAGATTTGCTTTGGACTACAAATGTACAATGAGTTAGGATCATGAGTTACTCTCCCATGTCACATACATCTTGGTGGAGTGCTCAAAATGATAATAATTAAAATACATGCACTCATCACCAAGCAAAGTGAATGATCATATAGAGATAAAAGGATAATGTCATCCAACAAGCATTAATGTAGCATATGATCAAACACATGATCATCCAAGCATCACACAGGCATAAAGTATATCAAACAAGCAAACAAAGTTCAACCACCAAAACAAGAGAGAACAAAATCAAACACTCTCTCTCGAAGCCTATGATCTATACATTTTCTCCCCTTTTGGCAAGAAGTTACCAAAAAGTTCATAAAAAACGCATAGTGCGAAATCGACTCTCAGTATTGGTCTTGATGTGGTGGTGTAGAAATGACTCCAAGGACGAAAGCATCAGTTGATGAAGTTGGAGCTGGTGGAGTAGGTGTTGGAGCTGGTGGCACTGAAGCTATAGCTGGTGCTGATGAAGTTGCTCTGGTGTCTGTCACTGGCACTGCAGCAGATCTGTGGCCTCTGGGCACTCTAGCAAATGTATCTGTGGTAGACTTGCCCTTCCTCTCCTCCATTTCATCCTGAAGTTGCTCAACAATTGACTGGATCTCAGTGACCTTCACATCTAAATCATAGAACTTCTGCTCCATGATTCTCTCCAAGCTCTCCTGGTTTTGTGTCGGGGTGGCCAAACCCTTCTCAATCCTCGGAGTGGAGGCAATCAAGTAGCCAAGCTGATCTTGCTTGCTCTTTAGGAAGTACTGAGATGCCTCTTCAGCAGTTGGCATCTTTGCAGCCTTTTCAGTCCTTGCCTTCTCCTTCTTTGCTTGTGCTTGCACAGAAGATGGTTCATTTTCATCCATAACCACTGTGTTTTCCTCAAAATCTGGATAGATAGGCATGTGTTCCTTGTCCAATAGGTATGTGCCAGTGCGCATCTTGAGTTAATTAGCTCCTGGATCTATGGAGCATACCGACAACTTCTCTTCTGGTCAACAGCTGTCCTCTTGATAGTTTCCACTATGAGGCTCATGACCCTGAACTTTTGAGGCACATCAAATATGTGAAGCAGATTGATAGCATGGCCTCTGATCATCTTGTGATCACCTGACTTAGGCAAAAGAGTGTGCCTGAGGATCTAGTTGATGGTTGGCAATCCTGACAGAAGGTAATGTACTGATCCAAACTTGTGTGTTTCAACAGCAGCATCTGGGATCTCCTTGTACATATGTGCCATAGATTTGTGATCCTTCTTCTTCTTGGCATAGACATCCAAGTCATCCTCTTTCTCCTTAGGTGCATTGATCAGAATAGCCCATTCTTCAATAGTTGATTGGTACCTAGTACCTTCAGACATATATACCATCCTTCCATCTGGATAGAAGTGTGCTGTGGAGTAGAACTGCATTATATGCTCATCATTCCATTTTGTGAGCTTCTGCCCAACAAAGCCATCCACTCCACATGCATTGAAACTGTCATACACACCAGGATAGTGCTCTTCATTCTCCTTGATATATTTCCAGTCCACCCATCTCATATCACAGACAATTGGCTTCTTGTCAAGCAGCACTGTCTCATAGAAATCCTACTGTTCCTTTGTATGGAACCTGTAGTCCACAGCAGTTCTCCTCCTGACTGCATAGGGATCAGTCAACCTCCACTGTCTGAGTCCTGCATCCTTTCTCAGCTTCATATCCTCAGCTACAGGATGAACATCATTGTGATATGGAATTTTGGGCTTCAACTTTCTCAAGACATGTTCCTCCTCATATTCTTCTTCAACAACTTCAGGCACTTGGGCCTTGTTCTTCTCAGCAGCTGGTATGTTCCTAGTTTTCCTCTTGGGTGCAATTTTAGGCTTTGGAGCAGCTGCCTTGGGTGCTTCTTTGGACTTTGATGAAGCAGCCCCTGACATGATGACATCACCCATAAGCTTCTGAGCTTTAGGTGCTTGTGCAGCAACCTCTTCTTCTTCATCTTCCATCATGGAAGGCTTTCCAACAACCCCGGCCTTGGTCTTCTTGACCCTTTCCTTCCTCTTCTTCTTAGTCACTTCTGGCTCTTTGGGTTCAGATCTCTCAGTTTCTTGAGTTGATCCTGTGACCTTCAGCATAGGAGTCCTCTTAGCTGGGACTTTCCTGTTCAAACCAGGCTTGGTGGCAGCAGCTATGCCATATTCCTTCTTGAGCAACGTTCTGGATGTGGCTTCATCCTCTTCTGCCACATAATCTTCATGTTCAGAATCTGAGGTTCTCTTCTTTCTGGCCCTAGTAGCAGCTTTAGGCAAGTTGCTGGGAGTGCTCCTCCTTCCCTCATCTGAGGAACTGGAGGGACTAGTGCCCTCACTCAAGTGAACTTGCTCTTCTTCTCTGTTCTGGCTGTCACTCTGATCAGACATGTTGCAAACACTGACTGTAGACCCTGTGAGTAGATATAGATGAGATAGAGGGGATGAGCATCACAAAGCATAGAGGTTTTTTGCAAAAGAATGAGTTAAAAACTTAGTTTTCATTTTCCACAGAAAGCATTTCGGATCTACCGATTAGTAAACTCGGTGATACCGAAGCAGCTTTAGGAGCCTAAACTAGTGAACTCGGTGAGACCGAGTCACAGTTCGGTGGCACCGAGACTGCTAGGGTTTCACAAAGTCCTGAACTCGGTCACACCGATTTGCAATTCTTGGTCAGACCGAGAATCACATGTGCAATGGCCTTGGCCAAATCGGTGGAACCGATTTCTACAACTCGTTCGGTCCGAGATGGTTTGGGCGGAAACCTAACCCTAAATTTTCAATCCAAACCTAATCTACGGAGCGTTTTTACTGGATAAGATGATCTCAATCGTGGAAAGATACATGGCGAAAACAATGTGCTAGGAATCGGAGTGAGATTAGCACAAGGATCAAGTCCATACCCTAGTTCGGCGATGGACTTGCTACGGAAGCAACGGCGGAGATGGTTCCCGTTGACGGCGGCGGAGACCAGAGGCGGGAGGCAGCTGGCGACGAGGAGGATGATCCGGAGACCCGGGAGGCAGAGCGGGCTGAGCGCGGGCGAAAGAGTTCGGAGAAATTTCCAATTTTTTTGCCCCTGGATATATATAGCCCGACCCTATCGGTGTGACCGAGTGGAACAACTCGGTGGCACCGAGATGCATTACTGCAAGCAGTTACTACAACTTGGTGTGACCAAAATGTTCAAATCGGTTGCACCGAGATTGAAAACCTAGATCGACTTAGTGATCTCGGTATGACCGAAATAGAATAATCGGTCAGACCGAAACGCACAAAGAAGTTTTGGAAGTTTAAGTCTATGACGAATCGGGGACTCTAAGTGCTCCTCACACAGAGTGGTTCGAATTTGACTTGATCAAACTTTGTGATGTAGCATGAATAAAGTTTGAGACAAGAATAGCATAGATAGCTAGAGAGGGTTCTTAGGCATTCTTGTCCATCCACTTGGCAAAAAGAAAAGAAGCCAAACAAGTAAAACTACAAGTGGATGTCCTCGAATGAGTAAAATATGAAAACAACATGCTCACACAATAAAATAGCAGATAAAAAATATGTGATAAAGCATGCACAACCAATTCTAGCATCTATCAAGCAATTGGCGATGACTAGGTCATCTATATATGAGTATATCGACTTAGGAGTCAAGTGAGAACATTTGATCATAGGTCATACTCATCGTTTAAGCTCAAGTGGGATTGCCACTTTTACATAATGCATTGATGTGTTCACACCATTAGAGTTGCTTTAACTCAATTCTTAGAGTAAAGCTCCCCCTAGATGTGAGATACCCCCTTAGAGCGATGAACTAACCTTGGGTTTTATCGATGATGACTTCATGTAGGTGTTGAAGATGTGGATGCTCAATGTTGATGTAGATCATTTGGAGCAATCCTTTCAAGTGAGTTGCACTTTCAATACTTACACGGGTTAGTCCCACAAGGAACAAACAAGGATATCCATAGTCATAGAGTGATGCACACACAAAATGATGTCTATGAAAGCATTAGGTTACCTTGTCCCTTGTCTTACCAACAAGAGGGTTTGTGACTCCATGAACTAGTGCAAGATGTGGAAGTTGATTGCAGTTGTCCTTGCCAAAATGATATGAGTGAAGTATGTTGGCGGAGTCACCCTCAAGAACTCTCTAGTTCTTCTTCTTCAGGATCCACACCATCCTGATGGGAATCCTTGGGGTTGTAGTTGTACTTGATGAAGTAAAACTTGACATAGTCTTGGGAATCCACTTGACCAAGGCCTTGGGAGCTTCTTCAAATGCATCAGTCTCCTCTTGAAGCTCATCCTTGCCTTTTTGCTTGTGGTCTTGTGGTGGAAGATCATCTTGAGCTTGTGTCCCCTTGAAGGAAGTAGGATCATACTTCTCTTGTTGAGTAACAAACTTCATCTTGGGGTATTGATCTTCTTCCCACTCAAAACTCCATTGGCATTGAACTTTCGTTCAAAACCAACACCTTGGTTCTTCCGGTGCCTTCCTTGCTTGCGTACAATTTCCTCGAATTGCTTACTCCCAACAAGGCTCTTGTAAACACCTTTTTCTATAATTCCCTTCAATAAGCTATTTTCTTGCTCAAGTGTAACTTGGCTAAGAGAATCATTAGTGGAATCAAGAGAACTACTAGAAGCAACAACATTAGATTTAACATGATTATTGTTACTACTAGAGGAAGAATCCTTCTTGCTCTTGTTACTAGACTTGACTTGAGGCATGTAAGTAGATAAGAGTAAACGCTTGGCAATGTAATAAGAACTTTTCTTGCGAAGATCATCATGGATTGCCTCTAAGAACTCATGCTCTTGCTCAAGGTTGAGCTTTTCAAACCGTAACTTTTCATGAGTCCTTAAAAGTTCTCGATGATCCCCTAAGATAGTTTCATGAGCTAAATTAAGAGTGTTTAGTTCTTTAGTTAGGACCTCAATCTTCTCCTTATCATCGTCATTCGTTTTATCTTGATTATCATGATTAATTGACGTTTCATCATAGTATTCATCACTAGAGTTGTCAATAAGTAAATCATCATCACCTAGCAAGTCATCTTCATCACTATTGAAATCAACATACTCGGGGTGTGTTACCTTTGGGCCTTTAGCCATGAAGCATCTTCGGAATCCCTCATTTGGTGAATCAAATATGTCGTAGGAGTTGGTTGACACAAGTGCTAGACTGGCAACACCTTCATCTTGAGTATGTTCGGAGTCGGAGTGATAGCTTCTCTCGGAGTGATTGTCGAAGTTGGAACCGGATACCCATTCACCAACATGAGCTTGATGTCTTTGTTTTGTGTAGCTCCTTGATGACTTGTCCTTCTTTTCTGAATCCTTGCTTATCTGGAATGTTCTTTGTTCATAACGATCATCTCTACTCCTTCTCTGTCTTGGTGGTGATTCTTCTCTTCTACTTCTCCTCTTAGGTGATTATTCTCTTCTTTTGTAGGGAGTCGTACACTCATTGGAGTAGTGTCCGGGTCTTCCACAATTGTAGCAATTGCGCTCTCGACTAGAAGATCATTTGTCATTGTAGGACCTTGACTTGGAGCTTCTCTCTTTTCTTTTACTTTTGTAGAACTTGTTGAAGTTCTTCACCATTAGACTTAATTCTTCATTGAAGGTTTGTTTCTCACTTGATGATGCGGGGGCTTCACATGAGGCTTTGTAAGCACCACTTGACTTGTTGTGGAGCTCCTCCTTATCCTTGAGTGACATCTCATGAGCAACAATTCTTCCAATGACTTCTGTTGGCTTGAAATTCTTGTAATTGGGCATCATTTGGATCAATGTGCACACGGTATCATATTTTCCATCCAATGCTCTTACGGTCTTCTTGATGATGAATTTGTCGGTCATCTCTTCACTTCCTAAGCCGGCAATCTCATTTGTAATGAGAGCAAGCCTAGAGTACATGTCAGCGACGCCTTCACCATCCTTCATCTTGAACTTGTCAAGTTGACTTTGAAGCACGTCCAACTTGGATTCCTTGACGGAGTCGGTACCTTCGTGCATATCAATCAAAGTATCCCAAATTTTCTTTGCATTCTCAAGATGGCTAATTTTGTTGAGTTCTTCGGGGCACAATCCGTTGAAGAGTATATCACAAGCTTGAGCATTGTATTGCAGCATCTTCAACTCATCCACGCTAGCTTCATGGTTTGGTTCTCTCCCATCAAAGAATTCACCTTGCAAGCCAATACACACAATAGTCCGAACATCGGGGTTATGTCCGAGAATATGCATTTTCATCTTATGCTTCCAACTAGCAAAATTCGTACCATCAAAGTAAGGACCTCTACGGTGGTAGTTTCCCTCGCTAGACGCCATACTCTCCTAGGTTGTGAAACCAAGGCTATGACCACCAAAAGCTATGGAAATCAAGGCAAATGGAGACCAAAGCTCTGATACCACTTGTAGGATCGGAAGTATGTCTAGAGGGGGGGTGATTAGATTACTTGACCAAATAAAACTTATCCTTTTCCCAATTTTAGTTCTTGGTAGATTTTAGCTAACTTAGCACAAGTCAAGCAATCGTAACACAATTCAAGCAAGCATGCAAAGAGTATATGAGCAGCGGAAAGTAAAGCATGCAACTTGCAAGAATGTAAAGGGAAGGGCTTGGAGAATTCAAACACAATTGGAGACACAGATGTTTTTATCGTGGTTCCGATAGGTGGTGCTATCGTACATCCACGTTGATGGAGACTTCAACCCACGAAGGGTAACGGCTGCGCGTGTCCACGGAGGGCTCCACCCAAGAAGGTTCCACGAAGAAGCAACCTTGTCTATCCCACCATGGCCGTCGCCCACGAAGGACTTGCCTCACTAGCGGTAGATCTTCACGAAGTAGGCGATCTCCTTGCCCTTACAAACTCCTTGGTTCAACTTCAAAATCTTGTCGGAGGATCCCAAGTGACACCTAGCCAATCTAGGAGACACCACTCTCCAAGAAGTAACAAATGGTGTGTTGATGATGAAATCGTTGCTCTTGTGCTTCAAATGATAGTCTCCCCAACACTCAACTCTCTCTCACAGGATTTGGATTTGTTGGAAAGAACATTTGAGTGGAAAGCAACTTGGGGAAGGCTAGAGATCAAGATTCATATGGTAGGAATGGAATGTCTTGGTCTCAACACATGAGTAGGTGGTTCTCTCTCAGAAAATGTAAGTTGGAAGTGTAGGTTCGTTCCGATGGATCTCTCCATGAATGAAGAGGAGGTGGAGGGGTATATATAGCCTCCACACAAAATTTAACCGTCACACACAACTTGCCAATCTCGATGGACCGAATTGAGAAAGTCGGTCGGACCGATTCAGCAAATCTAGTGACCGTTAGGATTTTTGGTGGGACCGACATGCAACTCGGTAGGACCGATATGGTTAGGCTTAGGGCATAACGTAATCTCAGTGAGACGGATTACAGAAACTCGATGGGACCGATTTTGGTAATAAGCTAACCAGAGAGTTGGTCAGGTAAACTCGGTGGGACTGGTTCGCTCATTTCGTTGAGACCGAAATGTTACGAAAGGGAAACAGAGAGTTTACATTGCAATCTCGGTGGGACCGATCGCTCATCTTGGTGGTACCGAAACGTTACGAAAGGAAACAGGGAGATTACAATCCCATCTCGGTGAGACCGAGATCCCTATCGGTGAGACCGATTTGCCTAGGGTTTGTGGCAGTGGCTATGGCATCTAAACTCGGTGGCGCCAAATAGAAAGAATCGGTGGGGCCGAGTTTGACTTTTGGTTAGGTCATATGTGGAAGTGAGAAAGTAATTGAGGGTTTTGGAGCATATCACTAAGCACTTTGAGCAAGAACCTCATTAAGCAACACCTCATCCCTCCTTGATAGTATTGGCTTTTCCTATAGACTAAATATGATCTTGGATCACTAAAATATAAAATGTAGAGTCTTGAGCTTTTAGCTTGAGCCAATACTTTTATCCTTAGCATTTTGAGGGGTCCACTTTTCTCATCCATGCCATGCCATTCATTGAGCTTTTCCTGAAATATTTATCTTGAAATAGTGTTAGCTGAGTGAGCTATATGTTCTTAGGAATTACCAAAACCACCTAGGGATAGTTGCACTTTCACCCCTCCACCCATTTACGATTGTAATCAAGAGGAAGATAACTGTTCTGAGGGGGATTCAGAAGGAGAAGACCACTCCTATTTACCCCATGAGGTCTTCGCTCTAACTTTGCATGCTGATGTTGGTAATATCATGCATATGGTGCCTTGTATTGCTTACTGTATACATTAAAGATGTCATCTGCTTAGTTTAGACATGCTTTGTGTCAGTGCCATCTGTTTAGTTTCTTTATTGTATATTTGAATCATGCAATGCCATCTTGTTTAGCTCGGCATCATATATGTGAATTTTGCAATGCCACCCTGGTTAGCCAATCATCTTATATGTGAATTATATCATGCCATCATTTTTTATTACATGTTAAATTTTTCAACAATTCTAGTACATTCAATTACTCTTCCTGTGCATCAGCCATTCGGCACGGTCATGGAAAAATCTAGAGTGGAAACAAGGTCTTCAGAGCAGACAATGCTATCTGACGAAGCGCATGTCTTGCTGGTTACCGATAGCTCCTCAAAGGAGGATTCAGAGACATATGACAAGTCATATATATTTCTCCCCGAGGTGCATGCCCTAACTTGGCCGGGTTATATTGCTCATATCGTGCATATGGTGTCCCGCATTGCTATGTCATTTGCTTAGTTTAGACATGCCTTGTGTGAATGCCACCTGTTTAGTGTCTAATTACCATATATGTGAATTATGCAATGCCATCTTGTTGCAAGGCATTATGTATGTGAATTATGCAAGCGTCATATATGTGAATTATATCATGTCGTCCTTCTTTTGTATTTCTCATTGCTTTTGTCAACAATGTTTGTATATTCAACTGCTTTTCCTGTGCATCATCCATTTGAATTGGTGATGGAGAAATCTGGAGTGAAAACAAAGTCTTCAGAGCAGACAATGCTACCTGCTGAAGCAGATATCTTGCTGGTTACATATAGCTCTTCAAAGGAGGATTCAGAGGCAGATGACCAGTCCTATTATCCCCCTGAGGTGTATGCTCAAACTTGGCAGGGTTATATTAATCATATAATGCATATGTTGTATTGCAATGCATAGTTTTTACATCATATACACAATATTGAATGCCATCTCCTTACTTGACACATCATATATGCGATTGCCCTCTTCTCACTTCCTTAGTATATAAATCATATATTTGAATTATGTCATGCCATGATGTTTACATAGACAGCATGTATCTGAATTATGGCATGCCAACCCATTTTCTAAAGACATAATATAGTTATATCATCTCATCATGTTTACATAGTCATCATATTTTAAATTATGTCATTCTATCTATGAATTATATCATGCCATCATGTTTCCATCGATGGCATGTTTGTGATTTATGGCATGCCAACCACTTTAATAGACACATCGTATAGTTATATCATGTCATCCTGTTTACATAGTCATCATATTTTGAAGTATGTCATTCTATCCTGTTTAGTTAGCCATCATACATGTGAAATTGTGTCGTGCTATCCTGTTTAATTAGCCATCATATATGTGAAATTATGTCCTGCTATTCTGTTTGCTTAGACAACATAAATGTGAATTATTTCATGCCATGTTTTCTTCCCTACTATCCATTGCACCTGCCTATCTTACAATGTTTGTAAATTCAATTACTTTTATTGTTTATCAGCCATTTCAATTGGAGGGAGTGATGGAAGTATCTGTGGGAGTAAAAACACGGTCTTTAGAAAAGATCGTGCTACCTATCGATGCAGATAGAACAACGGTTGTACTTGCCCAAGAACCAGCCCCACCACACATAACCCACACTCATGCAGATTGTACCCCTACCCAGTTGGATAGAGAACCAGCTACACCCCTTCTAACCTCAACCCCAGCAGATAGACACCCAATTCCCGTTGACACAACACTGTCTCCACCATAGAGCACCCAAACACGAGCAGTTAGTAAGGCAACTACAGTGCCCAAATCACGAGGACCACCACTCCGAACCCGAAGTCAACGCTTAAAGCAGAAGAAGAACTGTTCTCAAGTCAGGTTCCGTAGCTATGGTTCATACTACTTTGCTCTTGCATCACTATATTTACTGATACCAACTAATTTCAAATTTGAAGGATGCAATTGAAACTCCAATTGCGCAACAGGTATGTTTTAAACCTGTTTCTTCAATGTGTTTGGCTGTTTGCTGTTGTAACTTGCTCTATGTTGATTTCAGCTTCAATTGAATAACCAGTGATGTTCTCATGCCATGCACATTACACGTGTTGTTATTGCTGTGTAGTTTCCCACACTTATATTCTGTCTATGCTGCTTTGTCTTAAATAGATATGATTCGAACTGTATCTATCTTGATTTGGCAACATAAACTAGAATGATATAGACCATACAGTGACCATACTACATAGATATATGTTTGTTTCATGTTGTTATCTTGTCCACCTTACTACTGAACTGGTTTACCAAAATGAGTTTCATATACGACATTGTAAACCTGAGATGTGTTTGTTTGTTTCTCTTTTAGAACGCAGATAAAATATTGGAGAAGAGTACCCCGTTATGCAATGGTAAAGGAAGTAATGGAGATAAGGTTCAAGATAGTGAGACATCCCTGTTGGTCTCCAAGAAAGTTGATAAAAACTATATTGAAGACACTGAGACAACCCCAAAGTCCTGTCTTGATGTAGTGTTCGAGTTACTGGCTACCACTGCTGGCACCAGCTCTTCGAACTCGTTGCCTGAATCAGTTCGGCTTCTTGAGTCTCAACTTCAAGTTGAAAGACATCGATCGATGTTATCGACGAGAAGTCAAGGACCGAGAAGTCCTGCAGAATTCAGATGCATACTTTCTGGTGCAACAGCAAGTGCTGGAGGACTTAAGCGCCAAACAAGAGAAAGTTAATAAGCTTGCTAAGCATCTTGCCATCATTATGGCTACCTAGGATATTGTTTCTTGAGCTCTTTTGAAGTGGTTTCAGTTCTAGACTTGTTTTGCTGCAGCGTTTATATGCTGTTGTGTTCCCTATATTTGCACTAGTGGTAAACTTTGATGCCCAGTGGATGTAATATGTGTAATGGCCATGATAGCCTAGCGTTAGTTGCTTGCTTATTTATTTCCCTGTTGTCTTGTTTATTTGTTTGCTTGTAGTCAGTGCAGTTCTTTTTCCGCGGTTTGCTAGTGGCTGCGATAACCTATTTTTTAAAACTAGCCACAATAAGCATGGGCTAATATTTACTGTAGTGACACTGGGCCTCCTATGGGCCATAGAAACAGTGGGACTTCTACGGGCCGTAGAAATAGTGGGCCTTCTACGGGCCGTAGAAACAATGGGCCTTCTATGGGCCGTATCATGAATGGGCATTATACGGGCCGTATGATCGATTGGCCAAACATGGGCCAAACAGACCGCATTATGGCCGTAAACGGGCTAGAGTTGGAATCATGCGTTCATGGGCCGACCATAATGGGCCATCATTAATAGGCTGTATTTGATGATGCTATGAAAACGGCCCAACGTATTAACGGACCACAAATGGGCCGACTGTAACCACGGGCCGAATTTGGCCCACAAGCAGAAAATGACAGTAACGGGCCGTAAGTAAACGAATGCTAGAAATGAGCCCAAGAATAAATGGGCTCTGAGAAGGCCGAAAGATAACATGGGCTGGAAACGGCCCAACGGAATAACGGGCCGTTAATGGGCATAAAGTGATACATTGTTCTTTACGGGCCAGTTTCACCATGGTCCGTTAATGAGTGTAAAGTGATACACTATTCATTACAGGCCAGTTTCACCATGGGCCGTTAATGGGTGTAAAGTGATACACTGTTCATTACGGGCCAGTTTCACCACGGGCCGTTAATAGGCCAAGAGTTACATAGGGCCCCATATGGGCGAAGGCGTCATGGGCCATACATGGGCGGTAAGTGAAATTTGGAATCATATTGGATGGCCCAGATGATGCTACTGGGCCTAATTCGGATAGGGCATAATGGGCCTTGGATTAGCGGGCTGTAAATGGGCTATATGCGAACAGGCCGTTAATAGGCTTTCCATTGGACGGCCCGCCACCTTTTGAGCAAGTCAAACGGGCTAGCCTTCTCACAGGAATGGGCCTCTGTTGGGCCGTGCCACGTGTCGACGTATCATAGGCGCCTTCTGTCCAATGAGTGGATGACATCTGTCCCAGCGATGAGCCGACACGTGTTTCCTCCAGCCAATGATGATTTTACACGTGGAAAATCCCCATTGGTCGGGGCTATTAACGGGTTATCGGATTCAAAACTCGACCCGATAGCTTAACGGCTTTCCGTTACGGTGGATGCCACGTGTCAGTCACCCTTGACGAAAGCACTTCTGTGATGCGCGATTTATCGTCATGGAAGTGGACACTTCCGTGATGATAATTTTGGTAATGTAATGGAACACTTCTAAGATAGAACAGGTATGATTATCTTGATTCTGTCATAAAATTGTCATGGATGTACATGCAAGACAGAAAACGCGACCTACTGTGACAAACACGTATCATCACGGAAGTGTATTTTTTTGTAGTGTGGGTAATATAACCCTGCCAAGTTTGAGCATAGACCTCAGGGGGGAAATAGGACTGGTCATCAGTCTCTAAATCCTCCTCTAAGGAGCTCTCTGTAACCAGCAAGATGTCTGCTTCAGCAGGTAGCATTGTCTGCTCTGAATACCTTGTTTTCACTCCAGATACTTCCATCACCGCTTCAAATGGCAGATGCACAGGAAGAGTAGTTGAATATACAAACGTTGTCGACAAATGGAACACATAATACAAAAAATGATAGCATGATATAATTCACATACATGATGATTGGCTAAACAGCACGGCATTGCATAATTCACATATATAATGCCTTTGCAACAAGATAGCATTGTATAATTCACATATATAATGTCTTGCAACAAGATGGCAATGCATAATTCACATATATGGTAATTAGACACTGAACAGGTGGCATTCACACAAAGCATGTCTAAACTAATTAAATGACATAGCAATGCGAGAAACCATACGCACGATATGAGCAACATAACCCTGCCAAGTTAGAGCATACACCTCGGGGGGGGGGATAGGACTGGTCATCTATCTCTGAATCCTCCTCTGAGGAGCTATCCATAACCAGCAAGATATGCACTTCGTCAGATAGCATAGTCTTCTCTGAAGACCTTGTTTTCACTCCAGAATTTGCCATCACCGTGTCAAATGGATGATGCACACGAAGAGCAGTTGAATGTACTAACATTGTTGACAAATGTAATATGTAACGAAAAAAAGGATGGACTGATATAATTTACATATAGGATGACTGGCTAAGCAGGATGGCATTGCAAAATTCACATATATGATGCCTGGCTAAACAAGATGGCGTTGCATAATTCACAAAAATGATGAATAAACTAAACAGATGGCATTCGCACAAAGGATGTCTAAACTAAGCAGATGACATATTTGATGTATAAATTAAGCAATGTAAGACACCATATGCATGATATAACCAACATCAGCATGCCAAGTTAGAGCGAAGACCTCAGGGGGTAAATAGGAGTTGTCTTATCCTTCTGAATCCCCCTCAGAACAGATATTTTCCTCTCAATTACAATCTGAAATGCGTGGAGGGGGCTGCCTTTGCACCTACCATGGAGAGACGTCTGCATGAAATTTTATTGCCACGCAAGGCTCGTCTCTTTTGCTCTACATGTTAAGTTCCATTGTTTATAATAACTGTCATGCATAGGAATAAAACATAATGAGATTATGTAAGGAGTGCATGCAGAAATCCAGAGTGATGGTAGCAACCTGTGAATAGACCCAAAAAAATAATAGCAGACAGAAAATGGCTTCAGTTAAAAAATACAGATAATGGCTTCTTTGCGGTTTGTTTCCCACCTAACATGAAACTCATAGTAGACACCGGAGATTAACTAGATAGTAGATAGGTACTATTGATTGCGGCCCCGATATGTACCCCACAACCATTTAAAAACTCAAGTTTGACCATTAGTTTGGAACTGACTCAAAGTCTAATCTGTGTACAGGACGATTAAGTAGCATGTAATATTAAGCGATGCATAACGTACGCAGACACGAAAGAGTGCGACCTCTCTTGCGAACCCGTGTAGTCCTCGAGGTCATCTGCTCGGTTGATGATGGTAATGCAGTTTTCATGGCTGCCGGCGGCGGGGAAGAAGATCTAAGGCGGCGAAAGACAGTCTGGAGTCCGGATCCCTACTGTGCTAGACCCTTCTATCGTTGGAGCAACTGAGCTGGGGTGGACGACGGCGCTGCAGGAGCGGGACAAACCATGCAAGGTTTTCTTTGACAACTATCTGTAAGAGAAGTAATTCTGTAAGGGCTCGCTTGAATTGGAGGATTCCAACAATGCAGGGATAGGAAATAGACAGGAATAGGATAGGAATGCACGTGCAAAATAGGGAATTTAAAAACACAGGATTTCTGCCAATTTGGGTGTTTGATTCACAACAATTGGAAGATCACAGGATGCAAAGAAGCATGGTGAGATTAAGTCAAACCACAAGAAAATGTATGGTTATAATGCTATAATGCTACTATTTCTTAGTCTTGTGCTTCATGAATAGGAATTTGAAAAGGAGGACATGTGAAAATTAAAATTCCTACGTTTTTTCTTTCAAGGAGACACTAAAGGAACAAATCTGTGTGCTCAGTGGACAATATAAATAACATGTAGAGTAAAAAAGAGATGCAACAAGTGTACAACCTCTTTGGCGAAGCCATGTCGATCTCAGCGTGATTTGGTTGGCCGGTGAGGATGCTCCGGCTGACTTGGCTGTCCGAGGAGGGGAAGAAGATCTTAGGCGTCTAGAGATGGAACCCGAGGTCTTGCTCATTGTGATGGAGGGTTTAAATCGTTGGAGCAATTCCGGTGAGTTATGCGATGCCGAGGCTGAAGCGAGACAAGAGAGACAACGTTAACTGAGAGTGGAATTATAATAGCATCTCCAATACATGGCCTTAAAATACATAACCACAAAGTGCTAGATGTAAAATACATCAGCCGCTCATCTCTGAACTTAACTGTCGAAACTGAATTTAACTGTCGAAACTGAACTTACCTATCGAAACAGAACTTAACTGTCAAAACTGAATTTTGCTGTCGAAACTGAATTTTGCGGTTGAAACTGAACGCACTAGCAAGGTGAGGCTACACGTCGGTCGACTGACTTTTTCATCTCTGGTCAGTCGATTTTGCAGTCGGTGGATAAGAAATCAAGGGCCTGCAGTTCATCTTCAACCTCCACCCCCCTGAGCCGCCAGCCACCACCGGGCAAACAGCAGCCCCCCGCCACCCGCGGCCGGCGGTGTACGACCCCGCCCGCCTCGAAAACACTCCCCACCTTTGGTCCTCGGCCGCCCCGGCCATCCCTCTATCCCCCCCCCCATGCCGAGCTTTTTCTCCGTCGATCCCCACGCCACTGCCCCGCCACCGCCCCCACCCTGAACCCTAAGATACATAGTGGGGTACCTTTCCGGCGAGACCCCTTCCCCGCTACGGCTGTTTCTTCCTTCACCCTGGCGAGCCCCCCCTGAAAATCGACTGACCCAAAAGTCAATTCAGTCGACTGAAGTGTAGCTAAATCGGAGACGCATCGCAAGCAAGAGCAATTTTGAGAGCAGCAGCGCGAGCAAGAGCAATAGCAAGAGCAGACTAGGCAGGGGAACCGAGAGCAAGAGCAGAGCAGCAGCGCGAGAAAGAGCTAAAGCAGCAGCAGCTCCTACTGATGTGGACGTTGCCGCCGAGGGAGCGATGTCGTGGAGGAAGTGGCCGGCGATGCCACTGTCGTTGTCAAAACTGGAGGATCTCGGGTAGGGGGTCCCGAACTGTGCGTCTAGGGCTAATGGTAATAGGAGGCTGGGGACACGATGTTTACCCAGGTTCGGGCCCTCTCGATGGAGGTAATACCCTACTTCCTGCTTGATTGATCTTGATGATATGAGTATTACAAGAGTTGATCTACCACGAGATCAGAGAGGCTAAACCCTAGAAGCTAGCCTATGGTATGATTGTTGTTTCCTACGGACTAAACCCTCTGGTTTATATAGACACCGGAGGGGGCTAGACTTACGCAGAGTCGGTTTACAGAGGAGGAGATCTGCATCCGAATCGCCAAACTTGACTTCGACGCCAAGGAGAGTCCCATCCGAACACGGGACGAAGTCTTCAATCTTGTATCTTCATAGTCCAACAGTCCAGCCAAAGTATAAAGTCCGGCTATCCGGATACCCCCTTATCCAGGACTCCCTTAGTAGCCCCCAAACCAGGCTTCAATGACGATGATTCTGGCGCGCAGATTGTCTTCGACATTGCAAGGCGGGTTCGTCTCCAAATCCGGTGCACCTGTCCTTGCGAATAGTGTCCGGCTCCCAGAAAGGTTGTACTCCTCGGCTTCTGTGCTTCAATAATGGCCACCTCCACGTGTCGATCAAAGACGAGGGGCCGCGACATTTTTACATTTGCCACCCTAATCCCATAGGTAAGCCTTCTATTTGAGGAGACGGGGATCCTCAGATCCAAATCACACCACCTTCTCCCAAGCGAGCATTCCGTAGAGTGTGTCCAAAAGAGGCCATCCCATCATGATCGGTCGTCGCAGCCCTGCTCGTCGCTCCCCTAGCTCGAAACCAGGGGATTGGGAAAAGTGTTCCATCCCTCACAACCGCCTAATAGAGCTGCAGACCAAAGGGTTCCTCCGCCCGCATACATGGTCCCCGTCCGATCCGGACTAGCCACCTATAATGGCCGGGAGCAAGCAGAAAGATTCCCTAAGCCATCTCGGGGGGAGCAGGTATGCCTTGTCCCATATCTGCTAAGAGGCGTTGGATTTCCAATCCACCCATTCCTCCGCGGGCTCCTAGAGTTCTACGGCCTCCAGTTGCATAATCTTACTCCCGCCTCCATACTGCACATCGCGGGCTATGTCGCCCTCTACGAGCTGTTCCTGGGCTGCAAAGCTCATTTCGAGGTATGGAAAAGGTTATTTTGCCTCGTCCCCCGCAACCAGGAGGGATCTATATATCAAGTGGGTGGAGCCGAAATATGGCGCCCAGACCGGATACCTGTCCGGTACTCCAACGAAGGCGTCCGAAGACTGGACTTTGGAGTGGTTTTATGTCGATGACATTCCCCTTCCGGAACCAGTCCGAACGGTCCTTCCTAAGTTTACCAATACTCCGCTGAAGAAACACCAAAGCTGGCGCCCTCGAAGCCCCCAGGAGGAAGACAATAGAGAAGTCCTCTACCTGATGAGCAGGATAAATACCCTGGCCAAATCAGGACTGACAATAATCGAAGTTATGTCAATATGTATAATAAGGGGAGTGCAACCACTTCAATATAGGGGGAAACCCATGTGGCACTTCAATGGAGAAGCCGATGCCTCCCGCTGCGGCCACAAAGGTCCGGACTCCACCACATCTTTGGCGAGGATACTGTCCGATTTGTACAAAGGAGAAGAAGAGCAGTTCCTCCGCATTAAACCGCAGGATGGATATTCCATGTACAACCCCCGAAGCTAGGTAGGCCATCAGCCTTTACTCGACTCTGTCCTTCCATACCTTCTTTGTCACAATTATTTACCTTGCTGTTTCAAAACTGGAACTAAGGAAGGTTGTGAAAGAGTTCAACAGCCCCTCTCCGCAGCCAGAGGATCCCGGCCGGGCTCTCGACCCTGGACTTGAAGAAGATTCGGACATATCTGTGGAATTTGTCAACGGGACTTTCTACCAGGCAAGTAGCGGCGGCTCTTTAGTGGCCATCGTCGCGGGTTATCCTGGACTGCTTCCCGTGTCGCATGTAAGTAATGTCGGGGTTCCAACCTTCCGAAAGAATTCCTTCGTTTTGCCGTACCTTATGCTCACATGCCGTATTTTTATAGAAACGACAGTCGGGACTCCATGCGGAACCCGCAGGGGCCTCTCAGCAAGAGGCGCCTAGACAAGGTAGGCTTAAAAGGAAGGCGGTTAGGAGCGAGACACAGGCACAGAGGTATTCATTAAAGTTGCCCCGTGGTTTATTTGGTGTTTTTGTCGAGGCGTGACGGCTTTAATTATGCCCTGATAGGAAACGTCGGACTATGTCCGGGGACCCTACCGGCCACGCCTCCACCACCCGGATTCCTAGACCAGATTCACGGGCGAAGGCTAAAGTGGGGACAGTGCCGAACTATCCTCTTGTGGAGGATACGGATATGCTTTCCGCCACAAATTCTGAAGTGGAGAGCGCCATGAATCACCGGCACCGACGGGCCGTACTCCGCGGTGGTATTTTTTCCGAAGAGGCGTTTAATGCCTTCAATTCCGGACACGCATATATCCACGCTGCTCAAGATGGACTTGCCAGAGCAATGGACCAGTATGTGAAGGATATACGGGTAAGAGAATTTAATAAGTATGTGTAGTAGTAGCCTCTGAGACTTGAAACAGTTGGCACAACTGATTTAAGGATCATTAAATGTGTAGGTTCTTGCAGAGAAGAATGCCCAGTTGTCTCAAGAGCTGGAGGAATGTAAGGCCCAAATGAAGGCCAGTCCTGCCGAACAGGAGGAATCCAAAAAGGCCTCTTCTGGTAATAATTTCCTTCTACCAGTTTGTTTGTTTGGCATGTTTTATAAATCTGATGAAAGATTCGGCAGATGTTCCCGGAGGAAATCCGAAGACTATGGGGGATAATGAGCTGCACCTGCTAGGTCAACTGAAGGCGGGCGAACGCGTGCTCACGCAGTCTATCCAGGAGAAAAATAAGCTCCAAGATGCTAATATCCAACTGAGTGTCAAGTTGAAAGATGTTCTGGCTCAGCCCGCGGACTCTGTTAAGGAGAACAGGAGGCTTCGACGCGGCATTTTATAGTAAGTGCTTGAAACGAGCTGCAAAACAGTTCGGCGAGGAAGCAAATTTAATAGAGTTGTGCTTGTAGGTATGGTGACGGGCCGTCCCGGAGAGGAGATGCCCAGATCCGCAGGCAATATGCTGCAAGATCTTTCATAGCTGCACGCACAAGCTCGACAGGTGATGCAAGGTATTGCCCAGGCCTTGTGGCCATCTGCTTCCCTGCCCGGAGGCATGAGTGAAGTTGTGGAGATGCTCTAAGAAGCACGGCGGCGCTTCTGGTTATGGAAGATATCAGCTTGCCGGCAAGGTGCAAGAGAAGCTTGGGCCATGTTGAAGACGCGTTACGCCAAGGCTGACCCGAACTATATGGCCGAAGTAGGACCGGTGGGGTCAGATGGACAAGAGATACCCGTTAGTCTGGTATATGACCAAGTAGCGTTAGTTGCAAGGTATTCCCAACATGATTGTAAGCTAGACAGCCTGTTAGATGGTATAGAGGAAGAGTACAGCCAGTATAAATGACTATGTAATTTCAATGGGCTTATGTACTCCCTAGCCGGATTGAAAATCATTTGTCATGGCGGACCTTTTCGCTTCCGCCCCCGGACCCGACAGTCCGGGGTGTATCCGAATAGCCGCACCATTATGAAAAACCGTGGTATGCGTGGAAACCAGGCATAGGGGTCATAAGTGCTTGAACAGACAAGTACCCAACTAGTTATGTTATATTACATTGATAGTAAGAAACATCTTCCAGAGAGAATAGTTCCATTAGGGGTTCCTTTCTCTGGGTGCGCATGCATCGATGTGCATGTCTGAACTGCGAACAGAAGCGCAGGAAACGAAACATCTGGGTATTTTCATTGTAATGAACGAGAACATCTTTTGTTCACCGACCGAATATTCCCTTAAGAACGCTAGCTTTCGGCTTCACCCGGTCTGAGGTACACATCCGGCTCAACCGGCAGTAACAATCGCAGAGGTGCTCCTCTTATGCCCTAGCCGAATTAACGGGAACGTAGGGCATAAATACAAGAGCCAGGCAACCCAGCATGGCCAAAACTTAAGTCATATCGATGCATATAATGGTGAAGAAAAGGCACATATGGAAAGAAAAATGCATATGCGGCCGGCAAGAAGCCATTAAAGTAGTTATATTTAGCTTCTAAATAGGAAGCCCCTAGGTATAATGTGCACGCATAATGCTGCTGGAGTGCT
This sequence comes from Aegilops speltoides, assembly GCA_021437245.1. Classification (NCBI taxonomy): domain Eukaryota; kingdom Viridiplantae; phylum Streptophyta; class Magnoliopsida; order Poales; family Poaceae; genus Aegilops; species Aegilops speltoides. The sequence goes on from CM038147.1 coordinate 421,626,317, forward strand.
CAGGGCATTCGTACAGTTTTAAGGCTGTATATTAAAAAGGAAAAAGGGGCAAGAAAGGAGGAAAGAGAACATAATTGAAGAGGCGGAGTTAAGGAGACAAACACTGAGTTCGGCGCTAAGCGTAGAATCTTCGAAGTCTGGTCGCGTTCCATGGGTTCGGCTCGAGTCTGTTATCAGATGCACTACGCAGACGGTACGCTCCTCCGGTGAGAACTTTATCAAGGATGAAGGGACCCTCCCACTTGGGTTTGAGCTTATCCTTCTTCCTCTCGGGGAGGCGTAGAACGAGTTCGCCAATGTTATAGGTTTTGGCCCGTACTTCTTTGCTTTGATACCTTCGAGCCTGTTGCTGATAGAATGCGGAACGGGCTTTAGCGACATCACACTCCTCCTCCAAAGCATCTAAGTTGTCCTGCCGATCTAGCTCGGCTTCCTTCTCTTCATACATGCGCACGCGAGGTGAGTCATGGATTATATCACAGGGCAGCACTGCTTCTGCGTCGTACACCATAAAAAATGGTGTGTATCCAGTGGTATGATTCGGCGTGGTCCGTAGCCCCTTGAGTACGGAGTCGAGTTCCTCGACCCAATACGTGTCTGATTCCTTCAACTATCGCACTAGTATGGGCTTAATGCCGCTCATGAAAAGACCATTTGCATGTTCGACTTGACCGTTTGTTTGGGGGTGATAGACAGAGGCGTAGTCGAGCTTAATGCCCATTTTGCTGCACCAGGTTTTCACCTCCTCGGCTGTATAATTCGAGCCATTGTCAGTGATGATACTGTGGGGGACACCGTAACGGTGTACAACCTCCGATATGAAGTCTATCACTGGTCCGGATTCAGCCGTTTTAACTGGTTTGGCTTCTATCCATTTGGTGAACTTGTCCACCATGACCAATAAGTATTTTTTCTTATGGCTTCCCCCTTTAAGGGGTCCCACCATATCCAGCCCCTAGACCGCGAAGGGCCAAGTTATGTGGATTGTTTGGAGAGCGGTAGGGGGCATATGGATCTGATTGGCAAATAGTTGACAACCAACGCAATGTTGGATAAGGTCCTGTGCATCCGCCCGGCTGTCGGCCTGTAAAATCCTGTCTGAAAGGCCTTGCTTACGAGAGCTCGGGCTGCCACGTGGTGCCCGCCTAGTCCTGAATGGATTTCGGCTAAGAGCTGCTGCCCTTCCTATTCAGAGATGCATCGTTGGAGCACTCCGGTGGCGCTCTTCTTGTAGAGCTCTCCTTCATGGACTTTGTAGGCCTTAGAGCGTCGCACAATACAACGTGCCTCATTATGATCCTCGGGGAGCTCTTGCCTATTTAGGTAGGCCAAGAAGGGCTCGGTCCACGGGGCTATGACAACCATTATTTCGTGGGTCGAAGGTGTTATTTCGATGGCAGAGCCTCTGATTACGTCAGAAGGTTCAGAATCTAGGGTTTTGTTCGGAGCTGGGCTAATAGTGCCGGACTCCCCTTCCCATGCCACAGACGGCTTGAACAGCCTTTCTAGGGAGATATTAGGTGGGACGGGTCGCGTTTAGCGCCGATGCGGGCGAGGATATCGGCCGCTTGGTTATTTTCTCTGACCACATGGTGGAATTCGAGCCCCTCAAACTGAGCTGACATTTTGAGGACGGCATTGCAATAGGCCGCCATTTTTTGGTCCTTGTCGATGTCAAAACCGGTGGATCTCGGGTAGGGGGTCCCGAACTGTGCGTCTAGGCGGATGGTAACAAGAGACGAGGGACACGATGTTTTTACCCAGGTTCGGGCCCTCTTGATGGAGGTAAAACCCTACGTCCTGCTTGATTAATATTGATGATATGGGTAGTACAAGAGTGGATCTACCACGAGATCAAGGAGGCTAAACCCTAGAAGCTAGCCTATGGTATGATTGTTGTAATGTATGTTGTCCTACGGACTAAATCCCTCCGGTTTATATAGACACCGGAGAGGGCTAGGGTTACACTGAGTCGGTTACAATGGTAGGAGATCTACATATCCGTATTGCCAAGCTTGCCTTCCACGCCAAGGAAAGTACCATCCGGACACGAGCCGGAGTCTTCAATCTTGTATCTTCGTAGTCTTGGAGTCCGGCGGATAATGATAGTCCAGCTATCCGGACACCCCCCAGTCCAGGACTCCCTCAGTAGCCCCTGAACCAGTCTTCAATGACGATAAGTCCGGCGTGCACAATGTTCGGCATTGCAAGGCGGGTTCCTCCCTTGAATAATCCAAAGAAGATCATGAACACCAGGATAGTGTCCGGCTCTGCAAAATAAATTCCACATTCCACCGTAGAGAGAATAAAATGTACACTTAGTTCAATCTGCTGACGTATTATGCGGCGTGACATCACACCGCCACCAGGCCTTTGTTTGAATTACTATACCACCTCAGCATGTTTAGCGAAGCGGTTTCCTTGGCATATCTTGTCGAAGCAGAGATTGTGTTCCCCTTATTCCGGGATTCTCATCAATACATGCGTGGGTAACCCAACCGCGCCATTGATGGTGGCGCTTGGGAGATAAGCGAGTTTTACCAGGCCGGTGGGGGACGCATAGTTTTGTCCACCTATATATAAGGGATAAGGATTCTCCTTCTCACCTATGCCTTCTTCCTCCTTTGCTTATCCATCTCCGCGAACTCAAGCTCCAACGCCCGAGCTCACGCATCTCACCTCGACCTTCTCCGAATATGTCCGGAGCGGGAGGCAAATGGTTAGCCTCCACCGTTAAGGAGGAGGACATCACCAAACTGTGCAGCGCCGGATACCTTTCCGGCGATATCGTGCATCGGCTGCCCGACGAGGGGCAGCTCATCCCTACCCCTGAGCCTCATGAGAGGGTCGTCTTCCTGCCCCACTTCCTCCATGGACTGGGCTTTCCTCTCCATCCATTCGTCCGGGGGCTCATGTTTTACTACGGCCTGGATTTCCATGACCTGGAGCCGAACTTCATCCTCAACATCTCGGCGTTTATCGTCGTGTGCGAGGCCTTCCTCTGCATCCAGCCCCACTTCGGCCTGTGGCTCAAGACCTTCAACGTCAAGCCGAAGGTTGTGAAGGGCACGCAAGCGGAATGCGGAGGCGCCATGTTGGGCAAATTGCCCAACGTCCCTTGGCTGGAAGGGACCTTCATGGACTCCGTCAAGGGGTGGCAATCGGGGTGGTTTTACATCACCGAGCCGCGCAAACCGACATGGGCGGCGGCCCCCGAGTTTAGATCTGGTATCCCCACGCAGCTCACCTCCTGGAAAGAGAAGGGCTTGCAGTGGGGGAGTCCGGTGGAGGTGACGGGACTCCGAGCATGTATCAAGAAGATGGTGAGCAATAGGCTCAGGCTCGTCGACGTGGTCCAAGTCATGCTCATCCGGCGGATCCTCCCATGCCAATAACGGGCATTTAATTTGTGGGAATTCAATCCGGAACAGCACCAGGCGCTAAGAGGGCTCTTCGATACAACATACGAAGGCGCCTGGAGGGTGCTGTTCAAGGGCGCCGAAGCCCCCGCGTCCGCGACCGAAGACCGCGGATTCAGCTCGTAGTATCCAACTGACGAGGTAAGTGATTCAACCCCATTACGGGACACTTGTGATAATTAGATTGACTCTAGTGAGGTTTCATTCTGCCTCTTCCTTTGACAGGAATGGATGGAGAAGGCCAAGCTGCTCATCAGCCCGGCTCCCATGCCAGAAGACCCAGTGGACGCCCGCTTAACAGGGCTGCTGGTTCCGGCACCGCACGTGGTGCCGAGAAGAAAACCAAGAAGGTGGCGCGGGGGACTCGAAAGAGTTCCCGCAATCAGGCGTCTGATGACGACGAGGACTCCTCCCCTGAAGACGAGGAGGAGGAGAACTCTCTCCCGGAGGAGGGAGAGAAGAAAAGGAAGGCTTCCCCCATCGGGGAGGCCAAAGGGTCCAAGAGGGGGAGAACTATGCCCCCGGACAGTTTCGCCAACATCAGCGTTGGCGAGGATGAGTGGCCTCCAAGGGCCGGGCGTCCGTCAAGATCGTAAGTATTCGGATCCTTGATGTGTAATTTCTTTTGTGTCGCGTAGTATCCTTCTAACGCCGCATTCTGCCCGTAGTCCGGCCAATGATGATCTCCCCGACTCATCGAGCGGGTCATTGGCTTCGTCGGATGTGAATTCCATCCCGACTGCCTCCTCCCCACGCGCTGACGAGCACGCTGAGGTGGGATCCCAGAGAGGGACCCATTAGGAGGAGGCTCCGGAGGCGCCGTCAGGCAGCCTCCCGGACTTCGTGCCGGACTCTACATCGGAACCCGCAGTGGTTCCAGAGTCCGGCAAGCAGCCCTTCGAAGAAGGGCAGGACCGTGGACGCCGGCGGCCTCCGTCCAACCGGGCGCGGATAACTCTTGGGGCGCTTAAAGGCGCATCCATCGAGGAAGAACACCGCACTATCATCGGTGTGGTGATAGAAAGGTTCAGCTCGCTAAGAGCGGGCTGACCGAAGCTGCAGCAGCCTTCTAACAGGCTTTGAGGTAAGAAGTTAAAATTATGTAATGTAATACCGTATAGACAAGAGCCTCGATGCTTAGTTGGTGTTCGGAAAGAAAAGCCGGACTAAGGATCTAACAAGATATCTGTGAGGTTGCCTAAAATATGTCAATATGGGTTTGCAGGCTGCTATTGCTGACCTCTGCCGCACTAACGGCGGAGGTTGACGTCTTGAAGAAGGATCTCGGCGGTCCGAGCAAGAGCTCGGCCGTGCAAAGAAGCAGCTCGAGGAAAAGAAGGTGAGTAACACCTCTTTGAATAAGTACCTTCTGAGAAAAGGATTTTGGTTGCAAATAAAATTAACAAGGATAATATGTGTATTGCAGGGCCACTAACGAGGTGGCAGCCACTCAAGGATCTTGTGTCCGCGAGAGCAACGCATGCAGCCATGAACGGGCTGAGCGAGAAAAGCAAGAGGCGCGGTGGCGGAAGTTCGGCAAGAGCTCCGGGCTCTCATGGAAAAGCATGAGAGTTTGGGCGCGACTCAAGACTCGAGAGTCCGAGCTTGCCTCGGCTCTCGAAAGTGCCAAGTCCGCCAAGGCCGAGGCCCGTAAGGCCCTTCAGAAGTTGAGGACATAAAGAAGATAGCGGCGGGTAAGGCATTTTTCATGCAAAGCAGGCATGTTAGTGTGAACTACGACACTTACCCGTCGGAGCTCTCGAGGCGTTTGCAGATCTGCGCGTGGTCGTCGATGCCGCCAGCATTCTATCGTGGCGAGGAGGGAGCTCGGCGGAGAAGGTCTTCTAGTCTCGATACTCGAGGCCGGCCATCCGGTGCCCCAAGCGACCAGTGAAGCAGCTGGTCGAACTCCTAAGGTAGCTAAGGAGGCCATGAAGGGCCTCATAGTCCGGTATGGCACGACAGGCCATGCACAGTAGCTACTTTGGCCTCGTCTGCGGCTGGTGGATGCATGCCCTAGGCTGGATGTAGTCAAGCGCTCCGCCTGTATCGAAGGCGCTCGTCGGGCCCTTGCCCGCATAAAGGTGCAATGGGGCAAATTGGATGCGGAGAAGCTTCTCACGGACCCACCGCCACCGGGCAAGGAGTATCGCACGCCGAAGAAGTATTATAAAATTGTCCTAAAGGGAGCCTGCGATATTGCAGATGAGTGCTCCCGAAATGTAATCTTTGAGTGAACTCGCTGTTTATTTATCCTGTGCGCTGAAAACTTCGTTCATATGCGCCATGAGCAACGCTTGTTTAATTTAAAATATTACCGTCTGTGCGGCCGTTTGTAAAATTTGAGAGATGGCAAGTTGTTGGCTTCAGCCCCCAAGCCACAAGTGCTGGGGTGTTCGGGATAAACTTGAGCACTCTTGTTCCCATTTTTGGGTCCATCTCGGGAGGCGCTCAACACGACGAACAAGGCAACCGGACTTATAATGCTTGAACACTCTCACTTAGCCATAGAATTCTATAATTTTAAATTTCGGCGAAGCCCCTGGTATTCGGAAGACCGAATCCGGGGCGCTATCCACGCCTTCATCGGACATTATCCGGAACTTCGCTCGAAGCGGCGTGAGTCTTTAAGGACCGGAAAAAACCTCTCGAACAGCGACCAGTCTCTCGCCTTATCATGCCGCCAGTTTAGCTTTCTCCAGAGGCGTTAGCCTGGCTCAACCGGGCGCAATCGCGATGGTTCTCCAGTGCCACCTTAGCCGGCGAGCGGGCGTAAGGCACCAAAACGTGGGGCCGGGCAAACCCAACTATTGACCCAAGACATGATTCGAGCCGATTCATATAATGCTATAAGTTCGGGGTGCCGCACTTGTGAAAGTGTTCGGACTTTATCACACCATAGAGTGGGGAACATAAGCCCCCGGTGTATTATGCCGTACCAAAATATACGGGTGCCAGATGTCATATAATGAGCATATATATATATAATGTGATGCAATTGCGATCATAAGGGTGCTGTATTATTAATGAAAGAAAAGTCTGCTAGTAGAGCGGACTGATACAAATAGTGCGGTAAGCAAGGGATTTGGACTAAATAAACATGTCCCCCTCTAGGGATGAGCTGCGGATTTGGTGTATATAATCGAATTTAATGCTCGTAATTGAGACCACCTGAGTGTTCGGCGCGGCCTTCTTTAGTCCCCGATCACAGCATCATGAGTTTGGCAGGTTCACCGCCAGACAGGGCTTCTGGTTAACAGAGTCCTGTGTACAAAAAAGAAGAAAAATAATAAAAAAAGAGGGGCACATTTGCGAGCCCCCGGTGTGGTCGAACCGCACTCTGGGTCCGTTGCGATCGTGCCCCCTCCCCTGTGCCCATGGTATCTCCAAAGCGTAATGATGTACGCGGAGTGTTATTCTTGCGATCATACGCGGGTGAGGGTTGGGGCCGCATTGGCACGCGTGCTCTGATCGCGCCAGGTGGTCTTGGTTGGCATTGCTCCGGGCGCGCTTAGCAGTATCCGGCCGTTTAATGGCTGGACTCGAGAATTGCCTTAGAAGGCTGCTCTGTACTTCTGTCGTGAGAGCCGCTGTATGTTCCTCCATTCGGAGGGAGCATTCCGTATTTCCATTGACCGTGATGACTCCACGAGGGCCTGGCATCTTGAGCTTTAGGTATGCATAGTGCGGCACTGCGTTGAATTTGGCAAACGCGGTTCGTCCGAGCAGAGCGTGATAGCCGCTGCGAAACGGGACTATGTCAAAGATTAACTCTTCGCTCCGAAAATTATCCGGGGATCCGAAGACCACTTCCAGTGTGACTGAGCCTGTGCAGTTGGCTTCCACTCCTGGTATGACACCTTTAAAGGTTGTCTTTGTAGGTTTAATCCTTGATGGGTCTATGCCCATTTTGCGCACTGTATCCTGATAAAGCGGGTTCAGGCTGCTGCCGCCGTCCATCAGGACTCTCGTGAGGTGGAACCCATCGACGATTGGGTCTAAGACCAATGCGGCGAATCCACCATGGCGTATGCTGGTCGGATGGTCTCTTCGATCAAAGGTGATCAGACAAGAGGACCATGGTTGAACTTTGGGGCGACTGGCTCCATCGCATAGACGTCCCTTAGTGCGCGTTTCCTCTCCCTCTTGGGTATGTGGGTCGCGTATATCATATTCACCGTCCGTACTTGTGGGGGAAAACCCTTCTGTCCTCTGTTGTTCGGTGGCCGGGTCTCTTCCTCGTCGTCGCTATTGAGCCCCTTGTCATTTTTTTCGGCAATTAACTTGCCGGCCTGCTTGAACACCCAGCAATCTCTATTCGTGTGGTTAGCTGGCTTTTCAGAGGTGCCATGTATCTGGCATAAGCGGTCGAGTATTCGGTCCAGATTGGACGGACCCGGAGTGGTTCTTTTAAATGGCTTCTTCCGCTGACCGGGTTTAGAGCCTCGGAATCCGGCATTGACTGCCGTATCCTCCTTATCGTCGCCGTTAATTCGGTGCTTGTTTTTGTTTCGACGTGACCTGCCGTTGTTGTCCTTAGTATCCGGACTGCCAGAATTTTTACGGAGATTGTTGCTGCGGGCTAGCCAGCTGTCCTCTCCCGCACAAAAGCGGGTCATTAACGATGTGAGGGCTGCCATGGATTTCGGCTTTTCCTGCCCCAGATGCCGGGCTAGCCATTCGTCCCGGATGTTATGTTTGAAGGGTGCAAGGGCCTCTGCGTCCGGACAATTGATGATTTGATTTTTCTTCGTCAAGAACCGTGTCCAGAATTGTCGGGCCGATTCGTCTGGCTGCTGAATGATGTTGCTTAGGTCATCGGCGTTTGGTGGTCGCACATATGTTCCTTGGAAGTTATCAAGGAATGCGGCCTCCAGGTCTTCCCAACACCCAATTGACTCTACGGGCAAGCTGTTAAGCCAATGCCGAGCTGGTCCTTTAAGCTTGAGTGGGAGGTACTTGATGGCGTGGAGATCGTCGCCGCGGGCCATATGGATGTGGAGAAGATAGTCTTGATCCACACCGCGAGGTCTGTTGTGCCATCGTGAAGATTCGATGTTTGGGTTTAAACCCTTCGGGATCGATGATCCATTACTTCGTCGATGAAGCATAACGGGTTTGCGGCGCCTCAGATGAGCGATATCGCGGCGCAGCTCGAGAGCGCTGTCTGCTGTGTTCGACCGGCTGGGGTTATTGTATCCGCACGACGGTATTCGCGTGGGTCGAGGGCGCCCACGTGATCCATAGATGGATCTGGATTGCCTTGCTTTGTCCTCAATATGTCTCGCAAGTCCGTGCGTTCCCTCTTGGCCGTACTTTTGGGCGGTGCGGGGTATGGTCTTGGCTGGGGGCCTGGATGCCTCTCTATCACGACCACGGGGCGGTCGGTCAGCCATATCATGCGCTGGTGATGGAGGTACGTATGCTTCCTCCTCTAATCGGGGGAGCAGCTTGCGTCTTGGGTAACTTTTGGAGGGACGTTCGAGTTTATACTCTTCGGCCGCGAGGACCTCGGTCCATCGATCGGCCAGCAGGTCCTGATCAGCTTAAAGCTGCTGCTGGTTTTTCTTTAGGCTGTTTGCTGTGGCGATAAGCCTGCGCTTGAAGCGCTCTTGTTTGACGGGATCCTCACGCAGCGAATTCGTCATCGTTGAGGCTTGCCGTCTTCGGAGGGAGGCATATAGTTATGATCCTCAACCTCTTCGCCTGCCGCCCCTCGTGAGGGCTTGCTTCGCATCCTCCTGCTGAGTCTTCTTTGGAGGATTGTCTTCGGCGCTCTCGAGTGTTATTATCTCCTCTGCCGGAATCTCCATTCTTCTGTGGCGCGGATTTAGAGCGGCACCGACGCCGGCGTTTGGGCTGCTTCTTTAAAGAGTGCACTGCGTTGCTTCTTTGCCATCCCTTCTTTTGGGGTATCCACCATGTATATGTCATATGACGAGGTGGCCTTCCAAAGTTCCTGTAGGCTCTGGTTCTGTTAAATCTCCGGCATCGTCGTCCATAGCGTCGATGTCTTCGGAGTCGTAGTCTAGCATGTCAGTTAGATCGTTGACAGTGGCTACAAAGGGGGTTGTGGGCGGGTTCTGAATTTCTTCGTCGTCCGTATCCCAACCATCCTGGCCATAATCCGGCCAGGACTCTCCTGATAACGAGAGATGCTTTAGTGAATTCAAGATATCGCCGAAAGGCGAGCATTGGACGATGTCCGCGGCGGTGAATTCCATAACCGGCGCCCAATCCGAATCGATTGGTAGGGGCGTGGGAGGTTCGGAGTCCGGCAAGGAGTCCGGCACCTCGGAATCACGAGTTTCGCGGGGGACAAGATTGGTGTTCGGCTCCATCGCCGTGGACGTTGAAGCCCCCAGGGCGGCGTCTATCCACTGGCCCTCGATCCGGGTGATCGGCTCCGGGCTGATGGCCGAAGCAGATCCGTGTGCGGCCACCAAGGCACTGTTCGGTGGCAGAGCTAAATCATGCCCGTCGTCACAGTGCGGCGCGCTTGGCTGTGGCTCGAGTCCATCGAAGATCAAGTCTCCGCGGACGTCGGCCGTGAAGTTTAAGCTTCCAAATCTGACCTGACGGCCAGGGGCGTAGCTTTCGATCTGCTCCAGATGGCCAAGTGAATTGGCCCGCAGTCGCGGCCGCCAAATGAAGGTCTGCCCAGGAGAAAAGTCTCACCACAGACGGTGTTGCTGGTTGAAGATGCCATCAAGCCTATCGGTGACGACACATAGGAACTCTCAATGAAAGCACCAATGTCGGTGTCAAAACGGCGGATCTCGGTAGGGGTCCCGAACTGTGCATCTAGGCGGATGGTAACAAGAGACGAGGGACACGATGTTTTTACCCAGTGTTCGGCCTTCTTGATGGAGGTAAAACCCTCGCCTGCTTGATTAATATTGATGATATGGGTAGTACAAGAGTGGATCTACCACGAGATCAAGGAGGCTAAACCCTAGAAGCTAGCCTATGGTATGATTGTTGTAATGTATGTTGTCCTACGGACTAAAGCCCTCCGGTTTATATAGACACCGGAGAGGGCTAGAGTTACACAGAGTCAGTTACAATGGTAGGAGATCTACATATCCGTATTGCCAAGCTTGCCTTCCACGCCAAGGAAAGTACCATCCGGACACGAGCCGGAGTCTTCAATCCTGTATCTTCGTAGTCTTGGAGTCCGGCGGATAATGATTGTCTGGCTATCCGGACACCCCCCAGTCCAGGACTCCCTCAGTCCTTGGTGTCAAAGTCTCCATTTACCTGAGATATTGCAAGGATTGAGTCCCCGCGCACTTCGAGGCATTGGATGCCCATGGAGACTGCCATCTGAAGACCATGCAAAAGAGCCTCGTATTCGGCTGCATTGTTGGAGTCTGTGTATAATATTTAGAGGACGTACTGCACCGTGTCTCCGAGGGGGGATGTCAGGACGACACCCGCTCCCAATCCGGGCAGCATTTTAGAGCCGTCGAAATGCATGATCCAATTTGAGTACACGTCATACTGTTTAGGGAGTTCGGCTTCTATCCATTCGGCGACGAAGTCAGCCAGTATTTGCGACTTAATGGCCCACCGTGGTTTGTATGTTATGTCGAACGGAAGGAGCTGAATAGCCCATTTAGCAATTCATCCTGTTGCATCGCGGTTATTTATTATGTCATTGAGTGGTACTTCGCAGGCCACCGTGATCAAACACTCTTGAAAGTAGTGTCGTAGTTTCCGGGATGCCATGAAGACCGCGTACGCTATCTTTTGATAGTGTGGGTACCGAGATTTGCATGGAGTGAGGACAGTGGACACGTAATATACCGAGTTTTGGAGCGGGAAATTGTGTCCGTCTGCCTCTCGTTCAACGACGAGCATTGCGCTCACAACTTGGTTTGTTGCAGCTATGTATAATAGCATGGGTTCGCCAATGTTTGGCGTGGTCAGGACTGGGTTTGTGGCCAATAGTGCCTTTATTTCTTCCAGTCCAGCTGTGGCTGCATCCGTCCACTTGAAGTGTTCGGTGTGTCGAAGAAGGCGATACAGGGGTAGCACCTTTTCTCCTAAGCGGGAGATAAAGCGGCTTAAGGCAGCCACGCATCCAGTTAATTTCTAGATCTGCTTGAGGTCTATTGGGATAGCCAACTATGACAGAGCTCAGATTTTTGCCGGATTGGCTTCAATTCCTCTATTGGAAACAATGAAGCCGAGCAATTTTCCGGAGGGTACTCCGAAGACACACTTCTCCAGGTTGAGCTTGATGTCGTATGTTCGGAGATTATCGAACGTAAGCCTCAAGTCATCTATTAAAGTTTCGATGTGTCTTGTTTCGATGACCATGTCTTACTGATTTGTTTTTCTAGGCATGTCTGAATCATGCGTTGATAGGTTGCGCCGGAGTTTTTGAGCCCGAAGGGCATGGTGTTGAAACAGAAGGGGCCGTATGAAGTGATGAAGGCCGTTGCAGCCTGGTCGGACTCCGCCATCTTTATTTGATGGTATCCAGAGTATGCATCGAGGAAACACAAGGAGTCGTGTCCTGCGGTGGCATCGATTATTTGATCAATGCGGGGGAGTGGGAAGGGATCCTTAGGGCAAGCTTTATTGAGGTCCTTGAAATCGACACACAAGCGCCAGGATTTGTCCTTTTTTGGTACCATTACCAAGTTTGCTAGCCAATCCGGATGTTTGATGTCTCTGATGAATCCGGCCTCGAGTAGCTTGGCTAGCTGTTCTCCCATGGCTTGCCGCTTAGGCTCTGAGAAGCGTCTAAGAGTCTGCTTGACTGGCTTGTATCCTTTCAGTATATTGAGGCTGCGTTCGGCCAGCCTGCGTGGGATGCCCGACATGTCTGAAGGATGCCAGGCGAAGATATCCCAATTCTCACGCAGGAAGTCTCACAGTGCAGCGTCTATTGTGGGGTTCAGCTGTGTCCCGATGGAAGCTGTCTTCGAAGGGTCCGTTGGGTGGACCCGGAATTTGACTATCTCGCCCGCTGGTTTGAAGGAGGTGGACTTAGGTCGCTTGTCGATTATCACATTGTCTCTGTCCACTATTGCTCGCAGCGTTGTTAGTTCTTCAGCCGCGAGGGCTTGTGATAATGCCTCCAGGGCGAGGGCTGCGGTTTTATTTTCAGCGCGGAGTGTGACGTCCGGATCACTAGCTAGAGTGATGATTCCATTGGGCCCGGGCATTTTGAGCTTCATGTGCCCGTAATGGGGTATAGCCTGAAAATTCATGAATGCGTCCCGCCCCAAGAGGGCGTGGTATCCGCTACTGAATGGGGACACTTGGAATGTATTTTCTTTGGACTTGTAATTCTCTAGCGTGTTGTATACCACATCCAGTGTGATTTTTCCCGTGCATTGTGCCTCCCGACTAGGGATGATTCCCCTAAAGGTCTTGTTGCTTCGCTCAATGCGGCTCTTGTCAATTTCCATCTTGTTAAGGGTTTCCTCATAGATGAGGTTTAGTCTGCTTCCGCCGTCCATGTGCTCTTTAGTGAGCCTGAAGCCATCCACGATTGGGCTAAGGACCAAAGCAGCTGGTGCTCGGACTGTTTGGTATTGAGGTTCGTCACTGGCATTGTAAGTTATAGCCGTGTCATTCCATGGATTTATTTTTGCCACGTGGCAAACTTCTGCAAGGCTGCGCTGAGCTCGCTTGCGCCTATTATTTGAGGCAAAAGTCTTGAAGACTATAAATACCGTATTGTTGTCTCCGGCGGGATGTTGCTCTGTTGTATGTTCTATGAGGAGATCCTCGCCGCTCTTTGCTACCAGTCGGAGTATCCAACATGCTCTAAGGCTATGCGTTGGCGTAGTATCTGGTGTGTTGTGAATCTTGCACGGCCCGTTTAGCCATTCTTCCAATACGGTTCTGCGCCTTGCGGCGGGCTTTATTTTTTTGGTACTTGAATCGGGTGACTTACAAGAGTTTACCCTTTTAGTTCGGACAGAGGATTTGGTTAGAGCCGGGTTGTCCCAGAAGCTTGTTTGGGCTTTCCAGGCGCTTTCCATCACACAGTATTTTTGCACTATGGCTGCTAGGTCAGCGAAGTGTACTATGTCATGGCGACTTATAGCGTTGAGAATCCCTTTGTCCGTGCAATTTTTGCAAAAGAGTGAGATTGCGTCTGCCTCGCGACAGTCCTTGACCCTGTTTATCACACGGAGGAATCTGGCCCAGAAATGATGTACTGTTTCTTGGGGCTCTTGTCTGATATATGAAAGATTGGATAAATCTGGGTGGGTGGGTGGATTTGAATCTGAATCTCGACCCGATCTGGGACCCAGGGGCAAAGAGGCTTCCGAGCTTAACAGCTCGGGTTCTGTGGCGTTGCCCGATCTCTTCGGCCCGCCACCTGATTCTGAGTCCGGGGCCTGGGTCATGTCCTCCCGCGAGCGGGTGTCCGGCTCAGAGAGCTCGGAAATCCGGACATAGTTCGTCCTCAAAGTAGAGGAAGAATTAGGATGATGCTCTTCCACTACCGCTATCTCATGGGTGACCGGTGGAGAGTGAATCTCCCTTTGGTTGGGTTTAAACCCGATCCGGTCATAGTCCGTAGCGACGCCCAGGGCGGCGATGCGATCCAAGAGCTCATTGAGGGAGGAGAGCTCCATTGGGTCCATTTGTTCGGCAAATTCCGAATCAATGTGGAGGCTATTTTTAATGACCTGAGAAGTCATTGTCGGCGCGAGAGCCGATCGGACGGTCATAATGAAGCCGTCCAACCGGGGAGTTTGGCCTAGAGCCAGGGCTCCCCCGGAGGTGATGTTGTCTTTGACAACGAGACGAGCCATCAAGCCTTATCACGACGACACAGTGCAACTCGCAATGAAAGCACCAAAGTCGGTGTCAAAACCGGCGGATCTCGAGTAGGGGGTCCCGAACTGTGCGTCTAGGGCTAATGGTAACAGGAGGCTGGGGACACGATGTTTACCCAGGTTCGGGCCCTCTCGATGGAGGTAATACCCTACTTCCTACTTGATTGATCTTGATGATATGATTATTACAAGAGTTGATCTACCACGATATCAGAGAGGCTAAACCCTATAAGCTAGCCTATGGTATGATTGTTGTTTCCTACGGACTGAACCCTCCAGTTTATATAGACACCGGAGGGGGCTAGGGTTACACAGAGTCATTTTACAGAGGAGGAGATCTACATCCGAATCGCCAAACTTGCTTTCCACGCCAAGGAGAGTCCCATCCGGACACGGGATGAAGTCTTCAGTCTTGTATCTTCATAGTCCAACAGTCCGGCCAAACTATATAGTCCGGCTGTCCGGATACCCCCTTATCCAGGACTCCCCAGCCACCATGGATGGAGCCGCGCTGTGTCGGCTCGGGACAGAGCGCCGGCAGCATGATGAGATCGAATCAACAAGAAAATGCGGCGATAAGTGTACAACCTCTTTGGTGGCGCCGATTAGGCCGCAGCTTCATCCGAGGAAATGGTGATGATGATGCTCTTCCGGTGGTGCAGGTGAAGACGATGGTGTGGGAATGGAGGTGGCGCGAAAGACGAGGGGAATGTCGGGGAAGCTCCTTGGACGTGGACGACGGGGTGGCTGAACCGGCAGGACGACGAGATCGACGATGGATCCTCATCCGGTACGGTGGATGAGGGAGGTCAAGGTGTTGCTGTGGTCGACGTCGTCGGGGAAGAGGCTAGATGGCGGATGGAGCAGGGTGTGGGGCTTCGTCGTGGGTTTTCGCGGCCTCGGTGTACGAATGGGTGGGCGGATGGGATGGCAGTGGGGAACCATGGCTTAGGGACGCGCTTCCCCGAAATGTGGGGTAAGTTATGAAAGTACCCCCACCGATTTGAGGCGGTTCTTTTGGTTCAGGGGTACCACGGGCATTTCACGTGTCGGGATTTCATAGGAGGAGGGAATTTTCGCGCGTGTTGTAATTTCGAAATAGCAAGGCGCGGGTTGATATGGAGGGAGTTGTCGGAGCACGACGAGACAAAGATATATCTTAAATATTTCGGGCTAACAAGGCGCGGGTTGAAATTTCCGGACAAGCCTAACGTGTACTGTACCAAATCAATGCGCACAACAAATGTAATTCAAAACTTTGAATTCATGTTATGTTCAATTAAATATTTTGCTATGTGTATAATGCATGCAACCTACTACTCAAATGAATGTTTTAGTGCATTCCAAACGTATATACTACCGCTTCAATATGAACTAAATTTGAATTCGTTTCTCTACTTGGATAAGATCTACAGTAATGATTGTTGTGAAGTCAAAGCATTTGAATTCGTTTCTCTGTTTTAATAAGATCTACAATCATCATTATTGTCAAGGTAAACCATCGTTTGTGTATTATCTTCACGGCGCACCAGATGATTAATCTCGAGTTACATATGAACTATGTGTACTATATGAACTCGAACTCGATTCTTTGAATCCACTTTATGTTGATTTCAAATCACATTACATTTCTAGCTCTAGCTAGATCTTCATAATCTAAACCATGTCTCATATGTATAATGTGTTTATCACATTATGTATGGTGCCCTGCCCCTACGCCTACAAGTATTTAGATGTGAGTTGCAAACACCACACATTACGACAAATTCAAATAAAATGTGAGAATGTTTGATATATAGTAATGTTTGGATTGTTCGATATTTAGTTGTAAGCTAGAAACCCCACACATTATCACAAATTCAAATAAAATGTGAGATTGTTTGATTTATAGTATGGTTTAGATTGTTCGGCATTTAGCTGTGAGTTGCAAGCGCCATGCATTATCACATTATGGTATAACATGTGCACATCACGTGTATCACCGATATATTCATGCATGCATATGTTTAAAACACTATGATCTCCTATTCAAATATATGAATCCGCTTTCATATCAAATTATGATCTTTGCTAGTCTCTTACACACACACAATCCTCTAACCTTTTTAGCTACCACTAACTTTCTCTCGTGCATGCACACGCCCTCCTCGCCCTCCCCACCGGGCACATTCATATTTTTTCTTTAGGTCGTTCTCCCAGAGTCTCCACAACTCCTTTCCGACACACACCGATCGATAAACCTCTCTAGCGATGCCTGCCTACAACATACACACACACCTTCAATCTCCTCATTTATGTGTCCTTGCCTCGTGTCTCTCATAAGGTCACACACACACGTGTAAACTCTCGCCCCTCTTTTCATCGATCTCACAACTGCACACTCCTCCCCTATCTAGCTAGTAGCTGGGCCTCTCGCACCACCTCCTAGCTCCATTCTCTCTGTCTATCCGTCTTGCTGGGCCTTATTCGCCTCTAACAAATGGACATACACCGACCGATCTCTCTCTATACATGTAGCTAGCTAGGTCCTTATAACTCGTTTTTACCCATGCGTCGATCGATCTACCTCATTAGTTGTGTCTCTCCCTTCCTCCAACAAACAACAATTGATCTACCGATCTAGTTAGGTTTGCTTACCAAACACATGGTTCCCCTTCATCATCCATGGATGCGTCCCGTCAGATCTATCACGCATAGGCACACACAGAAACACATTCCCACTCTTATTTATAACATCACTGTTCCACCCTCAGTTTGTTTAGTAGGCCTCTCCCACCATCTTTGAAAAGCAACTCCATCACCCATCCAACACTCTACCCCTCTCCCTCCCTCCCTCTCTCCTCTCTATCTCCGTCCCATCATATTTCCCGTCCTTCAGTTATGTATGGATGTCGACCGATCTCCCTCAAGACATAGCTGGGTCTCTCCTTCTCAACACATATAACAGTCGTTCTACCTCTATAGTCAGGCCTCTGCCTACCCCTCCCCCCACCCCCCTCCCCCCCACACACACCGATACATCGAGCGCTCTAGTCATGTCTCCCTGCCACACACAAACTTGACATGTGCCCTCTAACATGCCGGTTGGCCAGTCGCCCTATATCTTTGACTTGCACACACACACACAATTTTGATGGCTCTCTTCATCAATCTCGCACCCACCCACTTGATCCACTCTTCGAATCTATCGATAGCTATGACCCCTCCCTCTCTTCTCGTGGATTGCCCGACCCTCTACATATGATATGGATATGCCTCCATTTCACACACATTGCATGCAAAATTTTGTTTGAGATGTCAACGACACATATTCCTACAAATAATTCAAGAAATCAACCCCCCACCCCCCCCCCACCACCACCCCAAGACAAAAAACACTCATGAACGCGGTTTGTATCTCTCACACACACCCATGTAGGTGGGGGGCGTGCACGAAGAGAAGAGGTGCATGCACAGTGCACGTACTCCCGTCTCACTACAAGAAATATGTCAACTTATGACCTTCTGTCAGTGACCCTCGAAGAATTGGTCATAAATCTATGACCATTTTAGACCAATTGGTCAAAAGCTGTTCAAGGGGCTCCAAACCCTGAACCATTGCGACCATTTTGGTCAGAAAGGTCGTAATTTCCTTACACGAAATGGTCACAAAGCAAACAGTGCTAGTCCGCTGCCTTATTTCTAGCTGATCATGACCAATATAGATGGTCATAGCCTTGTAGATTGTGGTGGGTTGTGATGACTAGGCGCCATCTCATCAGTTTTGCCTATGTGTCATGTCCATGTGGCAGTTTTTGCCCTAGGTTGTGAAGCAACCTATATTTCTATCATTCCCAAAATTTCCAAAAAAATCTCATAAATTCTTTGGGTCATATCTTCATCAAATATGTAAAAATCCCTCCTTGCCTAGTTCAAAACTAATTCAACAATATTCATTTTCCTATTATGTTCACAACAACACTTTATGAAGGAAGTGCTATTTATATATTCTTGATTTCCCTAGGAATTTTTGGGCACTCTTTCCTATCCAAATCATTACCACATGACAAAATTTAGCTCCATTTGCCTAGCAAATCTTCCTCGCCAAATTTCTAAAGTTTTTGTCCACCTAGAAGCATTGTGAAGGAAGTACCTTTTTTATATCTCTAAATGACATGAAATTTGTACAGTTCCTTCATATGCCCAAATTATCACCCTCCTCCAAATTGCAGCTTAGTCAAATCATCTATGTGAGCCCAGGTTCAATTTATATTTTATGGCCAAATTGGCACGTTGCAAAGAAAGTATTATATAGAGCCCTCCTATTACCCTCAAACTTTTCGGGCACTCTTACATACCCAAATCATTGCCACATGATAATATTCAGCTCAATATTCCTAGTAAATCTTTCTTGGGAAATTTCCAATGTTTCTACCTCGAGAAAAGCTTTCTAAAGTAAGTACTAGCTAGGCTTACCCAAATGATCTGAAAATTTGCCAGTGCATGACCATACCTAAGTAACTTACCTACACCAATTTTGAGCTCATTTCATTCCTCCAATCTCTCTCACTAGTTTTCCTAAGTTTCTGTCCATAGAAGAGCATTGTGAAGGAAGTACCACTTTGGCATGTCCAAATGGTATCAATTTTTTACAATGCTTCCCTATGCCCAAATAACCATCCTCCACAAAATTTCAGCTCAATCCATTCATTATTTTGAGCCCAGCTTCAACATTCATATTTTTGTCCAGCGTGGTACTTTGCAAAGCAAGTACCACCTAGGATCCTCCTTTTGATCTAAAAATTTGTGAAGACATTCTCCTTAGTAGATGATCATCCTCAGCCAAAACTCACGCCCATTGGCCATGTGCATTTTCCGTACCGCTAATCAAACACTTGGCTGCTAATTCATGTTTGAGCATCGATCGGTCTCCTCGTGAGAATCTCATGTTGTAATTTTCTTCCTAGCACCAACCTGGGAGTGCCCAACCCACTAGACATGCCTAGGCCGCCTGAACACATGGCAACATTACGGTCACGCGGTGACCACGCGACGGGCATGCGAGTTTACGCGCTCTAGAGTTGGGGCCCTCGGCCACCGCCCAAACCTCGACGTATCGCCACCAAACCATGTATTTATGATTAAATAGGTCCTTGTGTACTAGAAATGATTTTTGGAAAAAATAAATAGCAAACTATGAGGCAGCTGCAGTTCAAATTTGACCCGCTTCCAAATTTGAATCGGCAGAATTTGTCTTTTCACGAGAGGTGGATCAATTTTTTTACACTGACCATTTTGTCAATTGTGCATTAAATATGTCCTAGTATTTTATAAAAATGATTTGGTCCAATTTTGCAACAACTATTTGGTAGTTCCTTCACAAAAAACCTCCTTTCGCACTCGAAAAATGGAAAATGGTTTTTTCGTCCAATGAAAATGAAAACTTCCTTAGGAAACATTGTTTGTTATTCCAATATGCACCCTTGTGCACAATATGAGATCATTTGAACAAACTATGCCATGAATGTGGCCATAAGATTGATCATTTGGCTTGAAAGCCATGAATCTTCACACTTGATAGCTCATTTCGAGAACACTTTTTAAAATAATTACCGATTACAAGTTTATTATTTTTCCTGGAAACTTGGTCACATATAATGACACAATGCGAAGGTTTTCCAATTTTTGATTTTTTTGAATTTTTATGCCTGCTTTCAAAATTTGGTCAAAACGGCGGGCTTGACCGCCTTTAGCTAGTGGTTGAATATTGGAATTTTTTGGTGTTTATATGATTAAATAGGTCCTTATGTAACTAGAAATGATTTTTGGAAAAAATTAATAGCAAACTATGAGGCAGCTGCAGTTCAAATTTGACCCGCTTCCAGCTGAATCGGCAGAAATTTGTCTTTTTCACGAGAGGTGGATCAATTTTTCTTACACCAGAACATTTTGTCAATTGTGCATTAAATATGTCCTAGTATTTTATAAAAATGATTTGGTCCAATTTTGCAACAATTATTTGGTAGTTCCTTCACAAAAAAACCTCCTTTTGGGCACTCGGAAAATGAAAAATGAATTTTCCGTGCAAAGAAAATGAAAACTTCCTTGGGCAACATTGTTTGGAATTCCAACATGTACCCTTGTGCACAATATGAGATCATTTGAACAAACTATGCCATGAATGTGGACATAAGATTGATCATTTGGCTTGAAAGTCATGAATCTTCACGCATGATAGCTTATTTCTGAGAACACTTTTTTAAAATAATTACCATATTACAAGTTTATTATTTTTCCTGGAAACTTGGTCACATATAATGACACAATGCGAAGGTTTCCCAATTTTTTTATTTTTTTATTTTTTATGCCCGTTTCAAAATGCGGTCAAAACGGCGGGCTTGACCGCCTTTAGCTACTGATTAAATCTTGGAATTTTTTGGTGTTTCTATGATTAAATAGATACTTATTTACCTATAAATGATTTTTGGAAAAATAAAGAGCAAACTATGAGGCAGTTGCAGCTCAAATTTGACCCATTTCCAAATTGAATCGATTTACAATTTGTCTTTTTCACCAGAGGTGGATCAAAACTTGTTTCACCCAACCATTTTGTCAATTGTGCATTATATATGACCTATTATTTTATAAAAATGATTTGGTCCAAATTTTCAACAAATATTTGCTAGGTCCTTCACAAAAAAACTCATTTTGGACACTCGAAAATTAGAAAATGAATTTTCTGTGCAAAGAAGATGAAAGCTCTATTTTGCAATATTGTTTGTCATTTTAATATGCACACTTATGCAAAAATACGAGATCATTTTGACAAACTATGCCTTTGTTATGTTTAGGAAAATCAGAGTGGATTGATGGACCAATGAGATGCGAGGAACGGCCTTCACGTGGATCACCAAATTGACTCAATCTGAGCCATCCGTGGCGCACCCATCCAACGGTGGAGCTTCTCCGAGAAAAACCCTAACTCACCCACCCACCCTCCCTCGAGCCCCCAGATCCCATCGACCCACTCTTCCCCTCCCTCGACCCCAGATCCCACTTCCTCCTCACTCTGTCGATCCTCAGATTCCACCCGCCACGACGCCGCCTCCATCCTCTCCCCAACCCCGGTCGGCCTCCACTCCACTCCACCACCGGCGCCAACCCAACCACCGCCGCCCTCCCCCCTCCTTTCTCCTCACCCAAGAACGAGAGGGGAGAGAGAGCCGACGGTCGATCCACTCCCGACCACCGCGCCTCCACCGCTGCCTTGCTCGCCAGGACCGGCGAGGAGCTCGCCGGCCGTCGTCGAGGTAAGCGACGCCCGACCCTCCCACCTGTCGCCAGAGCATTTGCTCTTGCCCTCGCCTGGATCTCGACCACGAGCTATGGTTTTGCGGCCGCAGATGTCGTCCGAGGCGGCGAAGGTGGTGGTGCCGGAGTCGGTCCTCCTCAAGAGGAAGCGGGAGGAGCTCTGGGCCAACTCCTCTCACCTTCGGGCAGCGCAGCGGCATAGGACCCCTCCGGTGACCAACCATGGAGATTTCCCTAGGGTTTCGGTCGGCGCGTCTCCGGCTGGCATTCTCCGGCGAGCCTACAGCTTCTCCGACGACCCACATGGTACGCCCTCCTACTCCAGCCCCTCGACTCCCCTATCCTGCTCTTCCTCTTATTCCCTTTCCTCATCTTATTTTTCTGGATCTACTGATCTGATTCTTGTGGTCGGCTGTGATTCAAGGAGATGAGCCCGGCGTGGCGATGGCTGGTGGGGCGGACGTAGGACTCCAAGCCCTTCTTCTTCACCTTCGCGGCGGCTACAGCGTCATGCAGCTCACCAGCTCCCGCAACGACAAGCTCGAGGCCCACCTCCGCTCCAACGCCCGACCGAAGACCATCGTGCGTGCCTCCCTCTCCTCATCGCTTACGGATCGCGCCATGCTTGATTTGATTTGTCCAAAGTAGTAGAAGAAATGTCATCGGAAAGGGATCGATATGATTTTGAGCCCCTAGTCGCTTAGCGAATCTATGCCTTGCTTGATTTGAACATAATCCGTAGTCCTCGCTCGGATTGTAGTAACTCGTCATTACAAAGATATGAATCGCCACTTTTAGTAGTATTTGCCATTTGAACAAGCTACCGTTATCCCAAACATATGGACTGGTCACTTGCTTCATTGTGTAGTTGAATGGATTGGATATAAGGGATGATTTTACAAGTAAATGTGAAAATTGGGACTATGAATTATTTTTGCAACTTGTTTACGTGTTCCATGTGCATGTTTGCAAAGATCGGTTTTGCCACGACAAAATGATGCACATTGTATTGAACATTTCTGATCATGTTGGCGTGGGCTATAAGTCTACGTTAACATGATTTTATCCATTCAACTACCTGCTTGCTCACTTCATGGCACTTGAGAACATTCATGTTATGTTTTATCCATTCTTACATTCTGGCATCTAGTACTTCAACGATCTCAGAGTGCTCCGTGGCGGTTTAGGACATGCTTATCCTTGCAAAAAAAATTGAGCTCAAGCAATACTAATGTTTATATCTATCATTCAGTACTACTGTTTATATCTAAACAAGACCTTATGATTTACACAGGTCGGGTTGTCGCAGGTTCCATGGAGCCCCCCTCCCCTCGTCAAGCTCGGCGCCAACAGCGAGGAGCTGCTCTTCGCCTCGCCTTGCCTCGCACAAGCGACATCGTCAGGCTGCAAGCAAATATTCCTGTTTGCTCTTTCACTAGTGTCAACCCTTGCTTTCATTGTTAATAATACACGCATGCTCCACAACTAATACACAAGATGCATTTCCATCCCATCTAGTAGGTGCTGACTCGATGCAAACAAATAAAATAAAATGAGTAGGTGTTGATCGCTCACAGCCCATATATGCTTGAACGATACTAGCTGTTGTACCAATGTGATGTTGCTTGCTTGATTGATGACTGGTTGTCATTAACTAGAAAAGAGAAGAAAACCTTGCCAATTTAGTTCTGTTCGATTTAGTTATGTTCTATACTATTGATAACTATCCTGTCAATACATGCTTGTTCTCAGAACTAGTTGTCTCGATTGTTCAAATGATAATTAAGTTGTGTTCGATTGATGTCCCGCTAGCTGCTACTTTTAATTTTTATCTGTCATGATGTTGATACTTCTTAGAATATGTTCAATTGCCTTAATTCTAGTAGTATTTGTTATCAAAAACATGATTGTATTGTGAGCCATCAAGTTCTTGGAGTCTTCTTAGAGCTTGCTGGTATTTACCTTTTTCCACCAATATAATATTTGCTAATATTTACTCCTCATGGTTGCTACTGTTATCCATGCCCTCATGCTTCGTGATAGACTCCTAGCTGCTTGTGTATCTGCTTATTATTCTGCTCATTATTCTTTTCCTAGCTGTTCTTTGTTGGAAGATATTGCTTTCATTCTAATTGGCAGCCATGATAACGATCATTTTCATTCTTCTACAGAGCTCTAGGTTGAAGAAGTTAAATGAAGGGCGCTTCATCTTTATAGCTAGTTTTATGTTCCGTGTATTTTATGTTCCCGGGTGTTGTACTTCATAGCAGCACTTCTGGGTGTTCCCGGTGTTCTAAATTCTGGATGATGTGAACTATGGCATGATTGTAATATATATAATATACTCATTTTGGTCGCTATTTGTGAAAATTTGTGTGATTGAAATACTCAAAATATTGATCATTTGTTGTTTTTTGAGGTGATGATCCTTAATTGCGATACATCGTAAATGAAGCAAATACTATTTGGGCCCTAAAAGGCCACAAATCAAACAATTCAGAAAAAATGAAAAAATCGCTTAAAAATCAATTGTGAAAAGGTGAAGGCCAAGAAAATAAAAAGGCCTAGGCCCAAAAATAACGAGGCTGAAATGTTGGGCTTGGCCCATCTACCTAATCAAAATTAATATGAGAAAAAACACTAATAGGTCAATTGTTGGGCTAGGCCCATGTAGAAACCGAATTGGACCGGCTGAATCTTGTGCCACATCACTTGCCACGCTGGATGCCTACGTGGCTCGGGAGGTTGCTAGTGACCAAAACGCCACAAGAGGAATATTTTGGTCAGAACGCCTTGACCATTCCGTAAGAAAGGTCGCTATAGTCAGTTTATGACGCCAGCTGACCTTGTCTTTTTGGTCACAAAAGGTCGCAAATGGAAATTTGTGACCTTTCAATGACCAATAGTGGTGGTCAAAAGTTGACATATTTCTTGTAGTGTCTCTTTCCCAACCACACCCGCGCGGGTACATGGTGGAGCTCATTTCTGTACGAAAAAGGCAGCCACGTGGTAATTTGGCACGTGTACTGGTTGTCCACTTGGTGGAGGGAGGATCTTCTACCACGGGTTAACAAACAAATTGCGACTTGACGCGTTATGTTAAATTAAAAAAAGAGGCAAACCATGTGGGGCCTACCTTAGAGGCAAGGCTCTATACACTGGAATACTTTTGATGTGCCCCGTCAACTCACAGAACGAGGAGAAGCTTGCTTAGTATGCCGTCTCCCCCCCAGGGCATGGTGGCTCACAGGATGAGGTGAAGCTTGCTCGTCCTTACGCCCGCTCCCTCGCCCATGCGTGCAGTGGCTCGCAGGAAGAGGAGAAAAATTTACTACTCCCTCCGTTTACTCCTCGTCCCTACTACCTTGGTTATAGAGATTATATCATATTGTTTGGAATATATATGTCCTTTAGTAGATTTCAATATGAACTACTAGTACATACTCCAAACACTTATGTATATAGACGTATTTTAGAGTGTAGATTCACTCATTTTGCTCCATATGTAGCACTCTCCCTCACCCCTCAAACCTCGCCCACGTGGTGGACGTGCATCAATTCATTCGGTCTCATATAGCCAGAACGATATATACTGCACTACCATTATTGCTCGACTTCCCGAAGAGGCGAAGAGCCAATCGCAAGGTTAATATTTTGGAGATGCCAAGCGCAAGGTTATTGGAGAACGAGTAGTAGGTGCCGTGTCATTTATAAATAAAGTTTTTTTCTTCAGTGGCTCGTACGCAATATGATAGGTTCATATGGAGAGAAAAGGAAACCGCTCCACTATATACATAGTCAAGACGGGCCAGCCTACACGGTTGCTTGCTGGGGTTGCTCTCTTCACACTCTCTCGCACAAAACGACTGTGGCCACATCTCTAACATCCCGGCGGATCACGTCCGCAGGGGGAAGTGGTGGATGCTTTGTGTAGATGAGGTCGCCGTCGCCGATGGCAAAAACCCACTGTCGGCACGTCCCGATCAGGGGTCCCCGCCGTTCTCTCTCACAAAGCCGGTGAGGTTGCCTTCGTCCCTTGCTCACTGCCACGACGTGGGTAGTTGCCGCCTCCCCCCGCCCTCCTCAAGGTTGAGATATGTCCCTCAGGTACAACTTCCTTTACAACCGGCTTGCACCACTGCTCCAGCTGCCCACATCACTCCCTGTGGATATTTCTCTACTTCTTTGCCCCGCACATACCTCTACTGGCTTCTACATACTGTATTTGTGATGAGTTTATGTCTCATTAACTAGTCCCAGTAATTTTATTCTACTCACGCTTCTCCAATTTCTTTGCCACAGGGATGCTCATCTCGATTTTGCTGAAACTGCACAAAATGATCCAATGGTCAAAAGGTTGCAAACTTCATTTATTAGGAAGCTCGAACGTTGCCAGCAAATTGAAGCCTACTTAGGGTTCACGGTTTAAGGGCTAGGGACTACATGGATCGTTTTTTTCTTTAGCTGCCTCTGTTCCAAAATAAGTGTCAATTTTAGTAGTAGTACAATTTTGTACTAAAGTTTGCACGAAGTTGAGACACTTATTTTGGAACGGAGGGAGTACATATTTGCTATGATCTGTCAATCATTGAGATGCAATAGCATGCATGTTAGTCTCCTTTGTATTTGATGAAATGTTGCAACGGGCAACCTTGGATGCAAGATACATGTAACAGAAGCTGGAAGCTTCATAGCATTGTACAAATTTATGTCGCTGATAAATTACAGTACATATTGTACTAGTACTTCCCTCGTTCCTAAATATAAGTCTTTGTAGAGATTTCACCATGAACCACATGCGGATGTATATAGATGCATTTTAAGTGTAGATTCATTCATTTTGTTCCGTATGTAGTTCACCTAGTGGAATCTCTACAAAGACTTATCTACTAGTAATAGCTAGCCCCCACTACTAGGAATTCTCTATCCTCTCCTTGAGCCACATCATCAAAATTAATGTAGCCGTTAGATGAACTAAATCAGTCCATAATAGCCGTCTGATCTAGATGTTGAGAGGCTCCGCACTAAGCCACATGCAAGCATACAGAAATACCGTGGCATGCATGCGAGTGGGTTTTAAATCACATCAACATGTCTGCATGCAAGCATGCACCGGTAGCATGCATGTAAGTGAGCTTTTAAGTCCCATTAACATGTCAAAAAGAAAAATATAATCCCATTATGCAGTAGGAGTTGGCTGATCTTTTTTCCTTACGTGGGATGATCTAAATGATGATGGGAGTTTATTTAGTTTGGCTACCACATTTGTCATGCGGTTATAGAGTTTTTTTAGTTCTATGAAATCGCTAATTTTGCGCAGAGAGATATACGGCTGTTCCGTGGCAACGTGCGGGGACTACTCTAGTAATATTTAGGAAGGAGGGAGTATTATGTAAAGAGTTAGGTGTCGCACGGTGATAGTGTGAGGTGGGCCATGTAATCACTGAGCCTGCGTGTTTTCATTGCTCTTGCACTCCTCCGCTATAAGAATGGAGAAAATTGTAATCTAGTAGTACCTCCTTTCGCCGAAAGCGTGGGACATCCAGCAGTCCTACCACCTCAGTAATAAAGACCAATGAGCCATCAAATCACATAGACCCAGCAGTAAGTTGGACGGACGAAGCAACCATCACTCTTGCGCCAGTGAGAGGTCGCGTCCGCTCTGCTCGGGCATGAATGCGGCACCGATTCTTTGGAGCAGCGCTGACAATTTTGGGCGGGAAGCACGCGCGGGAGACGGAGGGGCTTTGGGTGGGCCAGGCTGGTCAGGAGCGGGCGTGGCAGCTGTACGCATGTCCCTACCGGACACGCCCGGAAACAAGAGGATGCACCGACTCTCGCGGCTAGAATCATACACTACACACCATCTCTCTATAGGAGTAGGTCGATCTGTCGCTCTCTCTAACACACACATGTTGTTAAATACACACACACACACACAAACGCACACGCATTCACCTTGGTCCCATTGCACCTTCTAACGTGACTTATTACACCTAGACGGAGGGAGTAGTAAGTATACAAGATACGGTGGCACACTGACTTAAGTCGAATACAAGTGCCCAAAATTGTGTGCATGTTATAATAAGGATTCACTTAAAATAGTACGTGAGCGAACAGAGGGATCAATTGGACACTTGTTCCCGAGCAGTAGCGAGATGTGTGAGGTAAGATACACCACTGACGCTTTTATGTTTTCTTATTAATTTGTTTGTTTCACCCTCTGACTGGTGGGACCCAACATACTACGTGGAGAGAGGTAAGGTGACTAAGGTTGTATTATTTCTGCACCACTGTGGATAGTCTTACCTCCAAAGCCACATGACACGATTATGATTGAAATCCCAATGACTCCCACACACACACAAAAAAAACACGGCATGCTTGTCACACGAATGAAGGAATGTATAAAAGGTTATTTTCCTCTCGTTGAACATAATGGGAGGGTTGTGTAGCTGGTTAGCCTGTTCGCTCATCAAACTTGAGGTCTCGGGTTCGATAACTACACTTGAGCATAATTTGTGCCCGAAGGATTCTTTGACTGGTCAAAATGGATGCATACGGAGCTATACGATCTCGTAGTGACCGTATAATCACCTCATCACGTATAAGCTGCAGCCTCGGCGCTTGTTTTCTAGGGTTTGCACGCTTCACACTCTCTCTCAAGTATATATATACATGCTGAAGCCTCAACGCTTGTAGTTGCTCTCTTCACACTCTCGCCCTCTCCAGATCTAAACAAGACTTTGTTGGCCTCTCTCTCCCCTCATTGCTGCTCAAAGAGCTGGCAGGATCCGGTCGCTGGGAAGGGAAGGAGGCTTAACGATGTCGCCGTCGGCAAGGAAGGGATCAACTACCGACGCAGCTGTTCACTTTCACCCAGCGGCGGCGTGGGAGGGCCTCCGACCCCTTCTTCTTCGCTGTCGTCCCGTCGCCCACTGTCGGTGTCAAAACCGGCGGATCTCGGGTAGGGGGTCCCGAACTGTGCATCTAGGCGGATGGTAACAGGAGACAAGGGACACGATGTTTTTACCCAGGTTCGGGCCCTCTCGATGGAGGTAAAACCCTACTCCTGCTTGATTGATATTGATGATATGGGTAGTACAAGAGTGGATCTACCATGAGATCAAGGAGGCTAAACCCTAGAAGCTAGCCTATGGTATGATTTTTGTAATGGTTGTTGTGTCCTATGGACTAAAACCCTCCGGTTTATATAGACACCGGAGAGGGCTAGGGTTACACAGAGTCGGTTACAATGGTAGGAGATCTACATATCCGTATCGCCAAGCTTGCCTTCCACGCTAAGGAAAGTCCCATCCGGACACGGGACGGAGTCTTCAATCTTGTATCTTCGTAGTCTTGGAGTCCGGCGGACGATGCTAGTCCAGCTGTTCGGACACCCCCTAGTCCAGACTCCTCAAGAGTCCCTAACCTGGCTTCAATGACGATGAGTCCGGCGCGCATAATGTTCGGCATTGCAAGGCGGGTTCCTTATCCGAATAATCCATAGAAGATTGTGAACACCAGGATAGTGTCCGACTCTGCAAAATAAATTCCACACTCCACCGTAGAGAGAATATGATGTACACAAGTTCAATCTGCCGATGTATCTTGTAGCGTGACGTCACGCCACTACCAAGCCTTTACTTGAATCGTTTTTTATTATACCACCTCAGCGCGTTTAGCGAAGCGGTTTCCTTGGCACGTCTTATCGAAGCAGAGATCGTGTTCCCCTTATTCCGGGATCCTCATCAATACGGACGTGAGTAACCCAACCGCGCCCGCCGGCACGCCCCCTCTATCGAAGGTGAGTCCTGAACGGTCACGGAGACGGCTCTTGGTATTCTCCCTCTTTACAATAGGACCAAGGCTCGTTTCTTTTCTTCAATCCTCCATCGAATCTTCTCCTCGCTCCAAGTTCCAACACCCAGAGCCCCAGATTCGTGTGCCTCGGACCTTCAACAATGTCCGGTACCGACCTTCAGGGCCGGTGGATGCCCTCCTCTGTCACGGAGGAGGACGTGCTAAAGCTGTGTGAGGCCAAGTACCTGTCTTACGAGATTTCGCACAGGTTGCCCGCCGAAGGGCAGGCCATCCCTACCCCCGAGCCCGGCGAGTTCTTCGTCTTTGTGTCCCACCTCCGTCGGGGTTTAGGCTTCCCGATGGATCCTTTTGTGAGAGGGCTCATGTTTTACTATGGGTTGGAATTCCACGACTTGGCTCCGGAGTCCATCCTCCATATCTCCGCATTCATCGTCGTTTGCAAAGCCTTCCTCTGCGTCACCCCCCACTTCGGCCTGTGGCTGAAGACCTTCAATGTGGAGCCAAGATGATCGGGGCGCTAAGCGAGTCTTGGCGGGCAGCCAGAAGCAGGAGGGCCGATGCCCGTGGCCCGAGGGCTCCTTCCAAGAGGAGCTCACTTGTGGCAGCAGGAGGGTTCTATATCATCGCTCCGGCGGCAAGCAGCAGAAGCCGCCGCCCGTATTCCGCTCGGGACCTCGTCGATGGTTGATGTCGTGGGTCAACCAAGGGCTCAACTGGGGGCCGCCAAAAGATCTGCCCCTATTGCAGGGCCGGATTCGAGACCTCCAGGCGAGGGAGATCGATCTGGTCGTGGTGATGCAGGTTATGCTGATTAGGCGTCTCCTGCCCTGCAAACGCCGTCCTCTCCGGCTATGGGAGTTCAATTCGGAGGGACCACGGATTCTCCAACACTTTATGGGTACGACACTTGTGGAGATGTACAAGTTGTTCTTCGGACCACAAGCGGCGTGTCCGAAATTGACCGAGGATGCCGGCCTAAGCTGCAATCGCCCGGATACTCCAGTAAGTAGCCCAGTGTTCGGACGTACTATTTGTGTGCTTTTTTACAATTCGCCTTTTAATCCATTATCTTGCAACAGGAGTGGATAGCGGAAGCAAAGCTGATATGGTGTCCGGCCCCCCTCCCAGAGACCGCGCCGGATTCCGTGCTGGTCAGGATGTTGGAGGTTGCGCCTTCAGAAGAAGGCGAAGGGGAAAATAGAGGAGCTACCGCCTCGCCCAAGGGGGCGCTTGAAGAAGGGCGGATCAAGAATCCCTCCCTCTAGGGGGAGAAGAGGACCGCCTCCGAAGACCCGGAGGCCAAAGCCCTAAGCGGGGAAGAAATCTTCACCAGAGGGTCCTCAAGTCTGGGAGGTCCCGCCGCACAGCCTTCTCTAAAGAATCAGCCCTACAGCGAGCCGTGAGTAGAAAAGGGGGAGTTCATTAATAAGAAACATCCCTATTTGTGCTTCTGAGGATAACCGAAATTTTTACCTTGTAGTTCGGATCTGCAACCTTCTCGATGAGCTCGTCTTAGGGGATCTTCGTCCGGAGATGATGGAGAGCGAGACGCCTCCGCTCGCTGCTTGTGTCGGAGAGGGCGAACGAGCCTCAAGTGTCGCCACGGAGGTATCTCGAACCGGCGGAGCCGAAGAGTTCGGCACCGACTAGTGTTCGGTGGGGAGCCAAGGATCTGCTTGAGAGGGCGCCCATCTCAAAAGATCACGTGCATTGATGAATATGGTGATTAGAAGGATTTCGTCACGCGGCGGATTGCATAATGCCGCCGAGGAGTTTGCTGGCGGGTTTGAGGTATGTAAAATGACACTCCTTTTGACAGCTTTGCACATAAAGTGCGCCTCAGATAGATAGTAGCCCCGAGACTCGTAGGTTGTCGAAAGCGATCGCGTCGAGGATCAAAATCTCGTATTGAGTGTCACCTTTCCTATGAAGGTGGCGGATAGTCCGGGGGCTAGCCGGACTGATGGAGTTGTTGAATTAATGCGGCAACTCGATGTTGCGGATGCGGACATCGCGCTAGTCAACAAGCGACTTGACAAGTGGCAAGGTAAATTGTTTCTCCGCAGTCACCTATTAAGGGAGCCAAAGCCCACCTCTTACAATATTTATGCTTGGCGCAGATGGTATTGCTGCTATGGAGAGCCTTCGGGCAGAACTTGCTCAAGCCAAGGAGCAAGCCAGAAGGAGTGATCCGGCTACCTCGAGGGCGTCCGAGGAGTTAGAAGCCGAAAGGGCTGCACACTGCCGAAGCAGGGAAGAGATGGCCGAATTGGCCGTTAAATTAAAGCATGCTACCGACCGCAATGAGGCTCTTAAAAAAGAGCACCTATCGGAGCGAGAAGACCTGGGGAAGGCCACCGCTGTCGGTGTACTAAAGTAGGGGGTACCTTAGTACCCCGAACTTGTGCACGGGCAGTCGCAGCGCCCCGCGGCAAGGCTTGCCGGGCGCCCGCCAAAACCCTCCGTCATTTCCTGTCACTGCAATTCAAGAACAAAGTATCAACTGAGAAAGCAAAGGCCCCGGCAAGAAGAGCTTGCTGGGAAGGCCAACCGAGGCGTTTCCAGAAGACTTGCCGCGACGCCCCGAGCGTCCCGGCAAGGCCCGACGGCCGGCATGCTTGCCGGCACAACAAGAGAAGAGCCGCGGCAAGGCACTTGCCGCGGCAAGGCTGCCACCCAAACTCCAGCGCATCCAGCGACGTGTCACCCCAAGGCCATCCCAGGGGCACGTGGCGAGGCGCTGCGCAGCCATGCGGAGAAAGGTGGCATGCGAAGCTGACAGAGACGCCATCGTGGCAACCGGTGGCTCACCTAACGGTCGTTTTCTCCGCACTGTTGGGGCGACCGGACGGGCATTAAATGCCCTTGTCCCCTGCTGTCAGAGTTAGGTAGGGGACACTGTTGGTCACTGTTGTACCAACCTGCGTTTTTACCTTTCTACCCCCTCTTCCTACGCTGCCACCTGTTGGTGCCCCCTTCAGACTATAAAAGGGAGGCCCATGCGCACGTAAAAGGGGTTCGGTCCATTCGACACACGCAACACCACCATACGCTCGCATTCGCGAGCAAGATCAAATACAAACACAAAGCAACAGTAGGAGTTTTATCTCTCCGGAGAGCTCCGAAGCTGGGTAAAATCGCTTTGTCTCCCCTGGCCCGACCTCGACCGCTCACAGACGCCCTCCTCTCCTTGCCGGACTAGAAGGGGCCTCCTGCCCCATAGGTGCTCGTGGCTGCACAGAGACGCCCCGACATCTTTGGCGCGCCAGGTAGGGGCTGCGTCGAGGTCGTGAGCATCTGATCCGGTCTCCGCGCGTGCTACATCAACGCCTTCATCGACATGCCACGGAAGAAGAAGCCTTCGGAAGTGGCCGCTCCGTCTATATCGATTCTACCACCACCGCCGAGCAAGCAGCGGTGGAGTGGACGCCAGGCGGAGAGCGGGCGCCGACGGTGGGGCGCCGCCGCCACCAGATCCAAGAACAAGGCTCGCAAGCATCGGGCGACTATGCAGACGCCGCACCCTTCCTGTGAGGTGCAAGGTCAATAACGCCCGGTGCTCCTAGCACCGTGCTTGCATTGGAGCAAGCCAAGCTGGTGGGTCACGGACGCTCGAGGTCAAGATGCACGCCAAAGATGTCGGGCGCGAGTGAGGTACGGTCGCCCGGACGGGGTGTTGCTCCTCCCAATCCAGTTGGGAGTCCGAGCACATCCCGCTCCTCGCGCCGCTCGTCACCACTGCCACCCACGACAGCATAGGAAGCGCTAGCCCGAGCCCAGCTGCTTCTAGATTACCCTCCGGCACCACACAAGATTGATGACTGGAGGATGACCATTTACAGCCTCAACGGCTTCGCCAACGGCGACAAGCCCCGGCGACCGAGCGCGTTGAAGCCCCGGCAAGGCGCCCAGGCGCAGGCCGACGCCGACAAGACCGCTGGGGGTGCCACCTCCGTGCACTCCCAGCCCCGAGGGCCAAGATCGCCAGCTCGCCGGGCCAACCCCGACGCCGACTCTACTGCGTTGTCGGACCCGCGAACTCGCCGTGATCAACGCCACGTTCTCCAAGAACGGCGGCACGAAGACGCCCGCACTCGCATCGAGCGCAGAAGGGAAGCGCGACGTCAATCTGACCAGCGCGCTGGCCCACTATCGATGTGCATGCACCGGCGAACCAGCGACTTGTCAGACGCTGCAGGTTGCCCTGCTTCACCCGTGAGCTGCGTCAAGTTCAGTGGCCCAAGACCAAGAACTTCAAGTCCGACGTGCCCGAGAAGTATGATGGCAGGATACATCCGTCAGAGTTCCTCGGCATCTACACCATCGCGGTGCAGGCGGCCGGAGGGCGCGACGAGAAGATCCTCGCCAACTACTTCCCGCTGGTGCTCAAGCCCAACGTCAGAGCTTGGCTCATGCACTTACCGGACGGCTCCATCTCTTCATGGGTGGACCTGTGTCATCAGTTTGTCAGCGCCTTCACAGGCGGCCACAAACCCCATGGCCAGGAGAGCGATCTGCATTTGCTCGCCCGTATGAGGGAGAGCCCTGCGCAAGTACATACTGAGTTTCAGCCAGTGCGCGCAACATCCTGCGCCCACCCTGCCGCGGTTATCAGTGCATTCCACCAGAACGTGCGTAACCGCAGGATGAGGGAGGAGATGGCGATGTGCAAAATTAGAGATGTCAGCGAGCTTTATGCTCTGGCCGACAAGTGTGCATGGGCTGAGGAGGGGAGGAAGATCCCCGGAGAGATCGCAGGAGCAGAAGGATCTGACAGTGAGGATGCCACCCCGGCAAGGAAGAACCGGAGGCGGAACAACAGGAAGAGAAAAGCTAAGGATGTGCTAGCTGTCGAGCATTCCGGCAACGGAGGCGGCTCCGACAAAGCCAAGGCTGATGACTCCGGCGAGGCCGTGGTTGCCGCCGACAAGCAGGATGGCTCCGGCAAGCGATATTGCATGATCCACCGCACCAAGGGCCATGATCTCCAAACCTGCAAGAAAGTCGAGCAAATGGCGGAGCTACAGAAAGCCGAGTACGAGCGCTGCGATAAGGAGAGAGCCCAGGGAGGTGGCGGTGGATCCGGCAAGAAGCTTCCCGCTCGGGGAGGGCACCGCGGCAAGGCCAAGCCACGGCAAGGAGAAAGGCCTCCCCGTGGCCGCGACAAGGATGAAGATGAAGATGAGGATGATGAAATGGAGGAAGACGAGATTGATGACCAAGAGTTTCAGAAGGCAACAGAGGTGTTGTGCCTCGACGGCGGTGCATCCCTGCACACCTCGCACCGCCAACTCAAGCGATGGTGCGAAGTGAACGCAGCGGAGCCGTCCGTCCGAGTCGCGAAGCCTCTGAAGTGGTCCGCACGCCCATCGCCTTCGACGTTGAGGATCACCCCGATCGCATCACTGCGGTCGGGTGCTTGCCGATGTTGGTCTCACCAACAAATCCGCAACCTCAAGGTCACGAAGATGTTGGTTGACGGCGGGGCCGGCCTGAACCTGATTTCCTCCGCGGTGCTCAAGAAGCTCCAGATCCCGACAATGAGCTCAAGAAACTGGTACCTTTCAAGGGATAAATCCGGAAGGAGCAAGCGAAGGGAAGATCACACCGCCAAGAATGTTTGGCAGCGAGCTGAATTTCGTGACGAGAAAGTCACATTTGATGTTGCTGATATCCCATTGCCCTACAATGGGATACTAGGCCGTCCTGCGCTCGCCAAATTCATGGCAGCCTCACACCACGCCTACAACGTGTTCAAGATGCCTGGTCCAATAAGTGTCATTTCTGTCCAAGGTGACACGAAGGATGCACTTATCTGCACCGACAAGATCTACCGGGAAGCAGCAGCCGCAGCAGAGTGCAAGCCACTTGCCGCTGAAGCTCCCCGGGGGAAGAAGAAGGCCAAGGCCGGCAAGAATAGCTCTGGCGCCCACTCCGGCAAGCGCACCTCCTCGGAGCACTGCGCCGCCATCGAGAACGCACCATCGAGCTCCACCGGCAAGTGCAAGGAAGCAAAGGCAGACCAGCCCAAGACTAAGCCCGCCAAGGACAGCTCTGGCGCCCACTCCGGCAAGCGCACCTCTCCGGAGCGCTATGCCGCCGTTGAGGACGCGCCATCGAGCTCCACCAGCAAATAGATCAAAGAGAGCAGTCAGTTTCAAACTTTTTGAGTCGTATTCCTTGAAAGTCCATACCTTGTACGGAAAACCTGTGCGCAAAGGGGACGAATCGTGGCTAAGTTGCGCCCTTGATCTGTTTCGAGTCCACTCAACAATGAAAGCGCGTTGCAACTAGCCCGAGGAGTTTTTCCTGCCGGAGGCAACACCGCCAGCAGGCTGCTGATGTTCCGCACTCAGCAAGTGTGTTTGTGCCGGCGGGGTCCCTGGAAGCGTGAGGGAGAAAGCGTACAAGGGAGGAGATCTAGGGAGGAGTGCGGCCCCGCCGAAGCACAGAAGATGAAAAAGCTAAGTTGCCCAAGTTTGAGTGCAGAGCATTTTCAGTTTTAAATTTCTATGTTATATTCCTTGAACGTTCGTCCCTTGTATGAAAAACCCGTGCGCGGAGGGACCGACTCGTGGTTAAGTTGTGCCCTTGCTTTGTTTCGAGTCCGCTCAACAATAAAAGTGCGCCTCAACTAACCCGACAAGGTTTCTTGCCAGAGACAACACCGCCGGCGGGCTGCTGATGTTCCACACTCAGCAAGTGTGTTAGCGCCGGCAAGTTTCGTAAAAGCGTAGGATAGGAGCATACAAGGGATGCAACGGGGTAGAGGATGTAACGTAGCAAGCCTTGCCGTGGGACGTCCTTTGTATGAGAAACTTGTGCGCGGAGGAGCCGACTCATGGCTAAGTTGCGCCCTTGATTTGTTTTCGAGTCCGCTCAAACGATGAAAGCGCGCTGCAACTAAGCCCGACAAGGTTTCTTGCCGGAGGCTACACCGCCAGCAGGCTGCTGATGTTCCGTACTCAGCAAGCGTGTATGCGCCGGCAAGTTCCCTAGAAGCGTAGAGTATAAACATACAAAGGATGAAACATAGCATTGCGTCGCCCAACACAAAGTTACGTTCCAAAAAAAAGAGAGTAACTTATTACAGCGCTGTCTAAATCGTTCTCATGACTGGAATAACAGCGACAAAGAAAAAAAAACAGAAGGGCCCGCCGGCACCTGAGCCCGGCAAACCAACATCGCCGGGGGCTGCGGGCACCAAGGTCCCTCCACGGCAAACTAGGGTCGCCGGGGGCTGCGATGCCAGCGGCAAGAGCAAAAGAAGAAGGGCACAAGCTCCCGTGGCCCGACAAGCCAGCATCGTCGGGGGCTGTGATGCCAGATAAGTTTTTCATCCCTCATCATGCATCCTCTTATGGACTGGGGAATGCGGGGCCGCGTCCTCGAACGAGTGTGTCTTGTATGGAAAAACCTGTGCGCGGAGGAGCCGGATCGCGGCTAAGTTGCGCCCTTGATTTGTTTTCTAGTCCGCTCAACAATGCAAGTGCGCTGCAACTAGCCCGACAAGGTTTCTTGTCGGAAACAGCACCGCCAGCAGGCTGCTGATGTTCCGCACTCAGCAAGTGTGCTTGCGCCGACAAGTTCCCTCGAAGCGTAGGGTGGAAACATACAAGGCACAGGATCAAGTAAAGGACGTAACCCGGCAAGCATTCCCCTCTTTTTCATTAAAAAACATCCCATTCCAATACAAGTCCATAGAGGATGAAAAACATGAAAGAGAGGATTACAAGTTTTAAAAGCAGCTAAGGCCCGAAAGCTTACAAACTAAAAAGATAAGATGCCCGTAATCCCTCTCCTGTTTCTCTCTCCAGGAGGTAGGTCAAGGAGGCCCCGGTGAGAGAAGTTTGCCAGGAAGGGCAAAAGAGGCGCCTAGGTGAACTACGGGCGCCAGAAGACACCAAGAGAACACCCCAGGGGCCGGCCAGGAGCTTGGCGGAGACGGAGGCGCCGGAAGCAGAGCTCGAAGACGGGGCGGCAGGACGTCAGCACGCTGTCGAGGTGTCAGGACCCCGACTCAATGCCACATCGATCTAGCATGTAACACCTCATATCACTTTGCGGCCTCACGCACGGTATCCCCACGGGTGTCGCCTTACCTTTGCCCGGGACCGCTTATGCCTTTTGGCACACGTATATGATAGTTCGCTAGCATCCATATGATAAGGAGCCCGGCTGACATGGCTAGTCGTAAACCCAAAGTGGCACTAACTTACGAGGACAGCATACATGACCCAGAACGAACGTGTCGGCCATCGTGAAAGTGAATCCAGTCTGTAGCACTGGGCTAACAGACTCGGTGAACCGGCAGTAGCGGGCTAACAGACTCCGGTATTCATCGCGTGACATTTCCCGAAGGGATGTACACAGAACGAAGAAGGACACATGCCGCCAACCTCGTGTTCCGGAGCAAGGTAGCAAGCTACCATGGCTCAGTGGAAGCACTAGGAGACATTTCCCGGTAAGAGAGGCTACTAAGAATAAACAACTAGATAGTCAGATCCCACACATAGCAATACACATTACACGTACGCATAACATGCAAGTATGTGCTGTACAACATGGCATCACAGCATAACTCAACAACTCATATAGATAAAGGCTCAGAAGAGCCATCATAGCATTTATTGCAAACAGGGTCACAGGACCCATCATACGAGCATACAAGCAACAAGCGGAAGCATTACATGTCCGAGTACGTACATCTACAAATGAAAAAGGTCAAGAGCCCGACTATCTACAACATCCGATCAAGATCGTAGCTGAGGTACAAGCTACTCGTCAAGACCACGAGAACACTAGTAAGACCAAGTCTCCGCTGCAAAAACATAAATAAAGCACCATGAGTACAAAGGTACTCAAAGAAGACTTACATCATATCCTATCATACATGCATTTGTATCAAGAGGGTAATGTGGGGTTTAGTTGCAGACAAGCCAGCTTTGACTCTGTGGCTATCCTGTTCTACGACTACTGTGAACTTCTTTGAGGTGATATGGCGCACGAGTCCACTAATCACCACACAATACACTACTATGGATTCATCCCCGCCTCCCTACGAGAAGGCCATCCATAGTACTCACACTTTTCTTGAGCATTTTATTGTATCCACTTCAAGTTATCTATGTACCATGTAAGCATCCAAGAAGTCCATATCCATGACCCGCTATTCAATAGATCATGTTAACCTGCAGGGTGTACTTCTTCACACACGCTCTCGCCACTTACCGCCACGTACACATCATGTATCTCGGCAACCTTCAAGCGGAAGCTTTGGCGAGGGTGTCGGCCACGACCGACTAACCACACAAGACTCTAGCCCAGTGTTTATCGCCTATTCGGTTTCATCCGCAAGGAGATCCGCCGGGATGTCGCCACGGCCCCAAACGATGTGTGCAGGGTTCCCGAGCCCACCATCCGGTGCCACTCGGTACACCAGGCCACGTGTGCCTAGTCTGTCCTAAGCCCACCTGCCGGGTGCCACTTGGTAGAAAAATAGCACTACCTACAAACACCGAAACTAGTTGCGACTCACAGGCAGAGACCAAGTTGGTTAATAAGTCGAGAGAGTCAATTAAGGATCCCAATGTGTGGTAGTATCGAGTCATTGGACAACATACATAGAACTCAAGGCTTAAGGACGGTTCCAAAGGAGACAACCCACCATGTACTCCTACATGGCCTCTCACCGCTACCTTTACCAAATCGTGTTCACACGCTCACTCTCAAAGATCAAAACATAGAGCATTGTACTCCAATTCATTCCCAATGAATCAGACCGACACAACTCTAAGCAATAGCAGGCATAGCATGGTAGGAACACAACATGGCTCAATCAACTCCTACACATGCTAGTGGGTTTTAACTATTTATCGTGGTAATGACAGTCATGCAGAGGAATGGGTTCAACTACCGCAAACACAAAGTAGCGGATGAATCGTTGTTGTCCTAATGCAATAACCGAGAGCAGGAGCGAGAGAGTAGGATTGTATCGAATGAACAAGGGGTTTGCTTGCCTGGTAGATCAACAAGGAGGCACCGCTTCATAGACAGTACTCGAACGGTCTCCTGAGCAGACCTATCGAGAAGGAACGATGTCGGCAATCAATACCCAAACATATGCAACAATATGATGCATGAACATGGCATGAAGATGTGATGCTATTTGAGCTAATGCAACTAGTATTCATTTGGTTTGAAGTCCATTTGAACCCTAAGCTCAAATGCAATTCTAATTTAAGTCTCTTAATATGCCATAATGTGTTTCCTCATATTCAGCATGTATAAGTTGGTTTGTCATGCATAAAACTAGTA
Organism: Aegilops speltoides; assembly: GCA_021437245.1. Classification (NCBI taxonomy): domain Eukaryota; kingdom Viridiplantae; phylum Streptophyta; class Magnoliopsida; order Poales; family Poaceae; genus Aegilops; species Aegilops speltoides. The sequence goes on from CM038147.1 coordinate 421,665,978, forward strand.
CAGATGGAAAGATTGCATTTTTCTGATAATTTTCATATATAAATTATTTCAATCTGAGCTACGGTTGAATTTCTATGAATTTTGAAGTTTAAATCATTTTCTCGAATTTCTGATTTATTTTAATTCCGAAAATAGTTAATTGCGTCAGCATGACGTCAGCACTGCGTCATCAGTCAACCTGGGTCAAACCTGACGTGTGGGGTCCACACGTCAGTGACAGGGGGTTTAACAGGGTTAGTTTAATCCTAATTAAAAGGTTAGTGGCGCTGGGGCCCACTGTCAGTGACTATGGCTAATCTTAATTAAATTATCCCTAAACTTGTTTAATTAACGGGGCTGGCCCCATGCGTCAGTGACACATGGTGGTCAAACCCTGGTCAAACGGGGCTAACCCCACCAGCGACTTGACGCCGGCGAGGCCAGACGCGGCGGCGGGCTGCGGAAATCGCCCTCCGGCGACCAAACGCGTGGCGGAGACCACGCTGCGATGCCCGTGCTCGCGCAGATCCAATGGATCACGCGGGAGGCCGTGGGGTGGACGGAGGCGACGGCGGCATCGACCTCGGCGGCGGCCGGAGTTCGGCCGAGGAGGAGGTCGAGTCTGCGGGCTGCAGAACGCATGGCTCTTGCCTCCTAGGGCCTCTACGCGAGCTCACAAGGCCGTTGGGCATGGTGGGGTGGCCCTGGGGTCGCCGGAATGTCACCGGCGACGAGCTCGAGCGGAGGTGAGCTTCGTCTCGTGCAGTCAAGGGGGCTAGAGGGCGCAGAAGGCCAGGGGAGAAGGGGGAGAAGATGGCGGGGCTCACAGCGGGCTCGCAGGGTTGCTCGGTGTGGCCGGGAGCGCGCTAGAGACGGCGGAGCGGCGAAGACGATCTCCGGCGGCCGGAGGTGAAGAAGGCGACGATGGCGGCTCTCCAGGGCTTCCCGCGTCTTGCGGCTTGGCGGAGAGGACGAGGACGAGGGCGCGGAGCTCGGGGACGGCTCAGATGCTCTCAAGGGGCGCGGTGGCTACGGCTACGGCGAGCGGTGGCGACGGCAGCGTTCGGGCACGGTGGGAGAGAGAGAACCAGGGAAGGGGGAGGAGTGAGAGAGAGGGAGAGAGGTGCGGGGCGTCGCGTGGCGTCGTCCGGGCGTCCAGACGAGGAGGGAAGGGGCAGGCAGGCAGGGAGGGAGGTGGCGTGGCGCGGCGGAGCGCGTGCGCGTCGGGCACGAGCCCGTCGCCCTGTCGAGGACGAAGATGACAGAGGAGGGCGCCAGGTGGGCTGGGCCGGGCTGGCTGCTGCTGGGCTGCACAGGGAGGAGGCCCAGGTAAGATCCTCTTTTTATTTCTGTTTTCTGCTTTTGTTTTCTGACATTTGTTTGGTTTAAATAAAATACTAAACCATTTTATTTTCTTATGCCCATTTTTGCAGGAGCTAACTAGATTATACCAGAGCTCCTCAATAAATGACATAATTTTTGGACATATATTAATATATATAACTAATATATTTCCAATGCAAATATCTATGCATTAATTCCAAATGCCCAAAATAAATACTTAAGAGCTCTTAAAAATATTGGATTGATTTTTATCTCTGTCCAATATTTTCAGAGAGCAACATGAGCATTTTCTTGGACCCTTTTGGAGAAATTTTTATCCGGGTCATTTCGAAAATGATTTACGAGGGTTTTACAAATCCCCATTTCACATTTAAATGAAATTTAAACATGATGCACAAATGACTAGCTAGTCTAGGTCATACCGAACTAGGATGTGACAACTCGCCTCACTTGAAAAAATCTCGTCCCGAGATTCGGGGTCGACGGAAAGAAGGTGGGTACTCGATCGAAGACGATCTTCTCGCTCCCAAGTAGCTTCTCTCTCGGAATGATGAGACCATCAACCTTGAGAAACTTGATGTTATGACGTCGAGTGACACGCTCTGCTTGATCGAGAATGCGAACTGGATACTCTCGGTATGTGAGGTTATCTTGGAGATCAAGCGTTTCGTGGTCCACTCCGCGGATAGGATCCGAGAAGCAACGCCTGAGTTGAGAGACGGGAAGACATCATGAACTCGAGAAAGATGTGGGGTAGTTCCAATTGGTAGGCAACCTCTCCCGCTTAGCGAGAATGCGAAGAGGACCAATGTAACGAGGAGCCAACTTGCCCTTGATACCGAAACGATGGGTACCCTTCAAAGGAGTAACCCGAAGGTAAGCTTTGTCGCCAACCTCATAAGTCATATCCTTATGATGACGATCATACTGGCTCTTTTGACGAGACTGGGCTGTTTTCAAATTCTCACGAATGATGCGAACTTGCTCTTCCGCCTCCCGGATCATGTCCGTTCAAAGAATTGTCTTTCACCGTTTCACCAGTTCAACGGTGTTCGACATCTTCGTCCATAGAGAATCTCAAAAGGAGCTTTCTTGAGACTGGATTGATAGCTATTGTTATAAGCAAACTCGGCAAAAGGAAGACATTTCTCCCAATCCATACCGAATGAGATAACGCAAGCTCTAAGCATGTCTTCGAGAATTTGGTTGACCCGTTCCACCTGACCACTCGACTGAGGGTGGAAAGCGGTACTAAAGGAAAGATGGGTTCCCATGGCAGTTTGGAAACTCTCCCAGAAATGAGAAGTGAAAAGACTGCCACGGTCTGAATTGATCTCTAGTGGAACACCATGAAGTGATACTATTCGAGAAATATATAAGTCGACAGCTGACTAGCGGTGATACTCTCTAACAGGTAGGAAGTGAGCCACTTTGGAAAGACGATCAATGACTACGAAGATAGCGTTATTCCCTTTCTTGGTCCTGGGAAAGCCGGTGATGAAGTCCATACCAACTTTATCCCATTTCCACTCAGGAATAGCTAAAGGCTGAAGGGTGCCAGCAGGTCTTTGATGCTCTGCCTTAACGCGACGACAAACGTCACAATTAGCGATAAACTGAGCAATTTCTCTCTTCATCCTAGTCCACCAGAACCTCTGGCGTAGGTCCTGATACATCTTAGTACTACCGGGATGAATCGTGAGAGGAGATTCATGCGCCTCCTTAAGAATCAGTTGTCGAAGATGCTGCTTCTTGGGGACCACCAAACGGTTCTTGAAGAAAACAACACCTCGATCATCAACAGAGAAACTACCAGCAACTCCCTTCTTCATATTATCCTTGATTCGAGAGATACCCGTATCATACTGCTGGCTAGTTATGATCTGATCCTCAAGAGTAGGTTTCGCCACCAAGGTAGAGAGGAATCCATGAGGAGCAATGTGAAGGTTAAGCTTACAGAATTCCTCATGGAGAAGTGGTTGGCCCTGCCGCAACATGAGATTGTTGCAATAGGATTTACGGCTTAGAGCATCAGCCATGACATTGGCTTTGCCTGGGGTATAGGTAATCCCTAAGTCGTAATCTGAGATCAACTCCAACCAACGTCTTTGCCTAAGGTTCAGATCTGGTTGGGTGAAGATATACTTGAGACTCTGGTGGTCGGTGTAGATCTCGCAACGTTTACCCAGAAGGTAATGTCGCCAGGTCTTGAGTGCATAGACTACGGCTGCAAGCTCTAGATCATGTGTAGGATAATTCTCCTCATGTGGATGCAAGCTGCCGAGATGCATAGGCAATCACATGACGATCCTGCATAAGAATGCAACCTAGTCCTGTCGTGAGGCGTCGCATGAATAACAAAGTCTTTAGTGAAATCCGGTGGCACAAGTATGGGAGCGAAGTCAGCATCTTTTCGGTTCTGAAAACTGTACTCACACCGTGGGGACCACTCAAACTGTTTATCTTTCTTGAGAAGTTCCGTGAGGGGTTTGGCTACTTTGGAGAAGTTTTCAACAAAGCGGCGACAATAGCTGGCTAGACCAAGGAAACTCCTAACTTGTTTAACGGTTTCAGGTGGAGTCCAATCAAGAACGGCCTTAACTCTCTCGGGATTGACAGCAATGCCCTTACCAGAGATTACGTGGCCTAGGTAGGTCACTTCTGGCAACCAAAATTCACACTTGGAGAACTTGGCATAAAGGCGATGCTCTCTGAGTTTTTCTAACACAAGTCTAAGATGTTCGGCATGCTCTTGCTCGTTCTTCGAGTAAATAAGAATATCATCGAGGTAAACCACGACGAATTTATCTAAGTACTCCATAAAGATCGAGTTCATCAAGCGGGAGAATGTAGCTGGAGCGTTGGTTAGACCGAAGGACATGACGGTGTACTCGTATTGACCATAACGAGTGACAAAGGCTGTCTTGGGGATGTCCCCGTTTCTGATCTTGATTTGGTGGTAGCCTAACCTCAAATCCATCTTGGAGAAGACTGAGGATCCAGCGAGCTGATCATACAGGTCGTTGATCCTGGGGAGCGGATATTTGTTCTTTATCGTGACCAAATTAACGGGACGATAATCTACAACCATCCGGTCCGTACCATCCTTCTTCTTGACGAAGAGGACGGGCAAGCCCAAGGAGAAGAACTAGGACGGATGAAACCCTTTTGCAAGGACTCATCAAGTTGTTTCTTAAGCTCGGCTAGTTCTAAGGGTGCCATCTTGTAAGGTCTCCTAGAAATTGGAGCGGTTCTGGATAAGATCTATGACTTAACTCTACATCTCTGTCAGGTGGAACACCTGGCAGTTCCTCTGGAAAGACATCCGGAAAGTCACGGACTACCGGGATATCTTCAAGGTCTGGAAGAGGGCTGCCATTAAGTGAATAGAGTTGACGCTTTGCAACTCTGGTGGAGACAGTGACTATCTTGCCAGATGGGTGTGTAAGCTGAACAGATCTGGTGTAACAATCAATCTTGGCATGATGAGCTGTCATCCAGTCCATACCCAAGATGATGTTAATATTTGAGGACTTGAGGGCTACAAGTGATGCAAGAAATACAAGTCTATCAACAAGGATTTCATTACCATAGCTGATTCTGGTGGTTTGCCATCTAGACCCTGGGGTTTGGATTTCAAGCGGAGTTGGCATATCACAAAATGACATGTCGTGCAAACGAGCATAGCCTTCAGAAATTAAAGAATGAGATGCTCCAGTATCGAACAGAACCGATGCTGGATGACAATTGACAAGGAGTGTACCAAGAACGACATCCGGATCATCATGAGCGTCTTTAGCTGAGACGTGATGCACACGTCCACGTTCAGTGGGGGCTGACTTGACAATGATCATCTTGCGTGATGGCTTACCACGGCCAACAGACTTCTCAGGCGGGGGTGGAGCATAACTAGTCTGAGAGCAGTCACGTGCATAGTGTCCTGGCTTCCCGCATGTGAAGCAAGTCCCTGAAGTTGGACGTGGACCCGCACTGACAAGCGGTCTACCAGTAGGCCTGGGTGGAACATACGACTGAGCTGGGGGAGGCACCACATGAGATGGCCTTGGTGAATATCCGGGAGGAAGAGCGGAGTTTGGAACCCAAATCCGGCGCTTCTGAGAACTAGAACCGGAGGAAGATCCCAAATCACGGGTGTGTTTACGAGACTCCTCGTAAGTGAGCTGAGCTATCTCTGCATTGATGGCCTTGTTCACAAGAGCTTGAAATGTATCACAATGATGCAGGTGGAGATCACGACGCAACTTGGGGTTGAGACCCTTCCGGAACCTAGCTTGCTTCTTGGCGTCCGTGGACACCTCTTCTGTGGCATAGCGGGCGAGGTTCTCAAACTCTCTGCTATAAGCATCAACAGCCATCTTATTCTGGGTGAAACTACAGAACTCTTCTCTCTTGCGATCGATTAGGGCCTGAGGAATGTGTTGCTCGCGAAAAGCCTCAGTGAAAGCTCTCCAGGTAGGAATCTGGCCAGCTGGAAGCATAGCCTCATAGTTCTGCCACCAAAGACTAGCAGGACCTTCCAGGTGGTATGTGGCATAGGTGACCTTGTCATCTTCGCCACGTTCGCAGAACGGAGCTTGTGTGTGATACTACGGAGCTACCATCATACGAGCGGCTCGATGGAGTGATGAAAGGTAGGTGGGTGCAAGCGGATGAAGTCATGAATGGTTGCAGACCCTTTGAACCGATGTGCGGTGTTCTCCTCGATACGTGCCAACAAGCGGTTAGACTCACGCTTGTTCTTCTCCACCTCTAACATGAACTCTGTCAACGAAGGCTGGTCGGGAGGATCCTCATCCCTACCATCTCCGTGGTTCTGGCTACGAGCAACAGAACTTCGCTTAACTGATGACATCCTGAGAAACGAAACCAAGGACGGAATCAGCATCAACTATGGGCTATAGAATGTAGGACAAGGAAATTAGTATCTCTCGAACTCCTAGGGCAATTCCGGCAGCATAACGGCAGTAAAATGCTCAGAATGAGACATCCTACCAAAAATGGGGTAGTAACATACTCAACATCATCACTTAAGGTTCTGGGATAGTACTAAACAGGCTACACCGGAGGTACTCGAAAACTGGAATATGACTCTGACCAACCAATCCTATGGAACTACGGAGTAGTAACACGTGATCCTAATATACGGAAGAGATAGCCTAGTTCCTTAACCCCGTAGGAAAGATAGGATGACTCAGATCAGAAGGCCATGAGGTATAAGGAGTAAAAAGAGCCTTACGTTCCTTCCCACAATCAATTCCCTTACATAACTAAAGAATTTCCAGACTCAACTTCACCAGTTTGGCTTGGTAATCCTCTGAGCAACAAAGCTCGATACCAAAGCTGTCAGGACCCCGACTCAATGCCACATCGATCTAGCATGTAACACCTCATATCACTTTGCGGCCTCACGCACGGTATCCCCACGGGTGTCGCCTTACCTTTGCCCGGGACCGTTTGCGCCTTTTGGCACACGTATATGATAGTGTCGCTAGCATCCATATGATAAGGAGCCCGGCTGACATGGCTAGTCGTAAACCCAAAGTGGCACTAACTTACGAGGACAGGCATACATGACCCAAAGAACGAACGTGTCGGCCATCGGTGAGTGAATCCAGCTGTAGCATTGGGCTAACAGACTCGGTGAACCGGGCTGTAGCGGCTAACAGACTCGGTATTCATCGCGTGACATTTCCCGAAGGGACAGTACACAGAACGAAGAAGGACACATGCCGCCAACCTACGTGTTCCGGAGCAAGAGCAAGCTACCATGGCTCGAAGGAAGCACTAGGAGACATTTCCCGGTAAGAGAGGCTACTAAGAATAAACAACTAGATAGTCAGATCCCACACATAGCAATACACATTACACGTACGCATAACATGCAAGTATGTGCTGTACAACATGGCATCACAGCATAACTCAACAACTCATATAGATAAAGGCTCAGAAGAGCCATCATAGCATTTATTGCAAACAGGGGTCACAGGACCCATCATACAGAGCATACAAGCAACAAGCGGAAGCATTACATGTCTGAGTACAGACATCTACAAATGAAAAAGGTCAAGAGCCCGACTATCTACAACATCCGATCAAGATCGTAGCTGAGGTACAAGCTACTCGTGAAGTCCACGAGAACACTAGTAAGACCAAGTCTCCGCTGCAAAAACATAAATAAAGCACCATGAGTACAAAGGTACTCAGCAAGACTTACATCGATCCTATCATACATGCATTTGTATCAAGAGGGTAATGTGGGGTTTAGTTGCGACAAGCCAGCTTTGACTCTGTGGCTATCCTGTTTCTCGACTACGAGAACTTCTTTGAGGTGATATGGCGCACGAGTCCACTAATCACCACAATACACTACTATGGATTCATCCCGTCTCCCTACGAGAAGGCCATCCATAGTACTCACACTTTTCTTGAGCATTTTATTGTATCCACTTCAAGTTATCTATGTACCATGTAAGCATCCAAGAAGTCCATATCCATGCGACCCGGCTATTCAATAGATCATGTTAACCCCGCAGGGTGTACTTCTTCACACACGCTCTCGCCACTTACCGCCACGTACACATCATGTATCTCGGCAACCTTCAAGCGGAAGCTTTGGCGAGGGTGTCGGCCACGACCGACTAACCACACAAGACTCTAGCCCAGTTTTATCGCCTATTCGGTTTCATCCGCAAGGAGATCCGGCGGGGTGTCGCCACGGCCCCAAACGATGTGTGCAGGGTTCCCGAGCCCACCATCCGGTGCCACTCGGTACACCAGGCCACGTGTGCCTAGTCTGTCCCAAGCCCACCTGCGGGTGCCACTTGGTAGAAAAATAGCACTACCTACAAACACCGAAACTAGTTGCGACTCTGGACAGAGACCAAGTTGGTTAATAAGTCGAGAGAGTCAATTAAGGATCCCAATGTGTGGTAGTATCGAGTCATTGGACAACATACATAGAACTCAAGGCTTAAGGGCGGTTCCAAAGAGACAACCCACCATGTACTCCTACATGGCCTCTCACCGCTACCTTTACCAAATCGTGTTCACACGCTCACTCTCGACATCGTAACATAGAGCATTGTACTCCAATTCATTCCCGATGAATCAGACCTGACACAACTCTAAGCAATAGCAGGCATAGCATGGTAGGAACACAACATGGCTCAATCAACTCCTACACATGCTAGTGGGTTTTAACTATTTACTGTGGCAATGACAGGTCATGCAGAGGAATGGGTTCAACTACCGCAGCACAAAGTAGCAGATGAATCGTTGTTGTCCTAATGCAATAACTGAGAGCAGGAGCGAGAGAGTAGGATTGTATCGGAATGAACAAGGGGGTTTGCTTGCCTGGTAGATCAACAAGGGAGGCACTGCTTCATAGACAGGTACTCTGGAACGGTCTCCGGAGCAGGACCTATCGAGAAGGAACAGTGTCGGCAATCAATACCCAAACATATGCAACAATATGATGCATGAACATGGCATGAAGATGTGATGCTATTTGAGCTAATGCAACTAGTATTCATTTGGTTTGAAGTCCATTTGAACCCTAAGCTCAAATGCAATTCTAATTTAAGTCTCTTAATATGCCATAATGTGTTTCCTCATATTCAGCATGTATAAGTTGGTTTGTCATGCATAAAACTAGTACAGATGGAAAGATTGCATTTTTCTGATAATTTTTCATATATAAATTATTTCAATCTGAGCTACGGTTGAATTTCTATGAATTTTTGAAGTTTAAATCATTTTCGGAATTTCCGATTTATTTTAATTCCGAAAATAGTTAATTGCGTCGAGATGACGTCAAGATCGCATCATCAGTCAACCTGGGTCAAACCCGACGTGTGGGGTCCACACGCCGATGTGAGGGTTTAACAGGTTAGTTTAATCCTAATTAAAAGGTTAGTGGCGTTTGGGCCATCGTCGATGATCGTGGCTAATCTTAATTAAATTATCCCTAAACTTGTTTAATTAACGGGGCTGGCCCCACGCGTCAGTGACACATGGTGGTCAAACCCTGGTCAACCGGGGCTAACCCCACCGGCGACTTGACGCCGGGCGAGGCCAGACGCGGGCGGCGGTTGCGAAATCGCCTCCCGCGACCAAGCGCGGCGGAGACCACCTCGCGATGCCCGAGCTCGCGCGATCCAATGGATCACGCGGAGGCCGTGGGGTGGACGGAGGCGACGGCGGCATCGACCTCGGCGGCGGGAGTTCGCCGAGGAGGAGGTCGAGTCTGCGGGCTGCAGAACGCATGGCTCTTGCCTCCTAGGGCCTCTCTGCGAGCTCACAAGGCCGTTGGGCATGGTGGGGTGGCCACAGGGTCGCCGGAATGTCACCGGCGACGAGCTCGAGCGGAGGTGAGCTTGGCTCGTCTTGATGAAGGGGGCTAGAGGGCGCAAGGCCGGGGAGAAGGGGAGAAGATGGCGGGGCTCACGGCGGGCTCGCGAGGGTTGCTCGGTGTGGCCGGAGCGCGCTAGAGGCAGCGGAGCGGCGAAGACGATCTCCGGCGGCGGAGGTGAAGAAGGCGACGATGGCGGCTCTCCGTGGCTTCCCTGTCTTGCGGCTTAGCGGAGAGGACGAGGACGACGGCGCGGAGCTCGGGACGGCTCAGATGCTCTCAAGGGGCGCGGTGGCTACGGCTCGGCGGCGGTGGCGGCAGCAGCGTTCGGGCACGGTGGGAGAGAGAGAACCAGGAAGGGGAGGAGAGAGAGAGGGAGAGAGGTGCGGGCGTCACGTGGCGTCGTCCCGGGCGTCGAGACGAGGAGGAAGGGGCAGGCAGGAGGAGGAGGTGGCGTGGCGCGGTGGAAGCGTCTTGGCGTCGAACCACGCCCTGCCTCCTGTCGAGGACGAAGACGACAGAGGAGGGCGCCAGGTGGGCTGGGCCGGGCTGGCTGCTGCTGGGCTGCACAGGGAGGAGGCCCAGGTAAGATCCTCTTTTTATTTCTGTTTTCTGCTTTTGTTTTCTGACATTTGTTTGGTTTAAATAAAATACTAAACCATTTTCTTTTCTTATGCCCATTTTTGCAGGAGCTAACTAGATTATACCAGAGCTCCTCAATAAATGACATAATTTTTGGACATATATTAATATATATAACTAATATATTTCCAATGCAAATATCTATGCATTAATTCCAAATGCCCAAAATAAATACTTAAGAGCTCTTAAAAATATTGGATTGATTTTTATCTCTGTCCAATATTTTCAGAGAGCAACATGAGCATTTTCTTGGACCCTTTTGGAGAAATTTTTATCTGGGTCATTTCTAGAAATGATTTCTGAGGGTTTTACAAATCCCCATTTCACATTTAAATGAAATTTAAACATGATGCACAAATGACTAGCTAGTCTAGGTCATACCAGAACTAGGGATGTGACACGAGGGCACCTCGCCCTCGTACACCGATTTGACGGCCTTGCCGCCACCCCTCTTCCTCTTCTGCAGCCTCCCTACGCCAGCCGCCCAAGGAGACGGCCCCGGGGAGTTCAGAAGGCCGGCGACCTGGATGATGGGGTCGCCGGTGGCGCGCGAGGCGACGACCGACGCCTAGTCGGACTCACCACCGCCGTCGTCGTCGCTGTCGCTCCCCTCCTCGTCACTCTCGCTCGAGGGGGAGTCTTCGCTATCGGAGGAGCTGTCCACGCAGCATCTCGCCCGGGTGCCGGAGTCCCCGAAGACCTTGACGGCGAGAAGGTCGCCCTCCATTAACTTAAAATGGAGGGTGAACCCCGCCATCAAGCTGTGGATGCGAGCGAATGTCTTCCACCCTCGATCAAAGTACATCACGCCGGGGCTGGGGATATGACACTAACTCGAGTGCCGCTGATCCCGCAGCCCCGCATGCGCAACTCCAACATCTCGGGCGGGTCCGGTTCCATCGCGCTCGCAAACGGAGCCGGAAGCCGGAGGCGACGAATATGTGCTCGGCGCAGCTTGATGAAGAACTCCCACGGATCGTCCCCGGTGTGGACCGCCTCGAGGAGAGGAGCTGCCGGCGGAGGCGAGGGTGGCGCACCGCCCCGGCCGCCTCTTCCCCGAGCACTCCGACCACGTCCTCGACCTCGCCCATGGCCTCGCCTCCCTCTCCCCTCGTGGCTGGCTCCGCCACCGCAGCGCGGGTAGGGAGAGCGCGTTACTGTAGCGACCCTCGCCGCCACCGATGAAGGACCAGGTTCCCTCCTCCATGGCAAAGGGAGGAAGAGTAGCGGTTGAAGCAAGGAGAAGATGAGGAAGTGCGGGATTTTGCTCCCCTTCCGCCCCTTTTTAAGGAGCGAGGTGGGGGCTCGGCCGCCCCTCTCAGCCAATCGGAGCGCAGGGAGGACAGAGGAGCGGGGCCGGCCCACCACCTCCGCCCGTGACGGCTCGATTTCCCACCTTCGCCGCCCACAACCCCACGCGCATGGGAGCCGCGTGGCGGGGAGGTGAAGCCGGGGTGACAGATGAAGTGACCTCACCCTGCCCCGTGATCAAAGGGGTGGATGCCCTGAAAATCGCGCGCACTACCCACGCCTCCCACGACGCTGCAATCGACGCGTGCCGTTGCGGAAGGACGCGGTGGAGGTGGAGGGGGTTGTGCGTGGCCCTGTGGCGCGTGCGTTCGAAAGACGTTTTGGGCCCGCCCAACAACGCTTCGGCACCGTGTATGGCCCAGCCCGGGGCTCTGCCGGTGTACTAAAGTAGGGGTACCTTAGTACCCGAACTTGTCTGCACGGGATCCTGGCGCCCAGCGGCAAGGCTTGCGGGCGCCCGCCAAAACCCTCCGTCATTTCTGTCACTGCTGCTCAAGAACAAAGTATCAATCGAGAAAACAAAGGCCCCGCAAGAAGAGCTTGCCGGAAGGCCAACCGAGGCGTTTCGAAGACTTGCCGTGGCGCCCGGCGTCCGGCAAGCAGCCCGGCGGCCGCAAGCTTGCCGCACAACAAGAGAAGAGCGCGGCAAGGCACTTGCCGCGCAAGGCTGCCACCCAAACTCCAGCGCATCCAGCGACGTGTCACCCCAAGGCCATCCCAGGGCACGTGGCGGCGCCACGCAGCCATGCGAGAACAGGTGGCATCGGAGCTGACAGAGACGCCATCGTGGCAACCGTGGCTCACCTAACGATCGTTTCTCCGCCTTTGTTGGGGGCGACCGGACGGGCATTAAATGCCCTTGTCCCCTCGCCGTCGAGTTAGGTAGGGACATCGTTGGTCATTGTTGTACCAACCTGCATTTTACCTTTCTACCCCCTCTTTCTACGCTGCCACCTGTTGGTGCCCCCTTCAGACTATAAAAGGGAGGCCCATGCGCATGTAAAAGGGGTTCGGTCCATTCGACACACGCAACACCACCATACGCTCGCATTCGCGAGCAAGATCAAATACAAACACAAAGCAACAGAGGAGTTTTATCTCTCCGAGAGCTCGGCTGGGTAAAATCGCCCGTCTCCCCCGCGCGCCCGACCTCGATCTGCTCTGCGCACGCCCTCCGCTCCCTTGCCGGACTAGAAGGGGCCTCCTGCCCCATAGGTGCTCGTGGCCACACAGAGACGCCCCGACAACCGCCGAAGCCAAGGATGCCCGTTCTGCAATGCGGGCTATAAAGGAGGAGCTTCGTCAAGCCAGAGACATTGTGGCTGGCAAGCCTTTTCTGCTACACCACAGGTTTACGGATCCAAAGTATGCCCAATTTGGCCAGTTGTGGGGTCCGGAGGATCCATATATGGACTTAGCGGCGAAAAGGCGGATGCCGCAGTGCACTCCAAGTCGATGGATCACAAGACGGAAGAGCTATTTTGGTCTCAATTCCATAGTCCGGATCATTCACTTCCGCTGACCGATCGGTTGGCCGAATGGGCTGAGCTGAATAGGTTGTCCGGACTTGCCATGACGGATATCTTGACTCATGTCTGGCCAGAGAGGCCCAAGCCGACGAGCTATTTTGGCTTATTGCAGCAGTTTCTTGGGGCGGTGCCGCATATCAAGGTGATGAAGCGGTCGGCCTGCATAGAGGGTGCACGGATGGCCCTTGCCCGTGTGAAGACACATTGGACAGAGATGGATGCCACCGCTGTTGCAACCCAGGGTTCGGACGAAAGCCAGTTACCCGCCGAGCACTATTTTGGGGAAGTTATGCGTGGTGCTCGTGTAATAGAGTCGCAGTGCTCGAAAAATGTCAGGTTCGAATGAACATTTTATTTTGTAAAACAATGGTTATGATGTAATCGCTTTTTATACTTGTGCGTTCAAGTATTGGAATATCTCCTATGCGGCCGTTTATGTATACGTGTGTATAACCTGAAAGATGGCAGTGGTCGGTTTCAGCCCCCACGCACAAGGTGCGGGGGTGTTCGCAAAAAATAGCGCATTTTCACACTTAATCCGACGTCTCGGTCCAGTTAAGGAGGTGGTAGCGTAGCAAACGAGGCAACCGGACTATGATGCTTTATCACTTTCACTTAGCCATTGGAGTTCGAGGGTGGGACTATGATATAGCTCCTGGGAGCACCGCGCTCTCCGAATTCGGGGCGCGTGTGTGCCTGACCGGGAAACGGTCCTTCGTCAAAGCGGAGGAATTCTAAACATTCCGGTGGTCGATCGAGTGGTTGACCAGTCTCTCGCCAGTATCATGACGATCGGTTTTGGCTTTCTCTCTTGAGGTGCTCACCTGCCGAACTGGGGCACAATCGCAGAGTTCTCCTGGTGCGCGTTAACCGATGATACGGAACGTAAGGCAGCAAAACACAAGAGCCGGGCAAACCCAACATTTGACCAAAGACATGATTCGAGCTGATGCATATAAGGCCTAATCTCGAGGCGCCGAACACTCCCTAAGGTGTTCGGTCTTTATAATAATGGGCGAATAATGCCCTAAGCCCCTAGTGTCGAGTGCAGGCGAGATCCTCTGACGCGGCCGATGCCAAAATGTCGATCTCCACTCTGGTTATAATGAAAACCAGGGATTATAGCAACAAGAGACAGAAAAAAGGTTTACGCAGGTCTTAATCTGAAAATAATCCTTGCGATGGGTCCCTCTTGCGTCTGCGCCTGTGTCTCCGTTGTGCCGTTATCCTGGACGGGTATGCACGTTGTTCATCTGTAAAAAGAGAGGAACATAGTTTGAAAGGAAATCGTGCGAAAAAGTGCATGAAAAATATTAGTAAATGAATACAGCGGAGTCTATATTAGCTCATTATTGCTTATACGCACAGCCCCTTGTGAAGGGGTGTGCGGCTAGGGAGCCCCTAGCTTATTTATACCGGACTCGCCTAGCCGTGTCCGGGGTCTTTGATTGACCCTCTTAATGAAATGATGCCACGTGGACCGGGCATTTTAAGTGTAAGAGACGCGTAATGCGGTATGGCGTTAAAGCGGACAGAAGCTTCACGTCCCAATAGTGCTTGATAGCTACTTTTGAATGGGGCGATATGAAAGATTAGCTTTTCGCGTCGGAAGTTGTTCGGTGACCCGAACACAACTTCTAGTAATAAGGAGCCTGTGCAATTGGCGTAAGGACCTGGCGTCACTCCTTTAAAGGAAGTGCGGCTATGTCGAATTGCAGTAAGGTCTATCCCCGACTTGCGGATTGTGTTCGGATATAGCAGGTTTAAATCGCTGCCGCCGTTCATTAGGACTTGTTTAAATTGTAGTCCGTCGATGATAGGATCCAATATTAGAGCAGTCCATCCTGCATTTCGAACAATTCTGGAATAATCCAGGTGGTCAAAGGTGATTGGTTTGGACATCCAATCTCGAGGTTCCGCTGGGGTGGACCGTGCGAGACCCGTCTTAGCGGGTGCCGCATTGTTTTTACGTATTATCACATGAAGTGAGTTTACTGCTTTGACTTCTTGTGGGAAAGTCTTGTGTTTTCCGGTGCCCTGCTGGTGGGGATCGTCGTAGTCTTCGCTTGGTGCGTCAAGCCCCTTGTGTTCGGCGTTGAGTCGGCCGGACTGTTTGAAAACCCAACAATCTCGGTGGGTGTGATTTGCAGGCCTTCTGGAGGTACTGTGGATTTGACATATCTGGTCCAAAATTTTGTTTAAGTAGGATAGCTCGTCACTGTTGTCCTTAAGAGGCAGTGTTTTGTTGTTTGGCCGCGAGCTTTTGAATCCGGCATTGACCGCCGTGTTCTTTGGGCTTTTCTCTTTATTCGGCGCTGATCTTTTCTGCTGCCGTGATTTTCCGTTCCATCTCTGATTTGGATGTACTTGGGTCATCGGTGCTGCATCTTGCTAGCCAGCTGTACTCCCTAGCAAGCGGGTCATGAGGCTTGTTAGCGCGGACATTGTCCTTAGCTTCTCTTGGCGAGGTGTCTGGCGAGCCATTCGTCTCGGACATTGTGTTTAAAAGATGCTAAGGCTTCGCGTCCGGACGATCGACTATTTGGTTCTTTTAGTAAGGAACCTATTCCAATTTCTTGTGACTCTCCGGGCTGTTGAGTTATATGACTTAGATCGTCTCAGATTCGGAGGTCGGACATAAGTCCCTTGAAAATTTGCTCTAAACGTCCTCAAGCTCTTCCCAACTTCCAACAAGTGTTTTCTCGGGAGGCTTTTGAGCCAATGACGGGCTGGCCCTTTGAGCTTGAGGGTAAATATTTTATGGCGTGGAGATCATCTCCTCTAGCCATGTGTATGTGTAGTATATAATCCTCTATCCAGACTCTGAGGTCATTGTTCCGTCGTAAGCCTCTATGTTTATGGGTTTAAACCCTGCTGGGAATTCATGATCCAGCACCTCATTGGTGAAACATATTGGGTGTGCGACGCCCCTGTATTTGGGTGTACCGCTGTCTTCGAACACTTGGCGTGTTGTGTTGCTTCCTGGGCCCCTCTTTTTTGGCCCGTAGATGGACCTGGCTGGGCCATCTGTTTTCCCAGGAGCATGAGTCGGCTTGTGTGCGGTGCCGCTTGTAGTTTTTGGTCTATCATCTGGCCGTCTATCCGGCCAGGCGGCCTCTTTGTTTTTTGACTGCGGGGGCTCTATGGCTTCCTCGTCAAATTCTGGCAGCAGCTTGCGCTTCGGGTAGCTCTTTGATTGGTGGCCATTGCCGTATTTGTCTGCGGTTTTGAGCACTTTGCTCCACCTCATTCTGAGTATGTCTTCCGCTATTTTGAGCTTCCGTTTTTGCTTCTTCAGACTTCTTGCAGTGGTGATGAGTCTTTTGCGAAGGCTCTTATTCTCCGATGGTGTGTCCGGCGTGAGGTCGTCTGGACTGTTGGTTTCGCCGGGCATTGATTGATTATCCGATTCGTCCTGTTCGGATGGTTGCTTGGCTGCATGTTCGCTGCCCACTTTGGTTTGCCTGCTCTATTGCTGGGTCATTAGGAGCGCTGTTGTTGTCGAGGCGGGACTTAGGGCGGCGTCTGCGTCGCCGTTTTGGTTGTTTATCGGCGGGATTATCCTTTGCCGCGCCCCGTTGGTCCTCGTTATCGCTTCCTTTTGGGGTATCCACCATATATACATCATGTGACGAGGTGGTCTTCCAGTGCCCTGTAGGCACTGGTTCTTGTTCGTTTCTGGCATCATCGTCCATACCGTCGATGTCTTCGGAGTCATAGTCTAGCATGTCGGTTAGATCGTCGACAGTGGCTACAAAGTGGGTGGTGGCTGGGCTTTGAATTTCTTCGTCGTCCGCATCCCAACCATCCTGGCCATAATCCGGCCAGGGCTCTCCGGATAGCGAGAGATGCTTCAGCGAATTTAAGATGTCCCCAAAGGGTGAGTGCTGAAAGATGTCAGCAGCGGTGAACTCCATGATCGGCGCCCAATCGAATTCGATTGTCAGGGGCGCAGGAGGTTCGGAGTCCGGCAGGGAGTCCGGCACCTCGGAGTCACGAGTTTTATAGGGGACAAGGCCAGTGTTCGGCTCCATCGTCGTGGAAGTTGCAGCTCCCGAGGAGGTGTCCAGCCACCCGTCCTCGAGCTGCGCGATCGGCTCCGGACTATGGGTCCGAGCGGATTCGTGTGCGGCCTCCAAGGCGCTGTCTGGCAGCAAAGTTAGATCATGCCCATCGTGGCAGTGCGGCACGCACGGCTGTGGCTCGGATCCGTCGAAGATCAGGTCTCCGCAGATATCCGCCATGAAGTTTAGGCTTCCAAATCTGACCTGACGGCCAGGGGCGTAGCTTTCGATCTGCTCCATATGGCCAAGTGAATTGGCCCGCAGTGCGAAGCCGCCGAATACGAAGATCTGTCCGGGGAGAAAAATCTCACCCTGGACGGCGTTGTTGTTGATTGAAGAAGCCATCGAGCCTATCGGTGACGACACAGAGGAACTCTCAATGAAAGCACCAATGTCGGTGTCAAAACCGGCGGATCTCGGGTAGGGTGTCCCGAACTGTGCGTCTAGGCGGATGGTAACAGGAGACAAGGGACACGATGTTTTTACGCAGGTTCGGGCCCTCTCGATGGAGGTAAAACCCTACTCCTGCTTGATTGATATTGATGATATGGGTAGTACAAGAGTGGATCTACCACGAGATCAAGGAGGCTAAACCCTAGAAGCTAGCCTATGGTATGATTGTTGTAATGGTTGTTGTGTCCTACGGACTAAAACCCTCCGGTTTATATAGACACCGGAGCGGGCTAGGGTTACACAGAGTCGGTTACAATGGTAGGAGATCTACATATCCGTATCACCAAGCTTGCCTTCCACACCAAGGAAAGTCCCATCCGGACACGGGACGGAGTCTTCAATCTTGTATCTTCGTAGTCTTGGAGTCCGGCGGACGATGATAGTCCGGCTGTCCGGACACCCCCTAGTCCAGGACTCCCTCACCCACCGAACCCCGTCCCAAGAACCTTAAGGTATAATTTACTTACTCCACATGCATTGCTCTAGCTGCATGTATACCATGAATCTAGGACGTGGTTCAAAGAGGAAAGGAGTGGGGGAAAGTAGTGGGAAATGTTGTATATAGCATGAATCTAGGACGTCGTTCGAAGAGGAAATGAAGGGGGAAAGTTGTATAGCATGAATCTAGGACGTGGTTCAAAGAGGAAAGTTATGGGGGAAAGTAGTGGGGAAAGTTGTATTGCATAAATCTAGGACGTTGTTCAAAGAGGAAAGGAAGGGGCGAAAGTACTAGTACAGATTGGCTATCCAGCACCTACGTTGGTCGAAAAGGGAAAACAATGACAAATGCAGTACGCAACAAACTGATCTTTTGTTTTGAGGGACAAGGCTGTAGAGTTTGAGCAGGACTAGATTTGCTGCACTCACATAGGGAAAGGTGTCTAAAGATAACAAAACTAGGACCAACACAAATATGCTCCTTGGTTGTTTGTTCTTTGTTGCAACAGACTGTGCATGACCATAGTACATCGGTAGATGCACATGGTGCTGGTGCATGCACTGTCCCGTGCAACTCATGAGCTGTTGTTAATCTAAGGCCCTGTTTGGTTAAAAACTCCCTAGTCCCTACCTGCTTGGTTCCAGGGACTAAACATGGACTAGAGTTTATTAAATGACATGCTAAAACACCATGTTACCCCTAGTAATGAACTAATAGAGACAACGTGCGATGCGTGGTAGGGGCAACTTTAGGAAAAAGTCCCAAAAACACTCCCACGGGGTCTTCTTTCTTTAGTCCCAAATGCCCACTTTTAGTCCCTAAAAGTCCCTTCTGTTTGGTTTAGATGGGACTGACACGGAGTTTTTTTAGTCCCTACACCAAAATGTCCCTGTAAACAAACACCCTCTAATAATGCCGCTGGAAAATTGATGCAATGCCACAGTTAAAAGCAAATTACATGTTTAATGGATTTTATTGTTAATATAACTAGCAAAGTGGCCCGCTCGATGCGCGGGCTAGAACTTTAGGAGGTTCAATAATGAGACTTCATTTGTGTCTTAGAAATACTACTATTGCGAAAATAGTTTGGTCTTACAACTGTGATGTGTTTAGTGCTATGAACTTCTTACATTAAAAGTATTACATCACAAAGTAATGGATAAACAATTCAGTTCAGGGAGTCAACAAATTGGAACTTGGTAAACCCTCGCCACCTTTTATTATGTAGCATTCTCTTGCTTTCCAAATCATCTTACTCGGGTGGGTATAATATTTGAAGGATCCATCACATCTTAATGTTCATAAATCTATGTTAACAATATTTATAATCTCAAAATCCATTTGGATAGCCAATTAAAATAAACTCTTGAATAAAATAAGAACATGTATCTTGTACTTATAAGGGCTATGGAGTATGCAGAACAAATAGTTGACTTCTTTCCATAGTCAGCGTTTGTACTTTGGCTAATCGCCTTGTTTGTAAATAGAAGATATTTTCATTAGGAAAGATTTCTGTAGCTAGAATGCACCTTTTCCTATGTATGTTTACCTTACATTAATGTCCTACGTGTAACTAACTATAACAAAATCCTAAGTTTACCAGAACATCATTCTCCTACCCTTTCATTATGTAGTATCGTAACAGAACAAAACTTTCTTTTACATTAGATCTCCAAGATCACGGTTTTGATCTAATGGTACAAACATACATACCAATCGCTAAGAAATTGAGGGTTTGCGTTATGTTGACGAAGTATGATGGTGAGTCTGTTGAAGTGCTTCGCCGGATTTCTCCACCATGTTGCTGCTTGCTTCGTAGCTGATTCGGCTGATCCATGGTCTTGCTTCATTATCATATCTATTGTCTTGTGATACCTTGGCACTTCCTTCTGTAGTCTGACGTATTTGACCTATAGGAGTATCTTGCTGAATGCATTGATCAGGTGAGTGTGTTCTATGGCATTGATTTTGTACCCAAGTGTGTCAACCTGACGCCGCGGATACACCTATTTAATTACATCCCTGAAATTTTCTGAATTAAGAACAATGTGACATTATGACAAATAAGGCACTTAGCAATTTTTTATATTATAAATTCAATGAAGAGTAAGATTGCAACAGAAGTAGTCCAGGATTAATGATTAAATAATTAATTTGGTCTCAAGTAAACCCTATTGTCGTGCATGGGAGTCTGGGCTTAGGTATATGTGCGGAACATATATGCGGCATAAGTGCTTGTTTAAACAGTCGTTTGTCTACTTTTGTGTGGAACATATATGGCCTTGTTATTAGTGTTTACGTGTGATTGTGGTGGCATCGGCAAGATGAGAAGCGATTGTGGAGGGATTAGCAAGTAACATATTTCTTATGGACATCCCTATTAAATTTTGATTAATCACTCATGATGCTCCCGAATTCAATATGGCAGTTATTTCTTGTGGACCCTTTCCTTTTCATAACTCAAATCTGGAAGGCTGAAGTCACCTAAACAATGGGTCAGCCTGTACATGAACCATCACATCATAAATTTCTTGTACTGATATACTGTTTTATTTCAAAGAAATACATCTACCAATATAGTTAATCCTAATTGGTATATTCTACTTCCAAACCACAAATCTTAAATTTAATATTGAGGCAATATGCTTTGAAAAAACATATGCAAACTACAAAGTAAGAAGAGCTAGAACATATCCCAACAAATCTGTAAAAAAAAGAACACATCCCAACTAAACCTACATGAACAACGTGAGATGGAGCATATTGGAATTAACCACTGACGATATGTGGTGTCCTGTCGAGCTTTGACATTAAAACAATCACCGATTAGGATTGTATTTAGGTAGCATATGTTAGTGTAAATCACTACTGGATTCTTTTGCAATCAAATCCAGTCATGTGCATGTGTTTCTTGGGGGCGTTCTCCATCCGGCAAGATTCCATCAAGTCCTCTTGTAGGTCAGTACGTGTGCATCCAAGCAAACATTAAGAATTAATCAACCTGCTTCCGTACGTGTACTCCAGTCCCCTCTTGTATGTACTGTCTGATCCATGGCAGGAAAAGCATAGGGCTGGGCAATCCATCATCCAGCTTCAGAGCAAATAGTAGAATTAACAAAAGTAACCAATGAGAAACAACATGGGAGCCGGATCATACCTTTGAGCGATGGGAGATACATGCATATCTAGATTCTTTTTCATCTTACTTAGGGTAGCACACAAGACGTCAACAACAGGGAGGAGGCATCAGGGGAGAGTAGCTACATATGGGTTGAAGTTTAGGACATATGATCAGCCCATGGAGAGGCTTCATCCATCTCGCCAGCGACTCCATCGCCCGAATTGGCCGCCGCCATGGAGATGATAGAGGGGTTATGCGGGCGTGCTGTTTTTACTTTTTACCCTAGGTGCTAGGCTGTTTTTTTGTTAGATCCGACTTGTGGGAATTTTCTTTGGTTAATTTGTTTTAGCCTGGATTGGGTCACGTGAGGTTTGTGGACTCTTTTCTTCATAGAAGGCGTGTGGACTCCTTTTAACGTGAGGAGGTGTATAGACTCTTGTTTGTGGACTCCTTTTTAACGTGGGGAGGTGTATTTTCTTAAAAAAGATCGTAGGGAATTGTTTATGAACATCCGTTGGCTAATATTGAAAGTTTTTTCCGGTGCTATCAGATTAACGGACAGATGTTTCTAATTATTTTGGGATTTTCTAGGTATTTATGTTTTTCTGGTAGCTCATAAAGCATTTTTTTATGTAATTGATGATGTTTAGTTTGACGCAAGTATAATTAAGGTTTGTGGTCAATCATACAACATCCAATTACTTCCTAAATAAGACCCTTTTTGATAGAAAGGAAGTATGAAAAAAGGTCCTATATTTTGGTTATAGCTGCATTCTAGATATTTGATTAAACAGAAAAGACACACATCTCGCTAATACATTAAGCTATCATTTTCATCCTAATAGATCCATATCCTTATACATAATGAATTTATTTATCAATCGTTGAAGTAGAAACAAAGAAAAAGAAAATCTACCTAAATGAGCATGAGTAGAAAGGAGAATTGATTTCCCTTTAGCGTACAAAAAGAAACAAATAATTGAAATGATTTCCTGACCTTACTCAGTATCGCCTCAAATCAAAACAAATTTACTTGCGCTAAAAGATTAACAAAATGAAGAGCACACGTCAATGCCTTCTATTAAATATATAATCGGTATAAGATATAGGATAAACTACGTACATAACAAACGAATATTGCACTAAGAAAAATTAACCATCTTGGTTGGATGTATCTGTTCGTGTTGTGGCAAAAATAAGAACTTAAATAAGTATTGAAATTTCTCAAATAAACAATTTTATGTGATTATATACATTTCTACTTACGTACCCCGTAAAGTTGGAGTTCTTCTATGGCTCTACAGTACACATTATCATCGCCAAGTAATTGACTATCTGTAGATCAAAACGATCATGTGATCTAAAATGAATCATAAATATGCAATTATTGAATTATCAGGACACCGAGGCCTGACAGGTTATGTTAGGTGAACCAACCTCGTGTTTCATAGGAGCATGAAGGCAATGCTATTGAAGAGCTCGGCTAGAAATTCTCCAGGCTCATGTGCATTGTTCTAATAAGAACGTGTGCTGTTCTAGCCACATATCTTAAATTTTAATAATTTTTTTTTCTGATGATTCTGTTAACATACATCAAAGAGAGTAGATGCATTTCTTATGCTATTAATGATCAAGTTTCTAAATATTTTTGTTAAAATTGAAGTCGGGATTCGGCCCATTGGCAGCACATATACGTATCAACATATGAAATAGATTAAATAATCGCGCGTGTGTGTGTATGTGTGTGTGTTCGGCAAAAGGCTTAGTACGTGCATGGAGGCTTAATTAAGTTTGCATTTTTAATTATATTTTGTAGAACAAATTTTCTTCTACTCATTACTAAATTTAAAGATACGTGTGTGGGCAACATACATCAGCAATACACCCCTTACAAAATATACTATGAAGCCTTGCTTCTAATAAATATATTGATTTTCCGGCCACTGCGTCTTAATGTAAAAAGAAGTAAACTAATCATGTGAGTATTACGCCCTATCCAAGCATAGATGTATACAAAGTAATCCAACTTGCTTAGTATATACGTAGACCAAACCTGTTAGCCATTACCTTTGCATGTATCAGGAGCGGGAGGCACGGGATCTAGCTAGCAGGGCACGTACATGCATACCTATGGAGGCGCTTATGAAAGGAACTGCAGCCAGCTAGTCTTTGGTTACTTGCCTGGGTTCAAATGATCTGCATGTCGATCTGCTGCTTGCTAAGATTAGGGTAGGCCCAACGCTTCTCCAATCTGACTCTTTCACGGCCAGTGAATTAGTTAGGGCTCGAGAAAGCAAGGCGTACCTTGTTGGATCCATCAATGATGTATCACGGCCGGCGCCGAACCATGCATCTTCCACTTGACGATTAAGCTAAGACGGCGGCGGCAGCTTTTTTAGGCATTTTCCTCTGCTTTTAGGATGAGAAGTCTAGGGCTTGCTTTTTTTTCCTTTCCTTGATGGGAGGACGTGAGCATGCTATTTCTCCTCCCAGGTAAGATACGTGCGCACAGGTTGAACTGTTTCTTTTTTGACGTGGCCAACATAACTTATCAAGGGCATTGGTGGGTAATATTTTTGATCTTTTAATCCATTGGTTGTGCTTGCTTGATGGGTTAAAATTGACGGCTAGATGTTTATAATTATTATGAGATTTTCTAGGCTAATTCTCTTTTTTCTGGTTAGCCCATAAAGCACTTTTTATATATAAATAGATCTCTATGTTAATATTAATCAATGCCACCGTTTGAGAAATGCTACTGTCTTGCTTTCTTTCCCATTTAGATAAGGTAGATGCTTCTTTTTGTTGGCTTCTGTGTCATCCACCGTTATTGACCACTAATTGTTTCCTTTGCACCTCTCTGTAAATAGGGTTATCTACTTCACCTCGTTGCCATTGTGACCTTTTGTTGCACTGCAGAAAACACTTTTGTTTTAAGAGTGTTTTGTGCAGTTCAACCAAAATGTCACACTGACAATGTTGCTTGATTGCTTGATCTTAGTGGAACTGCACTAGAGGAGATCTTACTTCCAATCCGTGTTGGCAAATTTGGTTCAGATCTTCTTCTTGTGAGTTGTTTGATTTCCGCATCATGAGAGGTCAGTACTAGCCTTCTTTCACATGATCTGCAGTGTGCTTTCATATGTTGTGCTACTTGTACGATAATGTTTCTTGATTTTAGTGAACTGCACAAATGGAGACAAGACTTCCAATCTGTATGTGCACCGTAATATCCCATTGAGGTAAGATAAGGATATTTCACAACTGTTGGCCTGTATTTTGCCACTTTCATCAAAAAATTAAGTTTAGTACTATACTTGTGCTCCCTAATTGACATGCCAAATCTTACATTGAAGGCGAACCTTGTCTGTTATTGAACCAAGTGATGAAGGGGAAGAACAAGCGGAAGAAAAACAAAAATCAACTCCCGGTGCTGTAATGAAGCACTGGAACTATGATGACACAAATGATAAGTTTTGCATGTTAATTTATTGCTATGGCTGGAATGAGTAATTGTTTTGCCACTGATTTGATGCCACTCTTAATGTAATACGTAACTATCTCTACTTGTGCAAACAGGGATCTTCTTTGAAGATACCATATATTTTAGTGGAACTGCACAAGAAGATGTTGGAAAATTTAAACTAATCGAGGAGTATATAGTAAGCATGGCCACCACCGTAGATAGCAACAGATGGTTCCGGAGAAGTGTTTCATCTGTATGCTCTATACAATAAGCCTCCTGACAAAGATTGGTACTCGCCCACTGATTTCATCCATATGATTGAGCTTTGTCATCTCTATTGGTGTTGTGCTACTGTTTAGATACTGTCATGAAAAAGTGGTATTGTCCTTGAGAAGTGCTTCATCTGTGCTGTTTTAAAAATTTCCTTTCCTTTTTCCGAGCAAACAGGGATGCTAGCATTTAGTAGTCCTCTTGTCTTTGCACAACAGGATCATCTTCCACTGAAGAAGAATATGGAGTACGTTAAGTGACTAGTTCCGATTATGCCAGGATGAAGCCCTGTCTATCTTCTCATCAGAAGGAGAAATTGAAGGATGGTTACATTATTCCCCACAAGACCAAACTAACTTCAGCTCAGAAGGACTGACAAATCTCCATTTTTTTGTTGTGATGCACGGGTACAATATTGTTCTAGGATTCTTTCTGGTGAGTTCCATTTTTCTAAAAGTGTGCTCTACATGGACCATGTAGGTGCCTATTTAAACTGTCAATTCATAGTACAGTTTGCTTTATACTAATCACTTTTTTCGTATTTGTGCAAACAGGGGTGCTCAGCTTGATTTCAATGGGAACTGCACAAAATGTTCATGAATACATCGAATCATTCATTTCCACCACAAAAAAGGAGGTGCCAATAAGTTCAAGACGTTGCAACATATAAGGGCGAGATCATACAAGCTACGCGTGAATTTGGTTAATTTTGGTGGAACTTCACAAAAAGAACAACTGGTTTATTTAGCACGAGGTGCCATGTCACTGTCCGAACTGATGGCAAACCCTGCCCATTCCACAATCGTAGGCATTTGATATTTTTGAATGGGACAACCTTGTCAAATTTTGCTCATTGATTTTAGCAAGGCATGTGATTGATATTTTCGAATGGGACGCCCTTTGCTTTCAGCAGCGTCGATCAATTTTTTCTTTATTCTTTAGTTGTGAAGTAAATATTGCCTGTGACATGTGAGTCGCTGAGATGCAAAACCATCAATTGTTTTGAATGTTCTCTATGAATTGCTAGTCCTGTGTGTTTGATTGCAATGCACAGAAACGCTAAGTAGCTGCTCAAACTCTTTGTACTCCTTATGTTCCTGTTTACTTCGCACATTGTGAAAGTGCATACTTTTTTGTATAAGATTGGTCAAAGTAGAGATACTTTGACTGCAGACAAAACTTGTATGTAGACTAGAAAGGACGGAGGGAGTACATGTGAAACTGCTGCAAACGAGGTGATCACCCTGGGAATGATGCTAGTACGTATTGTTTTGCATGTTCATCCAATGCCAGTGATACAGGAATTCGAACTAATCGAAATAAATTCATTCATACATGGTCATATTTCATATAAACATGCCGGATTTCTTTACATTTCATACATTCTTCAACTAAAAAGGGGTGCGCTGGACGTATAATTAATTAACTGCAGGTGCACTTGCATAACTGCAGGTGCAGGTGCAGTTTCATACATTCTTCTGAGGTCATACACGTCGCTCGCCGAGCGAACAGAAGCTTGGTGGCTTATCTGCAGTGCAGTTGCATAAGCGACATGTGGCGAGTGGACCCGTGTGTCGATCACTAATCGCACCATGAGTTAAGTAAAGCAGCGTTCTTCTCGGCACAGCTCTCCGACTCCACGTCGCCGCCAAGAAGCTAACCGGCCGACAATGGTCAACCCGCCTAGCTTGGCTTCAACCGGAGGGTAGCAGCGGTGGCCTTACTTGGACCCGAGCGGCGGCGACCTACCGTGTTCTACTCTTCCTCGTTTTGTGTGTGGCGCGGCATCGTTGGTAGCGGGGTGGGGCCTCGGTGGAGCCGGCGATGTCCTCTATCTCGTTGCCGGCGGGCGGCACCTCGGCGGAGCAGTGGAAATCCTCCACATCGTTGCTGGCAGGGTGGGGGCCTCGGCTGAGCCGGCGATATCCTCTGCCTCGTTGTTAGCGGGGTGGGGCCTTGGCGGAGCTGGTGGTGTCCCTTGCCTCGTTGTTGGCGCCGCGGGGCCTCGGCGGAGCAGGGCCTCGTTGACGCCAGCGGAGCGGGCACTCGTCGGAGCTGGCATTGTCTTCTGCCTCGTCCTCGGTCTCGCCAAACAGCGCCTCACACGCTTCACCGCCCTCTTTGTAGGCGGCTGCAGCCTCCGTCACCTGCATGCGATACCGCCAGCGCTCGAGGCGGCCCTCGCGGGCGGAGCGGTACGAGTCAAGCAACGCCTCCTGCTCCGCCCGCTCCACGGCGATCTGCTCCTCCGCCTGCAGGTGCTCCTGGAGGAGATGGTGGTTGTAGGCAGCGTCAGCCTGCGCCTCCCAGAACTGCTCCTCACGCATCTGCCTCACCATGTCCATATATTGGGCACGGGCCTCACCAATGGTCATGGTGCAATGCACCGGCGAGGATGGCATGAAGGAGGAGTGTCGGTGTCAAAACCGGCGGATCTCGGGTAGGGGGTCCCGAACTGTGCGTCTAGGCGGATGGTAACAGGAGACGAGGGACACGATGTTTTACCCAGGTTTGGGCCCTCTCGATGGAGGTAAAACCCTACGTCCTTCTTGATTAATATTGATGATATGGGTAGTACAAGAGTGGATCTACCACGAGATCAAGGGGGCTAAACCATAAAGCTAGCCTATGGTATGATTGTTGTAATGTATGTTGTCCTACGGACTAAAGCCCTCCGGTTTATATAGACACCGGGGGAGGCTAGAGTTACACATAGTCGGTTACAATGGTAGGAGATCTACATATCCGTATCGCCAAGCTTGCCTTCCACGCCAAGGAAAGTCCCATCCGTACACGGGACGGAGTCTTCAATCTTGTATCTTCATAGTCTTGGAGTCCGGCGGACGATGATAGTCCGGCTGTCCGGACACCCCCTAGTCCAGGACTCCCTCAGTAGCCCTCGAACCAGGCTTCAATGACGATAAGTCCAGTGCATATATAGTCTTTGGCGTTGCAAGGCGGGTTCTCCTTCAAGTTCCATGTACCGCCGAGCGCGTGTCCGCTTCATCATAAATCTTGTGTTTCTCGGCTTCTCGCCCAATAATGGTCTTTCTCCCGCGTCGCATGCAATGCGAAAAGCCAGGTGTCTTTTACGTTTAGCCCCCGATCGTGCGAGTCATCCGCCTACAAAAGAGGCAAAAATCCAGATCCAAACCACACCATCTTCCTCCCGCGAATACTTCATCGGAGCGCCTTTGACCTAAAAATCCATTCCATCATGGACCGTCGAAGCGGCTCCTCTTCTCGCGCTCCCAGCCCACCGCTAGGGGATTGGAGGAGGTGCTCTGTTCCGCACAACGAGCTAGTGAAGCTCCAAGCAGGGGGATATCTCCCTCCGGCCTTCATGGTCCCGGTTCGAGCCGGGCTGGTCACTTATCAAGGTGGGAGGCAAGCGGAGGCTACCCCAAGCCCCAATAAGGGGGAGCGAGTATGTTTCATCCCTTATCTGATAAGGGGACTCAGATTCCCAATACATCCATTCCTCCGCGGGCTCCTGGAGTTCTACGGACTCCAACTCCACCACCTCACACCCGCCTCTGTCCTGCATATCGCGGGCTACATAGCTCTCTGCGAGCTATTCCTGGGCATTGAGCCCCATTTTGCATAGTGGAAGAGGCTGTTCTGCCTCGTACCACGTTCTCACGAGGGGTCAATATATCAAGTGGGCGGCGCCGAAATATGGTGCATCGCCGGGACCGGATACCCATCCGGTACTCCCAAGAAGGCGTCCAAGACGGCCTTGAGTGGTTTACATAGGAGGCGCTCGCTGCGGACCCAGTCCAGATTGGCCTCCGGAGTTTAATGCTGCTCCTCTGAAGAACGCCTCGGTGGCGCCCACGGAGCCCCGATTGGAGGAGGACAAGAGCGTCCATTACTTGATGGGCGAATAAGATTCTTGCCCACTGGGTTGACCATGATTGGAGTCATGGCGATATGCATCATCGGGGGTACAGCCATTGCAATCTGAGGCCACCCATGTGGGATTTCAACGGGAAGACGATGCTACCGTCATGGCCGCAAAGGGCGGATTCGATCGAGGATCTGGTGAAGACCTGTCCAGTCTGTACAAGGGGGAGAAGGAGGACTTCCTTCGAACGAACCCTTTAAATGGGTTTTCCATGAACAACCTAGAGGATGGGTAAGCGAACACTTTTAAGGGCTCAACCCACGCTTTCGAAGTTTAGGCTTCTTACATTATGTCTTCGGCGCAGGATCTACGCCGGACTATAGAGGACATGGTAAGTCCCGCTCCGCAACCCGAGGATCCAGGAAGATCCCTGGATATGGCCTCCGAAGAGGATCCGGACATCAAGGTGGAGATGATCGACGGGGTGATTTACCAGCTCAGCATGGATAACGATTTGGTCGCCATCACGACGGACTACCCCGGACTGTATCCGGCTTCCCAGGTGACTGTGACCGAGGTCCGGACACCATTATCTCTTCCCTGCCAATTTGTGACCTTCACGAACGATGGTATTTTACAGGAAGCGCCTTCACGGCGGGAAGCCGAGCCCGCAGCGGCTGACCAACAGAGGTTAGTCCGGACCAGCAGGCGGAAAAGGAGTGCGGTGCGGACGGAAACATCGCCACAAAGGTAT
The DNA here is from genome assembly GCA_021437245.1 of Aegilops speltoides. Lineage (NCBI taxonomy): Eukaryota > Viridiplantae > Streptophyta > Magnoliopsida > Poales > Poaceae > Aegilops > Aegilops speltoides. The sequence continues at coordinate 421,695,568 of CM038147.1, forward strand.
AATTCGTATTTGAATTTTCAGAGCAACATTCCTAGGAAACATCCGAGTGCTCATGATATTTATAAGAGAAAAAACGCTCGCCAGACTGCGGGCGCGGAAGTTGTTGATCCAACCTTCACCGGCCAGGCTCCAGCGCCCGGCCTAGAAGGGGAGGCAAGCGCAAAACGCGGGCCGGATCCTTCTCCAACGGAGGACACCGACAGACTGTCCGCCACCAAGTCTGAGGTAGAGAGCGCCATGAACCATAGGCGCCACGACAAGATTTCGTGAAGCGTGCTTCTCCCCGAGGCATTGGGCGCCTTTAACGCAGGGACGCGATCTCCGTGCCGCTCAAAATGGTTTTACGAGCCACGGAGCGGTATGTGAAAGACATACGGGTAAGGGAATTTTAATGGTTATATATACCAAGAGCCCCGAGACTTAAAGTAGTTATGTTAACTGATTTAAGGATCGTGAAACGCAGTTCTTACCGAGAAGAATGCCCGGCTGTCTCGGGAGCTGCAAGAATGCAAGGCCCAACTTGAGGCCAAGACTTGCGCCGCAGAGAGGAGACGCAGAGGCCCCTCCCGGTAACACATTTTATTAATAAATATAAGCGCTATGCGGCGTGCGCGCAAGTCTAATAGTGACATTGCAGGTGCAGCCGGACAAGATCCGGACATGCAAGTATTATTGCGCCAGCTAAAGGCCGGCGAGAGGGTGCTGAATAGGGTGCAACAAGAAAGGAACAAGCTCGAAGATGCCAACGCCAAGCTCGGAGAAGAGCTGAAAGGCGCTCAAGCCGGGCTGTCCAACTCCGTTAAGGAGAATCAGTGGCTTCATCGCGGCATTTGTAGTAAGTGCTTGAGCGGACTCTTTTGAATAGAAGACTTCGGCGAGGAAGTAAATTGACATATTATGTCTTGTAGGTATACTCATAGGTCGCCCTGCGGAGGAGATGCCCATATCAACGGGTGATCAACTTCCCGAGCTATTGCAACTGCTCGAACGAGTTCGGCAGGCAATGAGCGGCGTCGTCCAGGCTTTATGGCCAGACCTCTCCCTACCTGAGGGCCTTGGGGAGCTTGCGGAGAAGCTCCAGGGAGTGCGGCAGCGCTTCTGTTTGTGGAAGATTTCGGCTTGCCGTCAAGGTGCCAGGGAGGCTTGGGCCATGGTGAAGACGCGTTACAAGAAGGCGGATCCCAACCACATGGCCAAAGTTGGACCGGTGGGGCCCGATGGGAAGGAGATCCCTGTGAGTTTAGTATACAGCCAAGTAGAGTTGGCTGCTAAATTTTCCCAATGGGACTGTAAATTAGACAGCCTGTTGGACGGGATTGAGGAGGAATACAATCAGTAAATTTGACAATGTATGTTTTCCTTTAAAGTGACATGTGAAATGCCTTCTAGCCGGATTGTAGATCGTTTGTCTTTGCCGACCTTTTCGCTTCAACCTCGGGACCCTAGAGTCCGGAGTGTGTCCGAATACCTTTTTGGTTAAAAACAACCGTGGTATGCATGGAGACCAGGCGTAGGGGTCATTAGTGCTTTATCAGACAAGTGCCCAACTAGTTATGTTATATTACATGGTTAGTAAGAAACATCTTCCAGGGAGAATAGTTCCGTTAAGGGTTCCTTTCCCTGGGAGGCATGCCCTAAAGTGCATGTCCGGGCTGCGAAAAAAAGTAGAAAAACATCTGGGGGCAGATGATTGAGTAGGTAAAGAAAATCATCTTTTAAGTCACCGACCGAATATTCCCTTAAGAACGCTAGCTTTCGGCTTCACCCAGTCTGAGGTACACATCCGGCTGACCCGGCAGTAGCAATCGCAGAGGTGCTCGCTTTACCTCCTAGGCTAACAATCGGGAACGTAGGGGTAAGCACAGGAGCCAGGCAACCCAGCTTGGCCAAAACTTAAGTCATATCGATGCATATAATGGTGAGTAAAAGGTACATGTGGAAGCTTGACACATGTGCTGGGCATGAAACCCTTATAATTGAGCTTCTGTAAAAGAAGCCCCTAGGTATGATGAGTGCAGATGGCACATCAAGTGTATGTGAAAAATGCAAAAGTAGGCCCTTAGGGGCTTTTTAATAAAAAGGTTATGAAAAGAGAAACAAAAGACAGCCGAAGTATAAAAATTTGGACGGAGGAAGGGGACGAACTATTAGTCCGGCGCTAGGCATAGAATCTTCGGAGGCGGGCTGCGTTCCATGGGTTCGGCTCGAGTCGGTTGTCCGACGCATTTAAGAAACGGTATGCTCCGCCGGTCGACTTGATCGATAATGAAAGGGCCCTCCCATTTGGGCTTGAGCTTGTCCTTTTTCTTGTCCGGCAGGCGTAGGACTAGTTCACCAACGTTGTAAGTCTTGGCCCGTACTTCTCTGCTTTGATATCTTCGGGCCTGCTGCTGATAGAATGCGGAACGAGCCTTCGCGACGTCGCGTTCTTCCTCCAATGTGTCCAAGCTGTCCTGCCGATCCAGCTCGGCCTCTCTTTCTTCATACAGGCGCACTCGAGGTGAGTCATGAATAATGTCGCAGGGCAGGACTGCCTCTACGCCATAGACCATAAAAAATGGTGTGAATCTGGTAGTGCGGTTAGGCGTTGTCCGCAGCCCCCAGAGTACGGAGTCGAGCTCCTCGACCCACTGCGTGTCAGATTTAGTAAGTGACCGCACTAGTCTGGGTTTAATGCCCCTCATTATTAGACCATTTGCTCGTTCCACTTGACCGTTGGTTTGAGGGTGATAGACTGAAGCGTAGTCGAGCTTGATGCCCATATTTTGCACCATGACTTAACCTCGTCGGCTGTGAAGTTCGTGCCGTTGTCGGTGATGATGCTGTGGGGGACTCCGTAACGGTGTACTACCCCAGATATAAAGTCTATCACTGCTCCGGACTCTGCCGTTTTGACCGGTTTGGCCTCTATCCATTTGGTGAATTTATCCACCATGACCAATAGGTACCTTTGCTTGTGGGTTCCCCCTTTAAGGGGTCCAACCATATCAAGCCCCCAGACCGCGAACGGCTAGGTAATGGGTATGGTTTTGAGGGCGATGGGCGGCATATGGCTCTGATTAGCAAAGAGCTGACAACCAACGTATCTTTGGACTAAGTCCTGGGCATCTGCCCGGGCCGTCCGCCAGTAAAATCATGTACGGAATGCCTTTCCTACAAGGGCCCGGGCTACTGCGTGGTGTCCGCCTAGTCCGGCATGAATTTCAGCCAGGAGGTTTCGCCCTTCCTCTTCGGAGATACACCTTTGAAGGACTCCGGTTGTACTTTTCTTATAAAGTTCTCCCTCATGGACCTTGTAGGCTTTCGCTCGCCGGACTATGCAGCGGGCCTCGTTTTGGTCTTCAGGGAGTTCCTGCCTAAGCAAGTAGGCTAGGAATGGTTCTGTCCACGGGGCGATTACTGCCATTATGACGTGGGCTGAAGGTGTTATGTCATCGGCTGGATCGCCGATTGGCGCGGTTTTTTTCGGTTTGTAACTTCCGGGCTCCTCTTCCCATAGTACGGATGGCTTCAAGAGCCATTCCAGGAAGATATTTGGAGGGACAGCATCACGTTTGGCACCGATGTGTGCCAGTATGTCGGCCGCTTGGTTATTATCTCGGGCTATGTGATGGAATTCGAGTCCTTCAAACCGAGCTGACATTTTTAGGACAGCGTTGCGATACGCTGCCTTTTTGTGTCCTTGGCGTCAAAGTCTCCGTTTATTTGGGATATTGCAAGATTTGAATCCCCGCGCACCTCTAGGCGTTGAATGCCCATGGAGACTGCCATCCGGAGACCATGTAACAGGGCCTCATATTCGGCTGCGTTGTTGGAGTCCGTGTACATTATTTGAAGTACGTAGTGGACTGTGTCCCCGGTTGGGGACGTCAATACAACGCCAGCCCCCAGTCCGGCCAACATTTTAGAGCCGTCAAAATGCATAACCCAATTGGAGTATGCGCCATACTCTTTAGGGAGTTCGGCTTCGGTCCATTCGGCGACAATGTCAGCCAAAACTTGAGACTTTATAGCTCGCCGAGGTTTGTAAGTTATATCGAATGGTAAGAGCTCAATGGCCCATTTTGCAATCCTGCCTGTTGCGTCGCGGTTATTTATAATGTCATTGAGTGGTACTTGAGGCCACCGTTATCGAACACTCTTGAAAGTAGTGCCGAGCTTCCGGACGCCATGAACACCGCATATGCTATCTTCGATAGTGCCGTAACGGGACTTGTAGGGGGTTAACACACAAGATACGTAATACACTGGTTTTGAAGAGGGAATTTGTGCCCTTACGCTCTCGCTCGACAACGAGGACCGCGCTTACAACTTGATGCGTTGCTCCGATGTATAACAACATTGGTTCGCCCAGATTGGGCGCAGCCAGGACCGGATTTGTTGCCAATATGGCCTTTATTTCTTCGAGTCCGGCAGCGGCAGCATCCGTCCACTCAAAGTGTTCGGTGTGCCTGAGGAGGCGATAGAGGGGCAACGCCTTTTCTCCTAGACGGGAGTTAAAGCGGCTTAGGGCTGCCACGCATCCTGTTAATTTTTGTATTTGCTTGAGGTCTTTTGGAATGTCCAACTGTGACAGAGCTCGGATTTTAGCCGGGTTTGCTTCGATTCCTCTACCGGACATGATGAAGCCCAGCAGCTTTCCGGCTGGTACGCCGAAAACGCATTTTTCCAGATTCAGCTTGATGTCATATGCTCTGAGGTTGTCGAACATGAGCCTCAAGTCGTCTACTAGAGTTTCGACAAGTTTTGTTTTGACGACTACGTCGTCTACGTATGCCTCGACTGTCTTGCCGATCTGGGTACCCAAACATGCTTGAATCATGCGCTGATATGTTGCGCCGGCGTTTTTAAGTCCGAAGGGCATCGTGTTGAAGCAGAATGGTCCAAAAGGGGTGATGAATGCCGTGGCAGCTTGGTCTGCTTCCGCCATCTTGATTTGATGGTAGCCAGAGTATGCGTCGAGGAAGCACAATGACTCGTGTCCTGCGGTAGCATCGATAATTTGGTCGATGCGGGGGAGAGGGAAGGATCCTTTGGGCAAGCCTTATTGAGGTCTTTAAAATCGACACAAAGGCGCCAGATTTGTCCTTCTTTGGTACCATTACCAGATTTGCTAGCCAATCCGGTGTTTGATATCTCGATGAATCCGGCTTCCAATAATTTGGCTAGCTCTTCTCCCATTGCTGTCTTTTGGGTTCGGAAAATCGCCAAGAGCCTGTTTGATGGCTTGAATCCTTTAGGATGGTTAGGCTGTGTTCTCGCCAATCTGCGTGGGATTCCGGCATATCCGAAGGATGCCAGAAAATGTCCCAATTTTCCGAAGGAATTCGCGCAAAGATCTGGCGCCTACTTGAGTTCGATTGTGCCCCAATGGAGGCCGTCTTTGTTGGGTCCGTTGGATGGACCTGAAATTTTGTTATTCCATCTGCTGGTTTGAAGGAGGTGGACTTGGATCTTTTATCGAGTATGACATCGTCCCTGTTCACCGTAGAGTGCAGCGCGGTGAGTTCTTCTGCCGCTAAGGCTTCGGATAGTGCCTCGAGGGCTAGTGTGGCTGTCTTGTTTTCGTAGCGAGTGCTATGTCCGGATCATCGACGAGAGTGATTATTCCGCCGGGCCTGGCATTTTGAGCTTCATGTACCCGTAATGAGGTCTTGCTTGAAAAATTGTGAATGCCTCTCGTCCTAATATAGCGTGATATCCGCTGCTGAGCGGGGCCACTTGGAACGTGACTTCTTCGGATCTGTAATTGTCCGTGAGCGAACACCACATCGAGTGTGATTTTCCGGTGTAGCGCTTCCGGCTAGGGATTATTCCTCTGAAGGTTGTGCTGCTTCGCTCAATACGGCTCAATCGATTTCCATTTTCCGCAGAGTTTCCTCGTAAATGAGGTTTAATCCGCTGCCGCCATCCATGAGGACTTTTGTCAGTCGAAAGCCGTCCACTATGGGACTGAGCACCAGTGTGGCTGGTGCTCTGGTTGTTCGGAATTTAGGCTCGTCGCTGGCGTTGAAGGTGATAGCTGTGTCGCTCCATGGATTTGCTGTTGCTACTTGGTGGACTTCGGCGAGTCCGCGGATTGTTCGCTTTCGCATATTGTTTTATGCGAAAGTCTCGAAGACTATTGATACTGTACTGGTATTGTTGGAGTGGTTTTGCGGGGCTAGAAGCTCCTCGCCACTTTTGGCTACCTGCCGTAATATCCAACATGCTCGAAGGCTATGTGTTGGGACGGCTCCCTCTGTACTATGAAGCTTACAGGGTCCATTGAGCCATCCCTCCAGTACGGTTCCGTTTCCCTTATTGGGTTTTTGTTTTTTCATTTTTGCATCTGGGGCCTGAGTATAAGGCGCCCTTTTGCTGCGGACTGGGTTTGGGGCCGGATTATCCCAAAATTGATTTTCGGTTTTCCGGAGACTCTCCGTTGCACAGTACTTTTGTACTATGGATGCCAGATCGGTGAAGCGTGTAATTTTGCGACGATCAATGGCGTTTAATATTCCCTTGTCCGTGCAATTATTGCAGAAGATTGAGATTGTGTTTTCCTCTCGGCAGTCCTTTATCCTGTCCATAACCAGGAGGAATCTGGCCCATTAGTGATGTACTGTTTCAGCGGGCTCTTGCCGTATTAGAGATAGATCGCATATGTCTGGGCGGGTGGGTGGGCTAAAGTCCGGATCCCTGCCCATCTTGGGGCTCGAAGACCGAGGAGTTTCCGAATTTGGAAGCTTGGGTTGCTGGTCGCGATCCAGCGAGTCCGGAGCGATGCATGGTTTTAAGTTCAGTGCTCGATCGAAGTCTGTCCCTCCGCGGGAATCCGGCATGGATGGTTCGGGAATCCGGACATGAATAGTTTTCAATACAGGCGGGGAGTTGCCGTATTGCTCCTCTACCACTGCGACGTGGTGGGTGGTCTGGGGAGAGTTAATCTCTCTTAGATCGGTTTTAAGCCCAATCTGGTTGTAGTCCGTCGCGACTCCCAGGGCGGCGATGCGATCCAAGAGCTCGTTAACAGACGAGAGCTCTATTGGATCCAACTGCTCGGCAGCTTTCGAGCTGACACGAAGATTGCTTCTGACGACTTGAGAGGTCATTGTCGAAGCGGCGGACGGACAGGCAGTCATAAGAAAACCACCTAGCCGGATAGTTTGGCCGGTGGCCAAGGCCCCTTCGGCGAAAACACCGTCTTTAAAGACGGGTGGGGGCATCCTTCCTATCGGTGACGACACAGAGGAACTCCCAATGAAAGCACCAATGTCGGTGTCAAAACCGCGGATCTCGGTAGGGGTCCCGAATCTGTGCGTCTAGGCGGATGGTAACAGGAGACGAGGGACACGATGTTTTACCTGTGTTCGAGCCCTCTCGATGGAGGTAAAACCCTCGTCCCGCTTGATTAATATTGATGATATGGGTAGTACAAGAGTGGATCTACCACGAGATCAAGGGGGCTAAACCCTAAAGCTAGCCTATGGTATGATTGTTGTAATGTATGTTGTCCTACGGACTAAAGCCCTCCGGTTTATATAGACACTGGGGGAGGCTAGGGTTACACAGAGTCGGTTACAATGGTAGGAGATCTACATATCCGTATCGCCAAGCTTGCCTTCCACGCCAAGGATAGTCCCATCCGGACACGGGACGGAGTCTTCAATCTTGTATCTTCGTAGTCTTGGAGTCCGGTGGACGATGATAGTCCGGCTGTCCGGACACCCCCTAGTCTAGGACTCCCTCAAGGAGGTTGGCGCTGGATCGTCGATTACCATGTTCTCCATTGGGACGTCGACGTCCTCTGGCTGCCTGGCGGCTAGCCGGTCGGCAGCAATGGCTGCCATCTTCTTGTGGTCCATCGTCCGCCCGTCCCGAAGTGCGCTGGAGCGCGAGGAAGCCATGGTGGGCAGTAGTGGTGTGGACTGGAGAAAGGGAATAGATGCGGATGACTGCGGCTATGGTCGGCATAGCAGTTTATATAGCAATGGTGGGCGGCGGAGGGACAAACGTGTGGCGCCAGAGTAGCCGCCTCGGCAACCGCGTATCATTAATGTCGGTGGCAGATGGACAGACGGACGACACTTGTGTAATTTGAAGGCGGAGCAATTGCCTGCACCAGGAAGCAGGGCGGGCGGCGCTAACTTTTTTGGGTGGAAAGCGCGCGCGGGCGAGGAGATGGCTTTACTTGGAGAGGATGACAATGGGGACCCACCAGGGCCATAACATCACGTACGCAAGTGCCTCCTTATTATATATATCTATATAACTATAATTTATTTTGCTTCCTCCCGGTTTGCTGAATCACGGCCCCACACCATTGTCAACCTATGTACTCCCTCCTTTCTAGTTTATAGGGCTTATCTCAAAATTTTAGTTTTTCCATTTTATAAGGCTCAATTTGGTTGTTTTCCATCACATGTTCAGATTTCAAGGTGCATTAAATCATTGCATGCAAGTATTAAGAGAAAATTGACCAATGCATGTACTTTATGCATGCATGCATTGCAACAAATGCATTGATAAACATACTTTTTTCAGGATAACAAGAGCATTAGATAGGTGCTTTTGCAAAACTACAAAATGTATTCCACCACTCGCCATCTACCTTTATCGGTGAGATTTCTGAATTGAGCATTATAAACCAGAAAGGAGGGAGTAGTCAATAAACAAGAGAATTGCACAAGAAGCGGCTGATAGGTGGGACCAAGCAGCTCGAGCAGTATTTGTGTTTTTGAGGTGTGAGCACTGCAGAGTTTGTCGATGTTTAGCCCAAATATTAATTTTTCTCCTCTGAACAACAACGAAAACATCGCTGCAGGTATTAACTAGGTGGGCTGTGGCCCGTCTAGCCCAGGCCAGATATCCAGCCTAGATATTAATTTTTTTTTTCAACCTAAAAATGGCTAGCCCAGCTATACTTTCTTTTAGGAATACCCAGGCAAGGTCAAGTTGTTATTCTCCGCCCCGCTGGGCTGCAAACCTTTCCTAGGAGGGATGCATTAGGCTTAACAAGAAAATGGCCTTTAAGAAATAATAAATGGAATGTAATTAGAAAAACTGGGGAGTAACTCTAAAAAATGCACCAAACACGTAATTACTTTATAATATATTATTTTTGGATATTGAAAATTTTAATTGCATTAATTGTTGCGAGCACAATGTTTCATTGGATTTTTACGTTCTATAAATTTATATTGAAATTGTATTTAACCTGACTAGAAATTTCGGGATAAAAATATTTCGGATCCCATCAAAATGTGGGAAATTTTATTCAATTCTGTTTTGAACGGTTGGTTGAAATGGGCTGTACTTTTAATAAACTGTAAATGGGTTGTAGTAAATTCCATTAGAATTCAAAAATGGGCTGCACATTCTTACAAATCTCAAATGGGCTATAAGTTCTCTGCCACACACTTCTGGCCTTACTAAGTGGACGCGTCCCTAAAAAAAGAGAGTTGATGCGTATGCAAGGCTTTGTCAACTTATAGTAAACACACGGTTCTAGCAGCAGTGGCCATTGGATGTCCATCCAACGGACGCCGTGCTTCTTCTTCAATCTCGGATATTCTAGCTTCACCCGCCCAAAAAAAGATTCCTCCCCCTGACATCTGGGGCGCACCATTTCGGAAGCCGACCTGTGGGCCTACTAAGTTGACGTACCAAGGGCTTTGTCAACTTAGTCAATATAAATGATTCTAGCTGCAGTGACCGTACGATGTCCATCCAACGGCCGCCGTGCTTCTTCAACCTCTAGTCTTCTTGCTCCAGCCGCCCAAAGCAGCGCCGGTCGTGCTGCTTGCTCCTGCCTCCCGAGGCCGGCTGTGCTGCCGCGAAGGCCTCATCGCCCCCTACTACTCCCTCCGCTGGCCAGGCCATCCCTCCACTCACCCACACCACCTGTTATTCTGCGGCGACGACAGCCTCACACCGCAGCCGAACCAGTGAACCCTCGTACTCCTTTCCGCGTGTGTGTCCACTGTCGCTTCTTCCCCGGTTCCGCGTCGTCCCCTTCCTAGGCCTTGCTGTCGTCCATCGCCGTGGTGCTCTCGGCGCGGCGTGGTCAACATGGTCAAGGAACGACTTCCATCGGACGTGGACTATACGTGGAGAGGCTGACAGCTGGGTCCACGGCAGTCGCAAGGAAGTGCCTCCTTATTACGCATAAAATAATTATTCCTCCACCTGATAGCGGGGACCCACCGGACGGGCCGCCGTATTTCGCCAAAAAAATGATTCGCCCCTTGACTGCTAGGACCCACCAGCTACATCTTTGCACGCAAGGAAGTGCGTCCAAAAAAAACGATTCGCCCCCCTGATTGCTGGGACCCACCAGCTACATCTTCGCACGCAAGGAAGTGCGTCCGAAAAAAAACCGATTCGCCCCCTAACTGCTGGGACCCACCAGCTACACCTTCGCACGCAAGGAAGTGCGTCCGGGCAAATAAAAAACGAATCGCCCCCTGACTGCTGGGACTCACCAGCTTCATCTTCGCACGCAAGTAAGTGCGTGACAGTCAGGACCCACCTGGTCGAAGCGTACGTAGCGTTGTCATTCTGGTCGCGAACGTGTACGTACAAACTGGTCGATGTAGAGGCGCGCAGGTATCATAGTAGAGGCGCGCACGTGTCGTAGTAGAGGCGTAGACGTAGCATGTACATGTACGTACAACGACCAGGGTGCAAGATAGAAAATACGGCCACGTACGTACATACGGGCGGGGTCTCGAATGCCTACTCGCGCATACGTACAGCCAGGGCTCGTATACATGGCTGGGTCGGAACGGAGAAACAACATCGTCATCATGTTCATGGTGAGCCAACCGGCTGGGTCGGAACGAAATGCATCGTTGTGTTCATCGGGAGGGCTTGGACGGAACAGGAAATGGAAACGAGGCCTGGCGTACCGCAGAACGGAGGAAACGGCTTTGTGTTGGACTGGCCACTTTTGAAACGGGATCCTGTTCATCGGGAGGGCTGTGGCGTACCACAAAATGGAGGAAAGGGACCTCCTGCGGTCGAAACGGGGGGTCCTGTTGATAGAGAGGGGTGTGGCGTACCGCAAACGGACGAAACAGACTTGTGTTGGAGCGCTACGGTCCAAACGGGGGTCCTGTTCATCGGGAGGGGTGTGGCGTACCGCAAAACGGGACTCCACATGATACTGTTCATCTCCATCGTCGACCTCCTCCAGCCTCCACGGGCTACAGTCGACCTCCTCCAGCCTCCATGGGCTCCTGTTCATCCAACCTCTACCGCGCGCTACTCCATCGACTACTGTTCAACCACCCCTCCACGGGCACCCCTCCACCGTCTACTGTTCATCTAGCCCTCCAAGGGGTCGTCCTATTCATCCAACCCTCCACGGGGGCCTGTTCAACCAGCCCCAACCGGCTCGATCGATCGGGGTCCTGTTCATCCAGAGGCAACGCCACCGCTCACTGTTCATCCAAACCCGCCCCCCCCCGGCAACGCTCACTGTTCATCCCAGAGGCAGCATCGATAGGCTTCAGTTAGCAGCAGTAGCAAAGGAATCGCTCGATCGGGTTCAGTTAACAGCCATCGATCAATCGCTCGGGTTCAGTAACGCGTAGCCTATAGTGCAATCGCCCGGGTTCAGTTAGCGCCCAATGCCTCGCACGGGTTCAGTTAGAGCCAACGCCTCACACACACGCGCGGACGTGTATGAGAGAAACGCGCATCGCTCGGCCCCTGACCGCCCACCGTAACCGGGAACTCCCCGAAATTTTCCTCGCCCTCGCTTCTACCACAGTTTTTTCCATCATGGACGGCACAAAGAAAGTCATGCAGCTGCATCTCCGGCCCGCCCAAGACGAAAAGCCCATTTTCTATCATGATTTTTTTTCATAGAAGTAGGAGCCCACCACATCTATGATGATACCGGGTTTTGTCACAATTATCGTCATAGAAGTGTCATAAGTATGACAGAATTATTTTTCGTTCGGCGGATGTGTCTTTTTTTTGTAGTGCAATCTATCCCCCTAGGAGCATGCGCATAGTACTTTGTTTCAGTGACTAATAGATTTTTGCAATAAGTATGTGAATTCTTTATGACTAATGTTGAGTCCATAGATTATACACACTCTCACCCTTCCATCATTGCTAGCCTCTTTGGTACCATGCATTGCCCTTTCTCACCTCTAGAGTTGGTGCAAACTTCACCGGTGCATTGAAACCTCATGATATGATACGCTCTATCACACATAAGCCTCCTTATATCTTCCTCAAAACAGCCACCATACCTACCTATCATGGCATTTCCATAGCCATTCCGAGATATATTGCCATGCAACTTCCATCATCATCATATACATGACTTGAGCATTCATTCTCATGTTACCTTGCATGATCGTAAGATAGCTAGCATGATAGTTTCATGGCTCGTCCGTTTTTTGATGTCAATACGACGCTAGATCATTGCACATCCCGGAACATCGCCGGAGGCATTCATATAGAGTCATATCTTTGTTCTAGTATCGAGTTGTAATATTGAGTTGTAAGTAAATAAAGTTTGATGATCATCATTATTAGAGCATTGCCCCAGTGAGGAAAGGATGATGAGACTATGATTCCCCCACAAGTCGGGATGAGACTCCAGACTTTATGAAAAATAAAAGAGGCCAAAGAAGCCCAAATAAAAAAAAGAGGCCAAAGAAGCCCACAAAAAAATATTAAAAAAGAGAAAATAAAAAATGAGAGAAAAAGAGATAAGGGGAAATTCTACTATCCTTTTACCACACTTGTGCTTCAAAGTAGCACCATGTTCTTCATAGAGAGAGTCTCCTATGCTTTCACTTTCATATACTAGTGGGAATTTTCATTATAGAACTTGGCTTGTATATTCCGATGATGGGCTTCCTCAAATGCCCAAGGTCTTCATGAGCAAGCAAGTTGGATGCACACCCACTTAGTTTCAGTTTGATCTTTCATACACTTATAGCTCTTAGTGCATCCGTTGCATGGCAATCCCTACTCCTCGCATTGACATCAATTGATGGGCATCTCCATAGCCCGTTGATTAGCCGCGTCGATGTGAGACTTTCTCCCTTTTTGTCTTCTCCACACAACCTCCACCATCATATTCTATTCCACATATAGTGCTATGTCGATGGCTCGTGCTCATGTGTTGCATGAAAGTTGAAAAGGTTTGAGAACGTCAAAAGTATGAAACAATTGCTTGGCTTGTTATCGGGGTTGTGCATGATTTGAATATTTTGTGTGATGAAGATGGAGCATAGCCAGGCTTATTTTTCATAAAGTCTGGAGTCTCATCCCGACTTGTGGGGGAATCATAGTCTCATCATCCTTTCCTCACTGGGGCAATGCTCTAATAATGATGATCATCACACTTTATTTACTTACAACTCAATATTACAACTCGATACTAGAACAAAGATATGACTCTATATGAATGCCTCCGGCGATGTACCGGGATGTGCAATGATCTAGCGTCGTATTGACATCAAAAAACGGACGAGCCATGAAACTATCATGCTAGCTATCTTACGATCATGCAAGGTAACATGAGAATGAATGCTCAAGTCATGTATATGATGATGATGGAAGTTGCATGGCAATATATCTCGGAATGGCTATGGAAATGCCATAATAGGTAGGTATGGTGGCTGTTTTGAGGAAGATATAAGGAGGTTTATGTGTGATACACTACTAGGAAAAGGCATGCTAGTGGCGCACCAGTTTTGCCTTCTAATGGCGCACTACTGGTGCGCCACTAGCATCACGCTATTAGAATTTTTTTCTAATGGCGCACCACATGTGCGCCATTAGAATCTGGTGTTCTAATGGCGCACCACGTAGTGCACCGGTAGTATTGCCCACAGTGTGCCACTATTATCTGCTATACTAATAGCGCACCACATGGTAGTGCGCCATTAGTAACAGTTTTTTTTAATTTTTTTTGTTTTTTCTTAATCTTAGGTCACTATTTCACATATGAGATATTCAACACATATATATATACAACAAGCATCCATATAACAATCATATCCAACACACAAGTTTCATCATATATACATACATAGCCAACACATAGTTCCGTCGTTACATATTACAAAAGTTTCACATTGTTCATCCAACACCGTTATCCATCAATTCACAAAAGTTTCACATTGATACAAAATAAAAATACAAATGGAAAAGAAGCACTCCATCCACGCAAGCTTCCGTCAATTAAATCAAATCTGCAAAATGATAAACAAGAAGTTAGAAGAAGAAAAAGAAGAAGACTAGAAGAATAATAGAAGAAGAAGAACACCAGAAGAAGAATAAGAAGAGTTTTGGAAAAGAAGAAGAATAAGAAGAAGACTATAAGCTTATTATGTAAACTTGATCATTTTGTGCTAACATAAGTTATTTTGGAGCTAACCTATGGGAAACTAAGCATATAAGCTCTAAGTTAGTATATTAGAGCCAACTTAGGTAAAATGAAGCTAACCTATGTCATTTTGGAAAAGAAGAAGAATAAGAAAAAGACTATAAGCTTATTATGTAAACTTGATCATTTTGTGCTAACATAAGTTATTTTGGAGCTAACCTATATGAAACTAAGCATATAAGCTCTAAGTTAGTATATTAGAGCTAACTTAGGTAAAATGAAGCTAACCTATGTCATTTTGGAAAAGAAGAAGAATAACAAAAAGACTATAAGCTTATTATGTAAACTTGATCGTTTTGTGCTAACATAAGTTATTTTGGAGCTAACCTATAGGAAACTAAGCATATAAGCTCTAAGTTAGTATATTAGAGCCAACTTAGGTAAAAATGAAGCTAACCTATAGGAAACTAAGAATATTAGAGATAACATAGGTAACTAAGTATATATATATATATATCATTTTGGATAACTAACCAATAGGAGATCTGACATACCTGACAAAGTTCAGTTCTCATGCATTGTTCTTCTCCTTCTTCTCCTTCCTCTCCCTGATGCGCCTAGAGCGGCGAGGCGGTGGAGGCAGTGGGATGTAGTCTTCTACCACAATTGGCGTGGTCATGTCGCCCAGCTGTGGGATCGCCGGCGCCACCACCGGTGCATGGTCATTGTCAAGCACCACCACCATCGCGAGGCCACCTTCAGGCACGACCATCTCTAGGTCATCCTTAGCCACCTCCATCTCTTGCCCATGGTCAGCCACCACCATCTCTTGCCCTTGGTCAGCCACCACTAGCGCTAGGTCATCCTCAGCCTGATGCCCATCGTCATCCTGCAACTCCTCATCCTCACTCTGCTCCTCTTCTCCCGCACTCCAGTCCGGATCATCCTTCTTGTTGTCTATGCTGCTGCCAGAATCGCTGCTTGCTTCGCTACACCAGAATCGCTGCTTTGCTTCGCTATAGCCATAGTCGCCGCTGCTTTGGTCAGTAGCCAATGTCATTCTTCTGCTCCCATTACCTGTCCAAAATGCAACAATGACCGTTAACAATCGATGTGAGACAAAGCCAAATGTAGAGGAATAAGAAGAGGCGAACGTCTCGCATCATCATCGGCAAGATAGCGCATGCACACATAGTCTTGTTGAACACCTTCACGATGAGCATGTTGGCGTTGTTGTCGTACCTAAAGAGAAGGAAGTACCCCAGCCGCAGGTCGTAGGCACGGTAGAACTTCTCCCCCCCCCACGAGACAAGTACATGTGGCCCTTCTTGATCACCAACTGCAGATCCCACTGCCTGCGAAACCGGCTGTCGGCCTGCGCAGCTTCACATTATTTGGCGGATCTTCACCCATCAGCATGTTCATAAAACTGTCAGGCAACCTCTGCAGTTTGGGACAATGAGTGATGTAGCAAACAACAGATATCATAATGATATGGGTGAAGGGGAGATCTCTCGTTTTATATACCTGCGTCATGGATAATACTGAAGTCTCGAGTATGATAGTGAAGAACTCTGAAGCATCCAACTCGTACTGCGGTGTCGCAGATCGGCGGTGGCTGCTTCCCGCCATCTCTGATAGGCAGCAGAAGAGACCAATTAGTACCCTTACAACAGATCATAAAACATGCATGATAACAGGCATTAGTCGCAAGTACCCCATAGGTCCTATTTTTAGCAAAGTAATGCTAAAATTCACGGAAAATTTCAGCATTAGCTTTGCTAAAAATAGGACATATGGAGTACCCGAATTTGCCGGAACGGAAGTTAATCGACATTTCGGCAAACTCAAGGGCCTCTCGGGGTACCTACAACATCATCACAAGTACAACAGCAGCAGCAGTGAATACAGAGCATAACAAAAGCAAAACTATATATTTTTATGTAGTAAACAAACGAACACTAAGAGTAGAATGTTCTTGCAACAAACATTATTGTGTGACATCGAAAGGCATCACTCTGCTTAAAGGGAAGGATGAATTAAGTGGCAGATGTATATGATTGCACCACTTGATCGCACTTCTCTATATTATATGATGTCTTGAAGAACTTGAGCAAAAAGATAAATAGGAACATATTTCTCACCTTGGAGGTGTTGTTGCTGCTGCAATTTGTCGAACTTCACTTCCTTTACCTCCTCGGAAACCTGAAATATGCAGATGTTACAAAGGTTAATGAACCAAGAGATGCCCTAATGGGAGTAATAACAACATGACAGCAAACAACCAACAAATTATCTTGCCCTCTACCTGCAAAATTAAGAACAGTTCGATCGGTTTAGAGAAATGTGCATCTTGGAATAAGATAACAGCTGATTTTGTCATGATCCTGCTACACCTCTATCATCAAACAGAGTCCATATTAAGAACATGTCAGTTTGAGAGAAAATGTGCATCTTGGAATAAGATAGCAGCACATTTTGTCATGATCCTGCTACACCTCCCCATCAGCATGTTGCTACTACATACATGATACATGATAGGTGTGTGCTCAAGAAAAATGGAGATAAAGACAAGTTGATAGTGCCACTTGGTCTGCCAGATGCTGAACTGAGTGTGACACTCTCTGAAGTTGATTATACTAGTACAGTTAACACTAATTAATGGAGGTGCAGGTCAGACCAGAAGAAGAAGCGCGCAGCTGGCATCTAGTCATCATCCATATCCAACCCAGCAAGCACAAGGATCGGCACGGTCGATCAAACTTGTCGCGTGGCTGATTCGCACCCGAAAGGCAATCAGCCGGGCCGGGTTAGTGGGATGATTTACCCGAAAGGCAACCATCCATGCTTTGCCCCTTGTAGCATGTTTTAAGATAAGAAAAGAAAGCAGTATACCCTCTAAAGAGCTAGTATTGGGCAGCAGTATGTAGCTAGTGTTGAGCTAGTTGTGAAACTGAAACTTGATTTGTGAAACTGAAACTTCTATTATTTCTCCTTAATTTGACTTAATGTTGTATGGTTCACCAGCAAAAACACCAGCGAAAACTAGTAGTACTACTATACACACAATCTAATTAATTTCACTTAATGTTTGTCTGGTTGCTCTCAAGAAGCCTCGGGTTCTTCTCCATATTTTCAGTCACATATGGTGATTTCGTCATGTATTAGGCGAACCACGGGCAATATATACAGGCATATATAGGCACACCGCATACGGTTCAACCACTCGATGGTCTTAGACATGAATGTATTATTACCTATCATCTTGGGTGTTTTCTTCTATCTTGTTAAAATAAATCTCCTACCAGATAATAGTTTCAAGTATTTGGCTTCTCTGCTCTGTCGAAGGCAGAGTATAAATACCACACTTTCATCCACAGTAGCCCATGTATCTAACCAATGTTCTTGTCATACTCCTTCCTACGAAGATGGATTGCAAAATATGTCGCCTTCCGGGATCAATCAAGTCAAATGCCTCGTTTACAGAGGACACACACTGAAATATGTTGGGCCTCCAAGTGACTTTGGCTCAAATAAATACGTTTGAAAAACAGAGTGACACAGCACAAAGAGAACTAGAGTATATCTTCACCATATAAGAAAATAGCATCATCATCTTAGCTTCACAACAAACAAGTAGTACAAATAGAAAGACTGAATAGAAAGACTGAATGAAAATGCATCATCATCTTACCTGGTTGTTTACTGCTGCTGCTGCGCTGCAGGGGCGGAGGAAGGGGCGCCGCCGGTGGAGAGGGCGAGGCCGAGGACGGCGTGGGGCTTGAGGGCCTGCGGCCTGGTGAGGCCGACGAGGTGGTCGTCCCCGACGCCGGCGGAGCTAGGGTTCGGGGAGACGGCGACGGCGCTGAGGGGACGGGGCGGTTGAGAGGGGTAGGGGAGGTCGCGGGAGAAGAGAGGAGGAGGCGGGCGGGGCGCAGCTGGGCTGGAGGGGCTCTGTCTGGAGGCGGGCAGCGGAGGGTTCGGCCGGCTGGCGCGCCCATGTGGCGGGCCGACAATGATGGCGGGCTAGGAACCCTAGCTGTCGCTCGGGAGGGGGGCGCAGCGGGCCGGGGGGGGGGACGGCGAGGATGCTGGCGCCGGGCGGAGGGGGACGTGAGGAGGTGGTCAGCGGCGGAGGGTGGTCGGGTGCACCTACGGCCGGGGACGGCGGGTGAGGCAGGGGAGGGATTAGAGTGTGGATTGGGGATTGGGGATTTTAGTGTGGGGGAGGCTTAGCAATGGCGCACCACCCAGGGGTGCGCCATAATTACATCCATAGCAATGGCGCACCACCGAAGGGTGCGCCATAAGTAATTTAATCTAGCCTGACATATATACCACCTAACCCTATCTACAACACAACCCGCCCACTAGCCCGATTGGTCAGTACGCAGCACACACATCAGGAGGTCCTGGGTTTGATTCCCAGGCTCCCCAATATTTTTTTATGCATTTTAAATCCTGTTTGATATTTATTTGTGTTTAAATATGTTGAAACTTGTTTAAACCATAACAGTAATATTTTTTTATAAAAACAGTAATAATTATTTTGAAAATATGTTCAAATTTGTTAATTGAAAATATCATCGGCGGCAGCGGTGGAGCGGGGGGAAGGTGCGGGGGGTACCCGTTGGCGGTGGTGGAGCGGGGAGGTGCGGGGGTGCTCGTCGGCGGTGGAGCGGGGAGGGTGCGGTGGGTCGTCGTGGCGGTGGAGCTAGCGGGGAAGGGTGCGGGTGGGATCGAGATCGAGATCAAAAAGAACCTGCCCACTAGCCCGACCGGTCAAGACGCAAGACACACACCAGAGGTCTGGGTTCGATTCCTGTGCTCCCCAATATTTTTTATGCATTTTAAATCCTGTTTGATATTTATTTGTGTTTAAATATGTTCAAACTTGTTTAAATCATAACAGTAATATTTTTTTTATAAAAACAGTAATAATTTTTTAAAAAATATGTTCAAATTTGTTAATTGAAAATATCATCGGCGGCGGGCGGTGGGCGGGGTGCCGTTGGCGGTGGAGCGGGAGGTGCGGGGACCGTGTGCTCGTCGGAGGCGGTGGAGCAGGGGAGGATTGCGGTGGGTCGGCGGCGGCGGTGGAGCTAGCGGGGGAGGGTGCGGGGGGTGCCTGTTGGCGGTGGTGGAGTGGCGGAGGGTGCGGGGCGGATGGGTGCTCGTCGGTGGCGGTGGAATGGGGGAGGGTTGCGGTGGGTCGTCGGCGGCGGTGGAGCTAGCGGGGTAGGGTGCGGGTGGGATCGAGATCGAGATCAAAAAGTGTCCATGAAAATATACACGGTGCACCATTAGCAGTTTTGCAAAAAAGTAAAAAAAAAATTATATACTAATGGGGCACTGTTTACAAGGTGCGCCATTACTTGGTAGAACTAGTAATGGCGCACTTTGGCACCATGCGCCATTAGAGTGTATGGAAAAATGGAAAAAAATCAACACTAGTGGCGCACCGTGTGCCTGGTGCGCCATTAGTGTCTTCCACACTAATGGCGCACCTCCAACCGGTGCGCCATTAGTATATAGTAGTGGCGCACTACTTACCTGGTGCGCCATTAGTACCAATCCTATCTATACCCCTTTTGCTAGTAGTTTTGAGGAAGATATAAGGAGGTTTTTGTGTGATAGAGCGTATCATATCACGGGGTTTGGATGCACCGGCGAAGTTTGCACCAACTCTCAAGGTGAGAAAGGGCAATGCACGGTACCGTAGAGGCTAGCAATGATTGAAGGGTAAGAGTGCGTATAATCCATGGACTCACATTAGTCATAAAGAACTCATATACTTATTGAAAAAATTTATTAGCCCTCGAAGCAAAGTACTACTACTCATGCTCCTAGGGGAATGGTTGGTAGGAGTTAACCATCGTGCGATCCCGACCTCCACACATAAGGAAGGCAATCAAAGAGCACCCCATGCTACAAATTTGTTACACAACCTTTTACCATACAAGCATGCTACGGGACTTGCCAACTTTAACATAAGTATTTTTCAATTTCATAATTACCCAACTAGCATGACTCTTACATTACAGCCTTTATATCTCAAAACAATTATCAAGTACCAAACTTCTCATAGTATTCAATGCACTCTATATGATAGTTTTTATTATACCCAACTTGGATGCCCATCATATTAGGACCAATTTTATAACCAAAGCAAATACCATGCTGTTCTAAAATACTCTCAAAATAATATAAGTGAAGCATGAGAGATCAATAATTTCTATAAAATAAAACCACCGCCGTGCTCTAAAAAGATATAAGTGAAGTACTAGAGCAAAATTGTCTAGCTCAAAAGATATGAGTGAAGCACATAGAGTATTCTAATAAATTCTGATTCATGTTTGTCTCTCCCAAAAGGTGTGTACAGTAAGGATGATTGTGGTGAACTGAAAAGCAAATACTCATATCATACAAGACGCTACAAGCAAAACACATATCATGTGGTGAATAAAAATATAGCTCCAAGTAAAGTTACCGATAGACGAAGACGAAAGAGGGGATGCCTTTCGGGGAATCCCCAAGCTTAGGCTTTTGGTAGTCCTTAAATTTACATTGGGGTGCCTTGGGCATCCCCAATCTTAGGCTCTTGCCACTCCTTATTCCATAATCCATCAAATATTTACCCAAAACTTGAAAACTTCACAACACAAAACTTAACAGAAAATCTCATGAGCTCCATTAGTGCAAGAAAGCAAACAACCACTTTAAGGTACTGTAATGAACTCATTCTTTATTTATATTGGTGTTAAACCTACTGTATTCTAACTTCTCTATGGTTCATACCCCCGATACTAGCCATAGATTCATCAAAATGAGCAAACAACACACGGAAAACAGAATCTGTCAAAAACAGAACAGACTGTAGCAATCTGTAACTTTCAAATACTTCTGGAACCCTAAAATTCCTACCAAAATAGTAAGTTCTAGGAAATTTGTCTATTAATCTAATTAAAAAAGAATCAACTTAAAAACACGTTTCTGTGATTTAATAAAATTATTATCATGCGTGCAAAAGTTTCTATTTTTCAGCAATATCAAATTAACTATCACCCAAGATGATCCCAAGGTTCTACTTGGCACAAACACCAATTAAAACATAAAACCACATCTAAAAATAAGCTAGATGAATTATTTATTAAATAACAGCAAGGAAAAATATTGGGTTGTCTCCCAACAAGCACTTTTCTTTAAAGCCTTTTAGCTAGGCATTGATAATTTTAATGATGCTCACATGAAAGACAAGAATTGAAGCGCAAATATAACATCATGAAACACGTGACAAACACATCTAAGTGTAACATACTTCCTATTCATAGGCATATTATAAGCAAAAAAAATTGCAAGGCAAGCAAAAACTAGTATATGCAAGGAAGAAGACAGAGACGATAGCAATATCAACATGACGAGAGGTAATTTAGTAAGATAACAATTTCTACGACCATATTTTCTTCTCTCATAATAATTACATGTAGGATCATAGGAAAATTAAACAAAATAGCTATCACATAACATATTCTCAACACGATCCACATGCATGTGAAGTTGACACTCTTCCAAAATAGTGGGATTATCATTAACTAAAGTCATGACCTCTCCAAACCCACTTTTATCAAGAATACCATAAGATTGAACATTCTCCAAATATGTGGGATCAAAAGTTGACACTCTTCCAAACCCACTTTCAATATTATTGCAAACACTATTATCTATCTCATATTCATCATGGGGCTTAAATAAAATTTCAAGATTATAAGAAGAATCACCCCAATCATGATCATTGCAACAAGTAGTGGAGATAGCAAAACTAGCATCCCCAAGCTTAGGGTTTTGCATATCATTAACACAATTGACATTAATATAATTTATACTAAAATCATTACAATCATGCTTTTTATTAGAGGAGCTAGCGTGAATCTCTCCTTCAATTTCTTCATCACAATTTTCAGATTCACGAATTTCAAGCAAAACCTCATAAAGATAATCAAGTGCACTCAAATCACTAGAATTTGGTTCATCATAATTGGATCTCTTAAAAACATTGGCAAGTGGATGAGGATCCATAGATCTTAGGTACTCTGTTTAGCAATAAATAAACAACTATTCCAACCAAACGAGCAAACGAGCCAAGTAAGACATCAAAGCAAACGAAAAAGAAGAAGGGCGAATAAAATGGCAAGGGTGAAGTGGGGGAGAGGAAAACGAGAGGAAAATGGCAAATAATGTAATGCAAGGGATAAGAGTTTGTGATGGGTACTTGGTATGTCTTGACTTGTGTGAAGACCTCCTCGGCAACGGCGCCAGAAATCCTTCTTGCTACCTCTTGAGTAGTGCGTTGGTTTTCCCTTGAAGAGGAAAGGGTGATGCAGCAAAGTAGCGTAAGTATTTTCCTTAGTTTTTGAGAACCAAGGTATCAATCCAGTAGGAAGCTACACGCAAGTCCCTCGTACCTACACAAACAAACAAGAACCTCGCAACAAACACGATAAAGGGGTTGTCAATCCCTTCACGGCCACTTGCAAAAGTGAGATCTGATATAGAGATAATAATAAGATAATTATTTTTGGTATTTTTATGATATAGATTGGAAAGTAAAGATTGCAAAATAAAGTAGATCGGAAACTTATATGATGGAAAATAGACCCGGGGGCCATAGGTTTCACTAGTGGCTTCTCTCAAGATAGCATAAGTATTACGGTGGGTGAACAAATTAGTGTCGAGAAATTGATAGAAAAGTCCATAGTTATGAGAATATCTAAGCATGATCATGTATATAGGCATCACGTCCGCGACAAGTAGATCGAAACGATTCTGCATCTACTACTATTACTCCGCACATCGACCACTATCCAGCATGCATCTGGAGTATTAAGTTCATAAGAACAGAGTAACGCATTAGGCAAGATGACATGATGTAGAGGGATAAACTCAAGCAATATGATATAAACCCCATCTTTTTATCCTCGATGGCAACAATACAATACGTGCCTTGCTGCCCCTGCTGTCACTGGGAAAGGACACCGCAAGATTGAACCCAAATCTAAGCACTTCTCCCATTGCAAGAAAGATCAATCTAGTAGGCCAAACCAAACTGATAATTCAAAGAGACTTGCAAAGATAACCAATTATACATAAAAGAATTCAGAGGAGATTCAAATATTTCTCATAGATAAACTTGATCATAAACCCACAATTCATCGGATCTCGACAAACACACCACAAAAAGAGTTACATCGAATAGATCTCCAAGAAGATCGATGAGAACTTTGTATTGAGATTCAAAGATAGAGAAGAAGCCATCTAGATAATAACTATGGACCCGAAGGTCTGTGTAAACTACTCACACTTCATCGGAGAGGCTATGGCATTGATATAGAAGCCCTCCGTGATCGATTCCCCCTCCCGCGGAGCACCGAAAAAGGCCCCAAGATGGGATCTCACGGGTACAGAAGGTTGCGGTGGTGGAAATAGGGTTTCGTGGTGCTCCAGGATGTTTTCAGGGTATGCAAGTATATATAGGCGAAGGAAGTCGGTCAGGGGAGCCACGAGGGTGGGGGGTGGGTCCACCCCCTGGGCGCGCCTCCTTGCATAGTGGCTTCCTCGTTTGCTTCTTGACGTCCACTCCAAGTCTCCTGGATTGTGTTTGTTCCAAAAATAACTCTCCCGAAGGTTTCATTCCATTTGGACTCCGTTTGATATTCCTTTTCTGCGAAACAATGAAATAGGCAAAAACAGCAATTTGGGTTGGGCCTCCGGTTAATAGGTTAGTCCCAAAAATGATATAAAAGTGTATAGTAAAGCCCATAAACATCCAAAACAGGTAATATAATAGCGTGGAACAATAAAAAAATTACAGATACCTTGGAGACGTATCAGGGACTTCACAACAGAGCTCTCAACGAAAGCACTAATGTCAGTGTCAAAACCGGCAGATCTCGGGTAGGGGCCCAAGCTGTGCATCTAAGGATCAATGGTAACAATGGACAATAGGACACAATGTTCACCCAGGTTCGGTCTCTCTTACGTCCTGCTTGATTGTATTCGATGAGTATAGGGGTTACAAGAGTTGATCTACCTCGAGATCGTAATGGCTAAACCCTAACTTGTCTAGCCTATGAATATTATGATTGTTCTGATAGCCTCTACGGACTAAACCATCTGGTTTATATATACAGTAGAGGGGCCTAGGGTTACATCAAGTCGGTTTACAGGGAAAGGAAAGAGCATATCCGAATGCCAATCTTGCTATCCACGCACACAGGAGTTTTACCCGGACACGGGGGACGGGTTTCCACTTTATCTTCTCAGCCCACCAGTCCGACCCATATTGGATAGGCCGGACACCTAAGAACCCCCGAATCTAAGACTCCCTCAGCTAGCAGGGTGGATGTCATTTGAGTTTTCATTTGTGTTTCATCCGTAGATGGATGTTGCTTTCTATATGATGTTTGATGTATTGGTGAGTCAAGTGTATGCCTTTGTATGTAGCCCCCTCTATTCTGTAATGGTACGAAGTAATGATATCCGCCTTGCAAAAGCGTCTTCAATATGCGGCTCTATCCTTGGCGGGACCTTCGTGTTCCTCTCGGATAGGATCGCATATGAGGCGTGACAAGTTGGTATCAGAGCCTTGACTGACCATAGGAGCCCCCTTGATTGATCGTAGTTTGGCCATTGTCAAGTCTAGTATAAAAACAGTTTTGGAGTCTAGTTATATTGAAGAGTAGGAATTATTTTTACTCCTTATCCCCTTTGTTGCTCTGGTGAGGAATTCTGACGTAGGTGTTTTGATTCTTCTACTATTCCCAATCAAACTTTCTTTAGGATCACACAGGTGTTTTCGTTCTTTAGCTATCCTTTGTTCAACCAGTGCACTTCTCTTCGAGTCATTTGATCCTCTTCATATTTTGTAAGATCGATTCTCTGTTTTGTTCTAGAGTTCATTTCAACATCAAGTTGTTTTTATTTCTCCCATCTTCCCACCGTTTTCTTCGTGGATCTTAAATCGCGTGTCAAGTATCCACTTCATTCATGTGAAGCCTCTTCCTTCTTTCCTCAATTATTTCAACCGGTGGAATATCATCTAGTTCGTCATTCTCTTTCTTAGCTTCTTTCTGGTGGATTCAATTCTTGTTTTCGGTGTTGCTCGTATTCTTTTCTTGGCTCAAATGTTTCCTCTTGCTCATTCACCTGTCGCCATTTTATCATTTCGGAGTGATGAAGGCATCTCAGAAGATTGTGGTTGCATTCATGTTAATTTGAGGTTGTCACCTCATTTAAGTCGTTCAATCATTCCGACAAACCATATCTCTCTCAACCGATCATTCTCAATGGTGTTTCTTTGAGTGGGCCCTAATCCACAGGTTTATACCCAGGATCTTACCTGGCTCTTCTAATTATTCAGGAGCTATTCTCAAGTTCCTTCCAAGTTTGATGTAAGAATAAACTTTCATCAGTCAGATGCCTTTTCCAAAATCGCTATCAAATTCTTTTCATTTTTCACTCAAACTTTCTATTCTTCATTGTTTCGGAGTGTCTTAATAATTTTGGTGGTGTTCCTCATTGTTATTCTTAGCATTGAAGACTGGATAATATTTTTCCTTCAATCTTTTCTATTCTTGTGAAGATTCATGGTTCTAGCTTCATGCTATCCTCTCAAATTATTCCGTTTGTCAGAAATTCTTTTCTTACCCATCCGGTGTATTTTAGGAGTTGTTTCCTTTTTGATTCTCCGAATGCCATCATTCCGGAAGAATTCTTCGTCCTCACATTCCAGTTATCATTCTCAAATTATCCCGGTGCATCGTTCAAGTATTCTTTAATCAGTTCATGATCTCTTTGTCTCTTGTACC
Source organism: Aegilops speltoides (assembly GCA_021437245.1). Classification (NCBI taxonomy): domain Eukaryota; kingdom Viridiplantae; phylum Streptophyta; class Magnoliopsida; order Poales; family Poaceae; genus Aegilops; species Aegilops speltoides. Next base: position 421,721,773 of record CM038147.1, read on the forward strand.
TAAAACCGCTCAAGCATATTTGTTCCCCTAATTCTTCCTGGAGATTCGTTATCTTTTCTTCGTTCGTTTTCATTTCTTACGGTGGTTCTTTGAAGACTTTCTCAAGTTTGTGCTATATCTCTCCTCAATCCTTTTCAAGAGGAATAAGTACTATGCCAAATCTGTTATTTGTCATCAATTTAAATTTGTGAAGGATACACATAACATAATTCTTATTATTGTTTCATGCAAGTGATCTAATTCCTTCTTTCGGAGTTTGTTCATGATATCTATTCCTTGGTTCTAAGTGATTCATCGTTTGTTTTCTGGAGCTCCAAATTTTCCTCGGTTATCTCGTCGCGAAGCTCCATCTAAATCATCGCAAGGCTTCATCTTGTTCTTTTCAACCTTTGTTTCTTTAATATTTTGTTTATCGGAGTTCTTCATGTTTTCTCATAAAGGATTTACCTCATTCTCGTCAAGGATTTTATTCATTCTTCAATTCCATCAAGATTCTTGTTGGAGCTCAAGTATCCCTCTTCTTACATACTAAAGTGCAACTAATTCTTCCTTGTCTTTCAGACTTGTTGTATCACATCTTTTCTTTCATCTCAAGCAAACAATCATTTCTGTTTGTGGCCGGTTGCCATTTCATAATTTTGAGATGTTTTCCTTAAGCCCACAACAAACTTATTCTTTTCGTTGTTGAATTTCCAACAACTCCGTTCAATCCTTCTTTGCAAGGATGCTTCTCAATTTAATTACGGTGGAAGTTGTCTTTTAATCCTCCTTTTTCTTTTCCTTTCAACGATTTAGCTTTCTGTTCTTTTGTTCCAGAGGCATAGTGATGTTACTCTCATCGACCCATTATCTCGTTCCTCTAAGACTATTTTATTTCCTTGTTTATTCATTTACCAGAGTGTGGTGTCCTCTTTTCAAATCCCTTATCTTGTCTACCTCTCCTTTTTCTCTTATACCGGGATGCTATCCCGAATCTTTCTTTCTTATTCCTTTTCTATCTTCTTCTAACGGGAGTGGTTTCAGAATCTATCTTGTTCCTTGAGCTTCTAATTCTTGTCATAATCATCGTTCCTCTTTTCTACCCGAGTGCTCGTGACATTGTTCATCTTCTCTCTTGTGTCCTTATTTCACCTTATCTTCTTTCTCTTCCGCTTCGTTCCTAAGATCTCGGGATGAGATCTTCTGTTAGTGGAGGAGTGTTGTGACGCCTCCAGACCGATGCGCCAGTTGTCTTTCATTTATTCGTCGTCGTTGCCATGTCATTCCCTTGTGTGTTGCACTTTGCCATGTCATCATGTGCATTTTATCTGCATGTTTTTTAAAACTTGCATTAGTTCGGGTCTCCCAGTTCTCTCTGTTGTCCGTTCTAAATCCAACCACAGTCTCATGCGCCCGCGGCACCTTTGAAATATTATTTTATAAGTGGGATAGAAATGTTCTCGGATTGTGTTGAAAGTTGGCGTGCGGTCTTGTCATATTGTCAATAGACCGCCTGCCAAATTTCGGAGTCCGTTTGATACCCCAACGGATACATATAGCGTCCTTATAGCCGGTCAAACCGTCGGACATTTTCGGTAGCCGAAAACCCTATGTCGGGCTGCCATCTTCCCTCTCCTCTCAGCCCAACTCCCCTCTACACAGCCCACCTAGGCCCAGCCCCCCTGGCGACCGGAGCCGTTCGATTGCGATCGGAGGGTCTAAACCCTCCTCCCCTAGCCCCTTTCCCTATATATAATCACCTTCCCCTTCCAATTTTGGAACCCTAACCCCCTCCACCTACCTCTAGCCTCCTCCTCGGGATCCTCGCGGCCGCCAGCCACCTTCTTGATTTTCGGCGTCGACCAACCCCTGCATCGCCATCTGGCAGCCAGCCATTGGCCGCGCTGCCACCAGTCGTCGCCCTACAGTGCCCCACCTCTTTGCGGCTCGCGGGGCCCATCCGGAGCTCGCCCGGGCCCGAACCGCCGCCGCAGCCCGCAGGCGCCCCTCGCCTGAGTCGCTCCCTCCTTAATCCAATCTGGATCGAGGGGCCAAGGAACTCCTGCCTCGCCTCGCCGGACCTAATCCTCCCCGTGTTGGCTGCCCGACCCCGCTGTCTCGCCGGAGATGAGTCCTCTGTCGCCCTTTTCTCTCCCGGTCCTCTCCTCCTTCTCTCCCTGCGCCTCACGATCTCCCTCTCTCTCACGAACACTGCAGGAGCACAGCATCCATGGCGCCGCCCCTACCACCTCTTAAAGCCGGCCATGTGGGGCCCACGGCCCTCGTCCATCGCCGGATCCGGAGGCCCCATGCCCTGATCTACCCATTCCCGGCCTGCCCGATGCCTGTCGGAGTCCCACGCCACCCCACCATCCCCATTGACTTATGCCGGGGCTGTTCTGTACGAGGAATAGAGTTTCTCCAACCTGGATCCCGTTTTTGCGCTGGTAGTTTTTCACCAAGTCCCCTAGATTCAAACACTATATGTGCATTTTGTGGTGGTCATTACTCTGTGCATGTGTGTCCGAATGATATGATCTATATACGCAAATTGTTATACTCTTCGTGCTCTACATGATGGTCCCATTTTATTGCTCATTAGAGTTCATCTTCATGTCATAATCTCTATTGCAAAAGTGCATGTTGCTGTTAACTGCTAAAAACTGATAAAATTTGCCCTTTTGTTATTTTCGTGTGATTTAATGCATGCATCATATGAGCATCTTGTCAACATATGTTTGGTGCAATTATATGTCCTCCTGCTTGTACTATTTATTCCATGCCATGATATGTCCCGTGGGGAGTGAAACAAGCTTGCAAACATGCCTAGTCAATGTTGCTGATTTCATACTTGTTAATTTCACCAAGTCTGAAACTGCCTGTTATAAAACTTGTCAACTTTTCATGTTGTTTGCCACTATTACATGGCTCATATTCATATGTTTTCTTCATATATTTTCTCTAAGTTATGTGTACTTTTATTCCCTGTCCTTGGTTTCCATATAAACTTACTGCAGCTTGTCTTTTTCTTGCTCTCAAGTTGCCATCATGCTAAATCTGTCATCCTGTTATCAACATGTTCCATTTTGCAAAGCTCATAGTAACTAAACTATGCATCATATGAAGTTTTACCCATTGAGTAACTGGAAGTATGTCATGCCTACTACATTCTCATGACCTTTGCATATTTATTAAAATTTCTATGCTGGCATTATGTGCCTCCAAAGTGAGCATCATAATGTTACTGTTTTGCATTCCCAGATTTTCACCAAGTCTGAGAATCTGTTATTTCATGTTTGCATCTTGTCTTGATGAATGCCATGAACTTGTGACTAGTAGAAAAAGGGTCAAACGTGAAGCACATTAGTGCCGGTTTGTATTAGAGCCGGCACAAATGTATACATTAGTGCCGGTTCCAGTGGCTAGCCGGGCCGCTCTCATTAGTACCGGTTCGTGGCTAACCTTTAGCACCGGTTCGTGCCACGAACCGGTACTAATGAGGGTGGTGGCAGGATGTTGTCACTCTGGGCCCCCTCCAGCACCTTTAGTACCGGTTCGTGCCACGAACCGGTACTATAGGTCCTCCTACATATAAACCCTTCGTCCAGCTCGCTCTGTTCTTCCCCCTTTCCCCTCTCCTCTCCTCTCTGTTCTGCCTCTTCCCCTCGAGCTCATCACAAATTTTGCCCAAAAATTGTCAAGATTTGAAGGCCCCCATCCATTCAAGTGATCACAAAGGTTAGCAACTTTGTCCTTTCATCTCTCATTGCTAGATTAGCTCTTGCAATGCTTTATATAGTTATTAATTTGTGAGTTTAGTAATTTGGGAGGAAATATATATATGTCCTAGTATTTGATTTATATGCAATTTGAGGTCAAAAATAACACTTAGTTTGCACATGTAGGTGTGGTTTACTTAGTGCCTTCTAAATCTCTGTCGTAACCACCGTCGATCGCCCGCACCGTCCCGTCGCCGGCACCACCTTGTGGTGAGCCTCTTGTTCATGAAATTTTATATAAAAAATTGATGTTTGTGTGATTTTGATATATAGTTAATCATGTAATAATTATCTTACCCGTACGTTGTTTGTTATACATAATGCCATGGTTTTGATATCTGTCCCCGTCGGCCCTCGTCCTTGTTATGATTCGGATGTGGTATATTCTCTTTTAAAACTATTTGTTGCATTTCATGTTTATGACAAATTATGCCCATCAAGTTGACATAGATATTTTTATCTTGGAGGTATGTGAACCGGAAATTCCAACCGACCCTATTGTCGAGAGGTTAAATTTAGTTGAAAGAGAAAATGAGTACTTGAAAGAAAAATTGAAAAGAATTGAAGGGGCGAAGATGGAATTGGAGTTGCATGTTGCCGATGTCGTCGATGATCACAAGATCAAGATGGAGAAAATGCGCTTGAAGATTAGAAAGATTAGAAAATATGCCATCGATAGTGAGGCTTGGTATCAGTATGTTGTTGGATCAATTGTTACCTTAGTTGCGATCTTGATCGCATTTGTTGTTGCATTTAAATGATTTAGCTAGAGAGTTATTTGTTTGTTGCATTTAAGTGTTGTATGAACTTTATGTATGAACTTGTATTAATTTGGTCTATTCGGTGTTGTGTAATGAAGATGAGCCGGCAATGGATGTACGATGACCGATGCTCTCCTAGTTCGTTGAGGCGTGCATACTTTTACGCTATGCTAAGGCAAACAAGCGGGCGGATGGTTTTATGCCTGGTCCATGTGCTGGCCGTAAGAATGGTCACAATTACTCTACGTCAAGACCATTCACGTCCACCTGTTTCAGTCATGTTTCATGCCCCACTATAATGTTTGGACCAAGCATGGAGAAAGAGGGGTTATGATGGAAGACAATGAAGAAGAAGAGGAGGACGATAGCTATCCTGGCCATGGGTTCCCTGAATACGATGATACAACAATGGGGGAAGAAGATGAGCCGGTAATGCGGGAAGAAGCTGAGCCGGCAATGCGGGAAGAAGCTGAAGAAGAGGCATCAGATGAGCCCGTTGATGATCTAGGTCGGGCCATTGCCGATGCAAAGAGAAACTGCAAGTGATTTGGAGAAGAAGAAGTTGCGGCGCATGTTAGAGGATCACAAAAATTGTTGTACCCGAATTGCGTGGGTGACAAGAAAAAGCTAGGCACCACATCGGAATTGCTGCAATGGAAGGCGAGAATGGTGTATCGACAAGGGATTTGGAAAGGTCTTGGTAATGATAAAGGATATGCTTCAAAGGACAATGAATTGCCCGAGAGTGCGTCTGAAGCAAAGAAGGATGTCTACCCTCTAGGGTTAGAGGTGCGAAAGATACATGCATGCCCTAATGATTGCATCCTCTACCGCGGTGAGTACGAGGATTTGAGCAGCTTGGCGGTATGTGGTGCATTGCACTATAAGATCAGCCGCGATGAGCTCGGGATGTCGAGCGCGAGCGCCCAGAAGAAGATTCCTGCCAAGGTGATGTGGTATTCTCCTATAATACCACGGTTGAAACGTTGTTCCAAAACAAAGAGCATGCCAAAGCGTCGATGGCACAGGAAGACCGTAAGAAAGGCGGAAAGTTGAGAGTACCCGACGGTCGCGATGGAGAAAAATCGAAAGAAAGTACGGGAAGGAGTTTGCGGATGACGCAAGGAGCGTATGGTTTGGTCTAACCGCAGATGGCAATAATCCTTTTGGGGAGCAGAGCAGCAACCATAGCACCTGGCCTGTGACTCTATGTTTGTATAACCTTCCTCCTTGGTTGTGCATGAAGCGGAAGTTCATTACGATGCGGTGCTCATCCAAGGCCCTAAGCAACCCGGCAAGCGACATTGATGTGTACCTAAGGCCATTAGTTGAAGAACTCTTACAAGCGTGGAATGGAACAGGTGTACGTCGTGGGATGAGCACATGGGGAAGAATTTGACCTAAAGGCGTTGCTGTTCGTGACCATCAATGATTGGCCTGCTCTCGGTAACCTTCGAGACAGACAAACAAGGGATACCGCGGATGCACGCACTTGTTTGGATGATACCGACGATATATATTTGAATAGTTGTAAGAACAATGTGTACAGGACATCGTCGATTTCTTCCGAGCAGGCATCCCGTAAGAAAGAAAGGCAAGCATTTCAAAGGTGAGGCGGATCACCGGACGAAGCCTCGCCACCGTACTGGTGCTGATGTACATGATATGGTTAAGGATTTGAAGGTGATATTTGGAAAGGGTCCTGGCGGACAACCTGTTTCGAAGGACGTGGACAGACGCGCACCCATGTGGAAGAAGAAATCTATATTTTGGGACCTGCCATATTGGAAAGACCTAGAGGTCCGCTCCGCAATCGACATGATGTACGTGACGAAGAATCTTTGCGTGACCCTGCTTGGCTTCTTGGGCGTGTATGGGAAGACAAAAGATACACCTGAGGCACAGGAGGACCAGCAACGTATGCACGGAGAAGACGGCATACATCAGGGTCATGCAAGCTACGCTCTTACCAAAGAAGAGAAGGAAATCTTCTTTGAATGCCTACTCAGTATTAAGGTACCGTCTGGCTTCTCGTCGAATATAAAGGGAATAGTAAACATGGCAGAGAAAAAGTTCCAGAACCTAAAGTCTCATGACTGCCATGTGATTATGACGCAATCGCTTCGGTTGCATTGAGGGGCTTCTACGGAAAACGTTCGATTAGCCATTGTGAAGCTATGTGCATTTCTCAATGCAATCTCTCGAAAGTAATCGATCCGAAATCATACCAAGGTTACGAATGATTTGGTGCAATGTCTTGTCGATTTGAGTTGGTGTTCCCACCATCCTTCTTCAACATCATGGCGCACGCCCTAGTTCACCTATCTTGAAGAGATTAACGTTTTGGGTCTGTATTTCTACACAATATGTTCCCCTTTGAGAGGTTCATGGGAGTCTTAAAGAAATATGTTCATAACCATGCTAGGCGAAAGGAAGCATCTCCAAGGGCCATCAAAATGAGGAGGTCTTGAGTTTTGTATTGACTTTATTCTGACCTTAAGCGATTGGTGTTCTGAATCGCGGCATAAGGGCGCATGGATGGAAAAGTCACGCTAGGAGGGAAAAAATAATATGTATGGACGGACATTCTCTCACTGAAGCACACTACAGTTCTACTGAATTCCACCTTGGTGGCTCCGTATATGGATGAACACAAGAATTTGCTACGCTCCAAACACCCGAGCGGTCGATGATGGATTACACGTGAACAAACCAGAGTTTCACCAACTGGTTGCGAACACGTACCATGCATGACACCTCTATTGAAGATGAACTGTACTTGATGTCCCGCTACCATCTTGAATATAATGACTTTCAAAGGGTGCGAGATAAATGGTAATACATTTTACACGATCGCCCAAGATAAGAAGAGCACCAACCAAAACAGTGGTGTCGCTTTGATGCGAAACCAAGGCGGAAAGGAAACATATTATGGTTATATACAGGACATATGGGAACTTGACTGTCGACGTGGTTTAAAGGTCCCTTTGTTTCGGTGCAAATGGGTCAATATGACACGAGGCGGGGTAACGGAAGACCCGCAGTACGGAATGACAACAGTGAATCTCAACAATCTTGCGTATGCAGATGAACCATTCGTCCTAGACAATGATGTGGCACAGGTTTTCTATGTGAAGTACATGTCTACCAAGCCAAGAAAAAGAAAAGATAAGGAAGCGAATGCATCGTACGATGAGCCAAAGCGGCACATAGTTCTTTCTGGGAAGAGAAACATCATGGGAGTGGATGACAAGACAGACAAGTCAGAAGATTATGAAAAGTTTGATGAAATTGCTCCATTCACAGTGAACATTGACCCGAGCATCCCGTTAAATGATGAAGATTTTCCATGGTTACGGGCGCAAAGGGACACACGCTGAAGAAAAGTTTCACACCCAAAGATTTGGGATGTGATCGGCTTCACTATCATCACTTTCTTCAGTGTTTCACACCCAGGAGGGAATGTCTGTAATAGTTAGGGTAGTTATGTGTTTTGGCATTTGAAACGCGAAGAAATTTTATGTGCAAACAAATTCTTTTCATGCATTTACTGATTTTTTTTCCAGCTAAATGACCCTGAAATTGAAAAGCAATTCAAATGAACTCAGAAAAGGTTGAAAGTTGGCATGGTATCATAATTTCATACAAATAGCATGTGCAAGAACAAGGTATCGGTATACCGACGATCGAATCTCGGGCAAGTGAAATACCGCTAGACAAAGGGAATTGTATACGGGATCGATTGAGTCCTTGACATCGTGGTTCATCCGATGAGATCATCGTGGAACATGTAGGAGCCAACATGGGTATCCAGATCCGCTGTTGGTTATTGACGGGAGAACGTCTCGGTCATGTCTACATGTCTCCGAACCCGTAGGGTCTACACACTTAAGGTTCGATGGCGCTAGGGTTATAAAGGAAGCTTGTATGTGGTTACGAATGTTGTTGAGTCCGGATGAGATCCGGGGCGTCACGAGGAGTTCGGAATGGTCCGGAGGTAAAGATTTATATATGGGAAGTCCTGTTTTGGTCACCGGAAAAGTTTAGGGGTTTATCGGTAACGTACCGGGACCACCGGGAGGGTCCCGGGGGTCCACCAAGTGGGGCCACCTGCCCCAAAAGGCTGCGTGGGCCAAGTGTGGGAGGGGACCAGCCCCTAGGTGAGCTGGGGCGCCCCCCACCAAGGCCCAAGGCGTGGGAAGTGTAGGGAGGGGCAAAACCTAGGTCCAGATGGGCCTTAAGGCCCACCTAGTGGGCGCCTCCCCCTCTCTCCCCTCTTGGCCGCCTCCCCAAGTCCCATCTAGGGCTGGTCGCACCCCTTGGGGGGGGGAACCCTAGATGGGGGCGCAGCCCTCCCCTCCCCTATATATACTTGAGGTTTGGGGCTGCTATCAACACATGAGAACTTCTCCTCTTTGTGCAACCTTGCCCCTCTCCCTCCTCCTCTCCCTTGGTGCTTGGCGAAGCCCTGCGGGATTGCCACGCTCCTCCATCACCACCACGCCATTGTGATGCTACTGGAGGGAGTCTTCCTCAACCTCTCCCTCTCTCCTTGCTGGATCAAGGCGGGGGAGACGTCACCGGGCTGTACGTGTGTTGAACGCGGAGGTGCCGTCCGTTCGGCACTAGGATCTCCGGTGATTTGGATCACGACGAGTATGACTCCTTCAACCCCGTTCTCTTGAACGCTTCCGCTTAGCGATCTACAAGGGTATGTAGATGCACTCTCCTTCCCCTCGTTGCTGGTTTCTCCATAGATAGATCTTGGTGACACGTAGGAAAATTTTGAATTTCTGCTACGTTCCCCAACAGTGGCATCATGAGCTAGGTCTATTGCGTAGATTCTTTGCACGAGTAGAACACAAAGTAGTTGTGGGCGTTGATGTTGTTCAATATGCTTACCGTTACTAGTCCAATCTTGTTTCGACGGTATTGTGGGATGAAGCGGCCCGGACCGACCTTACACGTACTCTTACGTGAGACAGGTTCCACCGATTGACATGCACTTCGTGCATAAGGTGGCTAGCGGGTGCCAGTCTCTCCCACTTTAGTCGGAACGGATTCGATGAAAAGGGTCCTTATGAAGGGTAAATAGCAATTGGCATATCACATTGTGGTTTTGCGTAGGTAAGAAACGTTCTTGCTAGAAACCCATAGCAGCCACGTAAAACATGCAAACAACAATTAGAGGACGTCTAACTTGTTTTTGCAGGGTATGCTATGTGATGTGATATGGCCAAGAAGAATGTGATGAATGATATGTGATGTATGAGATTGATCATGTTCTTGTAATAGGAATCACGACTTGCATGTCGATGAGTATGACAACCGGCAGGAGCCATAGGAGTTGTCTTAATTTATTGTATGACCTGCGTGTCATTGAACAACGCCATGTAATTACTTTCTTGTATTGCTAACGGTAGCCATAGTAGTAGAAGTAATAAGTTGGCGAGACAACTTCATGGAGACACGATGATGGAGATCATGATGATGGAGATCATGGTGTCATGCGGTGACGATGATGATCATGGAGCCCCGAAGATGGAGATCAAAAGGAGCAAAATGATATTGGCCATATCATGTCACCATTTGATTGCATGTGATGTTTATCATGTTTATGCATCTTGTTTACTTAGGACGAAGGTAGTAAATAAGATGATCCTTACAAAATTTCAAGAAGTGTTCTCCCTAACGTGCACCGTTGCTACAGTTAAGTAAACTTCTAAGCACCACGTGATGATCGGGTGTGATGGATTCTTACGTTCGCATACAACGGGTGTAAGACAGTTTTACACAAAAAAACACTTAGGGTTAACTTGACGAGCCTAGCATGTACAGACATGGCCTCGAACGCGGAGACCGAAAGGTCGAGCATGAGTCGATATAGATAATCGATCAACATGAAGATGTTCACCGACGATGACTAGTCCGTCTCACGTGATGATCGGACACGGCCTAGTTGACTTGGATCATGTAATCACTTAGATGACCGGAGGGATGTCTATCTGAGTGGGAGTTCATAAGATGAACTTAATTATCCTGAACATAGTCAAAAGATCTTTGCAAATTATGTCGTGGCTCGCGCTTTAGTTCCACTGCTTAGATATGTTCCTAGAGAAAATATAGTTGAAAGTTGACAGATGGCGATTATGCGGACAATAGAAAGCTTATGTCCTTAATGCACCGCTCGATGTCTGAACCCCAAACGTCGCTTTGTGGATGTTGCGAACATCGGACATACACGCTTTTGATAACTACATGATAGTTCGCTTAAACGGTTTAGAGTTGAGGCACCAAAGACGTTTTTGAACGTCATGAACATATGAGATGTTTTCGAGGGCTGAAATTGGGATTTCGTGGCTCGTGCCCACGCCAAGAGGTATGAGACCTGCGGCGATTTTCTTAGCCTGCAAACTAAGGGAGGAAAGCTCAATCGTTGAGCTTGTGCTCGATTGTCCGAGTACCACAATCACTTGAATCGAGTGGGAGTTAATCTTCCAGATGAGATAGTGATGTTTCTCCAAAGTCATTGCCACCAAGCTGCTAGAGCTTCGTGATGAACTATAACATATCAGGGATAGATATGATGATCCTTGAGGCATTCGCGATGTTTGACACCGCGAAAGTAGAAATCAAGAAGGAGCATCAATTGTTGATGGTTGGTGAAACCACTAGTTTCAAGAAGGGCAAGGGCAAGAAGGGATACTTCATGAAACGGCAAATCAGCTGCTGCTCTAGTGGAGAAACCCAAGGTTGAACCCAAACCCGGGACTAAGTGCTTCTGTAATAAGGGGAACAACCACTGGAGCAGAATTACCCTAGATACTTGGTAGATGAGAAGGCTGGCAAGGTCGATAGAAGTATATTGGATATACATTATGTTAATGTGTACTTTACTAGTACTCCTAGTAGCACCAGGGTATTAAGATACCGGTTCGGTTGCTAAGTGTTAGTAACTCGAAATAAAAGAGCTACAGAATAAACGGAGACTAGCTAAGGTGAGCTGACGATATGTGTTGGAAGTATTTCCAAGGTTGATGTGATCAAGCATCGCACGCTCCCTCTACCATCGAGATTTGGTGTTTGCGTTGAGCATAGACATGATTGGATTATGCCTATCGCAATACGGTTATTCATTTAAGGAGAATAATGGTTACTCTATTTTGAATAATACCTTCAATGGTCTTGCACCTAAAGGAATGGTTTATTGAATCTCGATCGTAGTGATACACATTTTCATGCCAAAAGGATATAAGATAATAATGATAGTACCACTTACTTGTGGCACTGCCATGTAAGTCATATTGGTGTAAAACGCATGAAGAAGCTCCATGTTAATGGATCTATGGACTCACTCGTTTTTGAAAAGTTTGAGACATGCAAACCATGTCTATTGGTGTAAGCGCATGAAGAAACTCCATGCAGATGGATCGTTTGGACTCACTTGATTTTGAATCACTTGAGATATGCAAATCATACCACATGGGCAAGATGAATAAAAAGCCTCGTTTTTCAGTAAAATAGAACAAGATAGCAACTTGTTGGAAGTAACACATTTTGATGTGTGCAGTCCAATGAGTGCTGAGGCATGCAGTGAATATCGTTATGTTCTTACTTCACAGATGATTCGAGTAGATGTAGAGTATATTTACTTGATGAAACACAAGTCTGAATTATTGAATGGTTCAAGTAATTTCAGAGTGAAGTTGAAGATCACCGTGACAAGAGGATGAAATGTCTATGATATGATCATAGAGATGAGTATCTGAGTTACGAGCTTTGGCACGCAATTAAGACATTGTGGAAATTGTTTCACAATTAATACCGCCTGGAACACCATAGTTTGATGGTGTGTGTCCGAACATCATAGTTGCACCCTATTGGATATGGTGCGTACCATGATGTCTCTTGTCGAATTACCACTATCATTCATGGGTTAGGCATTAGAGACAACCACATTCACTTTAATTAGGGCACCACGTAATTCCATTGAGATGACACCATATGAACTATGGTTTAGAGAAACCTAAGCTGTCATTTCTTAAAGGTTTGGGGCTGCGATGCTTATGTGAAAAAGTTTCAGGTTGATAAGCTCGAACCCAAAGCGGATAAAATGCATCTTCATAGGACACCCAAAACAGTTGGGTATACCTCCTAATTCAGATCTGAAAGCAATAGGGATTGTTTCTTGAATCGGGTCCTTTCTCGAGGAAAAGTTTGTCTCGAAAAGTTGAGTGGGAGGATGGTGGAGACTTGATATGGTTATTGAACCATTACTACAACTAGTGTGTAGCAGGGCACAGGAAGTTGTTCCTGTGGCACCTACACCAACTGAAGTAGAAGCTTATGATAGTGATCATGAAACTTCGGATCAAGTCACTACCATACCTCGTAGGGTGACAAGGATGCGTACTACTTTAGAGTGGTGCAGTAATCCTGTCTTGAAGGTCATGTTGCTAGACAAGAATGAACCTACGAGCTATGGAGAAGTGATGGTGGGCCCAAATTCCGACAAATGGTTATAAGCCATGAAATCCGAGATAGGATCCATGTATCAGAACAAAGCATCGACTTTGGTGGACTTGCCCGATGATCGGCAAGCCATTGAGATAAATGGATCTTTAAGAAGAAGACGGACGTGGACGGTAATGTCACCGTCTATGAAGCTCGACTTGTGGCGAAGAGTTTTTCACAAGTTGAAGGAGTTGACTACGATGAGATTTTCTCATCCGTAGCGATGCTTAAGTCCGTCGGAATCATGTTAGCATTAGCTGCATTTATGAAATCTGGCAGATGGATGTCAAAACGAGTTTCCTTACCGGTCTTCGTAAGGAAAGGTTGTATGTGATACAATCCGAAAGTTTTTGTCGATCCTAAGGATGCTAAAAGGTATCTTGGCTCGGCGATTCTTCTAAGGACCGGAGTAAGCATCTCGGAGTTGGAATGTGCACTTTGATAAGATGATCAAAGATTTTAGGTTTATACAAAGTTTATGAGAAACTTGTATTTCCAATGAAGTGAGTGGGAGCACTATAGAATTTCTGATGAGTATATGTTGTTGACATATTGTTGATCGTAAATGATGTAGAATTTCGTAAAGCATATAGAGTTATTTGAAAAGTGTTTTTCAATGGAAAACCTGGATTAGGCTACTTGAATAATAAGCATCAAGATCTATAAGATAGATCAAAATGCTTAATAGTACTTTCAAATGAGCACGTACCTTGACATGATCTTGAAGGTGTTCAAGATGGATCAGTCAAAGAAGGAGTTCTTGCCTGAGATGTAAGGTATGAAGTTAAGACTTAAAAGCTCGACCACGGCAGAATAGAGAAAAAAGGAGTTCTTGCCTGAGATGTATGGATCATTGGACAGCGGTCAAAATTGTCCTTGGAGTAAATAAGGACATATTTCTCGATTATGGAGGTGATAAAGAGTTCGGCGTAAAGAGTTACGTCGATGCAAGCTTTAACACCTATCCGAGTGACTCTGAGTAGCAAACCGGATACGTATAGTGGAGCAACCATTTGGAATAGCTCCAAGTGAAGCGTGAAAGCAGCATTTACAATATGACCTAGAAATTTGCAAAGCACACAGGGACCTGAAAGGTTCAGACCCGTTGACTAAAACCTCTCTCACAAGCAAAACTTGATCAAACCCCAGAACTCATTTGATGATGTTGGTCACATGGCGATGTGACCTGTCAATGTTAAATCACATGGCGATGTGAGCTAGATTATTGACTCTAGTGCAAGTGGGAGACTGTTGGAAATATGCCCTAGAAGCAATAATAAAAGTATTATTATATTTCCTTGTTCATGATAATTGTCTTTTATTCATGCTATAACTGTATTATCCGGAAATCGTAATACACGTGTGAATACATAGACCACAATATGTCCCTAGTGAGCCTCTAGTTGACCAGCTCGTTGTGATCAACAGATAGTCATGGTTTCCTGGCTATGGACATTGGATGTCGTTGATAACGGGATCACATCATTAGGAGAATGATGTGATGGACAAGACCCAATCCTAAGCATAGCACAAAGATCGTGTAGTTCATTTGCTAGAGCTTTTCTAATGTCAAGTATCTCTTCCTTAGACCATGAGATCGTGTAACTCCCGGATACCGTAGGAGTGCTTTGGGTGTATCAAACGTCACAACGTGGCGGGTGACTATAAAGGTGCACTACAGGTATCTCCGAAAGTGTCTGTTGGGTTGACACGGATCGAGACTGGGATTTGTCACTCCGTGTAAACGGAGAGGTATCTCTGGGCCCACTCGGTAGGACATCATCATAATATGCACAATGTGACCAAGGGGTTGATCACGGGATGATGTGTTACGGAACGAGTAAAGAGACTTGCCGGTAACGAGATTGAACAAGGTATCGGCATACCGACGATCGAATCTCGGGCAAGTGAAATACCGCTAGACAAAGGGAATTGTATACGGGATCGATTGAGTCCTTGACATCGTGGTTCATCAGATGAGATCATTGTGGAACATGTGGGAGCCAACATGGGTATCCAGATCCCGCTGTTGGTTATTGACCGGAGAACGTCTCGGTCATGTCTACATGTCTCCC
The DNA here is from genome assembly GCA_021437245.1 of Aegilops speltoides. Taxonomy (NCBI): domain Eukaryota; kingdom Viridiplantae; phylum Streptophyta; class Magnoliopsida; order Poales; family Poaceae; genus Aegilops; species Aegilops speltoides. The sequence continues at coordinate 421,736,881 of CM038147.1, forward strand.
GAACCCGTAGGGTCTACACACTTAAGGTTCGATGACGCTAGGGTTATAAAGGAAGCTTGTATGTGGTTACCGAATGTTGTTCGGAGTCCCGGATGAGATCCAGGACGTCACGAGGAGTTCTGGAATGGTCCAGAGGTAAAGATTTATATATGGGAAGTCCTGTTTTGGTCACCGGAAAAGTTCGGGGTTTATCGGTAACGTACCGGGACCACCGGGAGGGTCCCAGGGGTCCACCAAGTGGGGCCACCTGCCCCAGAAGGCTGTGTGGGCCAAGTGTGGGAGTGGACCAGCCCCTAGGTGGGCTGGGGCGCCCCCCACCAAGGCCCAAGGCGTGGGAAGTGTAGGGAGGGGCAAAACCTAGGTCCAGATGGGCCTTAAGGCCCACCTAGTGGGTGCCTCCCCCTCTCTCCCCTCTTGGCTGCCTCCCCAAGTCCCATTTGGGGCTGGCCGCACCCCTTGGGGGGGCGGAACCCTAGATGGGGGCGCAGCCCTCCCCTCCCCTATATATACTTGAGGTTTGGGGCTGCTATCAACACATGAGAACTTCTCCTCTTGGTGCAGCCTTGCCCCTCTCCCTCCTCCTCTCCCTTGGTGCTTGGCGAAGCCCTGCGGGATTGCCACGCTCCTCCATCACCACCACGCCGTTGTGCTGCTGCTGGAGGGAGTCTTCCTCAACCTCTCCCTCTCTCCTTGCTGGATCAAGGCGGGGAGACGCCACCGGCTGTACGTGTGTTGAACGCGGAGGTGCCGTCCGTTCGCACTAGGATCTCCGTGATTTGGATCACGACAAGTACGACTCCTTCAACCCCGTTCTCTTGAACGCTTCCGCTTAGCGATCTACAAGGGTATGTAGATGCACTCTCCTTCCCCTCGTTGCTGGTTTCTCCTTAGACAGATCTTGGTGACACGTAGGAAAATTTTGAATTTCTGCTACGTCCCCAACAGAAAGTAGAGAGGGTTACGGCAAAAACTGGATGCACTTCGTGTACAAAATGGACAATCTCTTTCGAAGTAACAGGGTTTCCGACGAAAACTGAACTGTTACAAAGGCATTTCATTTTTTAAATAACCTAAGCATTACTAATTGAATATAATGATAAAACACACTAATATTAAACATAAGAAAAAAGAATCACTGAAAAAACTTTTTTCAAAGTTAAGTTATTCACAAACTAGTGATTCACACAAATTTCAAATAATTCAAAATTTAAACTATTCAAATTTGAAATCTACCGCACTAACAGAAAGTTTGTAATTTTTGTACCTAAAGCAAAAATATTCACAAAGAAACTCTAAATATAGCAAAAAAACAACTCAAAAATAAATAAAACAAAAAAATAAAGCAAAAAATAAAGCAAAAATTTAAAAAAAAAAGCCATCGGGCCAAAGCGGCTCTGCATACGACTAGCGACACAACCTTTCGTTGGGCTGTGATGCAGGCCAAAGGCCCAGAGTCCCACTAGGCGAAGAGGATGTAGGCCCAGAGGGCCTGGTTAGGAGAGGAGTCAGAATTTGTCAAGATCAAGACTGCTGCTAATAAGACCCCTTTAGTACCGGTCGTGGCACAAACCGGTACTAAAGGGGGCCTTTAGTACCGGCTTGTGCCACCACCCGGTACTAAAGGGGTCGCTTCCGCCGCTTGGCCTGGTTAAAACAGGCCTTTAGTACCGGTTGGCGGCTCCAACCGTACTAAAGGTGCCTCTATATATGCTAGAGTGCGAAAATTTCGTTTTCCTCTCTCTTAGTTCCTCTGCTTCCGCCTCCGTCGCTGCCGCCACCGCCTCGATCGTCTCCGCGCTGCTCGCCTCTCCGCCGCCTCGCCCCGTCCGCCGCCTCGTCTCGCCGCCTGCCCGGCCGTCCCGTCGCGCCCTCGCCCGTCCCGTCGCTGTCCCGCCGTCCCGCCACCTCGCCACGGCGCCTCGCCTGCTGCCGCCGCCTGGCTGTGAGCCCTCCCCGAGCTCGTACACACACACAAGCATGTTTAATTAGTTTAGATAATTAGTCTTTAATTAGATTATTTAGATTATTATTTTTTATGTTTAATTAGTTTAGGTAATTAGTGTTTAATTAGTACACACACACACACACATGTATTTTGTATGTTTAATTAGTTTAGATTATTTAGATTATTATTTTTTTCACTATTATATATGTATGAATGCATGTTAGATGGATATAATTAGTGTTTAATCAGTTAGAAATTAGTGTTATATAGAAATGTTAGAAATTAGTGTTATATAGAAATGTTAGATATGTTAGAAATTTTAGTGTTATTTAGATTATTTAGATTAGCATAAGTGTTATATAGAAATGTTAGAAATTTTAGTTATCAAAATCCAATCATTAAAAAATGTTACTTTTTGGGCATATAGCTAGTATTTGTTCTCGACGATGCAGCCCGCATCCTCGCCGTCGACCGTCTGAGACAACGCCCACCGACCCATGTCCGAGACTGGCTCACTGGCCGGCACTGGAGGTGCTGCTGGAGGGCGTGCAGCTTGATGAGGAACCCGCCCGGGTCCCGTCGTCGACCCTCGATCTCGTTTGGTGGCGTTCACGGCCGATTTTGGTGCGGAGGGACCCGGCCCCACCAGAGGTGGTGCGTCGCCGTGTCGTGGAGGAGGACGAGCACGCCCATCGCTACATGGTTGCGTTAGAGGCGGCGGTTCTCCAATACGTGGCGATTTCTTGGGATCTCACTTCAGCTATGATCATGTGAGGGTTCCTTCTCTTTGGTGTCCACCGCCACGGGAGGAACCGCGAGTGTCCTAGATTCTTCTGTAGTATTCAATCTTTATTAGCTAATAGCCAGTGATGTACTATTCAATATTATATATTATTCGAGACGATGTATTCGAGATTATATCTATTATTCTAGACGATGTATTCGAGATTATATCTATTATTCGAGACGATGTAATTTGAATACTAAATTGTTTTATATTTCTTTTGGATTAGTTAAACAAAAGCTATGGCAGACAATACCGACAGAGAGGGAGAACAGACCATGTTCGATATGATACGCGAGCCAGATGATAATAAGAATGAAGAAGATTATGACGGCTCCGAATTTCTAAACAACACCGGAGAGGGTGATATGATGTTCGATCGTGATGACCAAATTGATGAAGTCATGAACTACGATTATGACGATGACGAAGAACATGTTGATCCTGAAACAACAAAGACCGGTGAGGTATATATATTTATATAAGCAGGCATCTGGTGATCATCACATGTTTTAAATGACTTGAAGATATATTAACGAATCGATCTTTGTTCTTTCAGCCATCCAGATCGAGCAAATCTTCAGGCAAAATGACGAAATGAGGCCCGAACAAAAAGTTGAAGCCGGGCGTAAAGTACAATATCGAGGCATGCAGCCCTACTGGCAAACCATTAGCGCCTAAGAAGATTGCGGACAAGTTCGTTCGTCAGTGCGGAGTTCTTGTGAAGGACCAACTCCCGATCAAACTTCAAGAATGGAGAGAGCCAGCAAAGCCACATCCAGATGTTACTTTTGTCGACAAGAATCAAAAAGATCTGCTTTGGGATACTCTCATGGAACATTTCACCCTACCAGATCATTTCATAGAAGCAGATGTGCAGAAAGTCAAGGAGGCTGCTCTTAGGATGATGGCGATTGCATTCAAAAACCACAAGAATTGTGAATGGAAGAAGTACGTCAAGGGAGGAAGGAAGACTCCAGTATTCAAGGGAACACTAGAGAACCAACGTGATCATTGGGACGATTTCATGAAATTCAAGGATTCGGAAGCTAAGGAATGGTCGAGAATAAACAAGAAGAATGCCAAAAAAAAGGATAAGTTCCATAAGCTGGGGCCAGGTGGCTATGCGGTGGCAATGCCTAAGTGGGATAAGTCTGAGAAAGAGATGGAGGATGCAGGTGTCACTCCGGCTACTAAGAGCTGGCCCCCAGGGTCAGGACTTGGTTCTATGCGCATGGGGGGGGGGAGTTGGACCCAGAGACATGCAATGTTTCGACGAGGGCAAGTCTGAAGGGAGCCGACAATGCGATACTTGTTGCAATAGAAGAGGCACGATCGGGGGTGTTCCAGCCCAACAGAGAGAACGACGAGCTTACGCGTGCTCGGGAAATCTGAACACCCGGAAGAACATGAGGCAAGGGCGCTATTCCGTGGTATGAGGGTTTTTAATGGAACACCGACTACGTAACCCGTGCGAAAGAAGATTGGAGGAGAAGAAGAGGAAGATGGAGGAGGAGCAGAGGAAGCGGGACTATGAACGCCTTCAAGGCCTAGAAGCAAGTCAAGCGGAATTGGCGGTCAAATTCCAGCGGCAGCAGGAGAAGATCGACTCACTTACCCATCAAAGGGGTCTCAAAGAACAGCAGCAGCTAGCGGATGATCCAGCATTGGATAGCACCGCCCATCCATGCCGAGAAGCAGCGTGGGTTCCATCCCTGACGATGCAATGCTGGTAGATACCCGTGGATGACATCACGGAGAACACTAATCGCGAGCTACACGTCAAAATGAAGAACATATCCATGAAGGTGGTGGGCGGCTTTGCTTTTACAAATCCCCGAGGCAACCTTCCATTGCAACCCGATTCCAGCGGGCTATGCTCGTGTCTTGGTTGATGAGGTGGTGGACCCACCATATTGAGCTACAGCTTGACATTGCTTTGAGGTGACGGCGAACGCTTTCTCGGAGAGGCCAAACATCGTATCATCCTATGGAAAAAGGATTGCATCATCTTCAAGGCCACCGACACCGCGTCGGCCGAGTCCTCGTCGAAGTCCGCCACCGAGTCGCCAGACTCCGCTCCCGCAAGTCCACCAAGTCCGCAAAGTGTCGCCACTCCTCCTCCAAGTCCGCAAAGTGTCGGGACAATCCTCCTCCTCCAAGTCCGCCACAACGCCGACGCGTCCACTCCTCCTCCAAGTCCAGCACAACCTCAGCCCACTCCTCCTCGTCCAACTCAGCCCGTCGGCCGCCTCCGCCGCCTCGGCAATCGCAGAAGAGACACCCGCAGCTATGGTGCGTGCGGCACGAGTCGAGGTAGTACAGGAAGTATAGGCAGAGGCAAGCGATATAAATATGGTCCAAGCCTCAAGCCTCTTCCGCAGAGGTCTTATGACAGGTCCGAGGAGGAAATCACAGCCATATCGAAGGCCGAGGTGGAAGCCCATTTTGCACCGAAACCGCCACCGCCGCCAAGGGAGAAAGTGCCTGAGGAAATGATTGACCACTTCATTCGTATGGCTCAACCACCAGCTCCTAAGCCTGTTGACACAGACTATGAGAGCCACATCAGGAAGTTAAATTGAGCACGTCTACAAAGGGAGGCGGGCACGTCTACATCGGGATCGAGCAAACAAGAAGCAGCTGCCAAAAATGCGGGAAAACCATTCCCCAGCTGGGAGAACAGTCGGCTATCGGGGCGCTTTCCTCTGCGGCCTCGAGCACCTATGGGGCACTGGGGGCCCCTTCTGGTTCGGTAAGGAGGCGGGGTCAAGCAGAGCAGATCGAGGTCGGGCGCACGCGGGGAGACAGGCAATCTTTACCCAGCTTTGGGGCTCTCCGGAGAGACAACACCCCTACTGCTGCTTTGTGTTGTTATTGGATCTAGCTCGGCGTCGAGCATATGGTGGCGCTGTGGGTGTCGACCGATCGAACCCCTTCTACGTCGCATGGGCCTCCTTTTATAGTCCAAAGGGGTACCCACGGTGGCAGCGTAGGAAGAGGGGTAGAAACGTAAAAGCGTAGGTTGGTACAACAGTGCACAACAGTGCCCCTACCTAATTCTGACGGCAGGGGACAAGGGCATTAAATGCCCGTCCGGTCGCCCCAACAGTGCAGGAGGGGTGACCGTTAAGTGAGCCACCGGTTGCCACGATGGCGCCTCTGTCGACCGTTCGCCACCTCGCTCCGCATGGCTGCGTAGCGCCTCACCACGTGCCCTTGGGATGTCCTTACGACGACACGTCGCTGCGTCTGGAGTCTGGTGGCAGCCTTGCGCGGCAAGTGCCTTGCCGCGCCCTGTTCTCGCCAGTGCGGCAAGTTTGCGGCCGCCGGTCTGCTTAGGAAGGCGCGCTGCGCGCGCGCAAGTCTTCCGATGTTGCCTGGCTGGCCTTCCCGCAAGCTCCTCTTGCCGGGCCTTCGTGTTCTTGGCTAGTACTTTGTTCTTGAATGGCAGTAATGAGTGGTGGAGAGCCTTGCGGACGTCCGCAAGCCTTGCCACGGGTGTGTGGATCGACGCACAAGTTCGGGTACTAAGGTACCCCTACTTTAGTACACCGACAGAGCCCCGGCCTGGGCCATACACGGTCTTGGCGTTGTTGGGCGAGGCCCAAAACAGTGCACGGGCACGCGTGGCCTGGGTCCGCACAGCAACGGGCTCCGCGCCCACCGCGCTCCCCCGCAATAGCACGCGTCGATTGCGGCGCCGTGGGAGACGTGGGTAGTGTTTGCGATCTTCAAGGCATCCACCCCCGTGATCATGGTGCAGGGCGAGGTCGCTTCACTCGTCGCCCCAGCTCCTGCTTTTTCGCCATGCGGCCCACATGCGCGGGGGAATGTGGGTGGCGAAGGTGGGAGACCGAGCCGTCACGGGGGGAGATGGCGCGTCGGCCCCGCTCCTCTGCCCCTTTCGCTCCCTGATTGGCTGACCGGGGCGGTTGAGCCCCCACCTCGCCCTTTAAAAGGGGCGTAAGGGGAGCACAATAGTCTCGCACTTCCTCTTCTCCCTTCGTCTTTGATTTCCGCTACTCTTCTCCCCATCCGCCATGGAGGGAGGGAATCCTGGTTCTTCAACAGTGGTAGCGAGGGTCGCCTCCAGGCAGCGCGCCTCTCCCTATCCCACACCTGTGGTGGCCGAGCCGGCCACGAGGGGGAGAGGGAGGGGGCGGGGCCGCGGACGAGGTCGAGGACGTGGCCGAGGCGCTCGGGGGAGAGGCGGTCGGGGCGATGCGCCTCCCCCGTCTCCGCCAGCAGCTTCTTTCCTCGAGGCGGTCCACACCGGAGACGATCCCTGGGAGTTCTTCATCAAGCTGCGGCGAGCACCGCGTCGTCGCCTCCGGCCCGGCCCGCTCATGAAGTGCAATGGAGCCGATCCGCCCGAGATGTTGGAGTTGCGCATGAGGGGCTGCGGGATCAGCGGCACTCGAGTGAGTGTCGATCCCCAGCCCCGCGTGATGTACTTTCCCGAGGGTGGAAGACGTTCGCCGCATCCACAGCTTGACGGCGGGTTTACCCTCCATTTTAAGTTAATGGAGGCGACCTTCTCGCCGTCAAGGTCTTCGGGACTCCGGCACCGGGCGAGATGTTGTGTGGACAGCTCCTCCGACAATGAAGGTCCCTCCTCGAGCGAGAGTGACGAGGAGGGAGCGACAGCGACGACGACGAGGATGGCGGGTCCGACTAGGCGTCGGGCGCTGCCTCACCCACCGGAGACCCCATCATCCGGTCGCTGCCTTCCTTGAACTCCCCTTGGTCGCCTCCTTGGGCGGCCATGGCGTGGGAGGCTGCGGAAGAGGAAGAGGGGTGGCGGCAAGGCCGTCAAGTCGAGTCGAGGCGAGGTGCCCTCGACAGCAGGCCGACGCCCACCACCCCGCCTCGAGCTCGCTCCCGTGCCTCCGCCTCCGCCAAGCTCTGGCCGGCCCCGGAAGTTCTCTTGGTGTCTTCGTCAGCCGTAGCTCTCCTAGGCGCCTTTTCGCCCCCCGGCAAGCTTCATTGCGGGGACTCTTGACCTACCTCCCAACAGAGAAACAGGAGGGGGTTACGCACCTTATCTTTTAACTTGTAAGCCTTCGGCCTTAGTTGCATTTAAAATCTGTAATCCTCTCTATCATGTTTTTCATCCTCGTATGGACTTGTACTAAACCGGGATGTTTTTAATGAAAAAAAGAGGGGAACGCTTGTCGGGCTAAGTCCTTTACTTGACTTTGCGCTTTGTACATTCCCACCCTATGCTTCTATGGGACTTGTCGGAGCGAACACACTTGCTTTGAGTGCGGGGCGCCGGCAGTTCATTGGCGGTGTTGCTTCCGCAAGAAAACCTTGCCGGGCGATTCTGCAGCGCTTGTGTTGTTGAGCGGACTTGGAAACAACCCAAGGGCGCAACTTAGCCGCGACTCGCCCCTCCGCGCACGGGTTTCTTTTTACAAAGCACACTCGTTCAAGGACGCGGCCCCGCCTTCCCCGGTCCACAAGAGGATGCATGACGAGGGATGAGAAACTTATCTGACTCCGTAGCTTCCCGGCGACCTTGGTTTGCCGGGAGAGGAACCTTGGCACTCGCAGCCCCCAGCGAAGCTGGCTAGTCAGGGCCTGTGCGCCGGCGCGCCCTTCTGGCTTCTCCTTGCCACTGTAATCATAGTCATGAAAATAACTGAGACAGCGCTGAAATAAGCTATTCTTTCATGATGCGATTCTACCACGCGATGCCATGCTTTGCCCTTCGTATGTTCACACTCTACGCTTCTGGGGAACTTGCCGGGGCGAACACACTTGCTGAGCGCGGAACATCAGCAGCCCGCTGGCGGTGTCGTTTCCGGCAAGAAACCTTCTCGGGCCAGTTGCAGCGCACTTGAATTGTTGAGCGGACTCGGAAACAAAGCAAGGGCTCAACTGAGCCGCGAGTCGGTTCCTCCGCGCACAAGTTTCTCATACGAAGGCTGCTCCATGGCAATGCTTGCTATGTTACGCCCTCCGTTTTGTTGTATCCCTTGTATGTTTTTAACCCTACGCTTCTAGGGAACTTGCCGGGGCTAACACACTTGCTGAGTGCGGGCGCCGGCCTCTCTTGGGCGGTGTTGTATCCGGCAAGAAACCTTCTCGGGCCAGTTGCAGCATTCTTGCATTGTTGAGCGGACTCGAAAACAAAGCAAAAACGCAACTTAACCCCGAGTCGGTTCCTCTGCGCACGGGTTTTTTTTACAAGGGATAAACACTCGAGGGGTATAACACAGGTCTATAGGACTGAAAAGTGCTCTTGTACAAAAGCTCGGGTGACTTAGCTTTTCCGTCTTCGGCGGCCCGACGGGGTCGTACTTCTTCCTTGGTTTCCACCACCCCCTTGTATGTTTTTTTTTCTTTTTTTACGCTTTCGGGGAACCCTTCGGTGCGAACACACTTGCTGAGTGCAGGGCACCAGCAGCCCGCTGGCGGTGTTGCCTCCGGCGGGAAGAACTCGGCGGGCTGGTTGCGGCATGCTCTTACCGTCGAGTGGACTCGAAGCGGATTGAAGGCGCAACCTAACCACGACTCGACCCCTCTGCGCTCGGGTTCTTCATACAAGGTGTGGACTTCTAGGAAACACGATCTCAAAAGTCCACAGTTCGGTCGCTTTCTTTGCTTCCTCTGCCGGCAGAGCTCGATGGCGCGTCCTCGACGGCAGCGCAGCGCTCCGGGGAGGTGCGCATGCCGGAGTCGGCATCAGAGCTATTCTTGCCGGCCTTGGCTTTCTTCTTCCCCCGGGGAGCTTCAGCGGCAAGTGGCTCGCGCTCTACTACAGCTGCTGCTTCCCGGTAGATCTTGTCGGCGCAGATGAGCGCATCCCTCTTGTCGCCTTGGACAGAGATAACACTCACCGGACCGGGCATCTTGAGCACATTGTATGCATAGTGAGAGGCCGCCATGAACTTGGCGAGTGCGGGTCGGCCGAGTAACCCGTTGTAGGGCAAGGGGATATCAGCCACATCGAACGTGACCCTCTCGATCCGAAGTTCAGTTCACTTCCGAGCGCCACGGCAATGTGATCTTCCCTTAGGCTTGCTCCTTCCCGGATTTATTCCTTGAAAGGCACCAGCTTCTTGAGCTCGCTGTCGGGATCCGGAGCTTCTTGAGCACTGTGGAGGAAATCAAGTTCAGGCCGGCCCCGCCGTCTACCAGCATCTTCATGACCTTGAGGTTGCGGATTGTTGGTGAAACCAGCATCGACAAGCACCCGACCGCAGTGACACGATCAGGGTGGTCCTCAACGTCGAAGACGATGGGCGAGCCGGACCACTTCAGAGGCCTGCGTGCTTCGATGGACGGCTCCGCTGCATTCACTTCTCGCACCCACTGTTTGAGTTGGCGGTGCGAGGTGTGCAGGGAGGCGCCGCCGTCGATGCACAACACTTCATGCATATACAAACTCCCCGATCATCGGTGTCATCTTCCTCCATCTCTTCATCTTCATCTTCACCCTCGTCCTTGTCGCGGCCGCGGGGAGGCCTGTCTCCTTGCCGCGGCTTGGCCTTGCCACGAAGTCCCCCCCGGGCGGGAAGCTTCTTGCAAGATCCTCCGCCACCTCCTCGGGCTTTCCTTATCGCGTCGCTCATACTCGCTTTTGCAACTCCGCCATCTGCTCTACTTTTTGCAGGTTTGGAGGTCATGGCCTTTAGTGCGGTGGATCTTGCAATAACGCTTGCGGAGCCGCCCCGCTTGTCGGCGATCGCTACAGCCTCACCGAATCGCCGGTCTTGGCCTTGTCGGAGCCGCCTCCGTTGCCGGAATGTTCAACAGCTAGCACATCCTTAGCTTTCCTCTTCCTATTATTCCGCCTCCGGTTCTTCCTTGCCGGGGCGGCATCCTCGCTGTCGGATCCTTCTGCTCCGGCAATCTCTCCGGGGATTTTCCTCCCCTCCTCAGCTCGTGCACACTTGTCGGCTAGAGTGTAAAGCTCACGACATCTTCGATCTTGCACATCGCCATCTCCTCCCTCATCTCGCAGCTTCGCACGCTCGATGAAACGTGCTAATAATCGCGGCAGGTGGACGTCTCGATGTTGCGCTGCACCGGCTGAATCTTTGTATATACTTATGCGCAGGGGCTCCCCCTTCCGGACAAGCAAGTGGAGGTCACTTTCCTGCCATGAGGCTTGTGGCCACCCGTGAAGGCACCGACAAACCGATGGCACAGTCCGCCCATGAGGAGATGGAGCCGTCCGGCAAGTGCATGAGCCAAGATCTCGACGTTGGGCTTAAGTACCAGCGGGAAGTAGTTGGCGAGATCTTCTCGTCGCGCCCGCAGCTCGCACCGCGATGGTGTAGATGCCGAGGAACTCCGACGGTGTATCCTGCCGTCATACTTCTCGCACGCGTCGCTTGAAATTTTGGTTTTGGGCCATCGACTTGCCGCAACTCGCTGGTGAACGCAGGGCAACCTGCCGCGCACGGCAAGTCGCCTGTTCTCCGGTTGCATGTGCGCCGACAATGGGCCCAGCCGCTGGTCGATTGACGTCGCGCTTTCTCCGGCGCTGGCGCGGTACGAGCGCCTTCGTGTTGCTGTTCTTGGAGGACGTGGTGTTGATCGCGCGAAGTTCGCGGGTCCGGCGACGCGTGGAGTCGGCGCAAGATTGGTCCGGCGAGCTGGCGATCTCGGCCTTTGGGGTTGGGAGTGCACGGAAGCGGCACCCAGCCGTCTGCCGGTGCGGCCGCGCCGGGCGTTTTGCCGGCCTCGGCGCCCTCGGTCGCCGGGCTTGTCGCCGTTGGCGGAGCCGATGAGGCTGTGTATGGCCATCCTCCAGTCGTCGATCTTGTGAGGCGCCGGAGGGAAGTCTAGAATCAGCTGGGCCCGGGCCAGCGCTTCCTCTGCTGTCTTGGGTGGCGGTGGTGATGAACGGCGCGAAGAGCGGGAGGTGCTTGGAGTCCCAATCGATTGGGAGGCACCACACCCCGCCTGGGCGATCAGATTCGCCAAGCCAAAGATGCGGGCGCATGCTGACCTCGGGCGCCCGCGACCCACCATGTTGGCCTTGTTCCAATCGCGAGCACGGTGCTAGGAGCACCGGGCGTTGTTGACCTTGCACCTCTCCGGGAGGCGCGCGTCTGCTCGGCCCTCCGCCGGCGTCGTCCGCCCCGCCGCCTGCTTGCTCCGGGCGGTGGCGTAACCGACGACGGCGCGCCCACCTCCAAGGCTTCTTCTTCGTGGCATGTTGACGATAGCGTTGATGCAGCGTGCGTGGAGACCGGATCGATGCTCACGACCTCGACGCGCTTCTACCGGCGCGCCAAAGATGTCGGGCGCTTTCTCTGCGACCTCGAGCACCTATGGGGCAATCGGGGCCCTTCGTTCGACAAGGGAGCGGAGTCGCGCAGAGCAGATCGAGGTCGGGCGCCTGCGGGAGACGGGCAATCTTTACCCAGCTTTCGGGCTCTCCGAGAGATAACACCCCTCCTGCTGCTTTGTGTTGTTATTGGATCTAGCTCGAGCGTGCGAGCATATGGTGGCGCTGTGGGTGTCGAATGGACCGAACCCCTTCTACGTGCGCATGGGCCTCCCTTTTATAGTCCGAAGGGGGTACCCACAGGTGGCAGCGTAGGAAGAGGGGGTAGAAACATAAAAGCGCAGGTTGGTACAACAGTGCACAATAGTGCCCCTACCTAATTCTGACGGTAGGGGACAAGGGCATTAAATGCCCGTCCGGTCGCCCCAACAGTGCAGGAGGGGTGACCGTTAAGTGAGCAACCGGTTGCCACGATGGCGCCTCTGTCAGCTTCGTTCGCCACCTCGCTCCGCATGGCTGCATAGCGCCTCGCCACGTGCCCTTGGGATGTCCTTGCGACGACACGTCGCTGGGTGCGCTGGAGTCTGGGTGGCAGCCTTGCCGCGGCAAGTGCCTTGCCGCGCCCTGTTCTTCTTGTGCGGCAAGTTTGCGGCCGCTAGGCCTTGCCGGGCGCAAGGGCACCGCGCAAGTCTTCCGATGTTGCCTCGGCTGGCCTTCCCAAAGAAGCTCCTCTTGCCGGGCCTTCGTGTTCTTGGCTAGTACTTTGTTCTTGAATGGCAGTAATGAGTGGTGGAGAGCCTTGCGGACGTCCGCAAGCCTTGCCACGGGTGTCTTTATCGCCTGCACAAGTTCGGGTACTAAGGTACCCCTACTTTAGTACACCGACAAGGGCACAATCGATCCTCGCTTGTTGTACCAACAACAAAGATGATCTGACGCTACCAATATTATTGTGGGCAAGCGAGTGCACATTGCCGAGGTGGGCAATGTGGTAATAACGGAGGAGCATATAATGCAGTGAAGTTCTCAACATCATGTTGGACAACTCCTCGAGATCGAGCCCATGCCTTTGCTTAGAGAGGATGAAATAAAATGGAAATATGTCCGGCCAACCTTTGGTCGCGCTGCATAAGGTCAAGAACCTCCCAACGAGAATGTATGAATTGCATCAATGGTACATGAACATTACCAAGATTTCAGATCGATTGTCCCTCATGGTGAATGTCAAGGAGGAGCATTACTCCATGAGAAAGCTGTGTCCGCTGAGTATTTAGAACTGTTTCAGTTATACAATCAAGACGCACTCGACAAATCTATCGTCGGCCATATTGTCCGTAAGTGATTTCTTTCTATAATTTAAGTCTCAAGCTAGCTGTAGTGATCCTTTTGATCAATCATTACCTGTAATTATCCTCACTATATTCTTTTCTGTGGTATTATGTAGGATGAAGATATATGAAATGAGAAAAGGTGGACGCTTTGGCATTGGGTTCATTGACCCAAAGACCGTTAATGAATACACATGGAAGATAAATCAACGTCAAGAAAAGAACGAGAGGACAGCATGCTAGAGTTCTTGAAGCGCCTCAAATACAATGAAGATATACTACTTCCTTACAACTTCCAAAGGAGTCACACTGCCTTGTACTACAAATTCTCTGTTTTTGCCTACTAGCTAGCTACATGTTTTTGCTTACATATGCCCGCTTAATTAAGACATGCAAACATGTGTGCATGTAGATTTCACTGGGTCTTGTGTATCATTAAAGTTGACGCCGGAACAGTTGAAGTAATGGACTCACTAATCTCGAAAAACTGACTATAACATCTTGTATGGGATAGTCAACAGTAATTTCAATCATTATTAACTATATATCTCGCCTATTTAGTTCATCATTTCATGATATGAACTATTTAATAACCCCTTTATTCATTTTCTTTGTCGGCGGGCAGGGCTTAAGAAGGTTCATCGCCGTCACGCCCGCTAATGGAAACAAAAGCTTCAATGGTTTCGACCCAAGGTAAGCAATTAAGTAGTACAAGCTAGCTAGCTAGCTGCCATCTCTTTAATTATCATGCTTGATTAATTTTTATCTAATCAAATTCCATTCTTGTAAAGGCCCTAAAGCAGGCGCAGGGTACTGATCTGTGTGCATTCTGTGTTTGCGAGAACATTCGCATGATGGCGTCCGAAAGGAGCAGATCTCAAAGATAGGAATGGGTACGCTTGTCAGAACACTATTCACAATTTTTACACCATTATCGATATCTAGTCACACAACTAATACACATGCATATTGATCTCCTTCTTAACAGTTCAAAGAGGTGCGGGAGAAGCTCATAGAAACGGAGCGCGTAGAAGCACTTCAAGAGGAAATAGTGGGATTTTTGCTCGACCAGGTCATAAATCCGAAGGGAGAATTCTATTACCCACTACCGCCCCCATGAAAACCACTTCCAATTGTCATCGTGCTCCGAAGGCACCAATTAGGCTAATGCCACTGGCTCCGAAGGCAACATGCATATGTAGGAGAAATTGTATATAGCTATACATGTGTGTATGTGTGCATTAATTAATATGGTGGTTTGTGAGACATTGATGATATATATATGCATGATTGGTTCTACTAGAAATTCTATATATATATATATATATATATATATATATGTATATGCATAACGTGTACAATGTGTAGTATCGTAAAATACCAAAAACAAAAAAGAATTAAAATGGAAACACAAAATTAAATGAAAAGAAATCATAAAACTAAAACCCCCAAACCTTATAGTATCTTGGTTGGTCTTACCAACCGGTACTAAAGGGCTCGTGCCCCGAGCTGGCTCGTGCCACGTGGTTGCTTTTTAGCACCGGTTCGTGCTGAACCGGTACTAAAGGGGGGGGCTTTAGTGACCACAATTTAGTGCCGGTTATGTAACCGGCACTACAGGGCCTTACGAACCGGTGCTATTGCCCGGTTCTGCACTAGTGTGTTAATCCCATGCATATGCCATGTTTCGTTATTTGAGATCCATGATATGTAATAGCATGCTATACATTTTGATTCCATGTTTATGTGTATCATACTTGTTTCATGCCTCCAACATGTCATCATATTAACTCTGCTCATGTATATGCCCAGTTTTTTGGAGTCATAATCTGTGTTATAAAGTTGCTTTTGGCGTTGATCACATTGGTTTAAGTTTTATGCCTATGAACCTGAACCTTAATGACATTTTAAGTATGTAATATGTATTTGAGGCGAATATCAAGTTTGTCCTCCTATGGTTCCAGTAGCATGTTGTTTTGATGATTGCAAAGTGCCTAGTTGCTATTTTAGGCTGATTGTTGTTATATCTTGTTTTTAGTGTATGTGTTGAACCGTTGTTCCGTTTTCATCATGTTCTATATGAAACTTGCTTGGTTTTGCATGTAGTTTCATCATGTCATGTTGAATCCTTGATTTGAGTACGTGTGCTTGATGTTTGAATGCATTTTGCATCAATGCCATGCTTAAAACTTGTTTAGCTCATATCTTTTAGACCTTAGCTCCGATTTAAATGAACGTTATATGTAACTTGACTAGAGAACCGTGTAGATCATCACGGTGCATCTTTAATTGCTGTTTAACAACT
This sequence comes from Aegilops speltoides, assembly GCA_021437245.1. Lineage (NCBI taxonomy): Eukaryota > Viridiplantae > Streptophyta > Magnoliopsida > Poales > Poaceae > Aegilops > Aegilops speltoides. The sequence goes on from CM038147.1 coordinate 421,752,493, forward strand.
TGAACATAACGTGTTATTCAGATCTGGACCAATTTCGAAATTTGCATACAAGGACTTACCGCAATTGTTATATGATGTTACTGGCCTCATTTAAACTTGCTTTGATATGATGTTCTTGCATGTATCTTCTCTTGTCATGTTAACAACATTTAATCTTGTCATGCATCATGCTTGGTTGTGCATCATGCCTTGTTCATGTGTTGTTTGTTTATCAAGTTGCTTGCTTCTTTTTGGTTGTGCTTCTTCTCGATAGTTCCAATTTCGTTGCAATCGTGAGGATTCGTTCGACTACGTTGCTTTGTCTTCTTCATGGTCTCGGTCTTCTTCCTAGTGGGATTTCAGGCAAGATGACCGTCTCCTTGGATATCACTACTATCTTTGCTATGCTAGTTGTCTCAATGCTATCGCTATGTCACACTACCAACCACTTGTTTATCAAGCCTCCCAATATGCCATGAAACTGTCTCTAACCTTTTCACCATCCTAGCAAGCCATTGTTTGGCTGTGTTACTGCTTTGCTCAGCCCCTCTTATAGTGTTGCTAGTTGTAGGTGCAGTCGCAGTTTGTTCTAGGTTGGAACATGGATATCTTGGAATATCACAATATCTCTTATTTAATTAATGCACATATATACTTGGTAAAGGGTGAAAGGCTTGGCCTTTTGCCTGGTGTTTTGTTCCACTTTTGCCACCTTAGTTTCCGTCATATCGGTGTTATGTTCCTTGATTTTGTGTTCCTAACACAATCGGGGTTTGTGGGCCCCTTGACAGTTCGTTTTGAATAAAACTCTTCCAGCAAGGCCCAACTTTGGTTTTAACATTTGCCCACATAATAGTACTAATAATTAGTTTTTGCATAGAGGGTCAGGTCCCCGAGGATTCTTTATTCCACATAATATAGGGGGGCAGCGCTGTTGGTGCTGGTCCAAACTAAAGCACTGTGCGGGGCTGCCCCGGGGCAACCTGGGTTATTTTGGCACCTGTACGCATCGCTTATACGGTTGTGGCCTGAGACGAGATATGTGCGGCTACTATTAGGGTGTCGGCATGCCGGGAGGTCTTGCTGGTTTTGTTTTACATTGTCGAAATGTCTTGTGAACTGGGATTCCGAGCTTGATCGGGTTGTTCCAGGAGGAGGTTTTTCCTCCATTGATCGTGAGAGTTTATGATGGACTAAGTTGGGACACCCCTGCAGGGTTCAAACTTTCGAAAGTCGTGCCCATGGTTGTGTGGCAGATGAGAATTTTTAATATCCGATTGTAGAGGAGTTGACACTTGATCCGAAATAGAATAGACCAACCGCGTGCGTAACCATGACGTCTCTTTTCAAGTGAGTCGAGAAGAGAACATGGTGGGGTTATGTTTGACTCGTAAGTAGTTCCGGCTCACTTCTTGATCATTACTAGTTTGCGACCGTTATGCATAGTTTCTCTTCTAACTCTTGTACTCGTAAGTTAGCCACCATACAATGGTTAGTCGCTTGCCGCAACCTCACCACGTATCCATTCCATACCCATTAAGCTTGCTAGTCTTGATACCCATGGTAATGGGATTGTTGAGTCCTCGTGGCTCACAGATTTGTACAAAAATAGTTGCAGGTACAGGTAATGCAATGATCTGACGTGAGAGCGACTTTGCTTGTTTTGGAGTTCTTCTTCTGCTTCTTCTTCTTCAGTCAGGAGATAGGTTCCTAGTTGCCAGCCTGGGCTAGCAGGGTGGATATCGTTTGAGTTTTCGTTTGTGTTCCATCCGTAGACGGATGTTGCTTTCTGTATGATGTTTGATGTATTGGTGAGGCAAGTGTATGCCTTTGTATGTATTCCCCTCTATTATGGAATGGTACAATGTAACAATATCCACCTTGCAAAAGCATCTTTATTATGCGACTCTATCCTCGGTGGGACCTTTGAGTTCCTCTCTGATAGGATTGCATATTGGGCGTGACACCTTCCCACCCACCCAGGTTCAAGGCATGGTACTTCCAATTTGGGATTGTTGCACTAATTATACTGTAAGGGGTTCCCTTAGAGTCTTTTTGTCAAAACAACAAAAAGTAGAGGACGTCTAACCTGTTTGTGCAGGGTATGTTGTGATGTGATATGGTCAAGACATGATTTGATACATGTTGATGTATGAGATGATCATGTTTTGTAATAAGTTCACGACTTGCATGTCGATGGGTACGACAGCCGGCAGGAGCCTTAGGGTTGTCTTTAATTATTGTATGACTTGTGTGTCGATCACTAAGCGCCATGTAATTGCTTTATTTTATCGCTATGCGTTAGCAATAGTTGTAGAAGCAATAGTTGGCGAGACGACCCCGACGCAATGATAACCCACAAGTACAAGGGATTGCAACAGTTTTTGAGGGTAGAGTATTCAACCCAAATTTATTGATTTGACACAAGGGGAGCCAAAGAATATTCTAAAGTATTAGCAGTTGAGTTGTTAATTCAACCACACCTGAAAGACTTAATATCTGCAGCAAAGTTTTGAGTAGCAAAGTAGTATGGAAGTTGAAAGGATCGATATAGTTGACTAGAGGGGGGGGTGAATAGGCAACTAACAATTTTCAGCTTTTCTTTACCAAATTAAACTTTGCATCAAAGTAGGTTGTCTAGATGTGCAACTAGGTGAGAAACCTATATGATGCAACAACAACAAGCAAGCAAGGGATACAACACAATATAAGCTTGCACAAGTAAAGGTGAGACATAACCAAGAGTGCAGTCGGTGGAGACAAGGATGTGTTACCGAAGTTCCTTCCCTTTGAGAGGAAGTACATCTCCGTTGGAGTGGTGTGGAGGTACAATGCTCCCCAAGAAGCCACTAGGGACACCGTATTCTCCTCACTCCCTCACACAATGCGAGATGCTTTGATTCCACTATTGGTGCCCTTGCAGGCGGCGACCAAACCTTTACAAACAAGGTTGCGTCAATCTCCACAACTTAATTGGAGGCTCCCAACGACACCACGAAGCTTCACCAAAATGGAATATGGCTTCACGGTGATCTCAACCGTCTAGGGTGCTCAAACACCCAGGAGTAACAAGATCTGCACGGGATTAGTGGGCAGAATCAAATTTCTCTTAGTGGAAGTGTAGATCAAGGCCTTCTCAACCAATCCCTAGAGAATCAACAAGTTTGATTGGGTAGGGAGAGAGATCGAGCAAAAGTGGAGCTTTCAGCAACAATGGAGCTTAGGGAGGGAAGACGTGGTCGACTTGGAGAAGAAGACCCCCCCTTATATAGTGAGAGGAAGGATCCAACCGTTAACCACTTACTCAGCCCGCGACATGCGGTACTACTGCTCCCGTAGCAGAGACCAAACGAGGCCTTGTTGCATTAAAGCAACGAGCGGTAGAACCGCCGGAGCGGTACTACCGCGCGTACTACCGCAAGGCAGGGTTCGACTAGGCTGGGAAGGCAGGGACTAATAAAATTACATCCGTTGCTACTTCTGCTGAGTTTCGATCTATGCAAAAAATCTGACACGGTACTACCGCATGCAGGGAGCGGTACTACCGCGTAGGGCTCGGATGTAAAAAATTACTTCCGCCCCTACTTGCGCGTGTGTCACTGTGCTGGGCTAGGGTCCATGGTACTACCGCGCCTGAGGAGCGGTACTACCGCATAGCACGGTACTACCGCGTTCCTGGCTGGCACTACCGTGGGCCACTGTGGAACTACTGCTCCCTTGAGTAGTACTACCGCATGCCACATCACAATAGCACTTGGAGTCCTTCATTTTGCAAAGACACGGATAAATGTTCGGTGCTCCAAAGAAACAAAGGAAAGGAGGTGCAAAGGAATAGACGTGTACGTGTTGATTCCACCCTAACCTTTCCGATGTGGACCCCCTCTTAATAGTATGACTTCCCTATGACTCAAATCCATCGAAAAGAAACGTAGAGAAACGTCGTCTTCACTTAGGCTCCGAGGGGCAACGAATCATCTTGTGCCTAGACATGAGATATCTGAAATGCTCAGTGCACATGATTAGTCCGCAAAAGCATTGTCATCAATCACCAATACCACGTAGGGAGAAATATGCCCTTACAATCTCCCACTTTTTGGTAGATTGATGACAATACAGGATTTGCACACAAGGATACAAAAATGAAAATAAGCAAACCCAACATCTACAAAATATAGACAGGCTCCCCCTAGATGTGTGCACTCTATATATATGCTTTGGACTGCACGACACACATACTTGGATCAACACTCCACCTATATTTTATAGACAAGGCATTCCTTGCAACAATATATAAACGACACTAAGCATGGAGGCAAGGTAATAAATATGAGCATAAAGTAAACGACACAAGATAGCATAAGCTCACAAACTACTAAGCATAATAGACGACCAGATAACCTTGAGTGCATATGTCTTACACTATATGATAGTCTCCAGGACCCATACGAACACAAACAGAAACCAACAAACCAAAGGAACACGAGCGAAGTTCCAATGAAATGAAAACAAGGAGACACGACTCGCAAATCCTACGCTCTCTCCCCCTTTGGCATCGAGACACCAAAAAGGCAGAGAGGACTCCTACAACACAGGTGGTAGCTTCCTCTGCAAAGATCACCCAACAGTCTCCTCATCGGTCTCAGCGGTGGGAATGGACTCCTCCTCTGACTCGGTCCACTGAAAGCCCTACTTTGTCATCCAGTCAACCTCAGGAGTGATGGTCTTCTTTGACCCGCTCTCCACGATCTCGCCGAACGTCCTCAAGATCCTCTTGTCGCGCTAGCGACTCTCCTTCTGAGCAACATGGGTCTTGTACTGCCCCTTGGACTGCATGCAGAACAAGGTCTTCATCTTTGCCTTTAGTTTCTTAGCCCAAGAGGGCTCAGTAGATGGAGGAGCGTACCCTGCAGAACTGTCCTTAGCCCCCCCCCTCCTCAACCTCGTCCTCATCCACATTCATCCTAGCAACCTCAGCCCTGGTAGTGGTATTGGCCCACTTGTTCTTCTGACGTAGCTTGATAGGCTCGTGACGAACCCAGTTTGGAGCAGCAAAATCTTCATCTAGATAGAGCTTCTCCCAAGTCTTCGAGATCAAGAGGTGCAGGTATGGACCATAGATGGGAAATTTGCGATTGTAGACCGCAAACCGGAGCTCAACCCACATGATATGAGGGATGTCCAGGGGTTGGGTAACTTGATGGCGCGCCTCCTCACAAAGAAGCATCATATCCACGAGATAAGCATGCACCTTATCCTTGTCACCAATGCGCGGAAAGAGAGTGTTGCGGAAGATCTGGTGCATGACATCAAGGAAGGGTTGAGTACCCAAGACTGCGTACCATTGGCTAACTTCTTCTCCACAAGGGACGGTTGAAGCTTGTTCTTGTTGGCAGACTCTGGGTTGCCGTGAGGGCGGACACCAACGGGCACATTGAGCCCCTCATCACGAACATGCATCATCTCCATGAATTCCTTCCATTTAGCAGACATCCTCTTCCCATTGGTCATCCAAGTCATGGATCGCTCCTCATCCGTGTGGAAGTGGACGAAAGCAAAGAACTGAGCCACGATCTCCGGGTCAAAGTCCATGTGGAACGTGATAAATTCTTCAATGCCAAACTGCTCCACCAAGTCCAATGCCTCACCAAAGTATGCCCGGTCCTTCCTTAGATGATTCATATCAATCCAGTGCATTGGAACATAGATGTTGTGCTTGGACTTGATCACATCGATGTGGATGAGATTCTGCTGCTTGGTCCAGAACAACTCATTCCCTCTGACATTCTCACGAAGGTTCACATAGGGGTTAATCCTCCTTCGAATGATGAACTCAGCTTAAGGCATATCGTCCATGCCAAGAGTTGGCTGCTTGAACTTGTTGGCGGTCTTCTTGACATTGCATTGTTGGGCATTGGAGCCCTCAGGTGCTTCTTGATTGTGAAGCCGCTTAGAGCTCGTGTCGCGGCTGGGATTCGAGTGACGTACATTAGAGCCACCACATATGACACACAACACAAAAGACATGAGAAGAACGAGAAGGATCATTGCAAAGACCAGGGCCAAAGCAAACGAAACAAGTAGAAATAAGATTGGAAGTCACAACAAGGTAGTTCGTATGTCAATGGTAGTACCGCACCATAAGGCGGACATAAAAATGTACATCTGCTCTAGCCGCAGTAGTACTGCGTCGGGATGGCACGGTAGTACCGCGCCTAGAGCGGAAGTAAATTTTTACTTCCGCGCGCCAAGCGGAAATATCACTCCAACGGAGCGGTAGTACCATACGAGGGGGATCTCGCCAGAGCGGTAGTACCGCGCGAGAGGCGCGGTAGTACCGTGCGGATGAATCTGGTAATGTGGAAGAACGGATCTAGGCACATCTGCAAAAATGGATCGGTACTACCGTTGATCAGAATTACCGTGTTGCAACATACCAAATAGTATCTCTACAACACTAGCACTCTCCTACACCCTCCTCTTGCAATGATTTAGCCAAAAATCTCAAGAACTACACATGCATCTCCCAAAACCTAGAAGCAAAACGACGATCGAGAGAGAGAAAGACTAAGGGATATACCGGGTTCCATGGCAAGAGGGTGAGGTGGGGATCGATCCCGCCGGTCGGAATGCGAGGAGAGCGGCCGGAGACGGAGATCCGGCCAGGTCCTCCGACACTGTTCTTGGGAGAGAGAGAGAGAGAGAGAGAGAGAGAGAGAGAGAGACGAAGTGGGGAAAAAGAGTTGAATGGGTATGGGGGAGTTGGAACTCCCCCTGCCCGCTCTTGACCCCCACTCGCTAGCAACGGCGCGGTAGTACCGCGGGTCATCGCGGTAGTACCGCCCGAGCGGAAGTATCGCACACAGGGCGGTAGTACCGCTTCTCCAGCGGTAGTAAAAAGTTACTGCCGTGATGGAAGTGGTAGTAAAATGCCTGGGATGTAGCTGTGCATGCACAGGGCAACCCATCTCCTGCGGTAGTACCGTGGCTTGCCACGGTAGTACCGTAAACCCAAGAAAGTGCATGTTTCGACAAGACAGAAAAACACGGCCTTTGCAAAGCAACCTTCAAGCAACCAGACACCTAAACGAGCACACACACAAGGCAACTCAAACACAAACACGACTCAAAAGAAGGCAAAAGACAACAAGGACCAAACACAAAACAAAACCTCTCAAGAGGAGAGGGCGGTGGCCGGAGCCACCTATGTTTGAGTCAATTGGTATGGCACCGCGAAGAATCATCCTTGGGCCCATGACCAAAACTCGGCTTTGAAGCACAAGTACCATAAAAAATGGCTAAGGTGAAAGAGTTGATTGATTTATGCATAATGGGGCGAGGGAGAGTTCATTGAGAGAACAACACTCCCCCTATGTCCATGCCTAACCTAAACAAGATATCAAGAAGAGTATGGTGGGGTGTGCAAGAGTTCAAGCCACATTGCTCGAATCAATGGTACTTAGCTCATGCCTTAACTCACGAAATCTTGCTTCATCTAGGAGCTTCGTGAAAATATCTGCAAGGTTATCATGAGTGTTGACATATTTGAGTTGGATCTCCCCTCGCCGAATGTGATCCCGGATGATGTGATACCGAATCTCAATATGCTTCGTCTTGAAGTATTGCATTGGGTTGAGAGAGATCTTGATGGCAATTTCATTGTCACACTAAAGAGGCACTTCGTCATAAATGACACCATAATCCTTTAAAATTTGCCTCATCCATAGAAGTTGAGCACAATAACTACCGGTGGCCACATACTCCGCTTCGGTGGACGAGAGAGACACACACCTTTGCTTCTTAGAAGACCAACTCACCAAAGAGCAGCCAAGAAATTGGCACCCTTCGGAGGTTGACTTCCTATCTACTTTGTCTCCCGCCCAATCCGAGTCTGAATAGCCCAAAAGGCTGAAGTTGGCTCCTCTTGGGTACCATAAGACAAAGTTTTGGGTATGAGCCAAATATCGAAAGATTTGCTTGACCGTCACATAGTGGCTTTCCTTAGGTGCGGCTTGAAACCATGCACAAATTCCCACACTCAACATGATATCTGGTCTAGATGCACAAAGGTAAAGCAAGGAGCCAATCATGGAACGATATACCTTTTGATCCACTGCTTTACCATTGGGATTTAAGTCAAGTTGGCATTTGATGGGCATTGGAGTGGAAGCCGGCTTGACATCACTTAGCTTGAATCTCTTGAGCATGTATTGAGTGTATTTGGCTTGGTTGATGAAGGTTCCTTCTCTTCTTTGCTTGATTTCGAACCCGAGAAAGAACTTCAACTCTCCCATCATGGGCATCTTGAACTTCGAGATCGTGAGAGCAGCAAATTCCTCATTAAAAGCTTTGTTAGGGGAACCAAAGATAATATCATTAACATATAGTTGGCATAAAAACAACTCCCCTTTGACCTTCTTAGTAAAAAGAGTGGGGTCGATTTTCCCAATTTCAAACCCATGATCTTGCAAAAACTCGGTAAGGTGCTCATACCACGCACGTGGGGCTTGTTTAAGGCCATAGAGCGCCTTATCGAGTTGTTACGCATGACTGGGGAACTCGGGATCCTCAAACCTCGGGGTTGTTTGACATACACCAACTCATTAATAGGACCATTAAGAAAAGCACTCTTCACATCCATTTGTTGCAACTTGAAGTTATGATGAGAAGCATAAGCAATCAACAAACGAATAGATTCAAGGCGAGCAACGGGAGCAAAGGTTTCATCGTAGTCGATACCCTCGACTTTGGAGTAGCCTTGTGCTACCAAACGAGCTTTGCTGCGAATGATAATTCCATGATCATCTTGATTATTCTTGAAAATCCACTTGGTTCCAATGACATTATGGTTCCCGGTTGGCCTTGACACCAATCTCCACACCTTGTTGTACTATAAGTTGTTGAGTTCTTCATGCATGGCATTGAGCCAATCTGGATCCTCGAGCGCCTCATAGACCTTTTGGGGTTGAACACAAGAAATAAACATGTGATGTTCACAATAGTTTCCTAAGAGTCTATGAGTGCTTACCCCCTTTCTCGAGCTTCCAAGCACCTTCTTCATAAGATGATCTTTGTTAGTGAGCTTGGAGGCAATCTTGGCGGCACGACGCTCCAATTCCTCCTCAAGAGATAGTTGAGGAGTGGAAACTTGATCATCTTGAGCATCGTCTTGAGCTTGTTCTTGATCTTGAGCTTGATCTTGATCTTGAACTTGCTCGGGAGGGAGAACTCGACCTTGGGCGTCACTTGGTGGTTCACCACCATCTTGAGATTGATCTTGCCCTTGATCTTGTTCACTTGGTTGATGGCCTTCACTTTGTTCTTCGGAAGCGTGTGGGTCTTGGGTTGGTGATGGCTCCACTTGAGTGGGACTTTGTCCATCTCCTTCGGCCACAAGGGGTTCCTCAATGGGTAGGATATGACCAACACCCATTCTTCTTATGGCTTGGGGAGGAATTTCATCACCTACATCACAAGTACCACTTTGCTCCACTTGGGAGCCGTTATTCTCGTCAAACTCCATGTTACACGTCTCCTCAATGAGTCACCTGGACTTGTTGAGGACACGGTAAGCATGAGAGTTTGTGGCATAACCAACAAATATGCCCTCATGAGCTCTAGCCTCAAATTTAGACAAACGAACACCTTTCTTGAGAATGAAACAATTACAACCGAACACCCGGAAGTACTTGAGGTTGGGCTTGTTACCGATAAGTATCTCATATGGAGACTTGTTCAAGCCTTTGCGGAGATAGAGACGATTGGATGCATGACAAGCGGTGTTGATGGCTTCGGCCCAAAAGTTGTAGGGAGACTTGAAAACTCCACCATCATGGTCCTTGCCGCGTCCATCAACGTCTGGTTCTTCCTCTCCGCTACACCATTTTGTTGAGGGGTGTAAGGTGCGGAATATTGATGCTTGATCCCCTCATCACTTAGAAACTCATCCAAGGTGTAGTTCTTGAACTCGGTGCCATTTTCACTTCTTATTGTCAAGATCTTTGCATTATGTTGACATTGAGCTTCATTTGCAAAGTCGATCACGGTTTGTTGAGTCTCACTCTTCCTCTTGAAGAAATATACCCAAGTGTATCTTGAATAATCATCCACAATCACCAAGCAATAGTTTCTACCCCCAAGGCTATCAAAGGATGGAGGCCCAAAGATATCCAAGTGAAGTTGCTCCAAGGGCCTCTTAGAGTAGATGATAGTCGTGGGAGGGTGAGCCTTCTCATGTAGCTTTCCTTCAATACGAGCACTGCAAGCACGATCTTTGGCAAAACTAACATTTGTTAGTCCACGGACATGGTCCCCCTTGAGAATACTTTGTAAAGATCTCATATTGACGTGGCCTAAACGGTGATGCCAAAGACATCCCACGTCAACTTTAGCCATTAGGCATGTCGCGGTCTTAGTGGGTCGCTCCGAAAAGTTAATCACATAAAGACCGTTCTCAACATGCCCAACAAGGGCTACTTTAAGAGTCTTGCTCCACAAGAGGGCCATGGTATCAATATCAAATAAAGTGGCAAATCCCATGAGTGCAAGTTGATGAACGGAAAGTAAATTGTATGGAAGGGACTCTAGAAGGATGACTTCCTCGATCGCGAGATCATGAGAAATGACAACCTTTCCAAGACCCAATATCTTAAAAGATGAGGCATCACCTCACTCTACATTGGTGGGCATATATGAGATCTTGTGCACGTCTACCACAAAGTCCTTGCTTCCAGTCATATGATTGTGGCTCCACTATTGAGCAACCATGATCCCCCACTAGAGGCAAACTCCTACAAGAGATCAATGCTTGGTTTTAGGTACCCATTTTGTAATGGGTCCTTTGATGTTAGTAACAAGGGTCTTAGGAACCCAAATATACCATTCAATGTACTCATAAGTAGAACCAACAAATTTGGCATAAACATGCCCATCACTAGCACGGCATAGCACATAAGAAGGGTTAAAGTCGCTGGCTTTGTTGGAAGGAGTGGCAATTACCTTCTTGACACCACCACCCTTCACATTGTTCTTCTTCTTCTACTTAGAAGCACCCTCTCCCTCCTTCACAAAAGTTTTCTTGAGAGGAAGAGGTTGTTTTGCCTTGTCATTCTTCTTCTTGTTCTTGGACTTGGGTGCAAACCCAATTCCCTCCTTGCCCACAACTTCATTTTAATTGGTCAAAAGATCGTTGAGGTTCTTCTCACCTTGTATACAAGACACAAGGCCTTTCTCAAGTTGCTCCTTCAACTTGGCATTCTCCTCCACAAGATGCACATGCTCACAACACGGGTTAGTAGCATTTGCATTATCAATTAAGACCATATGAGGAAAAGTATCTTTCTCCTTGGTTAGCTTCACTTGGAGTTGATCATGAGACCCCTTGAGGCTAGCATGAGCACCCTTCAAGGCCTTGTGAGCCTTTTCAAGTATATCAAACTCCTCATTGAGTCTAGCATGGTCAACCCCAAGTTTAGCCTTCTTGGAATTGAGCACACGAGATACAACAAGAGCATGATCAAGATCTTTCCTTAATTTAGCATGATCATCATTGTGTGACTCCTCAAGAGCCAAACGATGACCATGCTCTTCCTCAAGCGCATTAGAGAGATCCGATATCTCATCTGCATTGTCACAACTATGTCCTTCCATCTTAGAGATGGTATCTTCGTGAGCCACGATCATGTCATTGGCTTCACCAAGTTGTTCCAAGAGAGCAACAGAGTGCTTCTTGGATTTACCCTTGAGCTCACTCATAAAAGACTCAAATTCATTTACTTCCTCATTAGACCCCTCACTTTCATCAATGCAATCTATCAAGGAAGGATTAGTAGTGATGGTAGTTTTGATGTTGGGGGTTACCTTGTTGGTCGCTTTGGCCATGAGGCACTTGGCGGTGATGTTCTCGTTGGGTGAGTCGAAGAGGGACACCCATGGAGTTGTGGCAATGGAAACGGAGGCCATGGCCACCGTCTCACCGTCTTCTTCATCATCATCATCCTCATTGTACTCTTCTTGTGCCACCAACCCCTTGGGAGGAGTCTTCTTGGTGAAGTTGTTCTTGTTGGGGAAGTACTTGGCTTTGTCTTTTCGGATAAGCTTGCCACCATTGTCTTCCCTCTTCTTGTAAGGGCATTCTACAACAAAGTGGCTCACATTGCCACAATTATAACATGTCCTCACACATTGCTTGCCCTTGGTGCACTTGAGTTGTTCTTGTTGAAGTTGACCTTGAATTCTTCATGCTCCAAAATTTCCTTGAAGCGAGAGCCATTTGCTCATGATAAGCATATTTTATATCTTTGGGGTTACTCTCCTCTTCTTCCTCTTCATCCTCTTATTCCACACTAGCCTTGGCCTTCAAAGCAAGGTTAGGTTTCTTCACCCGTTGAGATTGCATGACTGCATTGTCAGCGGTCTTGTCCAAGATTCTCATAGCAACAAACTCATCCAACACTTCACTTGAGGACAAGGTATGAAAGTCCGGCCTTTGACGGATGACGGATGACATGGCCTTATGGTAGGGCATCATGGCCTTGAGAAACTTGCACTTGATCCAATTGTTATCCGTATCCTTGCTCCCATGATCTCGGAGTGAGACCGCGAGAGTGGTTAATCTTCGGTAGAGCTCATGAGGTTCTTCATCTTCATTCATTGCAAACTCATCGGCTTTATCTTGTACCGCTTCATAGTTGGAGTGTTGAATTCTTGCGCTTCCCTTGTAAATGGAAACAACATGTTGCCATCCTTCCTTGGCCACGGTGAAAGGCCGGAGATGCGCAATATCTTCACGTGCAATTGCATCTTGAATAAGAGGTGATTCAACATGGGCAAAGATGTCGTTTCCAATTCTACCACTAGGCAAAAGAACTTTATCACTAGTATCTCCCCCCTTATCGAAGTTAGCATCCGTCACCTTGGTAGTGGGATCGACCACTTCCAATGGTGCGGTGGATAATTTAAGACCATCAAGAAAGTCCTTGAACATGCCTTTGACCTCGGTCGTTGATAACCCACAAGTGTAGGGGATCAATCGTAGTCCTTTCGATAAGTAAGAGTGTCGAACCCAACGAGGATCAAAAGGAAATGATAAGCGGTTTTCATGAAGGTTTTCTCTACAAGCACTGAAATTGTAGGTGATAGATAGTTTTGTGATAAGATAAATAGTAACGAGTAACAAGTAAATAAAATAAGGAAGGTGAAGCAAGGTGGCCCGATCCTTTATTTAGCAAAGGATAAGCCTGGACAATTTCTAATAATGAGAAAGGAGCTCCCGAGGACACATGGGAATTATCGTCAAGCTAGTTTTCATCACGTTCATATGATTCGTACTTTGATAATTTGATATGTGGGTGGACCGGTACTTGGGTACTGCCCTTACTTGGACAAGCATCCCACTTATCATTAACCCCTATTGCAAGCGTCCGCAACTACAAAAGAAGTATTAAGGTAAACCTAACCACAACATTAAACATTTGGATCCAGATCAGCCCCTAACGAAGCAACGCATAAACTAGGGTTTAAGCTTCTGTCACTCTAGCAACCCATCATCTACTTGTTACTTCCCCATGCCTTCCTCTAGGCCCAAATAATGGTGAAGTGTCATGTAGTCGACATTCACATAACACCACTAGAGGAAAAGACAACATACATCTTATCAAAATATCGAACGAATACCAAATTCACATGACTACTACTAGCAAGACTTCACCCATGTCCTCAGGAACAAACGTAACTACTCACAAAGCATATTCATGTTCATAATCAGAGGAGTAATAATATGCATGAAGGATCTGAACATATGATCTTCCACCAAGTAAACCAATTAGCATCAACTACAAGGAGTAATCAACACTATTAGCAACCCACAGGTACCAATTTGTTGTTTTGATACAAGATTGGATACAAGATATGAACTAGGGTTTTGAGAGGAGATGGTGCTGGTGAAGATGTTGATGGAGATTGACCCTCTCCCGATGAGAGGATAGTTGGTGATGACGTTGGTGATGATTTCCCCCTCCCGAAGGGAAGTGTCCCCGGCAGAACAGCTCCGCCAGAGCCCTAGATTGGTTCCGCCAAGGTTCCGCCTCGTGGCGGCGGAGTTTCGTCCCGTAAGCTTGCCCACAATTTTTCCAGGGTTAAAGCGATTATATAGCAGAAGATGGACACCGGAGGCCCACCAGGGGGCCCAGGAGATAGGGGCGAGCCCTATAGGGGGGGCGCCCCTGTCTCCTGGACAGGGTGTGGCCCCCCTGGTGTATTTCTTTCGCTCAGAAATTCTTATTAATTCCAAAAGGTTGTTTCTTGGAGTTTCAGGACTTTTGGGGTTGTGCAGAATAGGTTTCCAACATTTGCTCCTCTTCCAGCCAGAATTCCAGCTGCCGTCATTCCCCCTCTTCATGGTTAACGTTGTAATAACAGCCCATAATGCAATAAATATTGACATAAAAGCATGATGCAAAATGGACGTATCAGTCGTCATGGAGGTTTTCAATGTGTCCAAAGCCACATTGAATTCCTCACGAGAGACGGAGGATCCCCCATCAGCCCATAGAAGAGTATGGATTCACACCGGGGTGCATCTCCCCACCGTCTATGGTGTCAACTAAACTCTTCAGACGATAAAGTCCTTAATAAAGAGACGAGGCTCTGATACCAATTGAAAGGATCGATATAGTTGACTAGAGGGTGGGGTGAATAGGCAACTAACAATTTTTAGCTTTCCTTTACGAAATTAAACTTTGCATCAAAGTAGGTTGTCCAAATGTGCAACTAGGTGAGCAACATATATGATGCAATAACAACAAGCAAGAAAGGGATACAACACAATATAAGCTTGCACAAGTAAAGGTGAGAGATAACCAAGAGTGGAGTCGGTGGCGACGAGGATGTGTTACCGAAGTTCCTTCCCTTTGAGAGGAAGTACATGTCTGTTGGAGCGATGTGGAGGCACAATGCTCCCCAGGAAGCCATTAGGGCCACCGTATTCTCCTCATGCCCTAACACAATGCGAGATGTCGTGATTCCACTATTGGTCCCCTTGGAGGCGGCGACCGAACCTTTACAAACAAGGTTGGGGCAATCTCTACAACTTAATTGGAGGCTCCCAACGACACCATGAAGCTTCACCACAATGGAATATGGATCTGCGGTGACCTCAACCGTCTAGGGTGCTCAAACACCCAAGAGTAACAAGATCCGCAAGGGATTAGTGGGGGGAATCAAATTTCTCTTGGTGGAAGTGTAGATCGAGGCCTTATCAACCAATCCCTAGAGTATCAACAAGTTTAATTGGCTAGGGAGAGAGATCAGACGAAAATGGAGCTTTGAGCAATAATGGAGCTTAGGGAGGCAAGAGGTGGTTTACTTGGAGAAGAAGAGCCCCCTTATATAGTGAGAGGAAGGATCCAACCGTTACCCACTTAATCAACACGCCACATGCGGTACTACCACTCCCACGCCAGAGACGAGACGAGGCCCTGTTGCGTTAAAGCAACAAGCGGTAGAACCGTCGGAGTGGTACTACCGCGCGTCCTTGCGGTACTACCACAAGGAAGGATTCGACTAGGCTGGGAAGGCACAGACTAATAAAATTACATCCGTGCTACTTCCGCTGAGTTTTGATCTGCACAAAAATCTAACACGGTACTACCGCATGCAGGGAGCGGTACTACCGTGTAGGGCGCGGATGTAAAAAGTTACTTCCGCGTGTGTCACTGTGCTGGGCTAGAGGCCACGGTACTACCGCGTGCCTGGCCGGTACTACCGTGGGCCACTGCGGTACTACTGCTCCGTTGAGCAGTACTACCACATGCCACAGAACAATAGCACTTGGAGTCCTTCATTTTGCAAAGACACGGATAAACAGTCGGTGCTCCAAAAAAGCAAAGGAAAGGAGGTGCAAAGGAACAAACGTGTACGTGTTGATTCCACCCTAACCTTTCTGAGGTAGACCTCCTCTTAATAGTAAGGCTTTCCTATGACTCAAATCCACCGAAAAGAAACGTAGAGAAACGCCATCTTCACTTAGGCTCTGAGGGGCACTGAATCGTCTTGTGCCTAGACATGAGATATATTAAATTCTCAATGCACACGATTTGTCCTCAAAAGCATTGTCATCAATCACCAAAACCACATAGGAAGAAATATGCCCTTACAGAAGTAACGATAATGATGGCAAAAGTAACAGTAAAAGTTTTGTAGTGATTGTAACAGTGGCAAAGCAAAAGTAACTTAGCAAAGATCAATATGTGATAAGCTCGTTGGCAATGGATCGACAATGGTAATTGTGTTAGATGATATTCATCATGTAGCAGTCATAACCTAGCGTGACACAGAACTAGCTCCAATTCATTAATATAATGTAGGCATGTATTCCGTATATAGTCATATGTGTTTATGGAAAAGAACTTGCATTACATCTTTTGTCCAACCCTCCCGTGGCAGCGGCGTCCTAGTGGAAACTAAGGGATATTAATGCCTCCTTTTAATAGAGAACCGGACGAAAGCATTAGCACTTAGTGAATACATGAACTCCTCAAACTACAGTAATCACCGGAAAGAATCCCAACTATTGTCACCTTGGGGTATGCATATCATAACTCATAATAGGCGTCTACAACTTGCAAGATAGGATCAAGAACACAAATATATTCATGAAAACATAATAGGTTCATATCTGAAATCATGGCACTCGGGCCCTAGTGACAAGCATTAAGCATAGCAAAGTCATATCAACATCAATCTCAGAACATAGTGGATACTAGAACCCTAACAAAACTAACTCGATTACATGATAAATCTCATCCAACCCATCACCGTCAAGCAAGCCTACGATGGAATTACTCACGCACGGTGGTGAGCATCATGAAATTGGTGATGGAGGAAGGTTGGTGATGATGATCACTAGTAGAAAAGAGGGCTTTGATCCAGGCCGGGTTAGCCCATTAGTCCCGGTTCAGTCCAGAACCGGGACTAATGGAGGCATTAGTCCTGTTCAGGAGCCCAGGCCACGTGGGCCATTTGTCCCATTAAATCGACCTTTTAGTCTCGGTTGGTGCCACGAACCGACTAAAGCGTCGATGTTTGATTAGTACGGTTCGTGGCACCAACCGGTACTAAAGGTTAGACCTTTAGTCCCGGTTTGAGCCACCAACCGGTACTAATGGGTTTTGGGGCATTAGTACCGGTTCATGGCACGAACCGGTACTAAAGGTCCCATTTTCAAACTCTACCCCCCCTGTGGATCGCCTTTTCAGTTTTAAAAATAAATAAAAGAAAATGATGAAAATGTCCAAAAAATAAAAGAAAATAAGTTTCCCATGTGATATGTGGTCTAGTTGTTGGGAAATTTTGCAAATGTGAATTTTGACTTTATTTGCAAAATCTCTCTAGAATTTAGTAAATGGGCATAACTTTTGCATACTAACTCGGATGAAAACGTTTTTATATGAAAATCATCTACTCGAAAATTTACATCCAAATTTAACTGGGGGAACCCCGTTAAACATTTTTAAGATCCTCAAAAACCTAACAGAAAAAAAGTTACGGGGCTTTTAAGACCTAGAGTGGAAAAAATAAAAAAAATTCAAACTGTGGTCAAACAATGGTCAAACTAATTATTCTAGAATATTAGTGTTACTAAATAATTATTTCAGTTATTTTGAATTTTGGTCAAATCTGGTCAAACTGTGGTCAAACAATGGTCAAACTAATTATTCAATAAATTTTAGTGTTACTAAATAATTATTGTTTTTTAAAACTCAAACAGTGAAATGTGTCACTTCATGCTCAAGCAAAATTCCTGAGGGTTAATAGGATTGACAGCTTACTGTTGTCAGGAAAACAACAAGTGTAGACTTGGAAACGAGGGAGAATAGAACCCAGAAGTTAAGCGTGCTCAAGCTGGGGAAGTGGGAGGATGGGTGACCGTTTGGGATGTTAGATGATTTGGAATGATGAGGGGTGATTAGAGATTAGAGGATAAATTGAGCAGTGATGAGGGGGTGGTGATTAGAGATTAGATGTTAAAATAATTCAGAAATTTGAAAATAAAAAGAAAATTCAAAAAAATTCAAAAAAATTCAAAAAATAAAAATAAAATTTCCTTTAGTCCCGGGACTAAAGGTAGAGCTCCACGTGGCCGCGGCCTTTAGTCTCGGTTCGTGTAAGAACCGGGACTAAAGGGGAGAACAATTAGTAACGACCCTTTAGTCCCGGGTCAAAAACCGGGACTAAAGGGCTTTACCAACCGGGACAAAAGCCCCTTTTTCTACTAGTGGATGGCGATGAATCCCCCTCTCCGGAGCCCCAAACGGACTCCAGATCAGCCCTCCCGATGAAGAACAGGAGGTGGCGGCGGCTCCGTGATGTCTACTACACAACCTTCTTCTTGTAGACATTGTTGGGCCTCCAAGTGCATAGGTTTGTAGGACAGTAGCAAATATCGCTCAAGTGTATGACCTAAGGTTTATCAATCCGTGGGAGGCGTAGGATGAACATGGTCTCTCTCAAACAGCCCTGCAACCAAATAACAAAGAGTCTCTTGTGTCCCCAACACACCCAATAGAATGGTGAATTGTATAGGTGCACTAGTTCGGCGAGGAGATGGTGATACAAGTGCAATATGGATGGTAGATATAGGTTTTTGTAATCTGAAATTATAAAAACAGCAAGGTAACTAATGATAAAAGTGAGCGAAAATGGTATTGCAATGCTTCGAAACAAGGCCTAAGGTTCATACACTACTAGGAAAAGGCCTATAGATAATATGGAGATTAATGGCGCACCACATATGTGGTGCGCCACTGCTATATAGTAGTGGCGCACCATGTGTTGGTACGCTATTAGTGTCCAAATACTAATGGCTCAACACATCCACGGTGCGCCACTACTAACAATTTTTTTTATTTTTTAAAAACTAGTAATGGCGCACCAAGGGATAGTGCGCCATAACTAGTTTAACTAGTAATGGCACACCACACCCTTGGTGCGCCACTACTAACAATTTTTTTTTTCAAAACTAGTAATGCTGCATCAGGGGATAGTGCGCCATTACTAGTTTTAACTAGTAATGGCGCACCACACCCTCGGTGCACCACTACTAACAATTTTTTTATTTTTTTTTAAACTAGTAATGGTGCACCGTGGGTGTGGTGCGCCTTTACTAGTTCACCTAGTAATGGCGCACCACACCCATGGTGCGCCATTACTAACTTTGCCCAAAAATTCCACCGAATGCACCCCCTAGGTGGACCGCCTTTTTAGTTTTATAAAAAATAAAAGAAAATGATAGAAATGTTAAAAAAATAAAATAAAATAAGTTTCCCATGTGATATGTTGTCTAGTTGTTGGGAAAATTTACAAATATGAATTTCGACTTTATTTGCAAAATCTCTCTGGAATTTGTAAAATGGGCATAACTTTTTCATACGAACTCGGATTAAAAAGTTTTTTATATGAAAAATCATCTACTCGAAAAGTTACATCCGAATTCAACGGGGGGGAACCGAATTGAAGATTTTTAGAATCCTCAAAAACCTAACAAAAAAAGATACTGGGCTTTTAAGATCTAGAGGTGGGGGGGGGGGGAAATGGAAAAAAATTCAAACTTAGTAGTGGCGCACCATTTGCTAGGTGCTCCACTAGTAACAGAACAAAAAATTTAGTTTCGAATTTTTTTTGGAAAAAATGTTCAAAATATGATACGTAATATGAATGGAAGTTTGAAATAATTTTTCAAAATTTCATCACACTCATGAACATGAACAAAGTCCTAGACATCAACAAGGTTTAATAGGATTGATATGCTAGATATATCAACAAGTGCCTGTTAAGTGAGCTGGTGCTGGGGTTGGATTAGGGGTGGGCATAAAAACTGAGAACTGGAGACCGGAGCCAAAAAAATCGAGACCGAAGCCGAAAAAACCGAGTACCGAAGCTTCAGTTATACGTTCGGTTAGCAAATGGCAAAGACCGAAATTAGTTCGGTGAGTTCGGTCACTCGAGACCACTGACCGAATCACCTGAATGAACCGAATTATTTTACTATATTAATTAAAGCTCATCAAGCTAGGTCGATTAGCCCATCAATCAAGTACTACACGACAATTTTTCTCAGCCTTTTGTTTTCATCACAGCACAAACGGACGCATGTATTGCTAAAATAAAACAGATGCAGGCCCCACGTTGCCACCCATCAGCTTTTTTAATTGCAGGATGAGGAGAATGTCTCGCCCCCTGCTGCATGCAAAAAAAAAAGTCTGGCAGGCAGCGGTGGTGGTCCCGCGGCCAGCGCCTAGTGGGGGCCTCAATCTGTGATGGAAACTGGCAGCTTACACGCGCAAAAGGCAAGCGACCCGTGAAGTGTATCGGTCCTACTCGGTCAACCCGAGCACCGAACCGAATTTCGGTGGACCGAATCATCGGTTATCTCTTTTTCAGTTAACCGATCGGGTAGCATATTCCCAAAATCGAAAATCAAAATAACCCGAAGTACCGAACCGAACTCTTCCGGGTAACCGAATGCCCAGTCCTAGGTTGGATAGGACTTTGAAGTTAAGCGTGCTTAGGCTGGAGTAGTGTGAGGATGGGTGACCTTTTGGGAAGTTTGACCACGGAGTGTGATTTGACTTGAGGTTAAGCATATTGACCTGAGATTAAGCCATAGTGACCCGAGATTAAGAAAAAAACGAAAACAAAATTTTGAAAAAAAATTGAACTTTTTTTCCAAAAATAAATAAATTTGAAGTGCGCCATAGAAGTGCGCCATTACTAAGTCAGATAGTAATGGCGCACCTCTAGGCATAGTAATGGCGCACTATAGGTGCACCATTACTAAAAATTACTAGTGGCGTGATTCTAGTGGCGCACCTGTAGTGCGCCATTAATGGCCAAAACAGGTGTGTCATTAATGGCCAAAACAGGTGTGCCACTAATTAGCCTTTTCCTAGTAGTGATACTTTCACTAGTGCAAGTTCTCTCAACAATAATAACATAACTGGATCATATAAATCCCTCAACATGCAACAAAGAGTCAGTCCAAAATCACTAATAGCGGAGAACAAACAAAGATATTATTCTAGGGTACGAAACCACCTCAAAGTTATCCTTTCTGATCGATCTATTCAAGAGTCCGTAGTAAAATAACATGAAGCTATTCTTTCCATTCGATCTATCATAGAGTTTGTACTAGAATAACACCTTAAAACACAAATCAACCAAAAACCTAATGTCACCTAGATACTGCAATGTCACCTCAAGTAGCCGTGGGTATGATTATACGATATGCATCACACAATCTCATATTCATCTATTCAACCAACACAAAGAACATCAAAGAGTGCCCCAAAGTTTCTACCGGAGAGTCAAGACGAAAACGTGTGTCAACCCCTATGTATAAGTTCACTAAACCCGCAAGTTGATCACCAAAACATACATCAAGTAGATCACGTGAATATCCCATTGTCACCATAGATAAGCACGATAAGACATACATCAAGTGTTCTCAAATCCTTAAAGACTCAATCCGACAAGATAACTTCAAGGGGAAAACTCAATTCAACACAAGAGAGTAGAGGGGGAGAAACATCATAAGATCCAACTATAATAGCAAAGCCCGCGATACATCAAGATCGTATCACCTTAAGAACATGAGAGAGAGAGAGATCAAAAACATAACTACTTGTACATACCCTCAGCACAGAGGGTGAACTACTCCCTCCTCGTCATGGATAGCGCCGGGATGATTAAGATGGCCACCGGTGATGGATCCCCCCTCTGACAGGGTGCTGGAACAGGGTCCCGATTGGTTTTTGTTGGCTACAGAGGCTTGCGGTGGCGGAACTCCCGATCTAGTTTTCTTTTCGGAGGTTTCTGTATTTATAGGAATTTTTGGCATCAGGAACAAGTCAGGGGGTCTTCGGGCTGTCCACGAGGCAGGGGGCGCACCGGGGGGGGCATCCCACACCCTCGTGGGCCGCCTGGGACTCTTCTGGCCCAACTCTTTCACTCCACGGGCTTCTTTTGGTCCATAAAAAATCATAAAAAATTGGCACGTCAATTGGACTCTGTTTGGTATTCCTTTTCTATAAAACTCGAAAACAAGGAAAAACAGAAACTAGCACTGGGCTCTAGGTTAACAGGTTAGTCCCAAAAATCATATGAAATAGCATATAAATGCATATAAAACATCCTAGATGGATAATATAATAGCATGGAACAATCAAAAAATATAGATACGTTGGAGACGTATCACGCATCCGCAAGCTTAATTCCTGCTCGTCCTCGAGTAGGTAAATGATAAAAACAGAATTTTTGATGTGGAATGCTACCTAGCATATTTCTCGATGTAATTTTCTTTATTGTAGCATGAATGTTCAGATCCAAATGATTCAAGATAAAAGTTCATATCTACATAAAAACAATAATACTGCAAGCATACTAACAAAGCAATCATGTCTTCTCAAAATAACATGGCTAAAGAAAGCTATCCCTACAAAATCATATAGTCTGGCTATGCTCTATCTTCATCAAACAAAGTATTTAATCATGCACAACCCGGGTGACAAGCCAAGCAATTGTTTCATACTTTAGTACTCTCAAACTTTTTCAACTTTCACGCAATACATGAGCGTGAGCCATGGAAATAGCACTATATGTGAAATAGAATGGTGGTTGTGGAGAAGACAAAAAAGGAGAATATAGTCTCACATCAACTAGGCGTATCATCGGGCTATGGAGATGCCCATTAATAGATATCAATGTGAGCGAGTAGGGATTGCCATGCAACGGATGCACTAGAGCTATAAGTGTATGAAAGCTCAACAAAAGAAACTAAGTGGGTGTGCATCCAACTTGCTTGCTCACAAAGACCTAGGGCATTTTGAGGAAGCCCATCATTGGAATATACAAGCCAAGTTCGATAATGTAAAATTCCCACTAGTATATGAAAGTGACAACATAGGAGACTCTCTATCATGAAGATCATGGTGCTACTTTGAAGCACAAGTGTGGTAAAAGGATAGTAACATTGTCACTTCTCTCATTTTCTCTCATTTTTTTGGGCCTTTCTCTTTTTTTATGGCCTTTCTCCCCCTTTTTTTATAAAGTCCGAAGTCTCATCCCGACTTGTGGGGTAATCATAGTCTCCATCATCCTTCCCTCACTCGGGACATGCTCTAATAATGAAGATCATCACACTTTTATTTACTTACAACTCAAGAATTACAACTCAATACTTAGAACAACATATGACTCTATGTGGATGCCTCCGGCGGTGTACCGGGATATGCAATGAATCAAGAGTGACATGTATGAAAGAATTATCAAGGTGGCTTTGCCACAAATACGACGTCAACTGTATGATCATGCAAAAGCAATATGACAATGATGGAGTGTGTCATAATAAACGGAACGGTGGAAAGTTCCATGGCAATATATCTCGGAATGGCTATGGAAATGCCATAATAGGTAGGTATGGTGGCTGTTTTGAAGAAGGTATATGGTGGCTGTCTGGTACCGACGAAAGTTGTGCGGCACAAGAGAGGCTAGCAATGGTCGAAGGGTGAGAGTGCGTATAGTCCATGGACTCAACATTAGTCATAAAGAACTCATATAATTGTTGCAAAAATCTACAAGTTATCAAAACAATGTACTACAAGCATGCTCCTAGGGGGATAGATTGGTAGGAAAAGACCATCGCTCATTCCCGACCGCCACTCATAAGGAAGACAATCAATAAATAAATTATGCTCCAACTTCATCACATAGCGGTTCACCATACGTGCATGCTACGGGAATCACAAACTTCAACACAAGTATTCCTCAAATTCATAACTACTCTACTAGCTTGACTCTAATATCACCATCCTCATATCTCAAAACAATTATCAAGCATCAAATTGATCATAGCAACCAATTCACTTTCTATGATAGTTTTTATTATAACCAACTTGGATGCCCATCATATTAGGACCAATTTTATAACCATAGCAAATATCATGCTGTTCTAAAAGACTCTCAAAATAATATAAGTGAATCATGAGAGATCAATAATTTCTACAAAATAAAACCACCGCCGTGCTCTAAAAAGATATAAGTGAAGCACTAGAGCAAAATTGCCTAGCTCAAAAGATATAAGTGAAGCACATAGAGTATTCTAATAAATTCCGAATCATGTTGTGTCTCTCCCAAAAGGTGTGTAAATAAAGGATTATTGTGGTAAACTAAAAAACAAATACTCATATCATACAAGATGCTCCAAGCAAAACACATATCATGTGGTGAATAAAAATATAGCTTCAAGTAAAGTTACTGATGAATGAAGACGAAAGAGGGGATGCCATCCGGGGCATCCCCAAGCTTAGGCTCTTTGTTGTCCTTGAATATTACCTTGGGGTGCCTTGGACATCCCCAAGCTTAGGCTCTTGCCACTCCTTATTCCGTAGTCCATCGAATTTTTACCCCAAACTTGAAAACTTCACAACACAAAACTCAACAGAAAACTTGTAAGCTCCATTAGTATAAGAAAATAAAACCACGACTTAGGTACTGTTGTGAACTCATTCTAAATTCATATTGGTGTAATATCTACTGTATTCCAACTTCTCTATGGTGCATACCCTCCGATACTACTCATAGATTCATCATAATAAGCAAACAACACATAGAAAACATAATCTATCAAAAACAGAACAGTCTGTAGTATTCTGTATCATTCGAATACTTCTGTAACTCCAAAAATTCTGAAATAAAGTTTTGGACCTGAGGAAATTGTATATTAATCATCTGCAAAAAGAATCAACCTTAAAGCAGTCTCCAGTAAAAAATGACATCTAATCTCGTGAGTGCTAAAGTTTCTGTTTTTTATAGAAACATCATAAAGACTTCACCCAAGTCTTCCCAAAGGTCCTACTTGGCACTTTATTGAAACAAAAGCTATAAAACATGGTTACTACAGTAAAATAATCATGTGGACACACAAAAACAGTAAGTTCAAATATTTGGTTGTCTTCCAACAAGCGCTTTTCTTTAACGCCTTTCTAGCTATGCATGATGATGACAATGATGCTCACATAAAAGATAAGAATTTAAACACAATAGGAGCATCAAGAAGCATATGAATAACACATTTAAGTCTAACCCACTTCCTATGCATAGGTATTTTGTGAGCAAACAGCTTATGGGAACAAGGATCAACTAGCATAGGAATGTAAAACAAGCATAGCTTCAAGATTTTCAACACATAGGGAGGAAACTTGATATTATTGCAATTCCTACAAGCATATGTTCCTCCCTCATAATAATTTTCAGTAGCATCATGAATGAATTCAACAATAACCATCACATAAAACATTCTTTTCATGGTCTACAAGCACAGAATTTTTATTACTCTCCACATAAGTAAAATTCTTCTCATTCAGAATAGTGGGAGTATCATAAGAGACTCGAATACTATAAATTGTTTCCATATTAAAAGAGTAATGTTCAGAAAAAGAGTTATCATAATCATGACAAGTTTTATAAATATAATAATCACTACTTTTTATAGCATAAGTTCCATCACAATAATCATCATAAGTAGCAACTTTGTTCTCATCATAATAAATCTGCTCATCGAGACTTGGGAGGCTAAAAATATCATCTTCATTAAACATAACATCCCCAAGCTTGGTACAAACATTAATTACAGCAAATATATTCTCAAACATGTCATTCTCATCAAACATAGCATCCCCAAGCTTGGGCCTTTTCATATCATAAGCATAATCACTCTCATCATTAATAGTATGTATAGCACCAATAGTATAGCAATGGTCATCATCACAATGAGTAATAGGAGCAAAATCATTTGGGAGGGATACCTTTTTACCTTTGCTTCTCTGTCTTTTCTTTTTTTCATCACATCATGTGTGGGGTTAACCCTCTTTTTGGAGCTCCTTACTAATGAGATTGGTTGAATAGAAGGCTCCTCCTCATTACCTGATTCATCATAAGAAATAATAGGAGTATATTGGGAAGTCTCTTCCCTTTCATTAGTATTCTCTTCATCTTCTATTTGCTTTATTTTCTTTATGTAATTGGCAATATAAGGATTTTCAATGCAATTCACCGCACATTACATATAAATTTCCTCTAGATCAATACCAAGGAATTTCTCAAGGTTATATTCTGGAATATGCTTAGTTATACGTTTCATTTCTTCATAACACAATAGCAAACTAAGTTCATTATGATGTGCAAGGGAAATCAAGTCATCACAATTTTTGGACACGATTCGATCATGAAACAATTTGCATTGGAGATTTAAATGACCATGTTCATTGCAAAGTTCACAAGTATGGCAAAGAAATTTTAAATTTTCAGCAGAAACATCTAGCCTTTCTTGCAACCATTTAGTTTCTAAATACATATTCCTTTTGCAAAATCTATCTTCTCTATTTTGTGTGTACTTCCAAACTCTATGCACTCCACAAAAATTTACATGCTTATAAGAGACATTTTCATCATGACTAGTGCAATCATCATTAGTACTATGGATATTCAAAGAGTTCATAGTAACAACATTGTAATCATGCTCGTCATTCAAAGATTTAGTGCCAAACATTTTATAGACTTCTTCTTCTAGCACTTGAGCACAATTTTCCATTCCATCATTCTGACAAAAGATATTAAAAAGATGAAGCATATGTGGCAAACTCAATTGCATTTTTTTGTAGTTTTATTTTATAGACTAAACTAGTGATAAAACAAGAAACTAAAAGATTCGATTGCAAGATCTAAAGATATACCTTCAAGCACTCACCTCCCCAGCAACAGCGCCAGAAAAGAGCTTGATGTCTACTACACAACCTTCTTCTTGTAGACGTTGTTGGGCCTCCAAGTGCATAGGTTTGTAGGACAGTAGCAAATTTCCCTCAAGTGGATGACCTAAGGTTTATCAATCCGTGGGAGGCGTAGGATGAAGATGGTCTCTCTCAAACAACCCTGCAACCAAATAACAAAGAGTCTCTTGTGTCCCCAACACACCCAATACAATGCTGAATTGTATAGGTGCACTAGTTCGGCGAAGAGATGGTGATACAAGTGCAATATGGATGGTAGATATAGGTTTTTGTAACCTGAAATTATAAAAACAGCAAGGTAACTAATGATAAAAGTGAGCGAAAACAGTATTGCAATGCTTCGAAACAAGGCCTAAGGTTCCTACTTTCACTAGCGCAAGTTCTCTCAACAATAATAACATAACTAGATCATATAACTATCCCTTAACATGCAACAAAGAGTCACTCCAAAGTCACTAATAGCGGAGAAAAAACAAAGAGATTATTCTAGGGTACGAAACCACCTCAAAGTTATCCTTTCTGATCGATCTATTCAAGAGTCCGTAGTAAAATAACATGAAGCTATTCTTTCCGTTCGATCGTTCGTACTAGAATAACACCTTAAGAAACAAATCAACCAAAACCCTAATGTCACCCAGATACCCCAATGTCACCTCAAGTATCCGTGGTTATGATTATACGATATGCATCACACAATCTCAGATTCATCTATTCAACCAACACAAAGATTGCCCCAAAGTTTATACCGGAGAGTCAAGACGAAAACGTGTGTCAACCCCTATGCATAAGTTCATTGAACCCGCAAGTTGATCACCAAAACATACATCAAGTAGATCACGTGAATATCCCATTGTCACCACAGATAAGCACGGCAAGACATACATCAAGTGTTCTCAAATCCTTAAAGGCTCAATCCGACAAGATAACTTCAAGGGGAAAACTCAATTCATCACAAGAGAGTAGAGGGGGAGAAACATCATAAGATCCATTTATAATAGCAAAGCTCGCGATACATCAAGATCGTATTACCTCAAGAACACGAGAGGGAGATCAAACACATAGCTACTGGTACATACCCTCAGCCCCGAGGGTGAACTACTCCCTCCTCGTCATGGATAGTGCCGGGATGATGAAGATGGCCACCGGTGATGGATCCCCCCTCCGGTAGGGTGCCGGAACAGGGTACCGATTGGTTTTTGGTTGATACAGAGGCTTGTGGCGGCGGAACTCCCGATCTAGGTTTCTTTTTGGGGGTTTCTGTATTTATAGGATTTTTTGTCGTTGGGAACAAGTCAGGGGGGTCTTCGGGCTGCCCATGAGGCAGGGGGCACGCCCAGGGGGTGGGCGCGTCCCCCCACCCTCGTGGGCAGCCCGGGACTCTTCTGGCCCAACTCTTTCACTCCACGGGCTTCTTTTGGTCCATAAAAAATCATCAAAAATTGGCACGTCAATTGGACTCCGTCTTTGGTATTCCTTTTCTGTAAAACTCAAAAACAAGGAAAAAACAGAAACTGGCACTGGGCTCTAGGTTAATAGGTTAGTCCCAAAAATCGTATAAATAGCATATAAATGCATATAAAACATCCTAGATGGATAATATAATAGCATGGAACAATCAAAAATCATAGATACGTTGGAGACGTATTACTCCGTATTGTAAAACGCGATGAATCATTCTCTCTGTTTTTTCTCTCCGGATGTGAATATATAGAGTTCGAATTAGGATTGAGGAGGTCAAGGGGGGCCACACCACCCGGGCACGCCCCAGGGGGGCGCCCCCCAGGCTTGTCGAGAATGAGTGGACCCCCTCTAGTTGATTATTTCGCCAGTATTTTTTATATATTCCAAAAATATTCTTCGTGAAATTTCAGGTCATTTCGAGAACTTTTATTTCTGCACAAAAATAACACCATGGCAAGTCTGCTGAAAACAACGTCAGTCCGGGTTAGTTCCATTGAAATCATGCAAATTAGGTCCAAAATAAGGGCAAAAGATTTTGGAAAAGTAGATACGATGGAGACGTATCAACTCCCCCAAGCTTAACCCATTGCTTACCTCGAGCAATTCAATTGACAAACTGAAAGTAACAAAGAAAAACTTCTACAAACTCTGTTTGATCTTGTCGTTGCAAATATGTATAGCCAGCATTCAGGTTTTCAGCAAAGATTATGAACTAACCATATTCATAATAACATTTAGGTCTCAGATTTACTAATATCAATGACATAATCAACTAGCGAGCAATAATAATAAATCTCGGATGACAACACTTTTTCAAAACAATCATGATATGATATATCAAAATGGTACCTCGCTAGCCCTTTCTGAGACCACAAAACATAAATGCAGAGCACCCCTGAAGATCAAGGACTGACTAGACATTACAAATCATGGTTGTAGCGACCAGACCTCAAACAGTCTTATCTCCGTGCATCAGTGTCATCCCTGGATCAGTAATGCTGACATGCATAGTACTTGAAGGATTTATAACAGAGTAGCAATCACACACCTATTACATCGAATGTCTCCAAAGAGAACTTATTACAATAAATATGGCTTAAGGCCATCTAATAACGATAACAGTGGAAGGCTTGGAAGATAAGTGAGTCCATCAACTCCAACGGCATCACTGAGTATAGAACCATGATCCAAAGGCATCTTACTCGTCGTCTGAAAAGTCTGCAACATGAACGTTGCAGCCCGAAAAAGGGTCAGCTCATGGAATATGTTGGCAAAGTAACACATAGAGAGTAATGAAAGGATAAAGCTATACTACTTGCATATATGGCTTAGTGGATAGCTCTATGGTTACAGTTTTGCGTAAAGCCAGTTTTTCCCTACTACAAAGGAATAAATTTATTTAACTATAATGGTGGTTGTTAAACATTAAGAATGGTTGACAGCATTCCCAATCCCAATTAAGTAACATCATCATTAAACAAACCCAACAATATTAATTAAAGTAACATGATGAGATTCACATGATAATCCAAGTACTAGATACTCAAAACGTCCATAACCAGGGACACGGCTAATCATGATTAGTTTATACACTCTGCATAGGTTTGCGCACTTTTCCCCACACGACTCGATCTCCTCCGTTGGTTTTCTCGCACTACATGGTGTTTGAGAAACGGATGACCGAGACATAGTCTTTCAGAAGCGCTAGCACCTTACGATGGGTAGACCTGTACACCTACTTTCCACTACATCTGCTAGTCTACCACTGTAAGAGTTCGCACGACTTAGTCCACTATGCTAGAGCCCATAATAGCATGTGGCTGCACACAGAAGTTTCTAGCATGAATAATCTTATGATCCCTTTGAGCCTGGGTGGCGGTCCAAAAACAAACAGGCAATCCTGGAATACCCAAGTGCCTCAATCCACCCAGATGTGTATTAAAGTTGCCACCTTAAATAAACCATTAATTAACCATCTCACATCTATCATGGAAATTCACTCACCCAATCCACGTCTACTAGCATAGCATGGCATAATAAGCGAACATAGAAGTAACTCCCAAGGGTTTGATATAACACAGGTAATAGGTACTACCTCATCTACTTCCCAAAACCAACATATTAATCAGATCCTAATCATGCAATTGTTTGAGGATTGATCTAATGCATAAAAACTGGGTAGTAAAGAGGTATGATCAAAGTGTTACTTGCCTTGCTGATGATCCGCGAAACCTAGGGATTCGAAGTAGCAAGCGGCGCAATCCGGGTACTCTATCGCAAACAAACAAGCAAACAAGCATACAATAAGTACTCATCTAATGCACAGGTAAAACTCGAATAAGAGATCTAACCAGAAAGATCAACTTAAGAACTCCGGTTTGCAAAAAGAATCAAATCAAACGAAGAAACAAAACTCAAATGGCGAAAGAAACAAGCTTCGTTTACTAATCTGGACCTAAGTCAAATTTTACAAAAGCAAAACTTGTTTGAGTTAGATTATTCGGAAAGAAGGTTTTGAGACGAAACTCTAGGCACTTGAATCGCCTGATTCCGATAAACGAGTGAAAAGATAAACTAAAACGAAAATCGGATCAGAAATCGCAATCAGAAAAATCGCGGAATAAACCCGAGAAAAGAAAAACGACGAACTGATTAACGAATGAACGTTCGTTATCTAGATCTAACCGACGGATACGTTCGTTAAAACGAACGAACGAGGGAACGCTCGCTAAATAAATAAAACGAGAAAAAAATAAACCGATCTAAAAAACGAATCTAGGGTTTTTTAAAAAAACTGAAGTGGTTTTCTTAAAAAAAACGGTCTAGCGGCGGCGGCTTGGGCAGTACCTCGGCGAGGCACTCAGGCGGGGTAGTGAGGGGCGGCGGTGACTCGGCGACGTGGTGGCGCGGCTCCGGCGGTGGTGGCAACCGGCGGCGGCAAGTAGCGAGGCGGCGGGGCGGGCGGGCTCGGCGGGGGGTTCGGCGGCGGCGGCTTGGGGCTCCAAGGGGCGGCGGTTTGGGTGTCCAAGGGGCGGCGACGGCGATTTATATAGGGTGGCGGTGGTGGCTTGGGCGAGGGGGCGCCCGGGGAGGAGTCCGGCTCGGACTCTTCTCGGCTTCCATGCCGAGCACGGTCGCGCACGCGAGGGGAGGCGGCGGCGCTGGCTTGGGCCAGCCTGGCTCGGCTGGGCTTCGGCCCAGTCGGGCGCGGGGAGTTTTTTTTTAAAAAAAAATTACGCCGAACTGAAAAAAATGTAGAAAAATAAATAAAATTCTAAAATACCCAAATTAAATTTTCATCGTCCAAATAAGATATTTAGAACAAGATGAACATTTTTTTGGTCCTAAAATGCATTTTTGAAAATCGTGAAGTTTTTCCTAAATTCAAATAAAATAGCAAAAACACCAAAATAAATCTTATTTGATTTTTCTTTATTAAATCTCATTATTTCTGTATTTTGGGAAAGTCATTTTATTCCCTCTCTCATATTTTTTTAATTGAAATAATTGAAGATAAAATAAATAAAATCAAATGATCCTATTTTCAAAATTTGAGAAAAACTCAAATATAAAAATAACGGAATCCCCAACTCTCTCTGTGGGTCCTTGAGTTGTGTGGGATTTCTAGGATCAAGGCAAAATACAAATAAAATATGATATGCAATGATGATCTATGTATAACATTCCAAATTGAAAATTTGGGATGTTACAAACCTACCCCCCTTAAGATGAATCTCGCCCTCGAGATTCGGGTTGGCTAGAAAATAGTGAGGGTGGTCCTTCAGCAAATCTTCCTCTCGCTCCCAGGTGGCTTCATCCTTGGTGTGGTGGCTCCACTTACAGAACTTGATAACCTTGCTGCAGGTGACTCGGCTGGCATACTCAAGGATCTTAACTGGTTTCTCCTCATAGGTCAAATCACTGTCCAACTGAATCGCCTCTAGTGGCACTGTATCTCTTAGTGGTATATCAGCCATCTCTGCGTGGCACTTCTTCAACTGGGAAACGTGAAACATGTCATGAACTCCTGACAATCCCTCAGGCAATTCCAACTTGTAGGCAACCTCTCCCATACGTTCCAAAACTTTGTATGGTCCCACAAAACGTGGCGCTAACTTTCCTTTAACACCAAAACGCTTAGCTCCTCGAAGTGGAGATGCCCGAAGATAAACTCTATCCCCGACTTCGTAAACTATCTCCTTGCGTTTTGCATCAGCATAGCTTTTCTGCCTGGACTAGGCTACCTTGATCCTGTCGCGAATCAACTTCACTTTCCGTTCAGACTCTTTAATCAAATCTGGTCCAAACAACTGACGGTCTCCAACTTCGTCCCAAGACAACGGGGTTCTGCACCTCCTTCCGTATAAGGCTTCAAAAGGGACTGGATTGATAACTGTTGTTGTAAGAGAACTCCACATACGGCAAATTGTCCTCCGAACTAGATCCATAATCTAGCGCACAAGCTCTCAGCATATCCTCTAAAATCTGATTGACTCTCGGTCCGTCCATCTCATCATGGATGAAAAGCGGTATCAACTCTAGCCCGGTACCCAAGGTTTCGTGCAACTGATTCCAGAACTTTGAGGTGAACTGGGTTCCTCTATCTGATACAATGCTCCTTGGAACTCCATGCAGACATATGATCCTGGTCATGTAAATCTTGGCCAATTTGGCACTGGTGTAAGTAGTCTTCACTGGAATGAAATGAGATACCTTCGTCAAACGATCGACTACCACCCAAATCGAGTCATAGCCTGAACAAGTCCTGGGCAATCCCGTAATAAAATCCATGCCTAGCTTATCCCACTTCCATTCGGGTATCGGCAATGGTTGCAACAACCCTGCTTGTTTTTGATGCTCTGCTTTTACTCTCTGACATACATCACAAACTGCTACATACTCGGCAATATCCTTCTTCATTCCGGTCCACCAGAAAGTCTCCTTCAAATCCAAGTACATCTTGGTATTCCCTGGGTGAATTAGATACGGCGAATCATGGGCCTCTTGCAAAATCAACTTCCTGACCTCTGGATCATTGGGTACATAAACGCGGTCCTCAAACCAGAGGGTATCGTGCTCATCCTCACGAAATCCCTTGTCTTTTCCTTTGCTCAACTTCTCCTTTATCTCAGCAATCTCCTTGTCGGTCATCTGAGCTTCTCTGATCTTATCCATCAAAGTCGACTGAATTTCCAATGTTGCTACATAGCCTCTCGGAACTATCTCCAAACATAGTTCGCAAAAGTCCTCGGCTAACTCCTTTGGCAGTCCTGCGGTCATGAGTGTATTAACATGGCTCTTACAGCTCAACGCGTCGGCTACTACGTTAGCCTTTCCGGGGTGATACTGCAATCTCATATCATAATCCTTGATGAGCTCTAACCATCTCCTTTGCCTGAGATTCAACTCCTTTTGCGTGAAAATGTACTTCAAACTCTTGTGATCCGTGTACACTTCACAATGATTTCCGATAAGAAAATGTCTCCATGTCTTCAATGCATGCACTACGGCTGCTAACTCCAAATCATGTGTGGCATAATTCAACTCATGAGGTTTAAGCTGTCGTGACGCATACGAGACAACTCTTCCTTCCTGCATAAGCACTGCTCCAAGTCCTCGACGTGAAGCATCGCAATACACCTCGTAATCCTTGGTCCGATCCGCGTAATCAACACCGTGAGGTAACTAGATGTTCCTTCAATTCTTGGAAACTGGCCTCACATTCCTCAGTCCAATTGGACTTGGTATCCTTCTTCAACAACTCCGTCATGGGCTTTGCAATCCTTGAAAAATTCTCAATGAATCTCCGGTATTATCCTGCCAGTCCAAGAAAACTTCTTATCTCTCCAACTGTCGTTGGTGCTACCCAATTAGTCACGGTGACAACCTTGGTGGGGTCTACTACTATACCCTCTCCCGATATAACATGTCCGAGGAATCCAACTTCCTTCAACCAGAACTCACATTTGCTAAACTTGGCATATAACTGGTGTTCTCTGAGCTTCTCCAATACCAAACGCAAATGTTCCTTATGCTCCTCTTCGTTCTTCGAGTAGACCAAGATATCATCAATGAACACCACGACGAACTTATCCAGGAACTCCATAAATACTTTGTTCCTCATGTTCATGAAATAGGCAGGTGCGTTAGTCAGACCAAATGACATAACGGTATACTCGTACAGCCCATACCTGGTGGTAAAAGCTGTCTTGGGTATATCCTGTTCTCGAATCTTCAACTGATGATATCCTGATCGCAAATCGATCTTGGAGAATACCTTTGCTCCTTGCAGTCGGTCAAACAGATCATTGATCATTGGCAGTGGGTACTTATTCTTGATGCTTACTGCATTTAATCCTCGATAATCAACAACCATCCTTAACGATCCGTCCTTCTTCTCCACTAGAAGTACTGGTGATCCCCGAGGAGATGAACTTGGGCGAATATAACCTTTATCTAGTAACTCCTTAATCTGACTTTTAATCTCCTCCAAATCTTTTGCTGGCATCCGGTATGGTCTCTTGGATATCGGTCCTGTGCTTGGAAAAAGCTCAATCAAAAACTCAATGTCTCTATCCGGTGGCATGCCGGGTAACACCTCTGGAAATAGATCTGGAAAATCCTTCACTACTGGTACTTCCTCCTACACAACTCCTGATAAGGAATTTACGTGCATCCTCCTCGGCTCATGCCTTGATACATACCTTATCCTTTTGCCTTCTGGGGTAGTAAGCAAAATTTACTTACTGACGCAATCAATGTTTCCTCCATACATCGATAGCCAATCCATACCCAGAATTACATCCAAACCTTAAGATTCCAAAATGATTAAGTCTGAGGGGAAAACATGCTTGCCTATACTCAACGGCACTTGAAAACATCCTCAACTGGCCATATACTCTGCTCCGGGTGAGGTTACTAGCATGGGTGTTCCTAGAACCTTGGTGGGCAGTCTATACTTATCCACAAATCCCCTTGATATGTATGAACGCGATGCACCAGTATCAAAAAGAACGAGTGCAGTAAATGACTTAAGCAAAAACTTACCTATTACTGCATCTGGCTGAGCTTCAACCTCCTCCACGCTAACGTGGTTCACTTGTCCTCTGTTGAAAGGGTTCGGCTTCTTCCCAGAGCTTCCATTGCTATTCCCAGTCTAGCCTTCAGGACATTCATTGGCGTAATGTCCGGTCTTCTAGCACTTAAAACAAGTGACTTGACTCAGATCTCTCTTGGCTGGTGTTGAGGGGTTGGTACGGTTCTGGCTACTACTTCTTCCATTCCTGTTACCATTCTTGGAACCACTGTGATTTTGTGAACTACCTCCTCCATGGGTATGCTGGAACTTTCCTCCCGACTTCGGGGTAAAATGTGGCTTCTGCTGAGCTCCAGAATTGCACTTCCCTAGTCCATACTTCCTCTTGCGGTTTTCAATCTGCTGCTGCTTCCCTTCAATCATGAGAGCATGGTCTACCAACTCCTGGTAGTTGTTGAAACTTGCTACCATCAACTGCATGCTCAGCTCAGCATTCAGTCCTTCTAGAAATTTCTCTTGCTTAACTACATCAGTAGCGACGTCATCTAGGGCATAACGTGCTAACTTACTAATGTCATCCACATACTGGCCAACTGTTCTTCCTCCCTGGCGCAAGTTGCGAAACTCACACTTCTTCATGGCCATAGCTCCTGCTGAAACATGGGTAGTACGAAAGGCCTGCTGAAACTGATCCCATGTGACAGTGTCTACTGGATAAGTGGCTGTGAAATTCTCCCACCATGATGCTGCGGGTCCCTCAAGCTGATGTGCGGCAAATCGCTGAAGGAAATATGCTCTCGAGGCAATAATAAAGTTATTATTTATTTCCTCATATCATGATAAATGTTTATTATTTATGCTAGAATTGTATTAACCGGAAACATGATACATGTGTGAATACATAAGACCAACATAACGTCACTAGTATGCCTCTACTTGACTAGCTCATTAATCAAAGATGGTTATGTTTCCTAACCATAGACATGTGTTGTCATTTTATTAATGGGATCACATCATTAGGAGAATGATGTGATTGACATGACCCATTCCGTTAGCCTAGCACTTGACCGTTTAGTATATTGCTATTGCTTTCTTCATGACTTATACATGTTCCTGTAACTATGAGATTATGCAACTCCCATTTACCGGAGGAACACTTTGGTGCTACCAAACGTCACAACGTAACTGGGTGATTATAAACGAGTACTACAGGTGTCTCCAAAGGTACATGTTGGGTTGGCGTATTTTGAGATTAGGTTTTGTCACTCCGATTGTCGGAGAGGTATCTCTGGGCCCTCTCGGTAATGCACATCACAATAAGCCTTGCAAGCAATGTAGCTAATGAGTTAGTTACGGAATGATGCATTATGTAACGAGTAAAAGACTTGCGATAACGAGATTGAACTAGGTATTGGATACCGACAGTCGAATCTCGGGCAAGTAACATACCGATGACAAAGGGAACAACGTATGTTGTTATGCGGTTTGACCGATAAAGATCTTCGTAGAATATGTGGGAGCCAATATGGGCATCCAGGTCCTGCTATTGGTTATTGACCGGAAACATGTTTCGATCATGTCTACATAGTTCTCGAACCCGTAGGGTCCGCACGCTTAAGGTTTCGATGACAGTTTTATTATGAGTTTATGAGTTTTGATGTACCGAAGGAGTTCGGAGTCCCGGATGAGATCAGTGATATGACGAGGAGTCTCGAAATGGTCGAGACGTAAAGATCGATATATTGGACGACTATATTCGGAGTTCGGAAAGGTTCCGAGTGATTCGGGTATTTTTCGGAGTACCGGACAGTTACGGGAATTCGTATTGTGCCTCAATGGGCCATACGGGAAAGGAGAGAAAGGGCCAAAAGGGTGGCCACACCCTCCCTTGGACTAGTCCAAATTGACTAGGAGGGGCGCCCCTTCCTTCCTTCTCCTTCTCTCTTCCCTTTCCTTCTCTCCTACTCCTACTACATGGAAGGGTTCCTAGTTCTACTAGGAAAGGGGGCGCCATAGAGAGGGCCGGCCCTCCCCCTCCTCCACTCCTTTATATACGGGGGCAGGGGGCACCCCATAGACACACAAGTTGATCTACGGATCGTTCCTTAGCCGTGTGCGGTGCCCTCTCCACCATATTCCACCTCGGTCATATCATCGCGGAGTTTAGGCGAAGCCCTGCGCCAGTAGAGCATCATCATCGTCACCACGCCGTCGTGCTGACGGAACTCATCCCTGAAGCTTTGCTGGATCGGATCCCGGGGATCATCATCGAGCTGAACATGTGCTAAACTCGGAGGTGCCGTACGTTCGGTACTTGGATCGGTCGGATCGTGAAGACGTACGACTACATCAACCGCGTTGTCATAACGCTTCCACTTACAGTCTATGAGGGTACGTGGACAACACTCTCCTCTCTTGTTGCTATGTCATCACCATGATCTTGCGTGTGCATAGGAAATTTTTTGAAATTACTACGTTCCCCAACAATCGCACCTTCTCTGCATCTGTGCATCCTGCAGTGGTCAACTCCCTGGCTGTCTTGCGAAGCCAATCATCTGCAACAATCGGCTCGATGCTATTGGAGAACACCGGCGGATTCAGCCTAAGAGAAACTGGTTAAGTGATCAACAGGTGGTGGCGGTGGTGGATTGTTGTTGTTGTTGTTGTTCCCCTGATTCTGATTCTGGACTAGTATCTGCATCAATGCATTCTGCTGCTGGATCAACTGAGTAAGCTTCGGTGGGAAAGCAAATCCGTTGTCGCGTCTCGGAGGCATCTAGGGTTTAGAAAAGAAGAGAATATAGAATGGAATAAGGTCTAGAGGGAAAACACTATCCATATGCACATGAGACAAATAGCAATCATACACTTCATTCAAACAAGCAAGGGCATACAATGGTCGATCTATCGTTACAAAAGTGCTCGAACTATACTAGATACATGGAGGGAAATTCTACTACTTTTATGGTGGTCTACTAGAAAAACTGCTCTGATGAAGACTCCATGATATCTGCTCCGGCTTCATCAACATAGTCATCATCACTATCATCTGGGTTTGAGTCGGTGTCGTCGATGATGATGTAGTTCTCAGGGCAAGTGCAATCTTCGTCTTCTCCAGTTGCTGGAAATCCCATGAACACTCTTAGCTTCTTCTTCAGATCATCATTCTTCTCGACTAGCGTTGCTACTTCCTCCTCATATCCATCGCGTGTAGACTTGAGTTCTTCCTCCAGTTCCGTGATCTTGGTCATGGCTTTCTTCAGATCCATCATGCCTGCAAACATTTGGTGCTCCTGGCATCGAATGTGTTGGTTTAACTCCTGGATGAAAGCTGCAATTGATCTGTCCTTCCTGGTGCTGATCATCTCCCATTGCTCATCTCGGCGCCCACAAATCTGGTAGGTAGTATCCTTAAGCTCCTTGTGATAAACTTCTCCAATACGCCCCACGATGATGTGATAAACTTCACCAATACGCCCCACGGTGATGTGAGCTGCCATGCTCTTCCCTAAACTCCAGGTTGGTGCATCAAAAGAAAACTCTATGGGCTCAGTGACTGGCATGAACGTCCTTCCTGGAACTTGAACTTGAATCATCCAGCGCTCCTCTTCAGGTAAAGTGGCATTGTAGGTTCCGGTGAAGCTTGGTACTCCGATCTTCAGATACTTGGTAACTTCCTTCAGGTGTCGTCCAAAGGGTGTATCTTCATCCGGTTGCATGAACTTGTTCTTTGCATCCGCCATCCTAAAAGATAGAAAATATGAGGAGTTAGAAATGATAAGAGAGAGAGTAGTGATCTAGGGCTTTAGCTTAGTGGTCATGTCCTACAGTCAGCGTGTGCTCTGATACCATCTTGTAGCGACCGGACCTCAAACACCGATCTCTGTGCATCGTTGTCATCCTCGGATCAAGAATGTCTTGACACGCACAGTACTTGAAGGATTTATAACAGAGTAGCAATCACACACTTATTACATCAAATGTCTCTAAAGAGAACTTATTACAATAAATATGGCTTAAGGCCATCTAATAACGGTAACAACGGAAGGCTTGGAAGATAAGTGAGTCCATCAACTCCAACGGCATCACTGAGTATAGAACCACGATCCTAAGGCATCTTACTCGTTGTCTGAAAAGTCTGCAACATGAACGTTGCAGCCCGAAAACGAGTCAGCACATGGAATATGCTGGCAAAGTAACACAGAGAGAGTAATGAAAGGATAAAGCTATACTACATGCATATATAGCTTGGTGGATAGCTCTATGGTTACAGTTTTGCGTAAAGCCAGTTTTTCCCTACTGCAAAGGAATAAATTTATTTAACTATCATGGTGGTTGTTAAACATTGAGAATGGTTGACAGCATTCCCAATCCCAATTAAGTAACATCATCATTAAACAAACCCAACAATATTAATTAAAGTAACATGATGAGATTCACATGATAATCCAAGTACTAGATACTCAAAACGTCCATAACTGGGGACACGGCTAATCATGATTAGTTTATACACTCTGCATAGGTTTGCGCACTTTTCCCCACACGACTCGATCTCCTCCGTTGGTTTTCTCGCACTACATGGTGTTTGAGAAACGGCTGACCGAGACGTAGTCTTTCAGAAGCGCTAGCACCTTATGATGGGTAGACCTGTACACCTACTTTCCCCTACATTTGCTAGTCTATCACAGTAAGAGTTCGCACGACTTAGTCCACTATGCTAGAGCCCATAATAGCATGTGGCTGCACACGGAAGTTTCTAGCATGAATAATTTTATGATCCCTTTGAGCCTGGGTGGCGGTCCAAAAACAAACAGGCAATCCTGGAATACCCAAGTGCCTCAATCCACCTAGATGTGTATTAAAGTTGACACCTTAAATAAACCTTTAACTAACAATCTCACATCTGTCATGAAAATTCACTCACCCAATCCACGTCTACTAGCATAGCATGGCATAATAAGCAAACATAGAAGTAACTCCCAAGGGTTTGATAATAAAACAGGTAATAGGTACTACCTCATCTACTTCCCAAAACCCACATCTTAATCAGATCCTAATCATGCAATTGTTTGAGGATTGATCTAATGCATAAAAACTGGGTAGTAAAGAGGTATGATCAAAGTGTTACTTGCCTTGCTGATGATCCGCGAAACCTAGGGATTCGAAGTAGCAAGCGGCGCAATCCGGGTACTCTATCGCAAACAAACAAGCAAACAAGCATACAATAAGTACTCATCTAATGCACGGGTAAAACTCGAATAAGAGATCTAACAAGAAAGTTCAACTTAAGAACTCCGGTTTGCAAAAAGAATCAAATCAAATGAAGAAACAAAACTCAAACGGCGAAAGAAACAAGCTTCGTTTACTAATCTGGACCTAAGTCAAATTTACAGAAGCAAAACTTGTTTGAGTTAGATTATTCGGAAAGAGGGTTTCGAGACGAAACTCTAGGTGCTTGAATCGCCTGATTCTGATAAAATGAGCGAAAATATAAACTAAAACCAAAATTGGATCAGAAATCGCAATCAGAAAAATCACGGAATAAACCCGAGAAAAGAAAAATGACGAACAGATTAACGAACGAACGTTCGTTGTCTGGATCTAACCGACGGATACGTTCGTTAAAACGAACGAACGAGCGAACGCTCGCTAAATAAATAAACCGAGAAAAAAACGATCTAAAAAAGAAATCTAGGGTTTTTCTGAAAAAAATGAAGTGGTTTTCTTAAAAAAAAATGGTCCGGCGGCGGCGGCTCGGGCAGTACCTCAGCGACGCACTCCGGCGGGGTGGTGAGGGGCGGCGACAACTCGGCGACAGGGGGGGCTCGGCGGCGGCTCGGTGGCGGTGGCAAGCGGCGGCGGGCGGCATGCAGGCGGTGGGGCGGCTCAAGGGCGGCGGGTTCGGCAATGCGCTTGGGGCTCCAAGGGGCAACGGCTTGGGTCTCCAAGGGGCGGCGGTGGCGATTTATATAGGGGGGCGGTGGTGGCTTGGGCGAGGGGGCGACCGGGGAGGAGTCTGGCTCGGACTCTCCTCGGCATCCGTGCCGAGCACGGCGGCGCTCCGAGGGGAGGCGGTGGCGCTGGGTTGGGCCGGCCTGGCTCGGCTGGGCTTCGGCCCAGTCGGGCACGGGGAGTTTTTTTTAAAAAAAATTACGCCGAACTGAATAAAATATTTAGAACAAGATGAACATTTTTGGTCCTAAAATGCATTTTTGAAAATCGTGCAATTTTTCCTAAATTCAAATAAAATAGCAAAAACACCAAAATAAATCTTATTTGATTTTTCTTTATTAAATCCTCATTATTTCTTTATTTTGGGAAAGTCATTTTATTCCCTCTCTCATATTTTTTAATTGAAATAATTGAAGATAAAATAAATAAAATCAAATGATCCTATTCTCAAAATTTGAGAAAAACTCAAATATGATAATAACGGAATCCCCAACTCTCTCCGTGGGTCCTTGAGTTGCGTGGGATTTCTAGGATCAAGGCAAAATGCAAATAAAATATGATATGCAATGATGATCTATGTATAACATTCCAAATTGAAAATTTGGGATGTTACAATGGCAAAAAAGATCCAGTCACACTCATACTCAATATCAATTAATAACAAAGCCTACAAATGATAGTGTTGCTCCCTAACTGGTGCCTTTTATAAGAGGATGATGACTCAGCAATAAAAGTAAATAGATATGCCCTTCGCAGAGGGAAGCAGGGATTTACAGAGGTGCCAGAGCTCAAGATTTTAAAACAAAGATGAATATAATTTTGAGTGGTATGCTTTCATTGTCAACATAACAACCAAGAGATCTCACTATCTTCCATACTAGATGTATTATAGGCAGTTCCCAAACAGAATGGTGAAGTTTTTACTCCCCCTCCACCAACAAGCACACTCCACGGTTGATCAGAAACAACGGGTACCGTCCATACCAACAACAATCCTGGGGGAGTTTTGCTTTCAAGTTATATTTTGAGTTGATTTCGAGCATGGAATTGGGCATCCCGAATACCAGCCACTTTCTCGTGAATGACAAGTGAATAAACACTCATCGTGAGAATAAACCACCTAGCATGGAAGATACTGACAGCCCCCAGTCACTACATGAGCGATTCGGGCATAGAAAGCAGATTATTATTTGAAGGTTTAGAGTTTGGCACATGCAAATTTACTTGGAACGGCAGGTAAATACCGCATATAGGTAGGTATGGTGGACTCATATGGAACAACTTTTGGTTTAAGGAAGTGGATGCACAAGCAGTATTCCCGCTTAGTACAAGTGAGGACTAGCAAAAGATTGAGGAGCGAACAACCAGAGAGCGACAGTGGTCATAAACATGCATTGAGATTAACCAACATTGAGTGCAAGCATGAGTAGGATATAAATCACCATGAACAAAAATATCGTGGAGGCTATGTTGATTTTGTTACATGCGTGAACATGTGCCAAGTCAAGCCACTCGAATCATTCAAAGGAGGATACCATCCTATCATACTACATCACAACCATTTTAAAAGCATGTTGGCACGCAAGGTAAACCATTATAAACTCCTAGCTAACTAAGCATGGCATGAGTAACTTAATCTCTAATTGTCATTGCAAACATGTTTCATTCATAATGGGCTGAATCAAGAATGATGAACTAATCATATCTACAAAAACAAAATAGGTCGAGTTCATACCAGCTTTTCCTCATCTCAATCATTTCATCATATATCGTCATTATTGCCTTTCACTTGCACGACCGAGCGTTGTGGATAATAATAATAGTGCACGTACATTGGACTAAGCTGGAATCTATAAACATTTATTCAAAAGGAGAAGACAAGGTAATATGGGATCTTTGTTAGCTTAACAATAATGCATATGAGAGCCACTCAACATTTTCATTGTGGTATTCTCTTTTCGACCAAAATAAAGGAAAAAGAATTTCAAAGAAACACACTGAAATATTTTTTGAGTTTTTGTTTTTCTAAACAAAGTAAAACAAAAACGAAAAAAACTATTTACACCGGAAAGCTCACATTTATGTTGGGTTTTCTTTTAATACTACTACTAAATAAAGTAGAACGAAACCTGAAAAGAAGCGAGAACTAATTTTTTTGGATTTTCTCATAGTTTTTCAAATGCACAAGAA
Organism: Aegilops speltoides; assembly: GCA_021437245.1. Classification (NCBI taxonomy): domain Eukaryota; kingdom Viridiplantae; phylum Streptophyta; class Magnoliopsida; order Poales; family Poaceae; genus Aegilops; species Aegilops speltoides. The sequence continues at coordinate 421,795,948 of CM038147.1, forward strand.
GAAAGCGAGAAAATAAAATAAACTAGCATGGATAATACAATGAAAAAGTATGAACACCGATAATTGGAATGAGTGTGTGAACACGAATGTAATGTCGGTGAGAAATATATACTCCCCCAAGCTTAGGCTCCCTGGCAACAGCGCTAGAAAAAGGTCTTGATAGCCCACAAGTATAGGGGATTGCAACAGTTTTTGAGGGTAGAGTATTCAACCCAAATTTATCGATTCGACACAAGGGGAGCCAAAGAATATTCTCTAGTATTAGCAGCTGAGTTGTCAATTCAACCACACCTAAAAGACTTAATATCTGCAGCAAAGTTTTTAGTAGCAAAGTAGTATTATATTTTCACATCTATACATCCAAAAACCCAAAAATAACTTGCTGCAATTTAGTTACTTTTTCACTTCTATTTATCTTTTATACGTATCTCTATCAGATCCCATCCGTGCAAGTAACCATGAAGGGATTGACAACCCTTTTAATTTATCACGTTGGTTGCAAGTATTTGTTTGTTTGTGTAGGTGCAACTATTGGGGACTTGCGTGTATATCCTACTGGATTGATACCTTGGTTCTTAACTGAGGGAAATACTTATCTCTACTTTGCTACATCCCGCTTTCCTCTTCAAAGGAAAAATCAACGCAAGCTCAAGAAGTACCAAGAAGAATTTCTGGCGCTGTTGCCGGGGAGGTTCTACATCAAGCCTACCAAGTACATATCATAAAATCTCATCTCTTGCATTACATTATTCGCCATTTGCCTCTCGTTTTCCTCTCCCCCACTTCTAAAACGTTTTTAGAAAAACACAAAAATATTTGCCTTTTATGTCTTACTTGGTTTGTTTGCTTGGTATGATTGCATGTTTATTGCAAATCAGAAGGCAAAAGGTTTATGGATCCACTTAAAGTTTTCTACTTGGATTATCTTCGATCCATATGTGCACGCGACGAAACCCCAACTAGTTCAGTTGAGGGAAAATCATTAGATGAGCATGCTCATTTTATGCGTCACCATTTGTCTTAAAAAGGGGGACTCTTATGGAATCAAATAAATTGTTTTCTATGCTATGCTTGGAATCTATGTGAAATTTATAATTTTACTTGTTGCTCGGAGAACCCTAAAAACACCTTCCCTACCTATGTGAGTTTAATGATAATGAAATCCTATCTTCTTATGCCAATAGTTACTATGATATTTGAAGAATTTTTTGCTTTTAGGGATGATTATGAAGTTGCTTCTTCTTTGATTGAAAAGTATGATATTACTCTCTACAAATCTAAATTTTTTGACATACTTAAATATTGCTATGAAAACTATGCTTCCAATGCCTATGTTAAAGAATTTATTGAGAGAATGTCCGCTACTTTGGGAGAAAATAATGATGTGGATGAATCTATAGATGATTCTGTTGATTTGATTGAAACCCCCCCCCCTTGATGAACATGATGCTTGCTATTTTATGGCCATGATGCCAATATTAATTATACTTATGGTGATGAATTTGCTATAGTTCCTTATGTTAAACATGAAATTATTTCTATTGCACCCACACTTGATAGCTCCTTGAATGAAAAGCATTATTTCAAAGATGTTATTACAAATTCTATCAATGTCAATTGTGCTAATAATATGCAAACCCTAAGCTTGGGGATGCTAATTTTGCTATGTCTACTACTTATTGCAATGATCATGATTGGGGTGATTCTTCTTATGATCTTGAAAATTTATTTAATCCTCATGATGAATATATTTGAGATAATATTGAAAGTGCGTTTGGAAGAGTTCCAACTCTAGGTAATAGTTATCCCACTACTTTGGAGAATGATCAATCTTATAATTTTTTTGATAAAAGTGGGCTTGGAGAGGTCATGACTTTATTTGATGATAATCCCAGTATATTGGAAGAGTGTCAACTTTGCATGCATGTGGATCATGTAGAGAATGTGTTATGTGATAGCTATATTGTTGAATTTGAATATGATCACACATGTAGTTACTGTGAGAGAGGGAAATATGGTTGTAGAAATTTTCATGTTACCAAATTACCTCTCGTTATGTTGATATTGCTATTGTTTCTTTCTTCTTCCTTGCATATGCTAGTTTTTGCTTGCCTTGATAATTTGTTTTCTTATAAGATGCCTATATATAGGAAGTATGTTAGAATTAAAAAGTGATTTTCACATGCTATATGATTCTCTCTTTGTGCTTCAATTCTTGTCTTTCATGTGAGCATCATTAAAATTATCAATGCCTAGCTAAAAGGCTTTAAACAATAGCGCTTGTTGGGAGCTAATCCAATTTTATTTTGTGTTTTCTGTTCTTGAATAAATATGCAATATTACTTCTGTAATAATTGTGTTTTAGTGTTTTAGTTAGTGTTTGTGCCAAGTTGAGCCTTTGGGATGGTCTATGGTGATAGTTGATTTGATTTTGCTGAAAAACAGAAACTTTTGCGCCCAGCTCTTGAATTTTAGAAATTTACAGAAACATGCTTTTGACCACAATTTTTTACACAAGATTGACATAGAAATTTCCCAAGTTTTACTAATATTTCAGAATTTTTGGAGTTACAGAAGTATACAAAATTTCCAGATGACTACATATTGTTCTGTTTTTGACGGATTCTATTTTCATTGTGTTCTTTGCTTATTTTGATGAATCTATGGGTTGTATCGGGGGGTATGAACCATGGAGAAGTTAGAATAAAGTATATATAACACCAATATAAAATTGGTATGAGTTTAGAACAGTACCTAAAGTAGTTATTTGCTTTTGTTTCACTAATAGATCTCCCGAGTTTTCTGTTGAGTTTTGTGTTGTGAAGTGTTCATGTTTTGGGTGAAGTTTCGATGGACTAGGAATAAGGAGTGGTAAAAGCCTAAGCTTGGGTATGCCCAAGGCTCCTCAAGGAAATATCCAAGGACAACCAAGCATCTAAGCTTGGGGATGCCCCAAATTGCATCTCCTCTTTTGTCTTCAATCCATTGGTAAAATTTCTTGAAGCTATAACTTTATTCACCACATGATATGTGTTTTCCTTGGAGCGTTTTGTATTATATGAGTATTTGTTTTTTAGTTTGCCACAATCATCCTTGTTGTACACACCTTTTGATAGGAAAACACATTAATCATGAATTTATTAGAATATTGTATGTGATCCATTTATATCTTTTGAGCTAGGTAGTTGCTCTAGTACTTCACTTATATCTTTTTAGAGCATGGAGGTGGTTTTATTTTGAAGAAATTGATGAACTCTCATGCTTCACTTATATTATTTTTGGAGTCTTATAAATAGTATGGTAATTTCTTTAGGTTATGAATTTAGTCCTAATATGATGGGTATTCAAGAGGGATATAATAAAAAAAACTTTCATGAAGATCATTGAATATATGATAAGTTCGATTCCTTGCACTTGTTTTGAGATATAAAGATGGTGATATTAGAGTCATGCTAGTTGGTAAATGTTGATTAGTAAGAACATTTGTGTTAAAGTTTGTGATTCTAGAAGCATGCACGTATGGTCTCTCGTTATGCGATGAAGTTGGAGCATGATTTATTTTTGATTGTCATCCTTTGCATGGAGGTCGGGAGCATGCAATGGTTAACTCCTACCAACCTCTCCCCTAGGGGCATGCGTATTAGTACTTTGTTTCGATGGCGAATAATCTTTTGCAATAAGTATGTGAGTTCTTTATGACTAATGTTGAGTCCATGGTTTATACGCACTCTCACCCTTCCTTCATTGCTAGCCTCTTCGGTACCATGCATTGCCCTTTCTCACCTTGAGAGTTGGTGCAAACTTCGGCGGTGCATCCAAACCCCGTGATATGATACGCTCTTTCACACATAAGCCACCCTATATCTTCCTCAAAATAGCCACCATACCTACCTATTATGGCATTTCCATAGCCATTCCGAGATATATTGCCATGCAACTTCCACCGTTCCTTTTTATTATGACACATATCATCATTGTCATATTGCTTTCATATGCATGAGGCATTCATATAGAGTCATATCCTTGTTCTAGTATCGAGTTGTAAATGTTGAGTTGTAAGTAAATAAAAGTGTGATGATCATCATTATTAGAGCATTGTCCCATGTGAGGAAAGGATGATGGAGGCTATGATTCCCCCACAAGTCGGGATGAGACTCCGAACTTAATATAGAAAGAGGCCAAAGAGCCCAAAAAAAGAGAGGCCAAAGAGCCCAAAGCAAAAAAACAAAAAAAAGAGGCCAAAGAGCCCAAAAAATAAAATAAAAGAGAAGAGACAATGATATGGCTTGAACTGCGTCGGTATTTCTCCAAAGAGGAAGGGATGATGCAGTACAACTACTGCAGATATTTCTGTCGGTTATGAAACCAAGGTTATCAATCCAGTAGGAGAACCAAGCAACACTATGTAAACGGTACCTGCACACAAAGAACAAATACTTGCAACCCGACGCATAAGACATTGAAAAAAAATACACTTCCGTGATGATATGTGTTTGTCACAGTAGGTCGCGTTTTCTATCATGCATGTACATCCATGATGATTTTATGACAGAATCAAGATAGTCATACCGTCTTTGTCGAGAAGTGTTCCATGACATTACCAAAATTATCATCACGGAAGTGTCCACTTCCATGACGATAAATTGTGCGTCATAGAAGTGCTTTCGTCAAGGGTGACCGACACGTGGCATCCACCGTAACGGGACGGCATTAACCGTTGTTAACCTATCGGGTCTGGTTTTTGGATCCGATAACCCGCTAACAGCCACGACCAATGCCGATTTTCCACGTGTAAAATCATCATTGGCTGGAGGAAACACGTGTCAGCTCCGCGTTGGCACAGGTGTCACTCATCCAACGGTCGAGATGGGCCACTGATATGTTGACACGTGGACCGGCCCAAAAATCGCCCATAAAGTTTAAATGGGCCGGCCCAACCGAAGGCCCATAAGATTTAGCGGACCATTATGGGACGGCCCAGCTAAAGGCCCACAAGATTTTGCAGACCATAATGGGCCGGCCCAGCTAAAGGCCCACAAAATTTAGCGGACCATAATGGGCCGGCCTAGCTAAAGGCCCACATGATTTTGCAGAACATAATGGGCCGGCCCAGCTAAAGGCCCACAAGATTTTGCGGATTACAATGGGTCGGCCCATCTAAAGGCCCACAAGATTCTGCAGACCATAATGGGTCGGCCCAGCTAAAGGCCCAACATTCTCTGTCAAATCGGCCCGTCAACGGCCTGTCCTAAACTTGTCATCAATGCGGCCCATGGACACTTTTGGCCCGTTAATAGTCCGCTAAGTAATTGGGTCGAATTATGGCCCGGTGTATTTTCGGCCTGTTAAAGGTCATGCTTCATTTGGGCCCATTTACAGGCCATCAAACTTTTGGCCCATAAACGACCGTGAAGTATTTGGGTCATATTCAGCCATGTCCGACATTCGGCCTGTTAGAGGGCCACTATAGATTTGGGCCACTTTCGGCCTGTTGTCATTTTCGGCCTGTTAATGTCGGACAAAAACCATGGGCCATATGTGGCCCAACGTCATATCGGGCCCATTAATGGCCCATATAAAAATGACGATAAACTAGCCCGACCGACGTTCCGGCCTGTTAAAGGCCCGTGTATTAGGTTGGCGCATTTACGGCCCGTCCGAATTTTGGCTTGTCAAAGATTCGCATCGGAAATGGGCCACCATTTCGGCCTGCTAAGACCAGTGGGTTATTTGGACAATCAGGGCCCAATCTCACTTTCGGTCTATTAAAGGCCCATGTTTTTTATGGGCTCGAGATATTTACACCTATAAACGGCCTATTTTTATTGAGGGCCCAAATTATGTTTAAGCCTGTTAAAGGCCCACTATGGGCACAGTCCTACCAGAAAAATATGAAAGCTTATGCTGATTTAGGCCCAGATATTTTTAGTGGGCTACATGCCAATTTCGGCCCCTAATCGTTTTTAGCCCAATTGGAATGGGCCCAATGAATGTTGGCATGTTGGGCTCCTACGAAGCTTTCGGCCGAATACATTACTAAGATAAACCTATACTATACAAAAATAGTGTCACAATTATGCAGCCTGTGGCAGCATCATAAATGTTGTATCACAACAAAATAAATTCCAACGATACAACAAAAGGCCTGTTGGCATAAAGTTTACAGTCCTTCCAGATAAAAGCACCATCAGATGTATAGAAGCACATATCATTTGACCTGAGTGCTAATGTTTCAGTCAGAATCGATGGAGCAAGACGATCTTCACCTTTTTCCGCCATTGCTCTTGAACAACGAAGCGAATGTCTGATAGTCTGGTTTCAAAACCATTCATATCTTGAAGACATTTGCCAACCACTATTCTTGTTTCTGAAACGGCGTCCATTAGGGATTGGACTTGTGTCTGGAGCACAGATATATCACTCTGTCTAGCAGGAAGATTTTGTTCAGTAGGCGATTTGGATGAGGTTACCTTAACAACCAACCCAGAATTACGCAGGAAGGTGCTTTTTGCACTGTTAGTGGACAGATACTGACGCACTGCAGCAAGAGGTGACATTGTGCCTGTGGTAGCCTCGTCACATTCAGGTGGTTGTGGTTGTTCAATCATTTGTTCCATAGCTTCCTGAAAGTTTGAACTTGTAGATTAGTGTACCAGATAAATTACTAATGAGACAAGAACAAACAAAGTAGGTTAAACGTTTATACATAACTTATTTTGGTGAACTACTGTAATACATTAGCATGTATTGTAGTGCCAACTACATAATAAAATCACTTTCAGAAGATATGTCCATGTAGCATGCCTACTGTATTGTCTATTTCCTCACATTCATTGATATCTAAGGATAAAGAGACATGGTTTAGAGTAGGATGAACATAGTATGACATCATTCATATCATGGGCAAACAGATATAAAATAAACAGGTATTTTATCATTGTGTGCGCACGTGAACATAACAACTAGATTACAGATCAAGACCAAAGGAATATCCTTCATCTCTTTTAAACCATGTATGGTGAAATGATATGTTAAGACAACTGTGTATAAAAGTGAATAGAGTAACTAACATTGGCTGCAAACCAAGTAGTTAAATGAACACATCACAGTACCAATCAGTTCAAGGCAGGAGGAGTAAGAACTTACAACAACGGCTTGAACTGGTGTGCGCATGCCCTTCATCTTCCTGGTGTGGCAATCGTTGAAGATTTGCACTACATTCGGTTCAGGTTTGATTTGGTCCGCACGGCCTTTTCTCTGTATTTGGAACAAGTCAATATAGATACGATAATATGTCACAAAAAAAAGAAGGAAGTAGCAGCTATTTACAAGAGCCTCGCAGTGTGCAATATAGCTACGAGATCCTGTTGTCTATTAGAATTTCACTTTAAAACGGTTGGTTTTGTTCTTCAAGCAGTTAGCCTAGAAGAAGATACACTTTTAAGGCACATACATAAAAACAAGTTCAATATGTGGTCTGATCAAATATATATAGCCTACCTGATACTTTGGATCAGATCAGTGTTTAACGAGGGCTGTCCAGTCTTCATCTGTAATATATTCCACTAGAGAAGTTTGGGCGATTTCATTGTTAGCCTTCCCTTCAAAGTGAGATTTTCTAAGGTGGTACCGACATCGTCATGAGCAGATCGAAAAACATGAGTGCATGCTTGTTTAGTTGCATCATCTTTCGGATCCAACTTGAAACTCATCTGTTGAAAAAAGAATGTGAGTCTTATTAGGAGGAAGCTAGAAAGTATGGGACAAAGCAAGATAATATTACTAATTGCGATGAATAACATTACTTACGGATAAATGGTCAAGGAAGGTGTTAAACTGGGTATTGTCTTTCTCATTCCTGTACTGGATCCATGTTGGGAGGATATGTGCATGACACCTAACGGCAACGGCTGCCGCTGATACTAACTTGGCTGACTCTGTAGCATCACGTGGACTTTTTAAACCTGCCTCAAAATGGATCTCCATTCTTGCTCCTTCAGATTTTGTTAAATATGTCAAGCATTATCCCTGATGTCTGTTTCTGCTTGCACCGCGGTGCTAGTTCAACAATGAATATGGAAAGTGTTAGTGTACATCAAACTGTGAGAGTAGATATAAAGGAGCATGCAACTGCAACTTGACTCGGTCAGTTACCGTCTTGGTGTTGATGCTCATGAGGTTCATCTGATCTTGCCAAGTCCTGTTGTGTTAGCAGTTCTTCAAAAGTAGTGTTAGGTGTGAAGGCATCTTGGGAACTGGCCAGTTCCGGAGCAAACGAACGAGTAACTCGTTGAGATGCTGGTACAGTTGAAGCGGATGCTGCAGCTGTTGGAGCAGGTGATACTATGTTTGTAGATTTAGTCGGTGGACTTGGACCTTCTACTGCACTATAATTACCACCAGAATCTCAACGGCATATCCTTTTCCGTTTCACCCGACGAGTAACAACACTCCCTACTACATTATTTTCCTTGCTCTTTTTTGACTTTGCCATGTCAAGCCGTACCCACAACACAAAAGAATAAAATCACTCTTCAGAAATCATTGATGCATGATACAGACAAGCAATACTTTGATGTAAGAAAACCGTATGAGGATGGAATATGTAAGAAAAACAGGATGGCATGACATATTCACAGCTACGATGTGCAAACTAAGCAGAAGGATTTTCAAGAAAATAGAAGTAATGCAAGCTAGACACCATACGAAAGAGCAACCAATGTTACTCTACCAAGTTAAAAGTGTCTTGTCATAAGTGGCAATTCGAAAAATTAGAAGCAGTACAACGTAGAAATCAGTGCAATATGCAACCACTATCAAACTGCCATGTTAAAAGTGTCCAATCATGAGTGACTGATGCGGGATACATAACAGCAGTACTTTGATGTAAGAACATGGTATGATAGATAGATTTAGTGTATTCTAGACACAGAAAGCCAAGTCATATGCACATGTATAACGTATAAACTCAACAGGTTTAATTTAATCAAAATAGAAGAAATACAGGCTAGACAACATATGCAACATGAAACCAATTATCACACTGTCAACTTAGAGCAAGCACCTGTGTTGGTGGAGTACGGGAGATGAACTCATCATGTAGACGTGGGACTTCAACTTCATTAGCAGTAGCAGTGGCAAATCTAGAGAGTCTCTGTTTGCATAGGTGCGGAGGACCACCAACATCCCCTAACTTACTCTTTTCCTTCCTATTTTCTGATATTGCATTATGAAGTCAAAACCACAAGAAGATTAATAAAATTAGCTCTGCATAAGTGGTTGATGCATGGTACAGACGAACACTACTTTGATGTAAGGCAAGCGAAGGATAGGAGGATGGAATATATACAAAAAAGACAGCGTTTCATATTCACACGTACGATAGGAAGATGGAATATGTATGAAAAAATAGTAAGCGGAAGGCATTTCAACAAAATTAGAAGAAATGAAAGCTAGGCACCATATGAACATGCAACCAATATCACTTTATCAGGTAAAAAAGTGCCATTTCAAGAAATTAGAAGCAGTACAAGCTAGAAGACAATGCAAGATGCACCTACATCACAGTCCCAAGTTAAATATGTCTTATGGGTAAGTGATCGTTGCAGCCTTCCAAGTATAAGTTGTAAGCTACGCAGATGCAATTCAACATAATCAGAAGCAATACAAAGTAGACATTACACGGAAAATGCAACCACATATAACAGTTCCAAGTAAGAGTAAGCACCTGTGATGGTGGAGTAGGGGAGATGTGCTAATCATGTACACATATGTTCTAGAAACAGGAACACGTGTCATATTCACAGGCATTATGTGTAAAGTAAGAAGATGCAACTCAAGTTAGAAGCAATACAAGCTAGACATCATACGCAACATGCAACCACATATAATAGTGCCAAGTTAGAGCAAGCACCTATGATGGTGGAGTTGGGGAGATGTGCTCATCATCTATACAGCTACACTGACTATCCAACCTTGTGTTGTCTTGCGAATCTTGATGGGAGGATGGCGGAGTAGAATCTATAGAGACCCCCTATTTGAGTTGCTCCGAAGGACCACCATCATCCATTGTCGGACTAATTTCCTTCAGCTGTAATGATTTTGCATTGTGAAGTCAAACCGATAAGAAAAAGGAATAAAGTTCGCTCTTCAGAACTCATTCATGCATGATAGTGATGAAGACTACTCGGATGAAAGGCAAACACATGATGCGAGGATGGAATATGTATGAAAAACAGGATGGCGTGACATATTCAAACCAATGATGTGGTAACTAAGCATAAGGCATTTCAACAAATTAGAAGCACTGCAAGCTAGACACCATATGAAAGATGCAGCCAATATCACTCTACCAAGTTCAAACTATATGGCGTTTCAACAAATTAGAAGCAGTGCATGCTAGAAATCATATGAAAGACACAACCAATATCAAAGTGGTGACTTAAAGGTGCCTTATCATAAGTGACTAATGCGGGATATGCAAGAACAGTAGTCTGATGTAGAAACAAGAACACATGTCATATTCACAGGCATTACGTAAAGTAAGTAGATGCAATTCAACAAAGTTAGAAGCAATAAAAACTAGACATCATACGCAACATGCAACCACATATAATAGTGCCAAGTTAGAGCAAGCACCTGCGATGGTGGAGTAGGGGAGATGTGCTCATCATCTACACAACTATGTTGACTGTCTAGCCTTGCATTGTCTTGTGAATCTTGTTGGGAGTATGGCGGAGTAGAATCTGTAGAGAACCTCCAGTTCAGTTTCTCGGAAGGACCACCATCATCCAATGCCTTGCCAATTTCCTTCTGCTTTATTGACTTTGCATTTTGAGGTCATAACGACAAGAAAAAGGAATATAATTCGCTCTTCAGAACTCACTCATGCATGATACTGACGAACACTACTCTGATGAAAGGCAAAGTCATGATACGAGGATGGAATATGTACAAAAAAATGGACGGCTTGACATATTCACACCTATGATGTGGTAACTAAGCAGAAGGCACTCCAACAAATTAGAAGCACTACAAACTAGACACCATATGGAAGGTGCAACCAATATCACTCTGCCAAGTTAAAATTGTCTCGTCATAAGTGGCGTTCATCAAACTAGAAGCAATACATGCTAGAAATCATATTCAAGATGCAAACCAATATCACACTTCCAACTTCAAGGTGTCCCATCATAAGTGACTGATGCAGGATACACAAGAAGAGTAGTTTCATGTAATAACATGGTGTGATAGACAGATATAGTATGTACCAAAAACAGGAAAGTGTGTCATATTCACATGTATCATGTGTAAGCTAAGCAGATGCAGTTTACACTAATTAGGAGCAATACGAGCTAGACACCATATGCAACATGCAACCAGATATCACACTGCCAAGTTAGAGCAAGCACCTTGGATGGTGGAGTAGGGGAGTGGAGACTTGGACCTTGTAATGAAATATCAGTACAAGGAGAATTGGTATAGATGCCCGTTTACATTGCTGCAGAGGACCACCATCATCGCCTTCCTTACTCTTTTCCTTCCGCTTTCTTGATTTTGCCTTGTCAAGTCAAACCCACAAGAAAAAGGAATAAAATTGGCTCTTCAGAACTCATTGATGCATGATACTGACGACCACTACTTTCATGTAAGGCAGTCACATGATAGGAGGATGGAATATGTATGAAAAACAGGACGGCGTGACATATTAACATGTATGATGCATAAAGTGTAAACTAAGCACAATGTGCTTGAACTTGTTGGAATCAAAGCAAGCTAGAAACCATATGAAAGATGAAACCAATATCACTCTGCCAAATTAAAAGGGTGCCCTAACAAATGTATTCGACCAAATTATAAGCAATACATGGCAACAGGCTAGAAATAATATGCTATATGCAACGAATAAAGGTGACTCATCGTAAGTGATTGATGCAGGATACAGAAGAGAGGTAGTTTCATGTAAGAACAAGGTTAACACATAGATGTAGTGTGTACCAAAAATAGGAAGGCATGTCATATTTACAGGTATAGTGTGTAAACTAAGCAGATGCAATTTACCCTAATTAGAAGCATTACAAGCTAGACACCATATGCAACATGCAACCACATATCACACTGCGAAGTTAGAGCAAACACCTGTGATGGCGGTGTAGGGGAAGTGCGGTCTTCAAGTACAAAGCTACGTTCAATATCTTCATTTAGGCTTGCTGTTTCTTGAGAATCATGTGGAGAGGATGAAATTGCATTCTTTATAAGAGTATTGTGTCTTATATTAACCCACGGGCGTGACTGTCTCATCATAAGCGATAGATGCAGGATACACAAGAACATTAGTTTGATGTAAGAACATGGTGTGATAGGCAGATGTAGTATGTACCAAAAACAGGAAGGCATGTCATATTCACATGTATAATGTGTAAGCTAAGGAGATGCAATTTAACAACTTAGGAGCAATACAAGCTAGGCACCATATGCAACATGCAACCAGATATCACATTGCCATGTTAGAGCAAGCACCTTGGGTTGTGGAGTAGGGGAGATGAGATTTTGAACTAGCACTGCAGTATGAGTAGCAGGAGAATCTGCAGAGATCATATGTTTCGGTTGCTCCAGAGGACCACCATCATTCCGTGCCTTCATCCTTTCAGATTTTTCCTTGTCAAATAAACACACAAGAAGGAATGAAATTCACACATCCAAATTCGTTGATGCATGATACAGACGAACACAACTTTTATGTATGGCAACCACATTGTAGGATGATGGAATATGTATGAAAAATGCTAAGTAGAAGGAATTTCAACAAATTGGAAGCAATGCAATCTAGACACCATATGAAAGATCCAACCAAAATCACTCTACCAAGTTAGATGTTTCTCATTATAAGTGGCACCTCAACAAATTAGAGGCAATACATGTTTGAAATGATATGCAAGATGCAACCAATATTACACTGTCAACTTGAAGGTGTATCGTCAGAAGTGATTGATGAGGGATACACAAGAAAAGTAGTTTGATGTAAGAACATGGTTAATAGAAAGACGTAGTATGTACCAAAAACAGGAAGGCATGTCATATTCACAGGTATAATGTGTTAACTAAGGAGATGCAATTTACCCTAATTAGAAGCATTACAAGGTAGATACCATATGCAACATGCAACCACATATCACACTGCCAAGTAAGAGCAAGCACCTGCGATGGTGGTGTGGGGAATTATGTGATCAACTAGAGAGCTACGTTGACTATCTTCATTTAGCCTTGCTGTTTCTTGAGAATCATGTGGGGAGGATGACACTGCACTCTTTAAACGAGTAGGGAGTCTCACCGTAACCCACTCGGGTGACTGTCTCATCATAAGTGATTGACGAGGGATACAATAGAGCACTAGTTTGATGTACGAACATGGTTAATAGACATATGTAGTATGTATGAAAAACAGGAAGGCATGTCATTATCAAAGGTATAATGTGTAAAGTAAGGAGATGCAATTTAACCAAATTGGAAGCAATACAAGCTAGACACCATATGCAACATGCAACCACATTTGACAGCGCGAAGTTAAAGAAAGCACCTAGGATGGTTGTGTGTGGCAATTGAGATCATTAACTGCAGAGCTACGCCATCGCTCTCCAATCACGACATCGCACCCATTAGAGCGCCAAACACTTAGTGCTTATCTTCAAATTACACCGAGCGATTTCGCCTCTTTTCTTTTTCTCGCATTCATCAACACTGCGTCAGAGTCTGAAATACCCATGCATAAAAAAACAATAATGTGAGTATGGGTGAAGTGTGTGCACAATTAGTATAGTGTAAAGGTAGCAGATAGCAGGTCGGTGAGAAATAAATGACGGGAGAGATATGGTAGCTCTACAACATGCATGCCACACTAAATTACTACAAGATTCTATGTAAATAACAGTCGACTGAAAACAAATAGGTCAGTCCATTTTTTCTACACCGTCCGATGTACAAAGAATGGGCTGATTGCCTTCATCTACCTCCAGCCAGTCAGTGTTGACGATCTTCCTCGAAACTCCAGCGACCACCGACCCAGTATTCTTCCCCAGCCTGCACCCTCCCCTCGACCTCACCACACTGCCGTGCTTAGCACCGCCCCCCGGCCATTCATTCAAGCCCCGCCGACCTCCAGATCGGGCGCAAGCAGCTCCTACGCCCCCACACCCCTATGATAGACACCGATGTGCCGCTTCCCCGGGGAACAGGCGGACTAGGTGCTCCACGCGCCTAAGCGGGGGCTGCTTCTTTTAATTGCGGTTCGACTGACCCTGAATTGAAATCCAGGTGGGCTACTGATCTCTAGCAAAGGTGAAATAGTAAAGGGAGGAAACCTTGTGCATTTAGTATCACGAAGAAGATGCAGTAAGAAGTGCTCAACTAGTGTCTTTCGTGGGATGAATACAATGTGAGCAGAAACGTAAGATTTGCACGAATAAGGGAAGAGGAGTACCTCTTTCTGCTGGCAGTGTTGTGTCCTCCTTCTGTTTTTCCAACGATCTTCTTGTGGTACGCTGGAAACGAGAAGTTGTGGAGGACGGTGGAGCCTTGGACGAACCCATGGCCAAGTTATTGAGTGTGGTGCGGTGGCCGTCTGTCGGTGGCGGGGAACCAAATCCGAGGCGGCGAACGAAGGTGTAGCGGGAACAGCTCTGGTGCGGTGGACGGTTGCGACAGTGGAGCGGCAGCAGTGAGGCGCAGGACGGCGTGGTCGGAGTGGTTCTGGTACGGCGCACGTCGGCGTCGGTGTCGTGGAGGTGAAGGAAATACGCCCTAGAGGCAATAATAAAGTTATTATTTATTTCCTTTTATCATGATAAATGTTTATTATTCATGCTAGAATTGTATTAGCCGGAAACATGATACATGTGTGAATACATAGACGAACATACAGTCACTAGTATGCCTCTACTTGACTATCTCATTAATCAAAGATGGTTATGTTTCCTGACCATAGACATGTGTTGTCATTTGATTAATGGGATCACATCATTAGGAGAATGATGTGATTGACATGACCCATTCCGTTAGCCTAGCACTTGATCATTTAGTATATTGCTATTGCTTTCTTCATGACTTATACATGTTCCTGAAACTATGAGATTATGCAACTCCCGTTTACCGGAGGAACACTTTGGGTGCTACCAAACGTCACAACATAACTGGGTCATTATAAAGGAGTACTACAAGTGTCTCCAAAGGTAGATGTTGGGTTGGCATATTTCGAGATTAGGTTTTGTCACTCCGATTGTCGGAGAGGTATCTCTGGGCCCTCTCGGTAATGCACATCACTATAAGCCTTGCAAGCAATGTAACTAATGAGTTAGTTACGGAATGATGCATTACGTAACGAGTAAAGAGACTTGCCGGTAACGAGATTGAACTAGGTATTGGATACCGACGATCAAAAACGGGCAAGTAACATACCGATGACAAAGGGAACAACGTATGTTGTTATGCGGTTTGACCGATAAAGATCTTCGTAGAATATGTAGGAACTAATATGGGCATCCAGGCTCCGCTATTGGGTATTGACCGAGAATAGTTCTAGGTCATGTCTACATAGTTCTCAAACCCGTAAGGTCCGCACGCTTAACGTTACGATGATAGTTTTATTATGAGTTTATAAGTTTTGATATACCGAAGTTTGTTCGGAGTCCCGGATGTGATCACGGACATGACGAGGAGTCTCGAAATGGTTGAGACATAAATATTGATATATTGGACGACTATATTCGGACACCGGAAGTGTTCCGGGTGATTTCGAAGAAAACTGGAGTGCTGGAGGGTTACCGGAACCCCCAGGAGAGTTAATGGGCCACATGGGCCTTAGTGGAAAGAGAGAGGGGCGGCCAGGGTGGGCCGCGCGCCCTCTCTCCCTCCGGTCCGACTGACTAGGAGGGGCGCGCGCCCCCTCTTTCCTTCCCCCTCTCCCCCTTCCTTTCCCCCTCCTAGTAGGAGTAGGAAAGGGGGAGTCCTACTCCTACTAGGAGGAGGACCCCTCCTCCTTGGCGTGCCCACAAGGGCCGGCCGGCCTCCCCCGTTGCTCCTTTATATACGGGGGCGGCGGGGGGGGGCACCCTAGGACACACAAGTTGATCTACGGATCGTTCCTTAGCCATGTGCGGTGCCCCCCTCCACCATATTCCACCACGGTCATATCGTCACGGAGTTTAGGCGAAGCCCTATGCCGGTAGAACATCATCATCGTCACCACGCCGTCGTGCTGACGGAACTCATCCCCGAAGCTTTGCTGGATCGGAGCCCGGGGATCGTCATCGAGCTGAACGTGTGCTGAACTCGGAGGTGCCATACGTTCGGTGCTTGGATTGGTTGGACTGTGAAGACGTACGACTACATCAACCGCGTTGTCATAACGCTTCCGCTTACGGTCTATGAGGGTATGTGGACAACACTCTCCCCTCTTGTTGCTATGTCATCACCATGATCTTGCGTGTGCGTAGGAATTTTTTTGAAATTACTACGTTCCCCAATAGTGGCATCCGAGCCTAGGTTTTATGCGTTGATGTTATATGCACGAGTAGAACCCAAGTGAGTTGTGGGCGATACAAGTCATACTGCTTACCAGCATGTCATACTTTGGTTCGGCGGTATTGTGAGACGAAGCGGCCCGGACCGACATTACGCGTACGCTTACGCGAGGCTGGTTTCACTGTTACGAGCACTCTTGCTTAAAGGTGACTAGCGGGTGTCTATCTCTCTCACTTTAGCTGAATCGAGTGTGGCTACGCCCATTCCTTGCGAAGGTTAAAACAGCACTAACTTGATGAACTATCGTTGTGGTTTTGATGCGTAGGTAAGAACGGTTCTTGCTAAGCCCGTAGCAGCCACGTAAAACTTGCAACAACAAAGTAGAGGACGTCTAACTTGTTTTTGTAGGGCATGTTGTGATGTGATATGGTCAAGACGTGATGCTATATTTTATTGTATGAGATGATCATGTTTTGTAACCGGTTATCGGCAATCGGCGAGAGCCATATGGTTGTCGCTTATTGTATGAAATGCAACGCTCTGTAATTGCTTTACTTTATCACTAAGCAAGAGCGATAGTCGAGAAGCAATAGATGGCGAACGACAACGATGCTACGATGGAGATCAAGGTGTCGCTACCGGTGACGATGGTTATCACGACGGTGCTTCAAGATGGAGATCACAAGCACAAGATGATGATGGCCATATCATATCACTTATATTGATTGCATGTGATGTTTATCCTTTATGCATCTTATCTTGCTTTGTTTGACGGTAGCATTTTAAGATGATCTCTCACTTCAATTTATCAAGAAGTGTTCTCCCTGAGTATGCACCGTTGCCAAAGTTCGTCGTGCCCAGACACCACGTGATGATCGGGTGTGATAAGCTCTACGTCCATCTACAACGGGTGCAAGCCAGTTTTGCACACGCAGAATAATCAGGTTAAACTTGACGAGCCTAGCATATGCAGATATGGCCTCGGAACACGGAGACCGAAAGGTCGAGCATGAATCATATAGTAGATATGATTAACATAGTGATGTTCACCATTGAAAACTACTCCATCTCACGTGATGATCGGTTATGGTTTAGTTGATTTGGATCACGTGATCACTTAGATGACTAGAGAGATGTCTGTCTAAGTGGGAGTTCTTAAGTAATATGATTAATTGAACTTAAATTTATCATGAACTTAGTAACTGATAGTATTTTGCTTGTCTATGTTTGTTGTAGATAGATGGCTCGTGTTGTTGTTCCGTTGAATTTTAATGCGTTCCTTGAGAAAGCAAAGTTGAAAGATGATGGTAGCAATTACACGGATCGGGTCCATAACTTGAGGATTATCCTCATTGCTGCACATAAGAATTACGCCCCGAAGCACCGCTGGGTGCCAGCCTGCTTCCGATGTAACCGACGACGTTAAGAACGTCTGGCGAGCAAAGCGATGACTACTTGATAGTTCAATGTGCCATGCTTTACAGCTTAGAACCGGTCTTCAACGACGCTTTTGAACGCTCATGGAGCATATGAGATGTTCCAGAGTTGAAGTTAATATTTCAAGCAAATACCCGGATTGAGAGATATGAAGTCTCCAATAAGTTCTACAGCTGCAAGATGGAGGAGAATAGTTCACAAGGAGCATATACTCAAAATGTCCGGGTATAATAATCACTTGATTCAACTAGGAGTTAATCTTCCGATGATAGCGCCATTGATGAATTCTCCAATCACTACCACCAAGCTACAAGAGCTTCGTGATGAACTATAATATGCAAGGGATGAACAAGACAATTCCCGAGCTCTTCGCAATGCTAAAAGCTGCGGAGGTAGAAATCAAGAAGGAGCATCAAGTGTTGATGGTCAACAAGACCACTAGTTTCAAGAAAAAGGGCAAAGGAAGGAAGAAGGGGAACTTCAAGAAGAACGGCAAGCAAGTTGCTGCTCAAGAGAAGAAACCCAAGTCCGACCTAAGCCTGAAATCGAGTGCTTCTACCGCAAGCGATCGACATCGAAGCGGAACTGCCCCAAGTATTTGGCGGATAAGAAGGATGGCAAGGTGAACAAAGGTATATGTGATATACATGTTATTGATGTGTACCTTACTAGAGCTCGTAGTAGCACTGGTATTTGATACTGGTTCTTGCTAATATTTGCAACTCAAACAGGACTACGGAATAAGCGAGCACCGGCGAAGGACGAGGTGACGATGCGCGTGGGAACGGTTCCAAAGTCGATGTAATCGCGATCGCACGCTACCTCTACATCTACCTTCGGGATTAGTTTTAGACCTGAATAATTGTTATTTGGTGCCGCGTTGAGCATGAACATTATATCTGGATCTTGTTTGATGCGAGACGCTTATTCATTTAAATCGAGAATAATGGTTGTTCTATTTATATGAGTAATATCTTTTATGGTCATGCACCCTTGAAGAGTGGTCTATTTTTATTGAATCTTGAAAGTAGTGATACACATATTCATAATGTCGAAGCCAAAAGATGCAGAGTTGATAATGAGAGTGCAACTTATTTGTGGCACTGCCGTTTAGGTCATATCGGTGTAAAGCGCATGAAGAAACTCCATATTGATGGACTTTTGGAATGACTTGATTATGAATCACTTGGAACTTGCGAACCGTGCCTCATGGGCAAGATGACTAAAACACCGTTCTCCGGCACTATGGAGAGAGCAACAGATTTGTTGGAAATCATACATACAGATGTATGTGGTCCGATGAATGTTGAAGCTAGTGGCGGATATCGTTATTTTCTCACCTTCACAGATGATTTGAGCAGATATGGGTATATCTACTTAATGAAACATAAGTCTGAAACATTTGAAAAGTTCAAAGAATTTCAGAGTGAAGTGGAAAATCATCGTAACAACAAAATAAAGTTTCTACGATCTGATCGTGGAGGAGAATATTTGAGTTACGAGTTTGGCTTACATTTGAAACAATGCGAATAGTTTCAAGAACTCACGCCACCGAACACCACAAAGAAATGGTGTGTCCGAACATCGTAATCGTATTTTACTAGATATGGTGCGATCTATGATGTCTCTTACTGATTTACCGCTATCGCTCGGGGTTATGCTTTAGAGATGTCCGCATTCACGTTAAATAGGGCACCATCAAAACCGCTGAGACGATGCCTTATGAACTGTGGTTTGGCAAGAAACCAAAGTTGTCGCTTCTTAAAGTTTGGGGATGCGATGCTTATGTGAAGAAACATCAACCGATAAGCTCGAACCTAAATCGGAGAAATGTGTCTTCATAGGATACCCAAAAGAGATCATTGGGTACACCTTCTATCACAGATCCAAGGCAAAACATTCGTTGTTAAGAATGGACCCTTTCTAGAGAAGGAGTTTCTCTCGAAAGAAGTGAGTGGGAGGAAAGTAGAGCTTGATGAGGTAATCAGTATCTACTCCCTTATTGAAAGTAGTTCATCACGTAAATCAGTTCTCGTGACATCTACACCAATTAGTGAGGAAGCTAATGATATTGATCATGAAACTTCGATCAAGTTTCTCTCGAACCTCGAGGGTCTACCAGAGTAAGATCCGCACTGAGTGGTATGGTAATCCTATTCGAAGTCATGTTACTTGACCATGATGAACCTACGAACTATGAGGAAGCGATGATGAGCCCAATTCCGCAAAATGGCTAGAGGCCATGAAATCTGAGATGGGATCCATGTATGAGAACAAAGTATGGACTTTGGTTGACTTACCCGATGATCGGCAAGCCATTGAGAATAAATGGATCTTTAAGAAGAAGACTAACGCTGATGGTAATGTAATCGTTTATAAAGCTCGACTTGTTGCGAAAGGTTTTCGACAAGTTCAAGGGTTGACTACGATAAGACTTTCTCACCAGAAGCGATGCTTAAGTCTTTCCGAATCATGTTAGCTATTGCTGCATTTCATGATTATGAAATTTGGCAAATGGATGTCAAAACTGCATTCTTGAATGGATTTCGAAGAAGAGTTGTATATGATGCAGCCGTAAGGTTTTGTTGATCCAAAAGGTACTAACAAAGTGTGCAAGCTCCAAAGAATCCATTTATGGACTGGTGCAAGCATCTTGGAGTTGGAATAAACGCTTTGATAGTGTGATCAAGGCATATGGTTTTATATGACTTTTGGAGAAGCCTCAGATTTACAAGAAAGTGAGTGGGAGCTCAGAGCATTTCGATATTATATGTAGATGACATATTATTAATTGGAAATGATATAGACTTTCTGGATAGCATAAAGGATACTTGAATAAAAGTTTTTCAATGAAAGACCTCGTGAAGCTGCTTACATATTGGGCATCAAGATTTATAGAGATAGATCAAGACGCTTAATAGGACTTTCACAAAGCACATACCTTGATAAGATTTTGAAAAGTTAAAATGGATCGTGCAAAGAAAGGGTTCTTGCCCGTGGTACAAGGTGTGAAGTTGAGTCAAACTCAATGCCCGACCACGAGAAGATAGAGAGAAAATGAAAGATGTTCCTATGCTTCAGCCATAGGCTCTATCATGTATGCAATGTCTGTGTACCGACCGACGATGCTTAGCAATAAGCTTGGCAGAAGGTACCAACGTAATCCAGAGTGGATCATCGGATAGCGGTCAAGAAGATCCTGAAATACCTGAAAAGGACTAAGGATATGTTTCTCGTATATGGAGGTGACAAAGAGCTAGTCGTAAATGGTTACGTCGATGCAAGCTTTGACACTGATCCGGACGATTCTAAATTGCAAACCGGATACGTGTTTTTATTAAACGGTGGAGCTATAAGTTGGTGCAGTTCTAAACAAAGCGTCGTGGCAGGATCTACAAGTGAAGCAGAGTACATAGCTGCTTCGGAAGTAGCGAATGAAGGAGTCTGGATGAAGGAGTTCATTTCCGATCTAGGTGTCATACCTAGTGCATCCGGACCAATGAAGATCTTCTGTGACAATACTGGTGCAATTGCCTTGGCAAAGGAATCCAGATTTCACAAGAGGACCAAGCACATCAAGAGACGCTTCAATTCCATCCGGGACCAAGTCCAAGTGTTAGACATAGAGATTTGCAAGATACATACGGATCTGAATATTGCAGTTCCGTTGACTAAGCCTCTCTCACGAGCAAAACATGATCAGCATCAAGACTCCATGGGTGTTAGAATCATTACTATGTAATCTAGATTATTGACTCTAGTGCAAGTAGGAGACTGAAGGAAATATGCCCTAGAGGCAATAATAAAGTTATTATTTATTTCCTTTTATCATGATAAATGTTTATTATTCATGCTAGAATTGTATTAACCGGAAACATGATACATGTGTGAATACATAGATGAACATACAGTCACTAGTATGCCTCTACTTGACTAGCTCATTAATCAAAGATGGTTATGTTTCCTGACCATAGACATGTGTTGTCATTTGATTAATGGGATCACATCATTAGGAGAATGATGTGATTGACATGACCCATTCCGTTAGCCTAGCACTTGATCGTTTAGTATATTGCTATTGCTTTCTTCATGACTTATACATGTTCCTGAAACTATGAGATTATGCAACTCCCGTTTACCAGAGGAACACTTTGGGTTCTACCAAACGTCACAACGTAACTAAGTGATTATAAAGGAGTACTACAGGTGTCTCCAAAGGTAGATGTTGGGTTGGCGTATTTCGAGATTAGGTTTTGTCACTCCGATTGTCGGAGAGGTATCTCTAGGCCCCCTCGGTAATGCACATCACTATAAGCCTTGCAAGCAATGTAACTAATGAGTTAGTTACAGAATGATGCATTACGTAACGAGTAAAGAGACTTGCCGGTAACGAGATTGAACTAGGTATTGGATACCGACGATCAAATCTCGGCAAGTAACATACCGATGACAAAGGAACAACGATGTTGTTATGCGGTTTGACCGATAAAGATCTTCGAGAATATGTAGGAACCAATATGGGCATCCGTGTTCCGCTATTGGTTATTGAGCGAGAATAGTTCTAGGTCATGTCTACATAGTTCTCGAACCCGTAGGGTCCGCACGCTTAACGCTACGATGACAGTTTTATTATGAGTTTATAAGTTTTGATGTACCGGTTTTTTGGAGTCCCTGATGTGATCACGGACATGACGAGGAGTCTCAAATGGTTGAGACATAAAGATTGATATATTGATGACTATATTCGACACCGGAAGTGTTCCGGTGATTTCGAGAAAACCGGCGCCGAGGGTTACCGAACCCCAGGGAGAGTTAATGGGCCACATGGGCCTTAGTGGAAAGAGAGAGGCCGACCAGGTGGGCCGCGCCCCTCTACCTCTGGTCCGAATTGGACTAGGAGGGGCGCGCCTCTTCCTTCCCCTCTCCCCTTCCTTTCCCCCTCCTAGTAGGAGTAGGAAAGGGGGAGTCCTACTCCTAGTAGGAGGAGGACTCCTCCTTGGCGCGCCCACAAGGGCGGGCCGGCCTCCCCCCTTGCTCCTTTATGTACGGGGGCGGGCGGGGCACCCTAGGACAAACAAGTTGATCTACCGATCGTTCCTTAGCCGTGTGCGGTGCCCCCCTCCACCATATTGCACCTTGGTCATATCGTCGCGGAGTTTAGGCGAAGCCCTGCGCCGGTCGAATATCATCATCATCACCATGCCGTCGTGCTGGCGGAACACATCCCCAAAGCTTTGCTGGATCGGAGCCCGGGGATCGTCATCGAGCTGAACGTGTGCTGAACTCGGAGGTGTCGTACGTTCAGTGCTTGGATCGGTTCGATCGTGAAGACGTACGACTACATCAACCGCGTTGTCATAACGCTTCCGCTTACGGTCTACGAGGGTACGTGGACAACACTCTCCCCTCTCATTGCTATGTCATCACCATGATCTTGCGTGTGCGTAGGAAATTTTTTGAAATTACTACGTTCCCCAACAGGAGGCAGCTCTGCCTCGGTGTAACGCCCCGGATCCGATGCGCCAGGTGTCCGCCAGTTATTCGCCGTCGTTGCCATGTCATTTGCTTGCGTGTTGCATTTTGCCATGTCATCATCTGCATTTCATATCATGTTAGCATGTGCATCGCATTGGCATACGTGTTCGTCTCATGCTTCCGAGCCTTTTCCCGTTGTCTGCTTTTGCAATCCGCACTCCTATGTCTCCCGGCGCTCCTCTTCTCTTTTTCATGTGCGGTGTTAAACTTTCTCGAATGGCCCGAGGTTTGCCAAGTGGCCTTGGTATAGCACCGTAGACCGCTGTCAAGTTTCGTGCCATTTGGAGGTCGTTTATACTCCAACGGTTAACCGGTAACCGTGAAAGCCTCTTTGTTGCAGCCCAACACCCCTTCCAAAGTGGCCCAAAACCCACCAAACTCCCCACATGCTCTCGGCAGTTCGATCACGATCGCGTGGCCGAAAACCGCTCCTCATTTGGACTCTCCTAGCTCCCTATGCCTATATAAAGGCCCTCCCCTTCCATTTTCGCGGTGCAAACCCTAGCCTAACTCCTTGCGCCGCCGGACACGTCCGCCCGAGCCGGACATGTCCGCCGGACACCTCACCCCGTCCAATCGCCGATCGCCACGTCGCCTCCCCCGCCGCCGCAGCCAACCAGGAAGCGCCACGCCACCACCCGCTTCACCCCGCCCGCCCGGCCGGGGCCAGCTGCAGTTCATGGGCCCATCTCACGCCGCCGCCGCCACCCTCGCAGCGCCTGCTGCTGCTGCCGCTGCCGCCGCAAGCCCTCACTGCCGCACACGCCATCATTTTCTGCCTCTGCATTCTTCACACACATGTATGGCTCACTTGCATCATCGCCTTGCCATTTCGCCATGCGACTCCGCCATGCCGCCCGCGCTCCTCCTCCGGCTCCTCCGCGCCCGCGCCTCCCGGCCGCCGCCGATGAGGTCGCGGCCGGCGCCATTGCCGCTTGCTGCCCATGGCCGCCGGCCTCTCCTCCTCCGCCACCGATTGCCTCCGGCGGATCCGGCGGGACACGGCCGATCCGCCTCCTCCGGCTCCCGCGTCCTCTCCGCCACCTCCGTCAACTCCGCCGGATTCCGCGAGATCTCCGCGTGCAATCAAAACCGTGCAACTTCAGGTTGACCCCGGATTTCTTCTAAGTCCCCGAATATGTGTAATTTTCATGCCATTTTCATTGCATCACATCTCTGCATCCGTAGCTCCGTTTCACGCGTATAATATGTCAAATTGTTCGCCTCGACGAGTACATCATTTCATTCCATTGCATCATTTTCATTTGAGCTCATCTTGATGCCCTAAATGCTGTTGGAAGAGGGCTTCAGATCGTTAGTTCCAGAATCTTATCAGCTCGAGCTCTTTTGTCATTTTTGCCATGATTTATGTGTGCATCCTATGAGTATGAGCTCTACATGAATGTTGAAATATGCCATGCCATCTTTCCAGAGGTGTTGACCATGTATTTTTGTGAGTTGTGTGCTGAGTGTATCAAGCTTGTAAAGTAGGGTAGTTGCTATTGCTGTTTTCCTGACAGATTCTGTTACATTTTGATGCCATGTTAATATGCTTCCACTAATCATTCTATGCATAATATGAAGATGCTCTATAAACATGTTTTGATATACATGTCCTGCTCTATCCATTAATGCCCTTGGTTGAAATTATAGCCTGCTGGAACATGTTCATTTCTTGCTCCAAAGTTGCTTGAAAATGTTTCCTGACAGATTGTTTGCATGAGTCATTTTTCACGAGGTCGTTATAGTTGATCCGTGTACCCTATAAACTTGCTATTGCCATGATTAGCTTCATAAACATGCCTTCTTGCTGTTGGTTGCCTTGCCATGCCATGTATTGCTCTGTAGTGATTGGTTCGAGCTCACGAACATGCATACTAATCGTTGTTTCTGCCATGTTCAAATCTGTAATATAACTTGCCATGTTTACATGGGTGCCATCATATTTTCTATGCCTTTTTGGCTCATGGTCAGTAAGGGTCTTTTGATATATGCAATTAGTAGTTTCATGCCATGCCTTTGTTTGCCATGATAAGTTCCTGTAACATGTTGTTTGATAGCCCTAAACATTGCAACCTGATGATATTTCTGCTGAAGTCTGAAATTGTTATTACTTGCAATATCTCCATGTCATTTTGAGCATGTTCTAGTTGTTTCCGGAGATAGCTCAGTGTTCATGTTTTGTTATGCTTTACGTTTACTTCATGCCCATGCCTTTTGTTATTATGTTGGGGTGCTGTAGCATATTGTTTTGATGCTTGTAAGATGCCTAGTTGCTGTTTTGGACCGATTGTTGATATGACTTGTATATTGTGCATGTGTTGAACCGTTGCTCCGTTTTGAATGTGCTCTATATGAAACTTGCTTGTTTTTGCATGTAGCTTCATATTATCATGTTGCATCCTTGTTTTGGTGTGTTTGCTTGATGTTTGGGTGCATTCTGCATCAATGCCATGTTTAACTTGTTTTGCTCATATCTTCTAGGCCGTAGCTCCGAATCTAATGAACTTTATATGTAACTTGACTAGAATTTCGTGTAGTTCATCTTGGTGCATCTTAACTTGCTGTTTAACAACTTCAACATAATGTTTATTCAGTTCTGGACCAATTTCGAAATCTGCATATGAGGACTTACCGGAATTGTTATATGTTGTTCCCGGCCTCATTTAAACTTGCCTTGATGTGTTGTTCTTGTGTGCATCATCTCTTGCCATGAGTAGCTTCATGTAGCTTTGTCATGCATCATGCTTGTTGTGCATCATGCCTTGTTCATGTGTGGTGTGTTTACCATGTTGTGTGCTTCTTCTTGTTAGTTCCTGTTTCGTTGCGATCGTGAGGATTCGTTCATCTACGTGTGGTTCGTCTTCGTGGTTTCATCTTCTTCATGGACTCGTTCTTCTTCCTTGCGGATCTCGTGCAAGATGACCGCTACCCTGGATCTCACTACTATCATTGCTATGCTAGTTGCCTCGTTCTTTCGCTATGCTGCGCTACCTATTACCTGTTTGTCCAGCCATCCCATATTGCCATGAACCTCTAACCTTTGACACCATTCCTATGCAAACCGTTGTTTGGCTATGTTACCGCTTTGCTCAGCCCCTCTTATAGCGTTGCTAGTTGCAGGTGAAGTTGAAGATTTCTCCATGGTGGACAGGATTTTGGTTGGGATATCACAATATCTTTTATATTATTAATGCATCTATATACTTGGTAAAGGGTGGAAGGCTCGGCCTTATGCCTGGTGTTTTGTTCCACTCTTGCCGCCCTAGTTTCCGTCATACCGGTGTTATGTTCCCGGATTTTGCGCCCTTTACGCGGTCGGGTGATTTATGGGACCCCCGACAGTTCGCTTTGAATAAAACTTGTCCAAAGAAGGCCCAACATTGCCTTTTACCATTTGCCTCACCACCACCTACTTTTTCCCTTGGGAGTCGCGCATCCCAGGGGTCATCTTTTTATAGCCCCCCCGGGCCAGTGCTTGTCTAAGCGTTGGTCCAAACTAGAGCACCGTGCGGGACCATCCCTTGGCAACTTGGGTTACGCCGGTACTGTGACGCTTAGCTCATCCGGTCGTGGCCTGAGACGAGATACGCGCGGCTACTATCAGGATGTCGGCACGCCGGGTGGCTTTGCTGGTCTTGTTTTACCATTGTCGAAATGTCTTGATGTACCGGGATACCGAGTCTGATCGGAGTGTCTCGGTGAAGGTCTATTCTTCGATGATCGCGAGAGCTTGTCATGGGCTGTTGGGACACCCCGCAGGTATAAACTTTCGAGAGCCGTGCCCGTGGTTATGTGGCAGATGGGAATTTGTTAATGTCCGGTTGTAGACAACTTGACACTTGATCCGAATTAAAACGCATCAACCGAGTGTGTAGCCGTGATGGTCTCTTCTCGGCGGAGTCCGGGAAGTGAACACGGTTTCGGGTTATGTTTGACGAAGTAGGTGTTCGTGATCACCTCTTGATCATTGCTAGCTTCACGACTGCTCCGCTTGTTTCTCTTCTCGCTCTCATTTGCGTTGGTTAGCCACCATACTTGCTTAGTCGCTGCTGCAACCTCACCACTTTACCCCTTCCTTTCCCATTAAGCTTTGCTAGTCTTGATACCCATGGTAATGGGATTGCTGAGTCCTCGTGACTCACCAAATACTTCCAAAACCAGTTTGCAGGTGCCTATGTTACCGAGCAGGTGACGCAATCAAGCTCAAGGAGGAGCTCGTTGAAGATCTTGCCCTTTGTGTTGTTTCGTTCTAGTTGATCAGTAGTGGAGCCCAGTTGGGGTCGATCGGGGACCTTTTGTCGCTTTTGGGGTTCTTCTCTTATTTTGGTTCCGTAGTCGGACCTTGATTGTATCTGGATGATGTAATGCTTTATTCATGTAATTGTGTGAAGTGGCGATTGTAAGCCAACTATGTATCTCTTTCCCTTATGTATTAGTTGGGTTGTGTGAAGATTACCTCACTTGCGACATTGCTTTCAATGCGGTTATGCCTCTAAGTCGTGCTTCGACACGTGGGAGATATAGCCGCGAGCCTTCCCCGACCTTAGGAGCCCCACTGCTTGATCGTTTTTAGCGGCCGAGTTGTGTCTAGAAAAATGTTTTGAGTCATTTAGGAATTATATATCGGAGAGTAGAATTCTTTTTACTCCCCAGTCCCTTCGACCTTCTGGTGAGGTATCCTGACGTAGAGTTTTGACTCTTCTCTTCTCAAATTTCACTAAAAAAAATTTTAGGATCACGCGGGTATCTTGGAATCGTTCCGATATTCTTATGACGAGAACATTGTTCTTGGTGCCTCCTGACATTTAGGGGTTGTGGCAGTGTCCCGGGGAGTTGAGCTCCGAGGTGTTGTCGCCATAATTTTATCGCTGCAGTTCTGAATACCGAGTTTAGTACGGCGACATCGAAAATCTCTTTTGTGCAGTTGTTGGTGAGATAACCCCGCTAACCCAAAGATCGAGGTGAGTACGGAGTATTGCCATGACTCAGATAATGATGCTTTTCAAGGTTGAGGTAGACGATTTCAAGGTTTCTTGGTTATGTGTTGACGGATGGATACAAATGGATGTAGGGATTGTTAGTTTGGGTGAGATATATTGCTCCCTGTATCCCCAACACCAGATTGCATAACCGAAAGTTTCGGAGTTTCATAGGTGGGAATTCAAGTAGCTCTTAGGATATCTTTCCGACGGATGTATGATATGAAATTGGGGTTCGACGTCTAGTGGTCCGCCTATTCACGGTTGGTTTTATAGTGGTCTCGTTGTGTCTTAAAGAGTCCTTGGCTATGCCGACTCGGGGACACTTCGTATGTCATGTGCACTGCCTTGTACATGATGGTGCTG
Organism: Aegilops speltoides; assembly: GCA_021437245.1. NCBI lineage: Eukaryota > Viridiplantae > Streptophyta > Magnoliopsida > Poales > Poaceae > Aegilops > Aegilops speltoides. Next base: position 421,824,783 of record CM038147.1, read on the forward strand.
TACGATTGAGCCCGTGTAGGCCCCACCACGAAAACTTCGGACGAAATCTCTATCATATGTGTGTTCTGGCTTATTCTGCAAGCCAATCCTTTGTTTTGTTTTATTTTGGTATTCGAGTTGCTTCGAAGTCAGATGTTGAATCCATACCTTTCCTAAATGGTGTTCTCATATTTCTATGGGAGTACTAATCCTTCTTGATCATCGAGATCGTCATGTTAATTCTTTTTCAACCGGCGTGTTCCTCTTCGAGATGATCCCATCATTCTCCCCATCCGCAAGATCAATTCTAAGTTTTCTCAACGATGTTTGTTTCATCCATCCCAAGTTGTCTTTGTTTTCCCCACCCTCCCACCCTTTTTCCTCAAGGACTCATTTATTTTAATCAAGTACCCATTTATTCATGTGAAGTCACTTCACTCTTTTCAATCAATGTTCTGATCCGGTGATCCCTCGTGAAGATGCTCACGAGCTTCAAGTTCATCATCCTTCATTGTTGTTTCTTCTCCGGTGGATCCTATTCAAGCTTTCGATATTCATCATATACCTTTTTCCTCATTTCAATGTCTTCTCATACCGGTGCACCTCATTATAATTCTACTTCTCGCTATTTGTTATTCCGGAGTGCTCAAAATATCTCGAAGACTTGTGTTTCCATTCTCAATCCCTTCAAGATATTTCGAGGTTGTTATCTCATTCAAGCCATTTAATTCAACCGGTGCAACATCTCTTTTAAATCATTTCAACGGTGTTCTTTTGAGTGGGCACTAACCCACAGGTCTTTTCCCAGGATCTTACCTGACTCTTCTAATTATCAGGAGCCATTCTCAAATTCTTTTCCAAGTTTGACGTAAGAATGAATTTTCATCAGTCATATTGCTTCTCCAAGATCGCTATATCTCTCTTTATCCTTTTTCAGTGGGAATAAGTAATATGCAAAAGTCCATTGCTTGCCATCAATTTAATTTGATGAAGGATAAGCATACAATAAATCTTATTCTTATTTCCTCGAGGTGATTCAATTCTTTTCTTCTGCAGATTGTTCATGATGAAGTAATTCTCGGTTCTAGTGTTTCATCTATTCTTTTTCCGGAGTTCCAAGTTTCTCTTGGATGTCTCGTCACGAAGCTCCATCTAAATCATTGCAAGGATTCACCTTGTGTTTTCAACTTCTCTTTCTTTGTATCATCCTTTTATTACCGGAGTTCTTCATGGAGGCTCTACATGGTGGTCCGTCAAGGATTCCTTTCATTCTCGATTTGTTCTTCAAGGTTTCTCTCGAAGTTAAGATCCGCCAAGCTATACTCAAAATTAACATGGTGCTCAACACATGTTTTGTTTTGAGGAGCTCAAGTATTGTTCATCTTGCATTCCAAGGTGCAATTGCTTCTATCTTATCTTCTGAGATGGTGTTATGTCACTCTTGACAATTTCCTTCATGTTTCATGATTCCCATGTTGTCAAGAATGAGGTATTTTAAATCCATCAGTCTCTTCACTGGAGTTATCTTGGGTCATATTTCACCTAAAGCTTTCCCTAAGGATTGTTGCTATTTATGGTGCTTATAAATGACCCAAGTTCTTCTTATCCTCCCAAAGATATAGCTTTCGCCTCCTTGTTCAGATCAATGAATTTTTTTCCCGTGCGTGGCTGGTTGTTACCTCATCATTTTGAGATGTTTGCCATAAGCCCACAACAAGCTTGTGCTTCTCGTTGTTGATTGTCCAACAACTCCATTCGATTCTTCTTTGCAAGGATGCTTTCCAAGTTCACTTGTGGCAAAAGTTGTCATTTTCTTCCCCGTTCCTTTATCCCAACGGCCTAACTTCTATTCTTTCATTCTGGAGGCATTATGATGTTGCTCTCTTCACTCATCATCATCGATTGTGAGGGTCGTGTTCTTTTCTTGCTTATCCATTTAACCGGAGTGTCGTATCATCTCTTCAATATCTTTTAATCTTATCAAGTTTTCTTCTCTTTTCAACCGGAGTGCTGTCTGATATCCCTCTTACCCATTGCAGTGTGTTGTTGATTTCATCAAGCATCCTCTCAATTGTCAAGTTCATGTTCTATTCCTTCCGTGTTCAACCGGAGTGCTGCCCGAATTCTTCCTCTCCCATCTTGTTTTAACCGCAGTGGTTTTGAATTCTATCTTGCCCATTAAACTCTTGATTCATGTCTTTGCAACCTCTTGGGTCTCATCATACTCCTTGTTCCTCTTTTCTAACGGATTGTTTGCAATCTCGTTCATCTCCGTTGTTACTCTTTCTTTTAAATTGCTCAACCTCTCAAGGTTCTTTGGTTTCACTCGTTCGTCAAAGAAGCAACTTAGTTTTACCCCTTCTCTTCCTCTTCCGTTTTCCCTACGGTGCCATTCTAGATCTCGGGACGAGATCCTCTCGTAGTGGTGGAGTGTTGTAACGCCCCGGATCCGATGCGCCAGGTGTCCGCCAGTTATTCGCTGTCGTTGCCATGTCATTTGCTTGCATGTTGCATTTTGCCATGCCATCATCTGCATTTCATATCATGTTATCATGTGCATCGCATTGGCATACGTGTTCGTCTCATGCTTCCGAGCCTTTTCCCCGTTGTCCGTTTTGCAATCCGGCACTCCTATGTCTCCCGGCGTTCCCTCTTCTCTCTTTTCATGTGCGGGTGTTAAACTTTCTCGGAATGGCCCGAGGTATGCCAAGTGGCCTTGGTATAGCACCGGTAGACCGCCTGTCAAATTTCGTGCCATTTGGAGGTCGTTTGGTACTCCAACGGTTAACCGGGTAACCGTGAAAGCCTCTTTTGTTGCAGCCCAACACCCCTTCCAAAGTGGCCCAAAACCCGCCAAACTCCCCTCCATGCTCTCGGTCATTCGATCACGATCGCGTGGCCGAAAAGCGCTCCTCATTTGGACTCTCCTAGCTCCCTATGCCTATATAAAGGCCCTCCCCTTCCATTTTCGCGGTGCAAACCCTAGCCTAACTCCTTGTGCCGCCGGACACGTCCGCCTGAGCCGGACATGTCCGCGGACACCTCACCCCAATCCAATCGCTGATCGCCACGTCGCCCCCACACCAGAGCCCACGTCAGAAGCGCCACGCCACCTTGCCAGGCCCGGCCCACCCACGCCATGGGGCCATCAGGCCGCGCCGCCGCCTCATACGCCGCTGCTGCTGCTTCGCTGCCGCCGCAGCCGCCCTCCGCCGCCGTCAGCGCCGCCCCGCTGCCGCCGCTGCCCCACACACCGCCGCCGCCGCTGCGCTTTCTTGCCGGCGTGCCGTGCGCTTTCAAGGCCGCCGCTCACGCTCCTGCACACACATCACACAGCCGCTCACATCACGCTCCGCCCGGCCCGCCTCCGCCTCCTCCAAGGCTCTCCACGCCGCGCCTCCCGGCCGCCGCCGATGCGGTGGCAGCCGCGCCGGCCGCCGCCATGCCACATGGCTGCCGGCCTCCTCCGTCGCTGGCGTTGCCCGGCCGATCCGGCGGGACACGGCCGATCCGCCTCCTCCGGCCTCTCGCGTCCTCTCCGGCCACCTCCGTCAACTCCGCCGGATTCCGCGAGATCTCCGGCGTGCACCATCAAAACCGTGGTAACTTCAGGTCAACCCCGGATTTCTTCCAAGTCCCCGAATATGTGTAATTTTCATGCCATTTTCATTGCATCACATCTCTGCATCCGTAGCTCCATTTCGCGCGTATAATATGTCAAATTGTTCGCCTCGACGAGTACATCATTTCATTCCATTGCATCATTTTCATTTGAGCTCATCTTGATGCCCTAAATGCTGTTGGAAGAGGGCTTCAGATCGTTAGTTCCGTAATCTTATCACTCGAGCTCTTTTGTCATTTTTGCCATGATTTATGTGTGCATCCTATGAGTATGAGCTCTACATGAATGTTGAAATATGCCATGCCATCTTTCCATAGGTGTTGACCATGTATTTTTGTGAGTTGTGTGCTGAGTGTATCAAGCTTGTAAAGTAGGGTAGTTGTCTGTTGTTTTCCCCGACAGATTCTCATACATTTTGATGCCATGTTAACATGCTTCCACTAATCATTTTATGCATAATCTGAAGATTCTCTATAAACATGTTTTGATATACATGTCTTGCTCTATCCATTCATGCACTTGGTTGAAATTATAGCCTGCTGGAACATGTTCATTTCTTGCTCCAAAGTTGCTTGAAAATGTTTCCTGACAGATTGTTTGCATGAGTCATTTTTCACGAGGTCGTTATAGTTGATCCGTGTACCCTATGAACTTGCTCTTGCCATGCTTAGCTTCATAAACATGCCTTCTTGCTGTTGGTTGCCTTGCCATGCCATGTATTGCTCTGTAGTGATTGGTTCGAGCTCACGAACATGCCTACTAATCGTTGTTTCTGCCATGTTCAAATCTGTAATATAACTTCCCATGTTTACATGGGTGCCATCATATTTTCTATGCCTTTTTGGCTCATGGTCAGTAAGGGTCTTTTGATATATGCAATTAGTAGTTTCATGCCATGCCTTTGTTTGCCATGATAAGTTCCTGTAACATGTTGTTTGATAGCTCTAAACATTGCAACCTGATGATATTTCTGCTAAAGTCTGAAATTGTTATTACTTGCAATATCTCCATGTCATTTTGAGCATGTTCTAGTTGTTTCTGGAGATAGCTCAGTGTTCATGTTTTGTTATGCATTACGTGTACTTCATGCCCATGCCTTTTGTTATTATGTTGGGGTGCTGTAGCATATTGTTTTGATGCTTGTAAGATGCCTAGTTGCTGTTTTGGACCGATTGTTGATATGACTTGTATATTGTGCATGTGTTGAACCGTTGCTCCGTTTTGAATGTGCTCTATATGAAACTTGCTTGTTTTTGCATGTAGCTTCATATTATCATGTTGCATCCTTGTTTTGGTGTGTTTTCTTGATGTTTGGGTGCATTCTGCATCAATGCCATGTTTAACTTGTTTTGCTCATATCTTCTAGGCCGTAGCTCCGAATCTAATGAACTTTATATGTAACATGACTAGAATTTCGTGTAGTTCATCTTGGTGCATCTTAACTTGCTGTTTAACAACTTGAACATAATGTTTATTCAGTTCTGGACCAATTTCGAAATCTGCATATGAGGACTTACCGGAATTGTTATATGTTGTTCCCGGACTCATTTAAACTTGCCTTGATGTGTTGTTCTTGTGTGCATCATCTCTTGCCATGAGTAGCTTCATGTAGCTTTGTCATGCATCATGCTTGTTGTGCATCATGCCTTGTTCATGTGTGGTGTGTTTACCATGTTGTGTGCTTCTTCTTGTTAGTTCATGTTTCGTTGCGATCGTGAGGATTCGTTCATCTACGTGTGGTTCGTCTTCGTGGTTTCATCTTCTTCATGGACTCGTTCTTCTTCCTTGCGGGATCTCAGGCAAGATGACCGCTACCCTAGATCTCACTACTATCATTGCTTTGCTAGTTGCCTCGTTCTTTCGCTATGCTGCGCTACCTATTACCTGTTTGTCCAGCCATCCCATATTGCCATGAACCTCTAACCTTTGACACCATTCCTATGCAAACCGTTGTTTGGCTATGTTACCGCTTTGCTCAGCCCCTCTTATAGCATTGCTAGTTGCAGGTGAAGTTGAAGATTTCTCCATGGTGGACAGGATTTTGGTTGGGATATCACAATATCTTTTATATTATTAATGCATCTATATACTTGGTAAAGGGTTGAAGGCTCGGCCTTATGCCCGGTGTTTTGTTCCACTCTTGCCGCCTCTAGTTTCCGCCATACCGTGTTATGTTCCCGGATTTTGCGCCCCTTACGCGGTCGGGTGATTTATGGGACCCCCGACAGTTCGCTTTGAATAAAACTTGTCCAAAGAAGGCCCAACATTGCCTTTTACCATTTGCCTCACCACCACCTACTTTTTCCCTTGGGAGTCGCGATCCTGGGGTCATCTTTTATAGCCCCCGGCGATGCTTGTCTAAGCGTTGGTCCAAACTAGAGCACCGTCGGGACCATCCCTTGGCAACTTGGGTTACGCCGGTACTGTGACGCTTAGCTCATCCGGTCGTGGCTCGAGACGAGATACGCTGCGGCTACTATCAGGATGTCGGCACGCCGGGCGGCTTTGCTGGTCTTGTTTAACCATTGTCGAAATGTCTTGATGTACCGGGATACCGAGTCTAATCGGAGTGTCTCGGGTGAAGGTCTATTCCTTCGATGATCACGAGAGCTTGTCATGGGCTGTTGGGACACCCCGCAGGTATAAACTTTCGAGAGCCGTGCCCGCGTTATGTGGCGATGGGAATTTGTTATTGTCCGGTTGTAGACAACTTGACACTTGATCCGAATTAAAACGCATCAACCGAGTGTGTAGCCGTGATGGTCTCTTCTCGGCGGAGTCCGGAAGTGAACACGGTTTCGGGTTATGTTTGACGAAGTAGGTGTTCGTGATCACCTCTTGATCATTGCTAGCTTCACGACTGCTCCGCTTGTTTCTCTTCTCGCCTCATTTGCGCTTGGTTAGCCACCATACTTGCTTAGTCGCTGCTGCAACCTCACCACTTTACCCCTTCCTTTCCCATTAAGCTTTGCTAGTCTTGATACCCATGGTAATGGGATTGCCGAGTCCTCGTGACTCACCGGATACTTCCAAAACCAGTTTGCGGTGCCTATGTTAATGAAAGCAGGTGACACAATCAAGCTCAAGGAGGAGCTCGTTGAAGATCTTGCCCTTTGTGTTGTTTCGCTAGTAGTTGATCAAGAGTGGAGCCCAGCTTGGGGTCGATCGGGGACCTTTTGTCGCTTTTGGGGTTCTTCTCTTATTTTGGTTCCGTAGTCGGACCTTGATTGTATCTGGATGATGTAATGCTTTATTCATGTAATTGTGTGAAGTGGCGATTGTAAGCCAACTATGTATCGAGGGCATTATACTCGGCTTCAGCTGCTAAGTCCTTGAGGGCGTTGTGGTTGCGGTTGCGTTGGACGACGATGTCGGGGTACCGGCTCCAGCGTGATGGAGGAGGGCGGCGGTGGATTGGCCACTATGGGGTGGAGGACGGAGGAGGCTGGGGTTGCGCTGCAGGTGGAGAGGGCGTTTTCGCGCCCATAGAGTATGAATGGGGAAATGGAGGGAGGCGGGGAACTAAGGGGGAACAATGTTTCGGTTTGATACGCGCTTGTTTGAAATTTGGGGAAAGTTACAAACTTTGCCCCCATCTAAAATTTCGGACATATTGCGGGTTGGGGGTAGGACAGTCATGTTAGGTGTCCCAAATGTGGGCAGGATAGATTTTGGCGGAGCACATGGGTGTTTTGGCGCCCACGGCATATGAATGCTTCTCGGAGGCGGTTGATACTGGCGTCTTGGTGAAGTTACAAACCTACCCCGGTTTAGACCTTTAGATATTGGGCTGATAGGCTACACGGGCCAGAGTCAGGACAGTAATTTCCTACCACCAAACATTAGTCTCGTGCGGTTTCGGGTGACCAGAGGCCTATTTGGCGCTTCGCTCAATATTTGGGAGCGTACATTAACGCTTTTCGGTTCTCTTGAATTGAACTTTCAGGATTTGTCAAACTTCACAAATCTTTACTCTTGAAAATCCTAAAGCTACGATTATTTTGGAATGGAGGGGGTACATTTGAATATACATTGTACACGAGTATATATTAAAAAATATGCAACTTACCTCTGTTCATGCATGGTTCCAGATATAATCTCCTTGGTTGCAAAGAAAAAGATAGATATGCGTATGAATATATATAGCATGTTGAAACTCACAACAAAGATTGATGCCCCCTTTTACATCTGATTTACAAATGCCATTATCTTGGGTTCAAATAGATGAATGCACTTCCTATGAATTCGAATCTTCGAAACCCCCTTTATGTTGAATTCGACATGTATTCTATTTCGTAGCTAGCAATTTGGAATGTATCCATGCAAGTGACAAATGTATAAAGTGCTTCACACTAACAACATGGAGTGCACTAATTAATGTTTATATATGAATTGCAAAAGCATCCATTGCCTGTATTTCAAACCGCTCTCACTATATGGATCGATAATATGAAATAAACACATGCACATGCTAGAATTCAATAGAGTATGCCTGTGTGATAGACCGATTTTCGTCCACACGCAATTTGCAAAATTCATGATCTCATCCAAAAATAATAATGCCATTTATATTTTAATTTAGTGCGTAGAACCGCCTTTTACACGTAGATGCACTATGCTTCGGCCCGTTCTCACAAACGCGTTATATATCTCTCAATCTAACGCATAAGTGCACACACTTTATATGCATCAGCATTTCTCTTTCACACATGCTCACAATCTCTCTCAGAGTGTCGGGTGTCTCACGACATGCTCTCTCTGCTTTCTCTCTCTCTCTCTTCGACTACTATGTACCACTCTTTTCACTAATCTCAGCTGGAAAACACTATTTCTCTCACATGCATATATACACATGCACGGTCTCTACTAGCCCTCTATAAGCACATATATGTGCCTACGTGTCTCTCGCACGCACATTATCTTTAGGCCTCTCTCGCACACATTGCCCCCCCCCCTAGACACACTTCTCTCTTAGTAGTTGGCAGATATGATTTCATCATATCATTTAGTAGGATATCACTGGTTGTTAGGCTGGATGGTAATATGAGGCAAAGTTTTACCCTAGTTCGGATCGGACCCTTGCAGTTGAAGAAAGAGCCTACTCTTGGTACTATATATTAGTGATAGGGGTGTGTACAAAGTACACCTGAATACTAGGCATTGTGCATGTGTGTATACTATCAACGAACTAGCCCCCAAGCTTCTATAAGATACTAGGGGCCTAGGGTTACAAATCATATATAGTCGGCTTATCACCAGTGGGGATAGAGTCCTCCGCGACTCTGGTAGCTTCATGTTGTATGCCGAGTCTTCCACATGGGTCTTCGTATAACGCGTCTCGGTCCAACCTATATGTGGCGCAAGATGGAACTGACCCATGAGTCTTCATGTTGACCCACCACAACTAGAAATGATGTGCCCACCACACCACACACGCAATCGGCCACTAAGAAAATAAGCATATACAATAGTACAACGGTATCTAGCTCATGATACGTCTCCATATTTTGTTGATGACACTGACGGACTTTGCATTTGGTGCATGCTCAGATTTTGTCGATTTACACTTACGGTCATTGTATTTGAAGCGAAAGCACGATATGGTCACTGGACTTCAGAATAAGCTCATCACAGTCACCACATACATTTTGTCGTGCTAACCAACATGTGGTTGGATGGTTAGGAGGACAAGGGTTTCTCGAGCCCACCAAGGTTAAAGTCCCGTGCTCGATTTATCTTGTGTTAATTTCAGTATTTTCCGCAATGTGCGCTCGTGGGAGGAGACGCCCACTGACTACGAGGCACCTATGGTGACTTCATAAAATCTCAAGATCATATATGCTGGCCCACTCTCTCGAAGGTGGTCATAGGGGTAGGGTTCGCGTGTGTGCGCTTATAGCAGTGAGTGCTTGCGCGTATGTATGAGCCCTTGCGTCTGTATCGTGTTAAACAAATACATGTCATGATTATACGGTCACTGGCTCACCCGTATAACTCCGTATTTTGTTGATGACACAATCAATTGACGAGTCAAATGTTCCACGCGGCGCAACTAGTGTTGCACCATCGGGGCGCGTAACCTTCGGGCCCACCTGTCAGCCCATATATGAAAGAAAGAAATGGTAGTTTGAGTCTGTATTGTGTTAATAAAATAGGAGTACATTTTAGGGTGGTCATACGGTCACTGGCTCACCATACAGCTTCGTAATTTGTTGATAACACGATCAATTGACTAGTCAAACGGTCCACATTCAGCAGCGCACATTACCATAGGGCCCACCCGTCAGCGCGTATATGAAGGATAGAAATGGTAATAAATTAATGCTCGGTGGGTTTTCAAAGCCGTGAGACCTCTGGTTGGCAGTCGCCGGCGGTGGGGGGCGTTGATTGGGCGGTGGGGTGTGGATCACCAGAGAAAAAGCTCGGCGCGGGGGGAGGGGGCTAGAGGATGGCGGTCGGCGGCGGACCGGCGGTGGGGAGTGGTTTCGGGGAGGGCGGGGCGGCGTGGCGGTGCAGGCCGGCCGCGGGTGGCGGGTGCTGGCAGTTCGGCCGGTGGTGGCTGGCAGCTCAGGGGGTGGAGTTTGATGATAAACTGGAGGCCCTTGATTTCATATCCAACGGCTGGATAATCTAATGACCAGAGATGAAAAAGTTAGTTGACTAACGTGTAGCCTCACCCCGCACGTACACATGCACGCATGCAAGACACGCACGCATGCAGGTGTGTAACACTGACACGTACACATAATGTACACACGCACGCATGCTGGTGTGCAACACTGACACGTACACTACAAGAAATATGTTAATGCGTGACGGTCCTTGGCCGTCACAGATCAGCCAAATACTGTCATGCGTGTCCATCCTTGACGGACTTGAGATCCGTCGTGTATATCACGTCATAATTTGACATCATAGCTTCCATGAAGGATCTTGGCCGTCATGGAACTGGCTCAGGCCCGCCCAAGCCCAAACTAGGCCATGACGGAACAGACCGTCATGGACCAATGCCACGTAGGATTTTCAATTGACTAGCTGAAATGACGAGGCTACCTACGTGGACACTATATTTTGTCACAGAAACCGTCATGGATTGAGGATCAATTTAAATTTGGTCCCATCCATTTCCTTCAGCCCAATTTTGATCAAATACACTTTTAGCATAATGTGTTCCATAAATCATAATGCCAATTTTGGACCAGGACAATATTTCCAAAGTACCATATGTAACACAAATCACTCAATATGCAACCATCCATAGGTTGTAGAACCTAGCAGTTTATAATATCCTCCATGAAATGATAATATACACCATATATTGACAAAATCACGCAATATGCAACCATCCATAGGATTAGTAACCGGTACAATCCAATTTACATCGACAAAACATATAAGCTACTAAGGTTGTCACTCGTGTTCGTGTTGTCGACCCTCCTGATGGCAACTATATGGCATGGCGGATTCTGATGGATAGCAACATACCTATAATATTCTCAACAACATTAGACATTTGTAGATATGAATATATAGTAGAACAAGAAACTTAAAAAACAAATTACATGCTTTCCAAAATCCTTAAATCTTATTGTGCCTACAAATGAGAATAACAAAGTATCTAGTATAAAACAATAATAAATTGACTCACTAATACATGTGTATAGTACACAAATAAACAGGTTTAAACCTTTGTATTCTTACTGTAGGACTGCCACAATGTAACGATGTAATTTTTTTCTTCTTAGATTCGGATTAAATTTATTTCTGGAATACATATTCACCGGGCTGCAGGAGACAACAAGGATAGAAAAAGAAATGCCTAGGGGAAAACTCTAAATAGAACATGTTGACATATTAATACAGTAACAGAAATCATGTCTCCAAGACCTAGAGGGGAAATCTAAACTGAATTAGATCTTGATAGAAGGCCACATACCACCGTGCAACAGTTTGTCTCTACTTGGTGCCCTGCAGTTTGCCTCTACTTGTTATCCTGCAGTGTACAAGATACAGAAGAATTTCAGAGAAAATTTAGTGTTAAAGATTCAGAGAGGAAGCGGTTAACTAGAGAGAAGTGTGCCAAATGAAAGTCAAATGACTAACAAACACACATCACAAACCTCAAGTACTATAGCCGCTGAAGTTGAGGCCATATAAACCCACCAACAAAATAATGCTCAGCATTTCTAAACAAAGAACAGTAGCATGATTTGTGTTTGTCCATACAGTAGGTTTTTGTTGAAAGGTCAAAGATAATGCTCAGCATTTCCTAATTGACATTTCAGATTAGATCTGGAAATTCTGTACATATATTTCGAAGGTAAAAGCTGAGTTTTTGCCAAGTTCATCTTCATATACCATTACTATATATACACTGCCAGTCAACAATGAGGATTGGTTTTAAATTTCTCATATTTGAAAAGTAAACCCTATGTACTAAAATGCAGTTTCAGCATACTACTCACTCTTGAAACAAGAGTTGGAGCTATCCTGTTTACATGAACGCCTGATCCAATCGAAAACTAAATAGGCAAGAAGGCCTACTCACAATGTTACCTGCCTGATCCAATCGAATATTCAGTTCTGGGTGCAATATAGAGAAAAACAATATTAGAAAAATCTTGAAAAGCATCGAAGCATCATATATATTGTGTATAATTTTTTTAAAGCTACAAGTAAATGGGACACTAGAGTAAGGATTCCTTCTTATTACGAACATGAAGAGCAAAGAGGTTGTAACTTACTCTTTTTCTCCTCTAGATGATCACTTATTTCCATTTATCCTCCATCAACAAGAGCTCAAGGAATGTGACAACAAGGATCTAGTGCCTCTTCCATACACTACTGGAATCAACTACTTTGCCATCTGCCAGCTCTTTGCCGTCAGCTAGCGGACGGCAAAGAAGTTTTCACCATCACTACTGTAGCAGACGGCAAGAATCGGCTGATGGCAAAGAAAGCCTTTGCTATCAGCCAGACTTTGCCATCCGCTAGTCGACAAGAAGAATCTTTGCCGCCCGCTAGCAGACGGCAAAGAGGGAGGGGGGGCCACTGAGGAGCTGGTTAAAAAATACTTAATGTCCCCCCTCTTTGCCGTCCGCCACAGACGGCAAATATGAAGAAAAGCGGACGGCAAAGGAGGGCGGACGGCAAAGGCTACCCTAACTAACCTAACTAACGGCCGAGCCCCCTCTCCCGCCTTACTCATCTCTCTCCCTCGACCTCCTCCACCCCGCCCCACGCCCCCCCCCCGCCCGCCGCCCCTCGCCCTCCCCACCGCCCATGCCACCGCCCGCCGCCCCACCCTCCCCACCCGCCCCACCCCTCACCGCCAGCGCCTGCCCCCGCCCACCCTCCCGCTCGGCGCCGCCTCGCCGCCTCGGCCATCCCATCGCCCGAGCCCCGCCCCCCCCATCCACCACCTCGCCCAGCCGCCTTGTTCGTGAGTTTTTTTCTGTTTTTCTTTTTTTTTGCTGTTTAATTCTTGTTTAATTGTTAGTGTTAGTGTTAGTGTTAAATTTAGTGTTAGAAAAGAAGAAAATTTAATGTTAGTGTTAAAAAAAGAATATGTAGAAGAAAAGAAGAAGAAGTGGAAAAAAGATGAAAAAGAAGAAAAGAAAAGAAGTAGAAAAAAGATGAAAAAGAAGAAGAAGAAAAGAAGTAGAAGAAGTAGAAGAAGTAGAAGAAGAAGAATAGAAGAAAAGAAAAGAAGTAAAAGAAGTAGAAAAAAGATGAAAAAAGAAGAAGAAGAAGAAAGGAAAGAAGAAGAAAGGAAAGAGGAGGAAGAAGAAGAAGAAGAAAGGAAAGAAGAAGAAGGATAGAAGAAGAAGAAGAAAGGAAAGAAGAAGAAAAAAGAAGAAGAAGAGAAGGAAAGAAGAAGAAGGATAGAAGGAAACACCCCGACCACTGACCCCGACACCCCGACCCCGACACCACACCCCGACACCTGACCCCGACACCCTGACCCCGACACCCCGACCACGACACCACACCCCAACACACAGACCACGACACCACACCCCGACACCCCGACCCCGACACGACACCCTAACCCCGAAACAGCACCCCGACACCGACATGACACCCCGACCCCCTAAACCTCCCGAAAAGGTGCTCTTTGGCCTTCCAGAGGCCGACGGGGTTATATATTTGTGAATTATTAGTTAGGTCATATATTTTTCGATTTTGTTATGAAAAACATCATATATAATTTTGTTGATCGGGTAGATTTAAATGTGCAGTTGTTTCATTGCTGCGAGGTTTGGTGTTCGACGACCTTGCCGTGCGTTTGACGAGCTCTGCCCCTTCGTTCGTGGGTGAGCACAAATGACATGTCCTTCTCCCCCATTAATTATTTGCACAAATGACATGAAATTTGGTAGCTAGCTATATATGTGTCTTGAATCATCAATATGCGTAACCAATATGTGTCTCTCGTTCGAAAGCGTCATAGTTATAAATATGCATGCATTTGCATATTTATAACCTTGATTCTTTCGAATTGTCCAACGCTATCCATGGACAGCCCAGTATGTGTAGATTGGGTTCGTTTTCCCATATGCTTTGCTCGATCGACGCATAAATTTAAATCGCGCCCCCCGTTGTTCTCCTGCACGCATCCTCTTTGTTTATTGCAAAGACGTATCGAGAACAGCGGGAGGTGCCGCCAAATTTTAAGGCCGGATCCGGAGCATAGCATATGGGAAAATGAACCCAATCTACACATACTGGTGGATTAGGACCTATCATTACCTATTAGAGTGTAGGTTGCATGGACGTAATAAAATTGACAAAGTAGATCAATTGATGAATATATACATGGTGAATTATATATATAATTGTTGTGTGTCCAAGAGCTCGAAAGTCAAGATGAGTGATCGTGCGTGGATGTATACCGTCACACCGGGTCGTAACAAATGGAGCGTTGAATGTTTCACAAAACCAAGGGGTTTGTGCAAGCCGCATTTGCAAATGGCCGAGGAAAACTTGGTGCCCCTGCTTCCAATGCGCAATTGGGAAAAGAGGATGAGGCTGAAATGGGTAAACACCGCAGAAGAATGGTTTTACGCCCGATCATGCGGTGTGGACATTTCATGGTGAGTCTGCCTAACGTGACCGAGCTGAGGTGGATCATCGCCGCACCGACGAGCATGGTACCGGATGGAAAACATGGTGCAAGACTATGATGATGCTCGGATTCGGAGGAGGAGATGGAGGAATCTGCAAAGGCCTTCAATGAAATGTTGAGTCTTCAAACGTGCGCCCACGAGCACACCGAGCTTTGTCGCTTGGATGCCATCTCACAAGTAATGGCTTTGAAGGCTCATTCAACTTGGGCAGAGAATGCTATGACGCAATTATGACAAGATTTAGATGCTTTCACCCAAAGGCCATGTAATGCCCGCAAACCTGTACCACCGGACAAAATCCTCCGTGCATCAAGATGCCCTATGAGAAGATACATGCCTGTGAGAAAGGATGTGCCTTATTTAGGCTTGACTATGCGGACTTGAACTATTGTCCCATTTGCAAGTGTTCCGTATATTGTGGTAGACAACGGTATGGGTGAGAAGACATGCACCAAAATCCTGTTAGTGTTCTTCGGTATATGCCAATCGCATCAAGACTTCAACGCCTTTTCATGGTCAAGAGACGGCCGCATGATGACATGGCACAAAACAGGCAAAGAACCGAACTAGATGCGATGGGAAATCGATGATGGTACACACATCGGATGGAGTTGCGTGGAAAAGGTTTGATGAATTACATGCTGACAAAGCGCCAGATCCGAGGCATCCTCGAGTCGGCATCAGCACCGATGGGTTCAGTGTGTTTGGTATGACGGCAGCCCAATACAGTTGTTGGCCCGTATTTGTCTTTCCACTCAATCTCCCCCCCCGGACAGATTATGCAAACAAAGAACATTTTCCTGACGTTGATAATTCCAGGGCCCAACTATCCGAGGAAAAATATGAATGTGTACATGGAGCCGCTTAAGGACGAATTGCAAGAACTCTGGGATAATGGGTTCAAGACATACGACGCCTATAGCAAACGAAACTTCATAATGCATGTCTGGTACATGTACTTGACGCATGACTTGCCGGCGTATGCGCTATTCGTTGGCTGGTTTGTGCATGGAAGGTTCCCGTGCCCCACATGCAAGGGAGCTCTTGAGTTTCATTGGCTTCAGGCCGGTCGCAAGTTTTCTTGTTTCGACATGCATAGACAGTTCCTCGGATCCTCGCCATAAGTTCAGAAAGACAAGAAGAACTTCATCGAGGTAGAGTTGTAAAAACTCGCACCACATGTGTTGACAGCCAATGCACCCTAGATCGCTTAAACGCCTCGAACAAGATCCAGAGCGCCCGTGGTACTTCAAGGGTATAATTTCGAGCACGCTCGACTCACAAAACATGCTTATGGGATCTCGCCTTACTTCAAAGACCTCCTTGCCCACACAACATCGACGTGATGCACACCGAGAAGAATATCACCGAGGCACTTTTTGGTACATTGTTCGCATAGATGGGAAGTCAAAGGATAATACTAAGGCTAGAGTCGATCTGGAGGCGCTATGTGATAGGCCATTACAAAACATGAAAGAACCGAAGGAAAGCAGAATCGACGAAGCCAAAGGCATGGTTCAATCTTGGAAGGCCGCTATGAGGGAAATTATCTTGTGGGTGAAAATGCAGTTGATGTTCCCGATGGGTATGTAGCGAATCTAAAGAGGGAGCGAGTCTTGATAAATTGAAGATATTTAGTCTCAAGAGTCATGATTGACACATATGGATTGAGCGGGTAATGCCGGTGATGTTGCGTGGCTTCATCCCTGAGGATGAATGGCTAGTACTGGCAGAACTCAGCTATTTCTTCCGTGTTCTTTGTGCGAAGAACTATCGCTCAAGCGTGCTAGAAGAAATGGAAGAGTTGGCGCCAGAGTTGATCTGCAAGTTAGAGAAGATCTTTCCACCGGCTTCTTTAATCCAATGCAGCATTTGATTTTGCATCTCCGATAGAGGCAAGATTGGGGGCTATGCAAAATCGCTGGTGCTACCTAACCGAGAGGATGCGAAGACGCTCGAGAAAAATGTAAAAATAAACGAGAATTGAAGCGCCTATGGCTGAGGCATTCATCATCGAGGAGGCGGCAAACTTCGTGACAGACACTACGTAACCAAAAATCGCCATTTGCATAATCCAAGCCTCAAGACAATGCTAACGATCCTAAAAAGGGTGGATCCAACCTCAGCCTATTCAAAGGCAATCTCGCACCAGCCAGTGTTTCAAATCCAAGATCTTTGGATAATGAAGAATGGCGGACCATTTCGTTGTATATCTTCAACAACCTCGATAGAAGTGCGGCCGACATCGAGTAAGTTCTCGGACATTGTTTCAAACTTCTATTTCCTTTGAACTGCTCTTATTCCTGGATATTTCATACAGTCGATACGTCGCCCTATTCTCGTATGGAGCGGTGATCCAAAAGGATTCCGTTGAAGAGTATGAGCTTCTCGCAAAGCAAGGAGGCGGCTATCCCGGTTTCATCTCATGGTTCAAACAAACGGTAAATTCTATTAGACAATTTCATTTCATTCGCTAACTTGTGCGTAATGCAACAATCCTTTCATATTGAACTTGTAGGCTAATTCAGAGTCTATGGACGCCGAATTGAGACAAGTCGCTAATGGTTTTGGCTATAAGGTTCGTTCATTTGACAAATACGACATCAATGGGTATCGCTTTCGCACCTCACGCAAAGAGCTATCTATGGCCAATCGAAAGTCTACAAATTGTTGTGTATCTCGCTATCGGCGAAGGAGGTACCGAGTATTATGGGAGAGTTGAAGCAATTTATGAACTTCTATTCTATGGTGAAAACCCACCAATGTCGTAGTCTTCAAATGTTATTCGTTTCACCAAGGAGACTAGAAGGACTCATGAACATATAGGGCTAGTTGAAATCAACCAAAGCACCCATTTAGATGTTCCCGATGTCTATATTATGGCTCAACAAAGCGACTCCAAGTATTCTATCTACCCTGGCCCGCCAAACTAATCCAAATCAAAGGTTGGGATGTCGCTTATGAAGTGCCGCCACGCTAGACTATCTCCCTAGAGGAAGAGGATTATGAACCTCACATTAACCTGCATACATATGAAGGAGAATTCTTCCAAGAGACACGCCTTTCCAAAAAGCGCTTCAAGAACCGGTCTACTTCACCCCAAAACATTGAAGTAGACAGCGACAAGTGAATCCCACATCACCCCGAGGAGGAACAAGAAGAGCCGAACAAGAAGAGGTTATCGCTGCGGAAGACCTCTCAATGCTTGACCGACACGTAAAGGTGGCCTTCCACATGTTGATGCCATCGAACCCTATGAGCCCGCTATTGATTTTAGTGATGATGATGATTATGCATTTATTGATGATATCGATCAAGATTATTAGTAGTGTCGTATTCAATTTTTTTATGTTGTACTTGATGATGATACACTTAAGTGATATAAATATTATTATTCATGTTGGTATTTTTTTTATGTTGTACTAATTTCGTTTACTCTTTGTTATGGCAGGTGTTGAAAGATGGAAGGGGAGCCGATCGAGGCCATGGACAACGTGCCCAAATTGAAGGTGTGCCACACCATCAAGGTAGCTCCACTTATATCGCTTCAAGTGAATTGGGTAATGTGGTTTACTTCATGATTAATGCAATTCATTCATCATGCTAGCTTGAGCCCTTTAATTACTAATTTACTTTGTTTCTCTCTTTCAGGCATGCTACAATAAGACGGATAAGGTGCCAGAGGGGTACGACCTGTATGCCATGGCCCACACTGCCTCTTACAAGCAAGTCAAGGGGAAGGCGAGGAAAGGGGAGGAGTTTAACCCGAGCCAGATCCCCTACAATCCAGAGCAGGTGATGATATCTAGTGGCGGGAGGTCCCATGGCTCCATAGCCATTGATCCAGAGATTGCTCCTGAGACCACGGTGAGTTTAATTTGAATGGACGTTACTTGCTAGTCTTAACATTTGAGTGTCATCATGCTAACGAAACATTGGAAATGATCTTTGGTGCAGCATAACTCCACACAAGCATCACACGATCCTTCTCCACCATCGGCATGAGCCAGCCCACTCCCACACCTCCATGATCAAGGTAAGTTTCTAGTTTTTGCTTAACAAATGCATAAAGACCTAGACTTAGCTTTATTTCATCCAATATGCTTACCTTAATGACCTAGAGTTAGCTTCTTTTCCTGCAAAATGACTTAATAAGCTTACCGACCTCCAAAACCAGCCATTTTACCTAAGTTAGCTCTAAAACGATCTATACTTAGCTTTGTTTCCTCCAAAATGACCTAAGTTAGTTATAATATGCTTAGTTAACTAGGTTTGCTCAATAATGACATGTACATACCTTACTTATGTAAAAAACGGCATAATTAGCTTAGTTAGCTCATAAAGGATCCATTTAACCTACATTAGCTCTAAAATGATGCATTTTACCTAAGTTAGCTCATAAACAAGCCATTTCACCTAAGTTACCTCACAAACGATGGCGTGCTTCTTCTTCTAGTCTTCTTCTTCTAGTCACCTTTTCCTAACTTTCTTATTTGCCATTTTGCAGATTTCATAAACTTCTCGGAAGCTAGCTTGCTATGGAGTGCTTGTTTTTTATTTCATTCTCTTCTAGTATTCTTCTAATGGTTGCAACTTATGTGTATGCTACGATGGAACTTGCTATCTTGATGAAACTTTGCATTGTAATATGTATGTGCAACCTCCTAATGGTTGCAACTTATGTGTATGTGCAACTTGCTACGTATGAGTGGATGGAACTATATATGTATGTACGATGAAACTTATGTGCTGTTAAATAGCCCTGTGATATATATCTATATATGTCATATATATTTGCTGTGAAAATTGTTGGATTTAAAAAACAGAAAAAGAGACAATATCACGTTTCTTTGTCGTCCGCCACCGACGGCAAAGAGGCCACATGGCAGCACTGTGCTTCCGGGAGGTCAACCTATTTGGTCGGGCTTTGCAACAATGGTCGACGGCAAAGAGGAAAAAACTTTGCTTTACAGCGGGCGGACGGCAAAGAGGAAAAATCTTTGCCTACAGCGACAGACGACAAAAGCTTGCCGTTAACCACCTAACGGAGTAACAGCCAATTATGGCCGCCAAGATTTTTGCCGCCGGCAGCTGATGGCAAAGGACCTTTGTCGTCACCGCCAAGCGGACGGCAATGTAGCTCTTTGCCGCCCCTTACATTGCCGCCCACTTTTGTTGCTCATGTCGACGGCAAAGACCTTTGCCGTCCGCCATCCATGCCTTTGCCGTCCGCCGTGGCTGATGGCAAAGTAGCAGATTCCTGTAGTGATACTAGCAGCATTACTAGGACCACGAGGAACATCGTTCCCAGCATAACAATCACAACCACAGTGCCTGTTCATATAGCATGACATGCAAATAAGTATGGCGTAATCTGCAGAATGCAGAGTTCGTTATAAAGGTTCAACTCCACTTGCTTTTAGAAGTTTACTAGTATGCAATGCAGCTTCTAGATTTAATATGAGATTTAGGAAATAAAAAATTATTGGGATAGTAGATCCAGTAATAACTTCCAGACACAAATTTTAAACATGAGGACATACAAATGCAACACATATTCTCTGGTTGCCTACAATTGCATATACACAATTGCCAACAGCTGCAGCAACTACCTTATCCCTCTCATTTCAACAAGAGAACAACTTTTCTCAAGCCTAAACAACATCGAATCAAGCTAATCGAGCCCAAACAGCACCAACACCCTAACTAACCATTGATCTGGATCAGGTTCAGCTCAATGCCTAGGGTCGCAGTGCAGGTCAGCCACCGCCGGCGTGCGGCAGAGGAGGTCGCCACCAACAGACAAACACACTCTTCACTGAGCAAAAAAATGTACACTTGTCCCAGCACATGCACCAAATTTTATCTATCAACCAAGCTTAAATGATTTAGTCTATCTCATGGCTGGTTTTCAAGTATGGTTCTTTTCTTCCAAGCAAACCAGAAAACTGATGGACTGCCCAATTTAAATTAAAATGGAAACAAAATTATGATAAAGTGATTACCTATGGTCAAGAACTTAGTGAACATGTAAAATACTTCTGATAACAATAAGAGTTACGATGGCGAGTCCTACTATTATCAGGGGGTAATGCTAAGTTGCTAACTACGCGAACTACAACATCACGTGACAAGAATGGGTACTGGAAATCTATATTAACTCATGTTCTAAAACATTAAATTGCCAAACCCAAATCTTGTGCTCATGTCGGACCCTGCATATAATAACAACAAAATGCCAATATAGGCAGAAGTCCTTAGTCACAAGCAACAGGAATTACTCCCAGATAAATACCATAAAGCTATAGAATTTCTTAATTGTCAGCTGATTAGTGTATTCATGTCACGCCAGTGCAGCAACAAGGTTCGGATCAAACAAAATGGAAACAGAAACGAAGCATTCCACTATTCTTACCCCTGCAGAGAGAAGTCAACGTGACAGGCAGTGAACTAATGGCGCCAACCGCGCCTCACGCGACCTGCAGAGGATGAGCTCCGGTGACCTACGGCAGAGGAGGTGGTCCTTTTCTCCCCTTGGCCACTTTCCCCGTGCGGCATTCCCGTTGTTGAGGGCATCCAAACCGTCATCGTAGCCTCCGGCCGCCGCCAGATGTAAGTCAGATGGGGGGAGTACGGCAGCGGGAGGGCCGACGCTGCGAAGGCGCTCGCTCGCTGTAGTCGCGCTCTTGCCAGTCCCTCAGAACAGGGGCTCGCCGCATCTCCGTGTGCACCAGGCCGCTTCCGAGCAGCACATCATAGTGCGCACCATGTTTGCGATGGTCAGCGGCGCGTCTCTATGCGCACCACTCGACCGGCAGGGAAAGGGCGGCCACCATGCTCCTTGAGGAGAAGGAGAGCACCAGAGATCCTAGATCGGGCGTGTAGGTGTGGCTGAGGTAGATGGGTGCCATCTATGGGTTAGAAGGGGACCTAGATCCACGATGCCGGAGAGAGGAGCCCGTCGTGGCCGGCGAGGAACGACGATGATAGAGGGGTGGTGGCGGCCGGCGTTGCTGGTTGAGGTTGGGGGCTGCGACCAGATATGGGGAGGAGTCCCCGATGGAGAGCTCCACGAGCACCTAGATGGGGAGGTGGGGATGATCGTGTCCGCGCAGATCTGGTGAGGGGCACATCGGGAAGGAGCAGAAGTCTATGGCGCCTGGATCCAAAATCGGGGGGAGGGAGCAGCTGGCGGCTCGTGGGGGAAGAAAGAAGAGAGAGAGGGGGAGGGGGGAGTAGTGTGCCTACCGTTGGATCCAGGAGGGATGAACGGTGCTTATGCGTGATCCGTGGGAGGGTCATATCAACCAATCAGAAAACAGTTTTGGCTCCGTGCAGGATTGACACATCAGCACAAGCCGTTCGTGACGGTCCGGGTGGTGTATATAGAAAGGTAAGGGTAGGCCCAGTTGGTCGATCCATGACGGTAACCATGACGGCCTCTCGATATCTGTCATAAAGGTACTACTATTTTGGAGGCCATTCGCATCTTGTTCAATTATGATGATTTTCATGACGGATTTTAGGAACGTCATCAGAAATCCGTCATGAATTAACAGATTTCTTGTAGTGGTACACATGCACTCACGAACACACGCACGTACGCACCCATTCATGCAACAATGAAATGTACCCTTGCATGCAAGCAACACGCACGCCTGCATGCACACAGCACACGACGCAAGACACACACTCAACCTATATGTGCATGCACCCTTTGTTAAGGACATGGATTGTTACGGGTATTAATCAATCTCATCTGTGATAAGCAGAACATTGATGTTTGCAACGGTCTTTATGAATCACAACCTATCGAACAGGCTATCAACATAGTAGGCTTGTCTACATGAAAAAGATGACGTCACACTCGATGAACAATCATCGGTTTATGAAATGCCCGCTTCTCACCGCCCTGGCCCACCAAAGGTTCCTCTGCTGTGCGCTGCCTGCGTTGGGTCACTAACATGCATGCCATGTACCCAAAGAGCCCACACGTCAGTGGAAGAACAGCGTGGTGTCCTAGGTCGGAGTCGAGGGCGCCACTCGCTGCACGCCCGGCTAAACACGCCTCCTTGCCGCA
The DNA here is from genome assembly GCA_021437245.1 of Aegilops speltoides. Taxonomy (NCBI): domain Eukaryota; kingdom Viridiplantae; phylum Streptophyta; class Magnoliopsida; order Poales; family Poaceae; genus Aegilops; species Aegilops speltoides. The sequence continues at coordinate 421,847,593 of CM038147.1, forward strand.
TTCAAATGCCTCCATGAAACCCGCCCGTGTGGAAGCTGAGAAACCCACTCTGGACCCACGTCCGTTCATGACCGGGCCGGCATTAAACGCAAAGCCGGCCGAGCTCCTCCCGTCCGCCATCTATTTAATCTCCTATTTAAACGAGGCCATACGCCGGCCAAGAATCACACACCTCCGCCGCTCCCCTATCTCCTCCTTCACCATTTTGTCCACTCTTACAATAGCTTACGAAGAGTAGTTATTCCGCATCCAAGCCGGCTGGGTAGCCTGCTGGATACGAGCTATGCAGCTCGCTGATCCATCTCCCTCCCCTCGCCCGATGGAGCCAGTTGTCGCCCCAAGCCGGCGCGCGGTTTAGCAACTCGCCGCTCCAGGCCAGCTTGACGAGGAGCGGCGCACGGGCGTCGTTGCTGCCGTCCATGCCGCCGCCTTGTACCGCGTCTCCTGTTTCTGTGGCTGAGACTCCCATGCCGGTGGCCATGCCATGCAAGCAGCGATAGAAGCCGGGTGCGCAGAGAGCGACGAGTTGGTGGCCAGCGCCTCCGCGTCCGCCGCCATCATCGAGGAGAAGTAGAACACGGGAGGCCGCCGCCGCTTGGGTCCCATGAAGACCACCGTGGAGGCGACGCCGGCGTACATAGCAGGTGTCGTGCCGGATCCTTTTGTTGCGAGGACCTTCGTCAACCCCGCATGGGCTCCACGGAAGAGGGGAATGTTAGGATGAACTCGAGCCGGTGCCGGCCAATGCGAAGTAGTGGCCGGTGATGAACTCTAACCGGTGCCGGCCACCATCATCTTCGGCATCAGCCAATGATATCAGTTGGGCAGTGGATAAGCGAGCCGTCCTTTGCACTGAAGCATATACCTCCGGGGCTCCCGGCAGTCCGATGATCGTGCTGCCGGACATGAGGAACACAAATCGATCGGCGGGCAACCATTTAGGCCAGGTATTATATACCTGTGTTGTCCAGAACTAGCACCGCGTAGTTCATTTGAATGTAATGAAATCCGTCATGTTTGTACGAAAATCTGGTATTTTACATGATTTCCGTCGTTGTTTATACGAAATATCAGTTTGTCTACATGTTTGCGTGAATTTCGTCCGGTTGGTTGAGTTGCTGTCATAATGTGTGCGGCTATGGTTGGATGGCGTAATTTGTGGGTCGTCAGTCGGTCTACGGGCGGCTCGGGGCAGTGTTGTGGGACAAAAAAAACACAGCTCATGCGAGCTTGTCTCCAATGCGCGCTGGAGGATGCATGACAGCATGAGCACCCGAGCCATTCCTCGTTCATCGGTGGCAAAGGCACCGATGGACAAAAGGGGCGCCAATATTTTGGCTACCCCGGGCAAGATCCATACAGCCCCTCCCAGCAGACTAAAATCCCTCGTTCGCCGAGGAATTTTGCCATGTGTTGTTTTCATGGACTAGCAAGATGCCCGTGCATTGCACGAAACATTAAGATGCATTTTTTACAAACTCCCGCATGCATGCAAGGGATAATTAATGTCCTCCTTTGCTAGTACCACGAGGCAAACACCATTAATATTGCATCGATTAGTGTTAGTGGCCTTGTATATCTGCAAATTGTAATTTTGATAGTGGCCCCTTGTACAAAAAAATGGAGGGAGAAAGATGAGAGATAAGGTGAGGAGGAGTGGGGCATGGTGGTGACTGGTGGTCGGACTGGGCGGAGGCATGGGGATGGTCGGCGCATTATGTCTAGGTTCGTATCTCTCTCACACACACCCACGTAGGTGGGGGACGTGCACGAAGAGAAGAGGTGCACGCACAGCGCATGTACTCCCGTCTCTTTCCAAACCACACCCGCGCGGGTACACGGTGGAGCTCATTTCTGTACGAAAAGGCAGCCCACGTGGTAATTTGACACGTGTATGGGTTGTCCACTTGGTGGAGGGAGGATCGTCTACCACGGGTGAATAAACAAATTGCGACTTGATGTGCTATGTTAAAAAAGAGGCAAACCATGTGGGGCCTACCTTAGAGGCAAGGCTCTATACACTGGAGTACTTTTGATGTGTCCCGTCAACTCGTAGAACGAGGAGAAGCTTGCTTAGTACGCCATCTCCCCTGCCCACGGGCGCGGGGGCTCGCACGATGAGGTGAAGCTTGCTTACTAGTACTACTACTACTACTACTACTACTACTACTACTACTACTACTACTACTACTACTACTACTACTACTACTAGTAGTAGTAGTATTATCACATTACTACTACTACTACTACTAGTAGTAGTAGTAGTAGTAGTAGTAGTAGTACTATTGCACGCCCACGCCCGCCTCCCTCGCCCACGCTGGGTGGCTCGCAAAGACGAGGAGAAAATTTTACTACTCCTCCGCTTACTCTTCGTCCCTACTACGTACCTTGGTTAGAGAGATTATCATATTGTTTGGAATATATATGTCCTTTAGTACTCCCTCCATTTACTTATACGAGGCCACTATAAAAAATACATTTTGCATCTATGCAAGGCCACAAATAGTAATTGAGACAAAAGTTACTACTCCCTCCTTTCCAGTTTATGGATCAATTTCAAAATCTCTCCAACCAAGGTAGACGGTGAGTGGTCGAATTAATTTCGTAGTTTGCACAAGTAATTAGTACGCTCGTTTTTCTCAAGAAGTTATGTTTATCAAGGCATTAATTAGAACGAATGCATGAATGACCACTAAATGTCCATGAACTTCTACATGTATTGGTTAGTTTCATCTTGACACTGCTTTCATCGGGTGATCTAACGCACGTCGAAATCCAACATGTAATGGTACTACTACTAGTAGTAGAATTGATACTTATCAAACGGAAAAACGAATGTTTTTTAGATGAGCCCTATAAACCCTAGTGGGTACGTACTCCGTAAAAATAGATTTTTCCAAAACTAAGTCGCTCCCTTTCATGAATTCCGTAGTATACTCCTCCGTCGATGCTCCCTTTCATGAATTCTGTACTTCCTGTCACCGACATGTGGGACATATAGCAATCGGGTCGACGTGTCAAGCACCAAATAACAGTGCAGAATAGCAAGGGGGACACATGCCAGTCTTACCGGCCCTGTAGTAGTAATGAGCAATGAGACGTCAAATCACAATGCCGCTGAGGGAGTCCTGGACTAGGGGGTGTTCGGATAGCCGGACTATCATCATCGGCCGGACTCCAAGACTATGAAGATACAAGATTGAAGACCTCGTCCCGTGTCCGGGTGGGACTTTCCTTGGCGTGGAAGGCAAGCTTGGCAATACGGATATGTAGATCTCCTACCATTGTAACCGACTCTGTGTAACCCTAGCCCTCTCCGGTGTCTATATAAACCGGAGGGTTTTAGTCCGTAGGACGAACAACCATTACAACAATCATACGATAGGCTAGCTTCTAGGGTTTAGCCGCCTTGATCTCGTGGTAGATCCACTCTTGTACTACCCATATCATCAATATTAATCAAGCAGGAGTAGGGTTTTACCTCCATCGAGAGGGCCCGAACCTGGGTAAAAACATCGTGTCCCTTATCTCATGTTACCATCCGCCTAGACGCACAGTTCGGGACCCCCTACCCGAGATCCGCCGGTTTTGACACCGACATTGGTGCTTTCATTGAGAGTTCCTCTGTGTCATCACCGATAAGCTTGATGGCTCCTTCAATCATCAACAACAACGCAGTCCAGGGTGAGACTTTTCTCCCCAGACAGATCTTCGTGTTCGGCGGCTTTGCACTGCGGGCCAATTAAGCAGCCATCCGGAGCAGATCGAAGCTACGCCCGCCATCGTGTCGATTTGAAGCCTAAACTTCACGGATGACATCCGCGGAGACTTGATCTTCGACGGACATGATTTAGCTCTGCTGCCGGACAGTGCCCTAGAGGCCGCACATGAGTCCGCTCCGACCCTTAGTTCGGAGCCGACCGCGCAGATCGAGGACGGGTGGCTAGACACCACCTCGGGGGCTGCAACTTCTATGACGATGGAGCCGAATACTGACCTGGTCCCTTGTAAAGCTCGTGACTCCGAGGTGCCGGACTCCTCGCCGGACTCCGAACCTCCTGCGCCCCTACCAATTGAATCCGATTGGGCACCGATCATGGAGTTCACCGCCGCGGACATCTTTTAGCACTCACCCTTTGGCGACATCCTGAATTCGCTAAAGTATCTCACGTTATCAGGAGAGCCCTGGCCGGACTGCAGTCAGGACGGTTGGGATGCGGACAACGAAGAAATTCAAAGCCCACCCACCACCCACTTTGTAGCCACTATCGACGATCTAACCGACATGCTAGACTATGACTCCGAAGACATCGACGGTATGGACGACGATGCCGGAGACGACCAAGAACTAGCGCCTACGGGGCACTGGAAGACCACCTCGTCATACGACATATACATGGTGGACATCGGCGAAGAAGCAGCGGAGGCAGATTCCTCTAAGAAACAGCCCAAGCGCCGGGGTCAGCGGCGCCGCTCTAAATCCCGCCACAACAAGAATGGAGATTCCGGCACCAGGGATAATAACACCCCAGAGAGTGCGAAGACAACCCTCCAAAGAAGATTCAAAGACAGAGGACGGAGAAGCCAGCCCCCACGAGAGAGCGGCGCATTTAAGAGGTAGAGGACGATAATTACATGCCTCCATCCGGAGACGAGGCAAGCCTCAACGACGACGAATTTGTCGTGCCCGAGGATCCCGTCAAACAAGAGCGTTTTAAATGCAGGCTAATGGCCACGGCAAACAGCCTAAAGAAAAAGCAGCAACAGCTTCGAGCTGATCAAGACCTGCTGGCCGACAGATGGACCGAAGTCCTCGCGGCCGAAGAGCATGAAGTCGAACGCCCCTCCAAAAGCTACCCAAAATGCAAGTTGCTCCCCCGATTAGAGGAGGAGGCATATAAACCCTCATCACCAGCGCACAATACGGCAGACCGACCACCTCGTGGCCGTGACAGAGAGGCATCTAGGCCCTCCACCAGAACCATACCCCGGCACCGCTCGAAAAATGCGAAGCCACGGGGGAATGCGCCGGACTTACGAGACATATTGGAGGACAAGGCAAGACAATCAAGATCGATCTACGGATCACGTGGGCGCCCCACGATGCGCGACGACTACCGTCGCGCTGGATACAGCAACTCTGGCCGAGCCGAACACAGTAGACAAAGCTCGCATGAGCTACGTCGTGATATTGCCCAATATAGAGGTGCCGCACACCCACTATGCTTCATAGATGAAGTAATGGATCATCAAATCCCTGAAGGGTTTAAACCAGCAAACATTGAATCCTACAATGGCACAACAGACCCTGCGGTTTGGATCGAAGACTATCTCCTTCATATCCATATGGCCCGCGGTGACGATCTCCACGCCATCAAATATCTCCCACTCAAGCTTAAAGGACCAGCTCGGCATTAGCTTAACAACTTGCCAGCAGAGTCAATTGGGTGTTGGGAGGACCTGGAAGCCGCATTTCTTGACAACTTCCAGGGCACATATGTGCGAACGCCGATGACCTAAGCCACATAATTCAGCAACCAGACGAATCGGCCAGACAGTTCTGGACACGGTTCTTAACAAAGAAAAATCAAATCGTCGACTGTCCGGATGCAGAGGCCCTCGCAGCCTTCAAACATAACATTCGCGACGAGTGGCTAGCCCGGCACCTAGGATAGGAAAAGCCGAAATCCATGGCAGCCCTCACATCACTCATGACCCGCTTCTGTGCGGGAGAGGACAACTGGCTAGCCCGTAGTAACAACCTCAGCAAAAATTCTGGCAGTCCGGATACCAAGGACTGCAATGGCAGGTCGCATCGAAACAAAAACAAACGCCGTGTTAATGGCGATAACACTGAGGATACGGCAGTCAACGCCGAATTCAGAGGCTCTAAGCCCGGTCAGCGGAAAAAAGCCATTCAAAAGAACTACTCCGGGTCCATCCAATTTGGACCGAATACTCGGCCGCTCGTGCCAGATACACGGCACCCCCGAAAAGCCAGCCAATCACACCAACAGGGATTGTTGGGTATTCAAGCAAGCAGGCAAATTAATCGCCAAAAACAATGACAAGGGGCTGCATAGCGATGACAAGCAAGAGACCCGGCCGCCTAACAATAGAGGACAGAAGGGTTTCCCCCCACAAGTGCGGACGGTAAACATGATATACGCAACGCACATACCTAAGAGGGAGCGGAAGCGTGCACTTAGGGACGTATATGTGATGGAGCCAGTCGCCCCAAAGTTCAATCCATGGTCCTCTTGCCCAATCACTTTTGATCGAAGGGGCCACCCCACCAGTATCCGTCATGGCGGATTCGCCGCATTGGTTTTAGGCCCAATCATCGATGGATTTCACCTCACCAGAGTCCTGATGGACGGCGGCAGCAGCCTGAACCTGCTTTATCAGGACACAGTGCGAAAGATGGGCATAGACCCCTCAAGGATTAAACCTACAAAGACGACCTTCAAAGGCGTCATACCAGGTGTAGAGGCCAATTGTACAGGCTCAGTCACACTGGAAGTGGTCTTCGGATCCCCGGATAACTTCTGAAGTGAGGAGTTAATCTTCGACATAGTCCCGTTCCACAACGCTATCACGCTCTGCTCGGACGGACCGCGTTTGCAAAGTTCAACGCGGTGCCGCATTACGCATACCTTAAGCTCAAGATGCCAGGCCCTCTAGGAGTCATCACGGTCAACGGAAACACTGAACGCTCCCTCCGAACGGAGGAACACATAGCGGCTCTCGCGGCAGAAGTACAGAGCCGCCTCTTAAGGCAATTTTCGAGTCCAACTGTTAAGCGACCAGACACGGCCAAACGCGCCCGGAGTAACCTACAACAAGACCACAGCACGCTCCGAAAGCATCGCCAGAGTAATGCGGCCCCAACCCCAGCCCCCGCCAAATTGTAAGGCTGGTCCTTCGCAGACATCATTACGCCTGGAGATACCATGGGCATAGGGGAGGCGCGCCACCACAGCCCGTATGCGGCTTAACCACACCAGGGGCTCCCAAGTGTGTGACTCTTTTTATTTTTCTTTTTTCTTACCCGCAGGACTCTGTTCACCAGAGGCCCTATCCGGCAGTAGACCTGCCGAACTCACGATGCAACGGCCAGGGAAGGAGACAGGCCACGACGAACACTCAGGTGGTCTCCATTACGAGCATCAAATATGTTTAATACACCATTCCGCAGCCTACCCCTGGAGGGGGACATGTTTAATAGTCCAATCCCTTGCTTACCGCACTATTTGTATCGTTCTGCATTCATGGCAGTATTTCTGGAATAAACAATGCATCGCTTTTTTGCTTATAATTGCATTTCTTTCTTATATATGTTCGTTTATGACATGTTGCATCCATACAATTTGGTACGACCGAATACACCAGGGGCTTAAGTTCCCCGCATTATGGTGTGATAAGTCCGAACACTTTCACAAGTGCGGCAGCCCGAACTTATAGCATTATATGCATCGGCTCCGAATCATGTCTTGGGTCAATAGTTGGGTTTGCCCGGCTCCCATGTTTTGGTACCTTACGTTCCATTTTATCGGCTAAGGTAGCACTGGGAGAACCACTGCGATTGCGCCCCGGTTGAGCTGGCCGAGCGCCTCAGTGGAGAAAGCTAAAACTGATCGTCATGATAGGGCGAGAGCTGGTCGCTGTTCAAGAGGTTTTTTCGAGTCCCTAAAGACTTATGCCGCTTAGAGCGAGGAACCGGCTTTGTCCGGCCCAGGCGTGGATAGCGCCCCGAACTGGGTCTTACGAACACTAGGGGCTTCGCCGAAATTTAAAATTATAGAACTCTATGGCTAAGTGAGAGTGTTCATTATAAGTCCGGTTGCCTCGTTCGTTGTGTTGAGCGCCTCCCTAGATGGACCCAAACATGGGAACAAGAGTGCTCAAGTTTATCCAGAACACCCTAGCACTAGTGGCATGGGGGCTGAAGCCGACGACTTGCCATCTCTCAGATTTGATAAACGGCCACACAGAAGGTAATATTTTAAATTAATAAGCATTGCTTAGCGCATATGAACACAGTTTTCAGCGCACAGGATAACATAATGCGATTCTACTCAAATATTACATCCTTGGAGCACTCATCCGCAATCATGCGGGCTCCCTTCAGGACACTCTTATAATACATTTCGGGCGTACGATACTCCTTGCCCGCCGATGGCGCGTCCATCAGAAGCTTCTCAGCGTCCATCCTGCCCCAGTGCACTTTTGCACGGGCAAGGGCCCGACGGGCACCTTCAATGCAGGCGGAGTGCTTGATGACTTCCACCCAGGGACACACATCCACCAGCTGTCGCACCAGGCCGAAGTAGCTCCCAGGCATGGCCTCCTTGGGCCACAGCCGAACTATGAGGCCCTTCATGGCCTGTTCGGCTACCTTGTGGAGCTCGACCAGCTGCTTCAGCTAGTCGCTCAGGGGCACCGGATGTCCAGCCTCAGCATACTAAGACCAGAAGACCTTCTCCGTCAAGCTCCCCTCCTCGGCCCGGTAGAATGCGGCAGCATCGGACATGTTGCGAGGCAGATCTACAAATGCTCCTGGGGAGCTCCGAATTCGGGTAAGTAACAGGTAATTCACATTCACATGCTTGCTTTGCATAAAAAATGCCTTACCCGCCGCTATTTTCTTCATCGCCTCAATCTCCTGGAGGGCCTTATGGGCTTCGGCCTTAGCGGCTTTGGCACTCTCAAGAGTCGAGGCAAGCTCGGACTCTCGAGTCTTCGAGTCGCGCTCCAAACTCTCATGCTTTTCCACGGGAGCCTGGAGCTCTTGCTGCACCTCCGCCACCCGCGCCTCCTGCTTCTCTCGCTCAGCTCGTTCCGCGGCCGCATTACGTTCAGCCGTGGACATGGCCTCCTCCAGGGTCGCCACCTCGTTCGTGGCCCCTGGAGTACCCACGTTATCCTTGTTATTTCTCTTGCAACCAAAATCCTTTTCTGTAAGGTAAAAATTCAATACGGTGTCACTCACCTTCCTTGTCCTCGAGCTGCTTCTTGGCACGGCCGAGCTCTCTCTCGGACCGCTCGAGGTTCTGCTTCAAAGCATTGACCTCCATGAAGATCTGGCAGAGGTCAAGAGCGCAAACCTGCAATCCCATATTGACATATTTTTATAACTCCTGCGTATATCTTTGTAAGATCCTCATCCGCTTTTCTTTCCAACACCAAACCGAGCATTAGGGCTACCGTCTATGCGGTATTATATTACATGTCTTAAAATTCTTACCTCAAAGCTCGTTAGAAGGCTGCTGCGAGCTTCGGTCACCTGCTCTTGGCGAGCTAAACCTTCAATCACCGCACTCATGACAATGCAAGGTTCTTCTTGATGGAAGCGCCGTTGGCGCCTCAACAAGTTATCCGGCGCCTCGGTTGGACGGCGGCCTCCGGTGTCATAGTCTTGCCCTTCTTACGAAGGGGCCGCCTGCCGGACTCCGGAACCACTGCGGGTTCCAGTGCAGAGTCCGGTGCGAAGTCCGGGAGGTTGCCCTGTGGCACCTCCGGAGCCTCCCCCTCCTGGTGGGTCCCCTCGTGGGATCCCACCTCGGCTTCATCAGCATCACGAGAGATGGAGGCGGTCGGAAGGGAATCCATATCCGACGGAGCCAAGGACCCGCTCGATGAAGCGGGAATGTAACGCCCCGGATTCGTTGTGCCAGGTGTCGGCCAGTTATTTGCCGTCATTGCCATGTCTTGTGCTTGCGTGTTGCATTTTGCCATGTCATCATCTGCATATTGCCATGTCATCATGTGCATTTCATTTTGCATACGTGTTCGTCTCATGCATCCGAGCATTTTCCCCGTTGTCCGTTTTGCGATCCGGCGCTTCTATGCCCTCTGGCGTCCCCCTTTTGTCTCTCGTTATGTGCGGGTGTTAAACATTCCCGGAATGGACCGAGTCTTGCCAAGCGGCCTTGGTATAGCACCGGTAGACCGCCTGTCAAGTTTCGTGCCATTTGGAGGTCGTTTGATACTCCAACGGTTAACCGGGTAACCACAAAAGCCCCTTTCTCTTTGCAGCCCAACACCCCTCCAAAGTGGCCCAAAACCCAGCAAACTCCCCACCATGCTCTCGGCCATTCGATCACGATCATGTGGGCGAAAACCGCTCCTCATTTGGACTCTCCTAGCTCCCTCTACCTATAAATATGTGCACCCCTCCTCTAATCCCGGGTCCAAACCCTAGTCCTCTTCCTCCCGGCGCCACCGGACACGTCCGTGACGGCCGGAAACGTCCGCCGCCGTCCCCCGACGAATCGCAGGCCGCCACGTCGCTCCCGCCGCCGTCTCCGCCACCAGGCCAGCGCGCCCAGATCCGCCCACGGGCCAGCGTCGCGCCCGCCTCGCCCGAAACGCCCGAGCCCGCGCCGCCGCCGCTTCGCCCGCTTCGCCCAGCTGCCGGCGCCCGCGCCCAGCAGATCGGCCGAGCTCCGTCGGCTGGCCGACCCTGACCGTGGCAGCGCCCGTCCCCGCGCCGCCAACTCCTCCGCCGCCCAAAGCCTGGGCGCCCGCCCTCGTCGAAGCACCGCCGCTGCCGGCGGCGTGCTCCACCAGCCGCGCGGGCCTCGGCCCGCCCAGCGCCCATCCGCCGCGTCCGCCGCCCGTCGCCGCTGATCCGGCGGATCCGGCGAGATCCGGCCCGGATCCGCCCGTCTCCGGCGACCCCGCCATCTCCGGCGTGTTTTTCCGGCGTGATCCGCCTCGCCTCGAAGTCCGTGCAAGCTAGAGGTAGACCCCCGAAAATTCCTAAGTCCCCGAATATTTTGCATAATCATGCCATGTTCATCGCATCGTAACTCTCTACATACTGCTCTGTTACGTGCGTGTAATATGTAAAATTGTTCGTCTCGACGATTAATTAATTTCATTCCATTGCATCATTTTCATTTGAGCTCATCTTGATGCCCGAAATGCTGTTGGAAGAGTGCTATGTGATGTTAATCTGCTGAAACTGTTATAACATGCTCATTTGTCATTTTTGCCATGTTTGATGTGTGCATCCTATGAGGTTGAGCTCTACATGTGTTTTGATCTATGCTATTCCATCTTTCCAGTGGTGCCATCTATGTATTTTTGTGATGCTTGTACTGAGTGCATCAAGCTTGCTAAGTAGGGTACTTGTTGTTGCTGTTTTGCTAGGCTATTTCTGTTATATTTTGTTGCTATGTTAACCTGCTGATACAAGTCATTCTATGCATGATCTGGAGATGTTCACTAAGGATGTTTTGTTATACATGTCATGCTCTATCCATTCATGCCCCTGGTTGCACTTATAGACTGTTGTAGCTTGTTGTAATCTTGCTCTCAACTTGCTAAATAATGTTGTTGTCAGCCTGTTAACATTAAGTTCAGTTTTGGCCATGTGATTTTCTAGTGATCCATGCACCCTATGAACTTGCTATTGCCATGCTTAGCTTCGCAAACATGTTTTATTGCTGTTGGTTGCCTTGCCATGCCATGTATTGCTCTGTAGTGAGTGTTTCAAGCTCACCAACATGCCTACTTACTATTGTTCGTGCCATGTATGAATCCGTCATATAATTTGCCATCTTTACATGGGTGCCATCATATCTTCTGATCCTTTTTGGCTCATGGTCAGTAAGGGACTTTTGTTCTATGAAATTAGTAGACTCATGCCATGCTTTTTTTCCATGATAAGTTCCTGTAACATGTTGTTTGATAGCTCTAAACATTGCAACCTGATGTTATTTCTGCTAAGTCTGAAACTGTTAATATTTGCAATCTTCCCATGTCATTTTGAGCATGTTCTAGTTGTTTCTGGAGATAGCTCAGTGTTCATGTTTTGTTATGCTTTACCAGTACTTCATGCCCATGCCTTTTGTTCTTACGTTAGGGTGCTGTAGCATATTGTTTTGATGCTTGCAAGATGACCGCTACCCTGGATCTCACTACTATCATTGTTATGCTAGTTGCTTCGTTCTATCGCTATGCTGCGCCTACCTATCTTTTGCTCTTCAAGCCTCCCAAATTGCCATGAACCTCTAACCTTTGACACCCTTCCTAGCAAACCGTTGCTTGGCTATGTTACCGCTTTGCTCAACCCCTCTTATAGCGTTGTTAGTTGCAGGTGAAGTTGAAGATTACTCCATGGTGGACAGGATTTTGGTTGGGATATCACAATATCTCTTATTTAATTAATGGATCTATATACTTGGTAAAGGGTGGAAGGCTCGACCTTATGCCTGGTGTTTTGTTCCACTCTTGCCGCCCTAGTTTCCGTCATATCGGTGTAATGTTCCCGGATTTTGCGTTCCTTACGCGATCGGGTGATTTATGGGACCCCCTTGACAGTTCGCTTTGAATAAAACTCCTCCAGCAAGGCCCAACCTTGGTTTTACCATTTGCCTCACGACCACCTACTTTTCCCTTGGGAGTCGCTCTCTCGAGGGTCATCTTTATTATAGCCCCCCGGGCCAATGCTTGTCTAAGTGTTGGTCCAAACTAGAGCACCGTGCGGGACCATCCCTTGGCAACTTGGGTTACGTCGGTACCTGTACACTTAGCTTATCCGGTGTTGCCCTGAGAACGAGATATGTGCAGCTCCTATCGGGATGTCGGCGCATCGGGCGGTCTTACTGGTTTTGTTTTACCATTGTCTAAATGTCTTGTAAACCGGGATTCCGAGACTGATCGGGTTTTCCTGGGAGAAGGTATATCCTATGTTGATCGCGAGAGCTTATCATGGGCTAAGTTGGGACACCCCTGCAGGGTTATAAACATTTGAGAGCCGTGCCCGCGGTTATGTGGCAGATGGGAATTTGTTAATGTCCGGTTGTAGATAACTTGACACCAGATCCGAATTAAAATGCATCAACCGCGTGTGTAGCTGTGATGGTCTCTTCTCGGCGGAGTCCGGGAAGTGAACACAGTTTCTGTGTTATGATTGACGTAAGTAGGAGTTCAGGATCACCTCTTAATCATTACTAGTTGACGATCGTTCCTTTGTTTCTCTTCTCGCTCTCATTTGCGTATGTTAGCCACCATACTATGCTTAGACGCTACTGCAACCTCACCACTTTACCCCCCCTTCCTTACCCATTAAGCTTTGCTAGTCTTGATACCCATGGTAATGGGATTGCTGAGTCCTCGTGGCTCACAGATTACTACAACAATAGTTGCAGGTACAGGTTATGCGATGATCATGATGCGAGAGCGATGCTTGCTTGCATTGAGTTCTTCTTCTGCTTCTTCTTCGATCAGGGGATAGGTTCCAGGTCGGCAGCCTAGGCTAGCAGGGTAGATGTCGTTTGAGCTTCTGTTTGTGTTTCATCCGTAGTCGGATGGTGCTCTTATGTAAGATGATGTTGTATTCGTGTGGCATTGTATGCCTCTTGTATGTATCCCCATCTATTATGTAATGTTGATGTAATGATATCCACCTTGCAAAAGCGTATCAATATGCGGTTCTATCCTTGGTGGGACCTTCGAGTCTCTTTAGGATAGTATCGCATATTGGGCGTGACTAGTTGGTATCAGAGCCTCAACCGACCCTAGGAGCCCCCTTGATTGATCGTGTAGTTTGGCCATTGTTGAGTCTAGAAGAAAACTGTTTTCAGAGTCTAGTTATATCGGAGAGTACGAATTGTTTTTACTCCTCAGCCCCTTCGTCGCTCTGGTGAGGAATCTTGTTGTAGATGTTTTGAGTCACTCCTCTTCCCCTTCAAATTTTCCTTAGGTTCACGCAGTTGGTTTTCCGATCGTTGTTCCTCAGCTCTTTTTATCCGGTGCATCTCTCGTCAAGTCGACTCGAGCCTCTTTATTGTTGTCAAGTTCAAGCCTCAGTTGTTTTCTTTTCCCACCCGCCGTCCCCTTTTTCTTCTCGGAACCGGAGTCCGTAATCGAGTATTCATCCTACTCGTGTGAAGACTTTGCTTTCTTTCCTCAATGATTTCAACTGGTGTTTTCTCTTCAAGATATTCGTCGTTTCCCCTTCCAAGTTGCCTTTGTTTTTCCCGCCCTCCCACCCTCTTCTTCCCGGAATCTGAGTTTCTTCCGACCATCAACTTCATCCGTGTGGAGCCTCTTCAGTCTTTCGTCAATTGTTTCAACCGGTCAATTCTTGTCTCGTTCGTCATTCTTCATCCTTTTCTTTTCCGATGGATTCAATTCAAGTTTTAGTTTTTCGGGTTGATCACATTATTTTCCCTTGGATCAAGTGTTCTCCTTGTTCGTTCGCCTCTCGCCAGTTTATCGTTCCGAAGTGCTCAAGACATCTCAGGAGAGTTGTCTGTGTTCCAATTAATTCGAGGTTGTCACCTGATTCAAATATTTTAATTGTTCCAGTGCATCATCTACCTCTTCAAAAATCCTTTCCAATGGTGTTTTTCTCTCTAGTGGGCCCTAACCCACAGGTCTTTTCCCAGGATCTTACCTGACTCTTCTAATTCCCCCGGAGTTATTCTCAAATTCTTTTCAAGTGTGATGTAAGAATGGATCCCATCAGTCACTTGCCTTCTCCAAGATCTCTTTCAAATCATTTCATTGTTGGCTCAACCTCTTTGCTTTTCATTCTACCGGAGTATCTCAGTAATTTTGGTGGTGTTCCTCGTCGTCATTTGAAGATTGAAGAAGATTTCTCTTCAATCTTGTCCGTTCTCCCAGAGATTCGCGGTGCTAGCTCGATGTTATCCTATCAAATTGTTTCAAGTCATGCAAATTCTTTTCATCCATCCGGAGCATTTCAGGAGTTGCTTTCTCTCTCGATCATCCGGAGGCCATCTTTTCGGAATATTTCTTCGTTCTAAGTTTTCAGATTCATTCTCCAATTATTCTATATCTGTGCCATCTCGTTCTTCTCAATATTCTTCCGGTGCTTCGTTCAAGTATTCTTCAATCAGTTCGCGATCTCTTCGTTCTCTTGTCTCTAAATTCCCTCAAGTATCCTTTTGCGTTTTTAAATTCTACCAGGTGATTCCATTCCTTTTCGCCATTCAATTTTGAATTCTTACGGTGGTTCGTTCAAGATTCTTTTCCTTGTTTATTATTTTAATCCATTCATTCTTTCAACCCTACCGGCGGTTCATGAAGACTATCTCAAGTTTTGTGCTATAACCCCCTTAATCCTTTTCAAGAGGAATAAGTAGTGTGCAAAAATCCATTTTGTCATCAATTTATTTCGATGAAGGATAAGCATACAATAAATCTTATTCTTATTTCATTCAAGTGAGTAATCCCTTCCTTCGGAGTTTGTTCTTGATGAATAAATTCTAGTTCCAATTGTTTTCATCTTTTCTTTTTCAGAGTTCAAATTTCCTCGGCCATCTCGTTGGAACCTCCATCTAATCATCGCAAGGCTCATCTTATTATTTTCATCCTTCATTCCTATCTCATCATCTTTTTGCCATCGGAGTTCTTCATGGTGGTTCTTCATGATTTAATTCATTCTTCAAGTGTTCATCAAGATTTTGTTGGTGGAATTCAAGTATCTTTCTTCTTGCGTCTCGAAGTGTAATTAACTCTCCATATTATTTTGAAGTGGAGTGTTGCATTTCTTCGTTCTTCTCAGCTATCCAATCATTTCCGTTTGTGGCTGGTTATCACCTTATGATCTTGAGATGTTACCTATAAGACCACAACAAGCTTATTCTTTCGTTGTTGATTTTCTCAACAATTTCGTTCAATCCTTTCTTCTAAAGATGCTTTCAATTTCGTTCGTGGCACAAGTTGTCATTTTCTTCTCCGTTCTTTTCATTCAACTTTTTCAATTCTTTCCGGAGGTTTTGTGTCATGTCTTCATCAAGTATCTTTCCATCCTCTCAAGCTCGTGTTCTAATCCTTCCATGTTTCAGCCGGAGTGCTGCCTAAATCCTTTTAGTCTTATTCGTTTCTTATCTCGTTCTAACCGGAGTGGTTTCATAGTCTATTTGTTTCCGTGAGTTTTCGATTCTCGTCATTCTCGTTGTTCCTCTCTTCTTCTCGAGTGTTCTCGATTCTTTGCTGCTTCTCTTGAATTCTTATTTCACCTCAACCCTTTTTCCTTCCGTCTCTGTCCTAAGATCTCGGGACGAGATCTCTTGTTAGTGGAGGAGTGTTGTAACGCCCCGGATTCGTTGCGCCAGGTGTCCACCAATTATTCGCCGTCATTGCCATGTCTTGTGCTTGCGTGTTGCATTTTGCCATGTCATGATCTGCATATTGCCATGTCATCATGTGCATTTCATTTTGCATACGTGTTCGTCTCATCCATCCGAGCATTTTCCCCGTTGTCCGTTTTGCGATCCGGCGCTCCTATGCCCTCCGGTGTCCCCCTTTTGTCTCTCGTTATGTGCGGGTGTTAAACATTCTCGGAATGGACCGAGTCTTGCCAAGCGGCCTTGGTATAGCACCGGTAGACCGCCCTATCAAGTTTCGTGCCATTTGGAGGACGTTTGATACTCCAACGGTTAACCGGGTAACCGCAAAAGCCCCTTTCTCTTTGCAGCCCAACACCCCTCCAAAGTGGCCCAAAACCCAGCAAACTCCCCTCCATGCTCTCGGTCGTTCGATCATGATCATGTGGGCGAAAACCGCTCCTCATTTGGACTCTCCTAGCTCCCTCTACCTATAAATATGTGCACCCCTCCTCTAATCCCGGGTCCAAACCCTAGTCCTCTTCCTCTCGGCGCCAGCGGACACGTCCGTGACGGCCGGACACGTCCGCCGCCGTCGCCAGACGAATCGCAGGCCGCCACGTCTCTCCGCCGCCTCTCCGCCCGGGTCTCGCGCGGCAGATCCGGCCATGGGGCCAGCGCCGCCCCAGCCTACGCCCGAAGCCGCCCGAGCCCGAAGCCGCCGCCCTTCGCCCGCTTCGCCCCTTGTTGGCGACCGCCGCTGCCGGCCGCCCGGCCGTGCCCACAGATCACCCGAGTCCGTCGCTGGCCGACCCCATGCCGGAGGCAGCGCCCGTCCCAGCGCCGCCAACTCCTCCGCTGCTCAAGCCCCGCCGCACCGCCCCTCGCCGCTGAAAGCACCGCCGCCGGTGACGTGCTCCGCCACCAGCGCCCGAGCCTCGGCCCGCCCGGCGCCCCTCACACGCCCCGCGCCCCTCGCCGGCATCCGGCCGGATCCGGCGAGATCCGGCCCGGATCCGCCCGTCTCCAGCAACGCCGCCATCTCCGGCGTGTTTTTCCGGCGAGATCTACCTCGCCTCGAAGTCCGTGCAAGCTAGAGGTTGACCCCCGAAAATTCCAGTCCCTGAATATTTTGCATAATCATGCCATGTTCATCGCATCGTAACTTTCTGCATACTGCTCCGTTTCATACATGTAATATGTCAAATTGTTCGCCTCGATGCGTACATCATTTCATTCCATTGCATCATTTTCATTTGAGCTCATCGTGATGCCCGAAATGTTGTTGGAAGAGTGCTATGTGATGTTAATCTGCTGAAACTGTTATAACATGCTCATTTGTCATTTTTGCCATGTTTGATGTGTGCATCCTATGAGGCTGAGCTCTACATGTGTTTTGATCTATGCTATTCCATCTTTCCAGTGGTGCCATCTATGTATTTTTGTGATGCTTGTACTGAGTGCATCAAGCTTGCTAAGTAGAGTACTTGATGTTGCTGTTTTGCTAGGTTGTTTCTGTTATATTTTGTTGCTATGTTAACGTGCTGCTACAAGTCATTCTATGCATAATCTGGAGATGTTCACTAAGGATGTTTTGTTATACATGTCATGCTCTATCCATTCATGCCCCTGGTTGCATTTATAGACTGCTGTAGCTTGTTGTAATCTTACTCTCAACTTGCTAAATAATGTTTCTGTCAGCCTGTTAACATTAAGTTCAGTTTTGGCCATTTGATTTTCTAGTGATCCATGCACCCTATGAACTTGCTATTGCCATGCTTAGCTTCGCAAACATGATTTTTTGTTGTTGGTTGCCTTGTCATGCCATGTATTGCTCTGTAGTGAGTGGTTCAAGCTCACCAATATGCCTACTTATTGTTGTTCCTGCCATGTATGAATCCGTCATATAATTTGCCATGTTTACATGGGTGCCATCATATCTTCTGATCCTTTTTGGCTCATGGTCAGTAAGGGACTTTTGTTCTATGAAATTAGTAGACTCATGCCATGCTTTTGCTTGCCACGATAAGTTCCTGTAACATGTTGCTTGATAGCTCTAAACATTGCAACCTGATGTTATTTCTGCTAAGTCTGAAACTGTTAATATTTGCAATCTTCCCATGTCATTTTCAGCATCTTCTATTTGTTTCTGGAGATAGCTCAGTGTTAATGTTTTGTTATGCTTTACTAGTACTTCATGCCCATGCCTTTTGTTCTTACGTTAGGGTGCTGTACCATATTGTTTTGATGCTTGCAAGATGACCGCTACCCTGGATCTCACTACTATCATTGATATGCTAGTTGCTTCGTTCTATCGCTATGCTGCGCTCCCTATCTTTTGCTCTTCAAGCCTCCCAAATTGCCATGAACCTCTAACCTTTGACACCCTTCCTGGCAAACCGTTGCTTGGCTATGTTACCGCTTTGCTCAGCCCCTCTTATAGCGTTGTTAGTTGCAGGTGAAGTTGAAAATTACTCCATGGTGGACAGGATTTTGGTTGGGATATCACAGTATATCTTATTTAATTAATGCATCTATATAATTGGTAAAGGTGGAAGGCTCGGCCTTATGCCTGGTGTTTTGTTCCACTCTTGCCGCCCTAGTTTCCGTCATACCGGTGTTATGTTCCCGGATTTTATGTTCCTTCGCGGTCGGGTGATTTATGGGACCCCTTGACAGTTCGCTTTGAATAAAACTCCTCCAAAGAAGGCCCAACCTTGGTTTTACCATTTGCCTCACCACCACCTACTTTTCCCACAGGAGTCGCTCTCTCGAGGGTCATCTTTATTATAGCCCCCCGGGCGGTGCTTGTCTAAGTGTTGGTCCAAACTAGAGCACCGTCTTGGGACCATCCCTTGGCAACTTGGGTTACATCGGTACCTGTACGCTTAGCTTATCCGGTGTTGCCCTGAGAACGAGATATGTGCAGCTCCTATCGGGATGTCGGCGCATAGGGCGGTCTTGTTGGTTTTGTTTTACCATTGTCGAAATGTCTTGTAAACCGGGATTCCGAGACTGATCGGGTCTTCCTGGGAGAAGGTATATCCTTCGTTGATCGCGAGAGCTTATCATGGGCTAAGTTGGGACACCCCTGCAGGGTTATAAACTTTCGAGAGTCGTGCCCGCAGTTATGTGGCAGATGGGAATTTGTTAATGTCCGGTTGTAGATAACTTGACACCAGATCCGAATTAAAACGCATCAACCGCGTGTGTAGCCGTGATGGTTTCTTCTCGGTGGAGTCCGGGAAGTGAACACGGTTTCTGTGTTATGATTGACATAAGTAGGAGTTCAGGATCACCTCTTGATCATTACTAGTTGACGACCGTTGCTTTGTTTCTCTTCTCGCTCTCATTTGCGTATGTTAGCCACCATACTATGCTTAGACGCTGCTGCAACCTCACCACTTTACCCCCCCCCCCCTTCCTTACCCATTAAGCTTTGCCAGTCTTGATACCCATGGTAATGGGATTGCTGAGTCCTCGTGGCTCACAGATTACTACAACAACAGTTGCAGGTACAGGTTATGTGATGATCATGACGCGAGAGCGATGCTTGCTTGCGTTGAGTTCTTCTTCTGCTTCTTCTTCGATCAGGGGATAGGTTCTAGGTCGGCAGCCTAGGCTAGCAGGGTGGATGTCGTTTGAGCTTCTGTTTGTGTTTCATCCGTAGTCGGATGTTGCTCTTATGTAAGATGATGTTGTATTCGTGTGGCATTGTATGCCTCTTGTATGTATCCCCATCTATTATGTAATGTTGATGTAATGATATCCACCTTGCAAAAGTGTATCAATATGCGGTTCTATGCTTGGTGGGACCTTCGAGTCTCTTTAGGATAGTATCGTATATTGGGCGTGACAGGGAAGATCGTCCTTGGCCGGACTACAGGTTGTATGCGGCATTAGACGGACACCACGTGTCAAAAAGAGAAATTATAAATCATCCAGGAATTCGGACACTTACGATCCTGCCAGGGGCTTGGCCCTTGTGGGCCACTCCTCGTCGCCGTCGTCGGCGTTGGCGGAGCAGTCCGGAGAAAGGGTTCGTCCTTTCTTGGAGCCTTCGTCCGCCCCCGTTGGGGAGGCCTTCCTCTTCTTCTCTCCCCCTGCTGGGGAAGAGGCTTCTTTCTCCTCCTCCTCGGGGGAGGAGTCCGCCTCAGAGTCATCGGATGGTGAGTCCGATATCACCTGGCGCCGGGAACTCCTTCGAGTTCCCGTGGCCTTCTTCTTGGCCTTCTTCTCCGGCACCATGTAAAGGGCCGGAACCGGCAGCCCCGTCAAACGGGTGTCCGCTGGTCTTCGGAAGGGGAGCGGATAGTTAACCTGTCCGGACGCCTTACGCCATCTGTTAAAGGCATTGGGAGTTTTAGATCCCACATAGAGTCAAACTATGAAAGAAATGAGTGTCCCATAAAGGATAACATAGCTTACCTCGCCGGCCGGGCGCTGCGTGCTTAATCCGCGATCTTGATTGCGGATGGATGGGGGCTTCTCCGCCCTTGAACAGCACCCTCCAGAAGCTTCAGACGTCGTGTCAAGAGCCCGCTCAAGGTCCGTTGCTGTGCGGATCAAACTCCCACAAATTGAAAGCCCGTTGCTGGCAGGGGAGAATCTGGCGGACGAGCATGACCTGGATCATGTTGACAAGCTTGAGCTTCTTGTTCACCAGGGTCTGGAGACAGGACTGGAGTCCAGTTTGCTCCTCCAAACTACCCCATAGCAAGCCCTTCTCTTTCCAGGAGGTGAGCTGCATGGGGGTACCATATCTAAACTCGGGGGCCGCTACGCATTTAGGGTCGCGCGGCTTGGTGATGTAGAACCACCCCGATTGCTACCCTTTGATGGATTCCACGAAGGCACCCTCAAGCCAAATGACATTGGGGATTTTGCCCACCATGGCGCCTCCGCACTCCGCTTGGACGGCCTTCACCACCTTCGGCTTGACATTGAAGGTCTTTAGCCACAAGCCGAAGTGGGGCTGGATGCAGAGGAAGGCCTCGCACACGACGATGAACGCCGAGATGTTGAGGATGAAGTTTGGCGCCAGATCGTGGATGTCTAGGCCGTAGTAGTACATGAGCCCCCGGAAGAAGGGGTGAAGTGGGAAGCCCAGTCCGCGGAGGAAGTGGGGAAGAAATACGACCCTCTCATGGGGCCTGGGAGTGGGGATGAGCTGCCCCTCGTCGGGCAGCCGGTGCGCGATGTCGCTGGACAGGTATCCGGCGCCGTGCAGCTTCTCGATGTGCCCCTTCGTAATGGAGGAGGCCATCCACTTGCCTCCCGCTCCGAACATGGCTGGAGAAGGTTGAGGCGAGATGTGCGGATTTGGGCGCTGGAGCTCGAGTGCGCGGAGATGGATAGGCAAAGGAGGAAGAAGGCGTAGGTAAAAAAGGTGGATCCTTATCCCCTTATATATGGGCGGACGAAGACTATGCGTCCCCACCGGCCTGGTAAAACTCGCTTATCTCCCAAGCGCCACAATCAATGGCGCGGTTGGGTTACCCACGTCCATATTGATGGGAATCCCGCAATAAGGGAACACGATCTCTGCTTCGACAAGACGTGCCAAGGAAACCACTTCGCTAAACGTGCTAAGGTGGTATAATAAAAACGATTCAAGTAAAGGCTTGGTAGTGGTGTGACGTCACACCAAAAAATACATCAGCAGATTGAACTTGTGTACATATTATTCTCTCTACGGTGATATGTGGAATTTATTTTACAGAGCCGGACACTATCCTAGTGTTCACAATCTTCTATGAATTATTCGGAGGAAGAACCCGCCTTGCAATGCCGAAGACAATATGCGCTACTGACTCATCATCATTGAAGCCTGGTTCAGGGCTCTTGAGGAGTCTGGACTAGGGGTGTCCGGATAGCCGGACTATCATCATCGGCCAGACTCCAAGACTATGAAGATACAAGATTGAAGACTTCGTCCCGTGTCCGGGTGGGACTTTCCTTGGCGTGGAAGGCAAGCTTGGCAATACGGATATGTAGATCTCCTACCATTGTAATCGACTCTGTGTAACCCTAGCCCTCTCCGATGTCTATATAAACCGGAGGGTTTTTGTCCGTAGGACGAACAGCCATTACAACAATCATACCATAGGCTAGCTTCTAGGGTTTAGCCTCCTTGATTTCGTGGTAGATCCACTCTTGTACTACCCATATCATCAATATTAATCAAGCAGGAGTAGGGTTTTACCTCCATCGAGAGGGCCCGAACCTGGGTAAAAACATTGTGTCCCTTGTCTCCTGTTACCATCCGCCTAGACGCACAGTTCGGGACCCCCTACCCGAGATCCACCGGTTTTGACACCGACAGCCACACCTTCCCAGATGGACGAAGCAACCATTATTTCACACTTCGGTTCGCCATCATCTCAAACCACGTAGTATTGCTTCTGCCTCAAGAGGGACACGCGCATCGCCTTGGTACATCATGACACGTGGGACTGCATGACAGGCCATGCTCCCCCGCCGATCGCTCGGTAAAATCACCTCATTTTTACTATACTTCCTCCGTATCGGTTTACTACATGGCATGCACGTCGTTCTAGGTTGAGAATTTAACTGGCTATATATGTGATGAACAATACTCTAGCCTTTTAGAAAATGTATACTTTTGTACAGTAGTAGTATCGATGGATTGTGCCATGGAGCAAAAATTGAAATTAAAAAAAGGTGGTACATATAGAGAGCGCTCGTCGCAAAATTATGCATATAGTACTATTAAAAAAGCTAGTACGTGCTTAATTGGGTTGCTAAATTCTATTAAAGAAATACTAGTAGTTTGTACATACTAAAGAGTTAAAGTAATGAGAAGAAACATAACATTGTTCTCCTGGGGGCTCAGCACAACACACCCCTCAAATTAAACTAAGCACACCTGTTTAAACTATGCAACTAATTCGATAGACACTAAATTAAAACCACCATGAGCAACGATACTAATACCTTACTCACTCGGAGTCCTCGTCCACGTCCTCGACTTCGTCCTTGTCCCTCTTCCTCTTGGCCGATACTTCTTTGCTTGAACCACACACTTGGCTCTTGCTCTTCATCCAACCCTTGTAGATATTAAAACAAAGGTAGCCATCCATTGCAGCATAGTGGATGTGCTCTATATCTAGTACATTCCGCTGCCATGCATGACGATGAAACGTGTAATGAGGTTTCTCCAGTTTACGGTACGAAGGATGAACCATGGCTCCTGCCGGGGTCAGTATTGAAGGCTGACAAGAGGGCAGCAGCTGATTCTTCTGGAGGTCGAAGGGGTTGCCTACAACGAGGCCTATCCAACCCAGGACTTCTTTGTCATTCGTAAAGTCTACAGTAACGAATTTGACTAGCTTGCTCTCGGGGAAGTTCTTAAAATCCAGGCATTCAACGTCGGCATGGCATTTGTGGTAGACCAAGAATAAGTCATGCACGCAAACCTGGATCACGGCGGGCTTCTTCCTCTCTTCGTCCTTCAGATCCTTCTCTCGTCCCAGGACTGTGGTGTACTCAACATCTAGCCCAGCGATCCACTCATCATCTGAGTTTTCGAACATGCGTCTGAGGCGAGAAATGCGTCCTTTCACCGTCGTGGAAGAACGGGTGTAGATGACGTCGAACTCATCGCCGGTGATGGTTCTAACCTTGTACTCACCGCCAATCATGGAGATTTGGGACGCCATGGATTTGGGAGGAGGGTTAGGATTAGTGGATCTTCCTTAATGTGAAAGGACGGGACGACTAGGAGTGAACCGCCGTAGTATTAAAGGACGTGCGGGGACGAGTAGGAGCGAACTGCCAGCATGCGAACAGCAGGGTAGTGGCTTTCCATTCTGCCATGATACGGGCTTCCGAGAGCCCTTGAATCTGAGATCGGACGGTTGCATTGTGGCACCCCGGCTCAGAGAAACCGGAACGCCCCGTATCCCAGCCCCGAGATTGAGGAGAAGTCTTCTGAAATACAGCACTTCTTAGCATAGAACAAACCAGCTTTCTATTATTACACGAATATGAATACAAGGTCTCTGATATTACAATGAATAACATCGGTACGGCGACACTACGCCATCCTCAGTTGCTCTATGCAAGCAGCAGAACAACTCAAAGCAGCGGAATAACTCTAGCAGCGGAACAACGAAGACGGTGGTGAACTCCACTCCGCAGGGACTCTAGCTGGAACGCTTATCCTAGCACGCAAACAAGGAAACCACGTCAAGCAAGAAATCAAATCCGGCATGACCTGCAAACTGGCATGACACGCCAGGTCAGTACATTGAATGTACTTGCAAGCTCACAATAAACCAGAAGCATTCAAGGCAGACAACAGCATGGCAATTATAGGTTAAACAGGAATTATCATTAGATCATCAGAATAACATGGCATGACCAACATAAACACGATGAAACTATCACAACATGAACATAATAATCCGACAATACTAGCATGCAACATGATGACACTTCATGCACCATTTATTCTGCTCAGGTTACCTCGTAACCAACATATGCATCACTTACCAACCTCGGACATCACACGATCATCTCAGGATCAAATCAAGCTTGGTATAAACAATATCGTAGTAATCAGTAAACGACCACAAGGAGCTTGACCTTTACCCACGATTCTCGCACAACATCACGAATATACAACAACTCGGTATCCTCGATACCACCATGATCCTTACGGCGATCACAACCCAACCAACACTTGGCCCGTGATCCTTACGGCGATCACTACCCGACCAACACTTGGCCCGTGATCCTTACGGTGATCACAACCAACTTATCTCATCGTTATTAAACACATTATTCTTATTACTGTTGACTCATGGTGTGACCAACTTTCGACCTGGGCCCTTATCCGCGGGCACGACTATCGATAGATTTAATATACACTCTGCAGAGGTTAGTACACTATACCCACACTACGGAACCCATGGCCTCGCACTCCCATTCGGGTGGACCAGCGTTCCGACAAAACTGTCCTACTGCCATGACACTCTCCCGGCCACTCCGACTCACTCCTCACTGAGCTAAGTCATGGGTGGCCCCGTGCCTACCTCCAGACACAACGACCAGCGTCGTGGCCCAAAACATAAACGATCCCACACGGGGATCCGCCGGCTATAACAACTACGGGCACACAAGGTTATGCTTGCCTATCGGGCCAGGGTACAGCATGCCCATAACCTTCCCTCGTTGGGGGCACCGGCGAGAGGCACAACAATAGACCCAGTTAAGACTGTCCCATACCGATAAGCGTGGTTGCACTGGTTAGCATCGATTCAGCGGCACCATGACTCAGCCAACAGTTGTTCACGTTCAATTTAATACGGTTAAACTTGAATGCAAATATGCTGAGCCATGATAAAATAACATGATGCCAACTATAATACATGAACATGATATCAACATCACCATGAGGGTATCACATAACCATCCATCATATCATCAATAAATCATATCCACTGACCATGGCATACTGACTAGCATGACCATCTCCAACATCAACATGTACTACTAACAAGCATAAACATATGTAAGGTAATACTAGCAGGTATAACATGATCACAGAGTACAAAACAACATAGCACAAAAGTGAACATGCAAATCTGAACATTACCGGAACAACGATAACCATCTCTTCAACGAGCAAACATTTATTAAATATTCAAGTTGAAAACCATGGCTACTGCATGACTATCATGCAAGTGGGTATTGTGACTTGCCTGGGGATGAAGAAAGCTCCGGGGAGAAGTGCGGTGAAGCCGCGGAAAGATTTACCGGAAAACGTTCTCTCTCAGAGGGGGCTGATTAAGGGCAGGGGAAAAATGGTCATTTTCAGTATGCCAAAACATAATGAAAGTGACACCAACAGAAAGGCTCGACGAAACAAAGAAGTGAGCGTTGGTTTCACCTCATTTGGAGCTACGGATAAAAAGATATTGAGGTTTTTCTGCAAGGGACCCATCTGTAATGAAAATAACTTCAACCAGGGGCCTGAACAGAAAAGTGAAAGCGCATTTGACGAAATACGTATCCACTTACGCTGACGTGGCGTGGACTGGTCAACAAGGGCAGAGACGGGGCCGGCTCATGTGGCTGACAGGTGGGGTCGCGGGACCCATGCCACTAGTCAATGCCCTCCTCCCGCTCTCCTTCTTCTTCCTCCCACGTACGCGCACCTGGCCGAGGGAGGAGCTCACCCTGATGGTGATTGCCGGCGTCACAAGTCACCTCAGACGGAGCCCAACCTACCGACGGGTTCAGGATACCGAGGAGCGCACGCCCATGTAGGTCTCAACCGCCGTGGAGCTTGGGGAAGAGCAGAACGTCGACCGTGGCGGAGCATGCCATCGGCCACCGGTGGGCTCGTGGCTACAAGCCACTTGAGGAGGAGGAGAGGTGACGAGGTCGTTCGGTAGTGGTGGTGGAGGCCTCGGGAAGTGGTGGAGCGGAGGAGAAGGTCAGTGTCGCCGGAATCGGAGGGACCCGAGGCAGCGGCCGAGGCGGCGATGGAAGAGCAGGGGAGCGGCTTGAGCTCAAACAAGAGGCCGGGAGATTTCTGGGAGTGGTGTGAGGCTGGCGGTGCGGTCGAACGGCCTCGGGGTTGGCTATATATAGCCGGGCGAGGGAGGCCGTGGCCGAGTGCCGCCGCTCGAGCTCGGCCAAAGCTCTGGCGAGGCTCAGCGAGCACGGGCGAGCACGGGAACACGACGAGGGGGAGTATGGATGAGCTGCAGAGGTCACGTAGATGAGGCAGAGCTCGGGGACAAGCAGAGGAAGAAACCACGGCGCAAACAGAGACGGTCGGCTACAGATCTCTCGTGGGTGCGCGGCGACGAGCGCTGACGGAGGGGCTAACGGAGGAGGAGAGGTCTCCAGGAGGACGGCAACAACGCGGGGAACACGCTGGACATGCTCATAGGCGTGAAGACAGTGAGAGACAGAGGGGCCCGAGCAAGAAGCCATTCTGGACGCGCCCACTTCATGCCAAGTCAGTGGTCACCACCAGTGCTGGCATGTCCTGGAGGCAAACAGCTGGAAAACGTTGTGTAGTGGTAAGTTCCTCCAGGGTAGGTCTCGACTACAGTGGTAACTTGGTTAAACAGTCTTTGGGTAAATAGTTAATGAGCTCTAAAGTTTACTACAGTAAACTTTACCAGCTCAATGTAATCAACGGGGAATTGATTGAAGCCAAAGAAGTTGTCTGGGGTGTTTAAGCTAGGAAGGACTACAGTCCTGGGGAGTTTGAGGGTAAAAGGATCAAGATTTGCTGCAGTTGCTTCACAACTGCATACTTGGTCCAGAAATGAAGTTCATGATGGTGCACTCAAATAGAGTGGTGGAATGGGATGAAACTTGGCAAATCCTCATGATATGGACATATAAAGATGCTGTAAAAAGCTCATGCCAATTGGACAAACCAAAATAGCACTTGCTTCACAAACATCATTTCTGTCCTGAAACTTGGAATAATTATGGTGATCAAATGGATCAATTAAATGATGCCAAATTGGGTGGAGAGATGTTTTATGGGAAGAAGAATGATCTGGTAATTTATCAGGATTTTTGAAGCAATGTAAAATATACTTGCTTCACAACATGAAAATATTGCCAGAAACAAATATTTGCTCCTGTGCTCACATAGATGATTGGATGGGGCTGCAAATGGGTGACGGGGTTTAATATGGGCACATTAAAGAGTGTGCAAAAGTTCAACTCATTTGGGTACTCCTAGCTAGTACTTCCTTCACAAAGCCTTCTGTTTGACAGAAACTTTGAAAATTCACTGAGGAAGATTGGCTAGGAAAATAAAGTTGAACTTGTGCATGAGGCGATTATTTGGACATATAAACATGCCCCAAAAGGTTGGGAGTCAATAGGAGAAATATAAATGACACTTCCTTCGCAAATTGCCATTCAAGGCACAATAGGAAATGAATTATTGGGGAATTATTTTTGAACATGGCAATGAAAAGTTTTCCTATATTTGATCAAGACATGACCCAAACAATTTATGAGAATTATTTGGAAGTTTTTGGAGTGATGGAAATATAGGTTGCTTCACAACCTAGGGCAACTGGAGTTATTCCTTTAATAGAAAAGGAATATTCCCAATAAAAAGAATATTGGGATTTGGGCTAGGATGGAAATGACAGGGTCTAGGGAAAGATTTGGGAATGGCAAGCCACTCTGGAAACAAAGAAGATGGCATCTTCTTCAGTTTCCAGACCACAAAGCCATGGAAAAAAGAAAACTCGGGCAAAAACCTTGGAAAAACAAAAGAAAAAGAAAGGGCCAAAAATCAGGTTGTCACATGCATGGCGTGATTCTAGACCTATGGGTGAATATCCTATCCTAGAGGGTTATTCTTCAAATTTTCAGCAACTTAGCATGCGACCGATTGTCTCAAATCCAAGGGCTGCCAGCAGCCCGTATCATGGTCGCGCCTACCACGACCGCCGCGTCGCTCGTGCGGTCGCGCCCTTGGAGATTTAACACGGTGCGTTAGGCTATCTGATGTTGGCATGTCATACATAGTCATCACTTAGTCACTCATACTACAACAAGGTTAGCTATAAGGTTGGCTATAAGTGTATTTATTTTTTTACTTCTCTCTATCTCTTTCTTCGTACTCCCTCCGTCCCATAATATAAGAACGCTTTTGACACTAGTGTAGTGCCAAAAACATCCTTATATTATGGGACACAGGGAGTACTAGTATTTATTGCATTTGCCAAGGAGTGACCTCTTCCAACGAAATGGTGTGCTTATTAGTTTTTTGTTGCTAAGTTTGCTTTAATTAATTAGCTATAGACTCAAAATTGTCTTTTCAGGTACACGCGCTTAGCATCGTTTCTTCCTTGGATCACCAAACTAGAAGAAAATCATATGGGACGGGGCCTCATAGTCCCCCGCCTGAGGCCCCTCTCCAGATTTTGACACATCATTCTTTGCACACATCTCAAAGCTATTTAAAATTCCATAATCAGCGGGGCAAGTTATACGTATTTAAGTCTATGGGCAGCAGTATGGATATGATACACTATCAATCAATCGGATCAATACTTTCCATCTAACAAACCAAAGATAGCGATCATCGCGCCCAATCTCCGCCGCTCCAGACGTCGAGGCGCCGTCATCGAGACATGTCCCCCATGGTGACCTCTCCATGCGCCGCTCACCATGACGGGCTTGTCGTCCTTCACGGAAGCGGCTGCGCCGTCGCGACCTCTCCCTGCATGCTCCCCGTCATGAGGATGTCATCATGACCACAAATCTGCCAATAGTTTCTGCGTTCAGCGACTGGGAATGGCTCTCGGCCGGGGCCGACGTTGATGTTGGGTTGGATGGCAAATGCTTCCTGCTCTTCGTCGGGTCGTCGTTCTTGGGTGGCGAGCGTGGTAGTGGGGAAACCGTTGCAGTGTGCATCGCTGCCTCTTCCGCGAGCAGGTCGTCATCACCGGCGATCCTACAAGGTGTGGTCGTAGCAGCGGGGAGATAATCGGTAGATTCCTTTCTTAGATGGAAGGATTGCTGTATTGTATCCTCTCTTTTTTTGTGAGGCAATACGTATTGTATGCACACTGCTATACCTTTTCCCAGACACGTATCTTGCGATTAGGGAATTTTAAATAGCTTTGAGATGTGTGCAAAGGGTGACATGTCAAAATCTGGAGAGGGGCCTCACGAGGAGACTATGAGGCCCTGTCTCATACAATTTTCTTCCCACCAAACTAGTCTCTCTCTTCTTGATTAACTTGGCACATCAGACTTTATGCCTATGTGGCAAGCTTAGCAGCTGTAGGAGCAAGTAAGTACAAATAGTGCGCTTTACATGGCATTTTTGCATATGTGGTGGAAAGAGAGGCAAGGAAAAAGTGGAGAAGTGGGCTCTCATGCAAGAGCCAGCCTCTACTACATGGTGGAGCATTGGGAGAGGCACATGTATGGAGGTGGTCAGGAATCAGGAGACTCACGTCGGTCGTAGCGCCGCAGTTAAAATGATAATGGCAAGTCAAATCACGGGGCCCCACCTGTCCAGTAGTAACTCGCGGTCAAATCAAACAGCCCTACATTTGCAGCAGCCTACTCCCTCGTCTTCTCGCGTCTCTGTCGAACCGACTAGGCGGACCTGCCCCGCCTACCGCGCAGGAAAAGCCCCGCCCTCGACTTTTAAATACAACTACATTCTCTTAAGAATCCAATGATATACTTTTTGTGACATAGTAACTCATATTTAGTTAGTTAAATGGATGACCTAGAACTATGTGCACGCCCTATAAACTGAGACGCCTAAAAATAAAAAACCGAGACAGAGAGGGTAGTTAAACACATATATTTTTAGATCAATATAGTCGGGATTCACCAAGGAGCAAAACCAAGTGGTAGGCTGCTCCTGTCGTCTTGGCGTAGCAACTCAAGCAGGGTCAGTCCGCACACGAAATGGCGACACACTTAACAAGACCCCTTTGGCCGACATGTGGCTCATCCACCGTCTTGTTCCATGTGCGATGCACCAAATTACAGTTCGGAGCAGCGGTTGGAATTGGAGGCACCCCAGTCATAGTGTCGCGGTAGTAGAAAACGAGCGATGAGGGCTCAAATCACAAAGCCCCACCTTTCCCGCATTAAGCTGGACGGACGAAGCAACCATCATTTCACTCTAGGGCGCAAGAGCATAAAGAAAAGAGAAAACAATGATGTGTGCGGCAGCTACCTAGGGCACCCTAGGGTAGGGGTCTCCACTACAGATCCTTTTTTTAGAAAGAGCCTCCACTACAAATCGGCTTCTCTCTCGTCCTCTTGAAGAAAACCAATGATGAGTGCGGCGGTAGGGTTTGTAGGAGTACTACGGTGTGCGGGGCCACGTCGTAGTAAACGGGTTCGAGTCGACGCCTTAAATATGTGTGGGCCGCTTGGTTTTACGGGAGCGAGGTAGCATTTTGGGTTTGTGGACCAGTGGAGATATAGTACGTACAAAAAATTGTGGACGTAGGTTCGACCGAAAGGCAATGATGCATGGGCCCTCCATTTTGATATACCCGGGGCCGCGTTTTCTACTCTACTCAAAACTAGTAAGGTACACATGCATTGAACGCATGAGATTTTGAAACCAAATTATGAATAAATACACACTATAGCATGTAAAGCATTGAGTCATATATGCATGATGTAGATGTCCGTTTAGTTCTTATAGTTCATCTCATTCAAAATCAATTAGTTTTATAAAAATGTTAAGATTCATGGGGTTGTGCATTGTAAAGCATAAATTAAAAAACAAATAATGGCAATTAATTTAGAAAAAAATCAATTATGATACAGAAGATTCTAGAACAAAGGAGAAGTGCTTGTGTTTTGAGGTTTGTGCATTATGCTTAAGTTCAACCATGGAGTCTTCTAAATTGTACATGTGGCAGATCTGGTGGAATGTTGATGATATCCAACAACCAGTAGTGCTCGGATTTGCCATCTCCGCACTGTCGGATTAGCTTCATCCAGCGACCATCTTTCGAAGTTATTAGGACACTATATAGTTCTTGTGCCATAGTTGCATGTTTTGGAAAAAAGCTACTAGTGGTTTGTACTATCTATTTAGGAATAGAAGATGTATCCATGGAAGTTGTAGGGAAAGAGATGACATGGAGCATCAATTCCTATGAGTAGGGATTGGAAAAGAGATGTCATTTGGTTCACAACATAGGAACTTTTCTATTGAATCTAGAGATGACATGTATCTCAATTCCTACGAGGAGGGATTAGAAAAGAGATGTAATTTGGTTCATATCATAGGAACTTTTCTATTGAATATACGCTAATGTTTATTTTCCTTTGAAATTAAGGGAGTATAGGAATCCGTTCATATGAACCAAGTGGCTCTAAAGCTATAGAAATGATATCATGTTTATTTCCTTTGAAATGTGGAGTATATGAATCTATTCCTATGAACCAATTGGCTCTAAAGGAAAAAATCCTATAAAAATCATATCATATAGAGTTCCTATAATATTCCTCGACACCAAATGATGGTTGGAATTGCTGCGGGTGATACGATGGTCTTTCTTTATAGACTCCTCCCCCATCTTTATAGTTACCTCTCAAAGATGAATGAAATGATATATACAGGGTATTCTACGTGTGCAATTTGGTACACGAAAACTTGGTAAAAGTTTGCGAGGTTCGAATTTTCAAGAAAGCTATATGCACTGCATTTCGGAACAGAGGGAGCATACGGAAGTTACTAACACTCACGTGGAAGATTTGTGTGTACGAGGAGTGGCTGTTCTGTTAAATGACATGCCAAAACTGACACTATCGGATGCCGATCTAACAGTTCTTACGGCGTTCGTCAGGAAAAGGCTAGTGGCAAACGTTTGTCGGATAGTGATTTACGGACACATGCATTGCATTGATACGTGCCCCCCTCTCTCTCACGCACACGCACCCTCATGAGTCACGACTCTCCCGAGTCCTCTCGCAGACTCGCACATCGCACCCACAGTCTATATGCAGGTAGATGTCACACACATATGTGCTCTTCACACCCTACCCTCAGAACTTCTAAAAAACAAAAGACGTCGCGCACATTTTATTTTAGCTTACACGTCACACACTTATACTATTACTCTTGCGGCGAATGTTCTTTGGGCATAGTATATTGTACTCTCATGAAGAGAAGCGGTGCACGCACGCACTAGTTCTCTCACACCCACTCGCGGGTACACATAGGAGCGCATTTTTTTGTAGCTGGTACAACAAAATCACTCCACTATATATATAAGCAGGAGTCTTAGCGCTTGCTTTACTAGGGTTCCTCTCGTTCACTCTCTCATGCTCTCCAGATCTAAGCAAGACATAGGTGGCCACACTCTCACAGCTCACGGCTGGTCACAAATCCGGCCGGACAACCTCGACCGGGGCAGGGGTGTAGGTGCATCATTCACGTTGTCATCGGCGGCGAGGGAGGAGACCAATGGCTGCCCGCGCGTCCCGATCGGCGGCCGTGCCGTTCTCTCCGAGAGAGCACGGGCTCGGGAGGGCCTCCGACCCCTTCTTCCTCCCTGCGGTATTGTGGCCAAGATGCGGCCTCCCGACGCCGTCTTTGCCACATGCCGACGACCCTTAGGTATATATTCCTTCGAAACGGAACACCTGCCTTGCTCTACTGCCCCAGCTCCCTTAGTGTGGATCTTTTTCTACTTCCATCCGCTGTTCCAAAGCCACCTAGACTTTTACTATTATTAGAGGTAAAGCTAGTTCATACAGTCAACTCTAAGAGTTGGTTCAAACAGGGAAGAAAGTGGGAAAGCTGTAGCATGAATCTAGGACTTGGTTCTAAGAGGAAACGGGGGAAAGTAGTAGATACTGGCAACCCAACCGGTCTCTTGGTTGAAAAGATGAAGAAAGCATGATGGATGGCGAAGGGTGGGGCAAAGTGGACCTATCTCTTGGTTGAGAAAGGAAAGAAAGTGACGGGCGTCGGGGAACAAAGCAAATGAGAATGAGCAGGTCTAGATTTCCTGTGCTCACATAAGAAAATGTCGCCGAGGAGATAAAAAATGGGGCAAATGCAGACATGCTGCCTGAGTGGTTGCCGCTCTTGGCAGCCACATCTGCCTCACCACTTTATGCTCCTACTGTCCCTACGCCCATATCGCTACCGTTAATGTAAAATCACATGAAGCATTAAGCAATGCCACCTAATGTCACTATAAGTAATGGTCTAGTGTCGTCGATAAATGGAAGCAATGCCACCACCATTTTATGAAGTGCTTCCGTCTTGCTTTATTTCCCATGAATTGTGTTTTTGCAGTTACACTTAAATCTCACACCGCTAACATTGCTTCATCCCAGTGGAACTACACAAATTTGATTGCACATTTACTGACCATGTGCTACTCTCATGACAGTAATACTAATGCTATCGTTCTGCATGTTAATCTAGTGGCATTGTTGATGTGATGTGATGCTACTTACTTAAGGACTCTTCATACTGTCAATCTAGTGCCAATTCTAACACAAGATGCTGATGTTAATCATACGCCACTGCAAATATCTATCACTGTTTAAATAACCGTATTTTGTATTTGCGCAAACAGGGATGTCTGTCTCCATATCGTTTCGGGATGTCTATCTCCGTATCATTTCTATCCGCGCAATCAAAAGCACACACCTCAGTTTTAGTACAACTGTGCAAAATGAGATGGCTATCCCTTGTTGTCGTCGTCTAACCTCCAGTCTTCAAGGTATTCCTACATTAGTAGTTACTAAGGTAGAATGACCAACGCATTCTAAAATAAGCTGATTCGTACGTTTTACTTCCTGATTGCAGTGCAGGGACGAGTGAAAACAACTGCATCCTAGTCCGGAATGCACTTTCTACCAGTACATCCATGGACCGAGGACTAGCTGGCATGCCTGCATGGCAGTTTTTTGCGCTGGTGTGCGGACAAGAGGCATTGTGGTCTGCTTATTTCTGCAAATAGCGGTGCTTAAGTATAGTGGAATGCACAAGAATTTCACTGGTCGATTACCTTTGCATGGTTCAGTTCAGCATTCCAGCTGAGACCACAATTATAAATGGTTATTCTGGAATGAGAGAACCTAACCCTGGATGGTGG
This sequence comes from Aegilops speltoides, assembly GCA_021437245.1. Lineage (NCBI taxonomy): Eukaryota > Viridiplantae > Streptophyta > Magnoliopsida > Poales > Poaceae > Aegilops > Aegilops speltoides. The sequence continues at coordinate 421,882,304 of CM038147.1, forward strand.
CAACAAGAAAAAACCAGAGTGGACTCCAGGAAATTTAAGCCTGCTGGGAGGCCCTTTGCTCAGAGAAGCCTTGCTTGTTTTTTCCTGATTTGTAAACCCTCTCACAACTTTATCTTTTGCTATGAACTAGTATATGTTTGTTATGTTCTATGAATCATTGAGATGTATAAAATTGCTGAACTTATGATTTTCAAGTTTTTTATGAAGACGAGTTTAATGTGAGTGTTCCACATGAGCGCTGGACTAGCGTGTGAACGTTTGGAATTTACATTGTGGCCTTAGTTAACTACATGAACCACTGTAACAAGATACATAGTTGCTTATATGTCAGACAACAAATTGTTGATTGTTAGCTGGTCGATAGCCTAGTGTTGAAGCGAGCTGAGCCAATGTGCCGTGTTTGGCACAACTGCTTATAAGTGGGGTAGCACCAATAGTGTTTACAAGTACTTATGTATACGTCGGTGCACAGTTCTCGAACGAGTGCTCTATTTCATCAAAACACACACTGCTCGTATGATAAACTGTGACAACTTATGTCTTACCATGCCATATTCATGAAAAAACTAGCGAGGACGCATCTGTTTCGGCAACAATTACGATGGTTCTCACCTGATTCACGGGCACACAAAAGTAGCAGCAGTTCCATAGATGGATTCAAGCAGTACTAGCCCCAGAGGGGTCGATATGAGCAAGGTTCGGATAATTAGACACAATCCAAACTACTAATAAACACTAGCTGGGGCAACTATTTCATGCCTCGATCTAATTTGGGCTGGACACAAGACGGACCTTGCCATGAACATCATCGAGGACATACCGCAGCATCTCATGTTGGAAATATGCCCTAGAGGCAATAATAAAAGTATTATTATATTTCAATGTTCATGATAATTGTCTTTTGTTCATGCTATAAGCTATTATTATCCGGAAATCGTAATACGTGTGAACACTTAGACCACAAATGTCCCTAGTGAGCCTCTAGTTGACTAGCTCGTTGTGATCAATAGATAGTCATGGTTTCCGACTATGGACATTGGATGTCGTTGATAACGGGATCACATCATTAGGAGAATGATGTGATGGACAAGACAATCATAAGCATAGCATAAAAGATCGTATAGTTCGTTTGCTAGAAGCTTTGCAAATGTCAAGTATCTCTTCCTTCGACCATGAGATCGTGTAACTCCGGTTACCGTAGGAGTGCCTTGGGTGTATCAAGCGTCACAATGTAACGGGTGACTATAAAGGTGCATTACGGTATCTCCGAAAGTATCATTGGGTTGACACGGATCGAGGCTCGGGATTTGTCACTCCGTATGACGGAGAGGTATCTCTGGCCCACTTTCGGTAATGCATCATCATAATGAGCTCAATGTGACCAAGGTGTTGTACGGGATCATGCATTCGATGCGAGTAAAGTGACTTGCGATAACGAGACTGAACAAGGTATTGGGATACCGACGATCGAGTCTCGGGCAAATAACGTACCGATTGACAAAGGGAATTGCATACAGGGTTTGATCGAATCCTCGACATCGTGGTTCAACCGATGAAATCATCGAGGAGCATGTAGGAGCCAACATGGGTATCGGACCCGCTGTTGGTTATTGCCCGAGAGTCGTCTCGGTCATGTCTGCGTGTCTCCGAACCCGTAGGGTCTACACATAAGGTTCGGTGATGCTAGGGTTAGTAGGAAGTCAAGTATGTGACTACTGAATGTTGTTAGTCCGGATGAGATCCCGGACGTCACGAGGAGTTTCGGAATGGTCCAGAGGTAAAGAATAATATATAGGAAGTGGTATTTCGCCATCGGGAAAGTTTGGGGTCTCCGTAATGTCTGGGACCACCGGAAGGTCCCGGGTCCACCGGTGGGGCCACCTATCCGGAGGGCCCCATGGGCTGAAGTGGGAGGAACCAGCCCATAGTGGGCTGGTCGCCCCTAGGCCCACCCCTGCGCCTAGGGTTGAAACCCTAGGGGTGGGCGCCCACAAGGCAGGGGGCACTCCACCCCTTGGCCGCCGCCCCGGAGATTGGATCTCCGGGGCAGGCCTCCAGGGGCCTATATAAGGGGGAGGGAGGGGGCTGCTGTACCCATCTCCAAGGCGCAGCCCTCCCTCCCAACACTTCTCCTCCTCCGTGGCGCTTGGCGAAGCCACAGCCGAGTCTTGCTTCTCCACCATCCTGCGCCGTCGTCTTGCCGATGGAGCTGTCTTCCTCAACCTCTCCTTCCTCCTTGCTGGATCAAGGCGGAGGAGACGTCGCTCGTCCCGTCGCGTGTGTTGAGCGGAGGTGCTGTCCGTTCAGCACTTGGACATCGGTGATCTGAATCACGTTCGAGTACGACTCCATCATCACCTTGCAAGCTTCCGCACGCGATCTACAAGTGGTATGTAGATGCAAACTCTCTCCCGTTACTCGTTGCTTAGATGAACTCATAGATGGATCTTGGTGAAGCCGTAGGAAAAAATTTAATTTTCTGCAACGTTCCCCAACATCTCAATCCTGTGAACCTTCATGAAGACAACCTTGTGGCCTTGCCACTGATAAACTTGTTGGTGGAGGCATGCCACATCATCTTCCTGCATAAGCTTGACAAGAACAGTATGCCTCACAAACGAAGGAGTAGCTTGGAACTTCTTGTGCTTCAGTACACCCTGGACAACACGCCTGACAACAGTGAGGCTGGAATACAATTCTTCATTGGTATAACCGCAAATGGCTTCCAGGATCCAACAGCCTAAGAACTCTGTTTTCCCAGTGTGTATATTCAGGCAATCCGCCTCATAGCGAGTGACATGTACAACCACACAATCCTTGTCTGCATCAGGGCTCTAATTGAAACAGAAACAATTTTTGAATTACATTTCAGTATAAGAAACACAAGTTATTTAAACCACTATGTATAGCATGGCATCGAAGCTAATAAAATTTTGCATTATTAATCACCACATACTTAGATGAAAAACCACAATCGAGATTGGCAAAGAAGAAAATCACCTTGGGCAGCTCAGCAGGGGGGGACACATCCTCGAAGGGGAAAACTGTTCCTGCAGTACCACGGGCGCTGTAACCTCAAACGGGGCGTTGACCATCTCAGTAGTGGCCGTGAGCGTATCTGGGCTCGGCTCGGTGGCTGCCTCCATCTTCTTGGAGCTCTCTGTCTCGTGGGGATCAGCCTCCCGCGTCTACTCCAATATCGGCAGATCTTTGCCTAGTTCTCCTTGGTCCATCACGAAACTGACGAATACTAGGAGACCACTGAAAGTAAAACACAATCGCAATGACAATGAAACAAAAAAGAGAGTGAGGATTGGTTACTGCTTTGCAAAAGTTCTTTTTTTTCTTTGAACGAAAATATACCAACATAACGGATCTGCCTACCTTCCCTTCGTTGGGACAGAAGAACAGTGGCAGATGCGAGTGTTTCCTTTCTTGAAGACGGTGAGGGGCAAGGGGATTCAGCGAAGAGTGAAATGATGGTTGCTTCGTCCGTCAAACATAGACTGCGGGGAGGTGGGGTTTTGTGATACGACGGCTCGTTACTACCGCTTTTCTGACCGGGCTGACTCTCCGCTTTGCATCTTGCCTTCTAATTTGGTGCATGGCATTTGGGCTGCATGCAAAGATGGCCCGCATGTCGGGGAACAAAAGTATAACGGCATTCAGTAGAGGGAGACGTTTCAATGACCTAGGAGGAGCCAGAAGCGGTAGAGTGTCTCCACTGTACTAGTAGTAATTGTTTTTCTGGGTAGCTGTAGAATGTCTCCACTGTACTATAGTAGTAATTGTTTCTCTGGGCCCAAGACAAAACAGCCCATCCACACTAGTAAATAGTAAAATCAATTCAAAAGCCCATATATTTACTGAATGAGAGGCGCTACCCGCACCGAGCACACCCCCCCACCACCACCAAAAAAAACCTGGGTGCTCTTCTTCCTCCTCGCTCGCACCCACCTCACGTCAGCTCGCTCCACTCGTACCCCCAAATTCCTCACCTCACTCCTACAGAAAACCCCAGCTCCCCTTCTTCCTCACTCCTACAGAAAACCCCAGCTCCCCTTCTTCTTCACTCGCACTACAACTAGGCTCGTCATTTGTTACTCTGCTCAAATCCGTGAGCGCGATGCGACGCCCTCGAGTAAAATGGAGTCAGCTGACCCCAGCACCAAGAAGATGAGGCTCCCGCTAGCGGTGACGCCTATTGTAGATCCTGCACCCGGCAGCACGGGGAGAAGCGATGACCTTGCCCCCACCGGATCCCAGGAACCCATAGAATCTCGGGTGGACCGCATCGGCGATCTCCCGGACACCGCCCTTGGGGAGATCATCTCGCTTCTCCCCACCAAGGATTGCTGCCGCACCCAAGTCCTCTCAATTCGGTGGCGCCCTCTATGGCGAGTCGTGCCCCTTAATCTCGATTGTCATCAGCTATCTCTCATCAATGATTTTGAAATCCCTAGAGCCATCATATCCTCCCACCAGGGCTCCATTCAAAGCCTCTGCATCCCGTCATGCTACCTGAGCAAGCATACCATGCCCTGCATGGTGGACGCCTGGCTGAAATCCCCTGAATTCACAGAACTATAGTTGCTTCAGTTCCACTATTCCCCTGGAAATCACATACCACATACAGAACGCCATGAACTTGTGCCCTCGGCACTGATGTCCATCTCGCGGTTTTCCTCCTCTCTCCACACCACCACCTTTGCGTTGTGCTACCTACCAGACAATCTGGACTAAACCTTCGACTCCCATTTCTCAAGAAACTTTCACTTGTGCGGGTTCGTATATCGGAGGCCTCATTGCACAACATCATCCACTCCAGTTGTCCTACCCTGGAGTTCTTGGTGCTTGTTTTCACAATTAGAATCGGTTGTCTCCAAATAAATTCGCCTAACCTTGTAAGAATTGGAATTTCTTTTGACGGAAGGCAGCTCATCATCCAAGACGCCCCTTCACTTCAAAGGTTGATCCTTGATTCTAGTTATTCACCGTTGCAAATAACCGTCCTCTCTGCACCTAAACTGGAGATCTTGGGTGTAATACATTCTCTGTGCTTATTTCAATATGGTGTTTGGCTCCATAGTTCTTCAGGTACTTTATATTATCATCTACACTTGTAACCATAAGCTGCATTTTAAATTTCTGCGCATAAGTTATATATCATCTTGGAGTACACATTTTGCACTAATATTATGTTCTATGCTCAATGAAGAGTTTCTCCATGGATGGCCTATCAATGGTGCTGGATTTTGTCAACATCTTATATATCCAAATGAACAGTTTTGATCTGAATAAGATTATTCGCTTGCTGCAATGCTTTCCATGTCTGGAGAAGTTGTATATAAAGGTGATAATTTCACGCACATTGGAAGCCCGCATATAGTGTACTAGAATTAACCATTCATCTATTGCTCTTTTGACACTCTTTTTTAGACCTTAATTGTTTTCAATCTTCATGTCTATTTAGGCAACAGGACGGGGTAAGAAAGTTATAACCAATCGGTGGATTAGTAAGCATTGGGATTTTCTCACTTCTCATGAGATTCGATTGAAGACAATAACGCTAGAACGATATGTAGCCAACCGTGCAAACACTAGATTTGTCACATTCTTCCTGCTGAATGCGAGGTTACTATTGTTCATCAGGCTTAAGTTTATCAGTAGCATGGTTTTGACGGATGGGTATGTCGAAGAGCAAAAAAAGGAGTTTCAGGTGGGCAAAAGAGCTTCTGAACGTGTCGGGCTTCTATTTACAACATATTGTGATCATAATCCAGTAAATTTTACGACCCAGGATGTTCATTGTATGGACCTGACCGATCCATTTCACTGTGACTGCCGAAAACAGTGCTGGAGTTAGATATTGTTGCCCTTTTCAACCTTGGTGTTTTTGTAAACCTGATGAACAATTAACCCTCGTGCTTCTGTACAGTTTGTAAGCTGGAGTTAGATGTTCCTGCCCTTTTCAACTCGGCTGTGACTGTCATATTTTCTTTAAAACAAGGCAAATGGCTTGCCATTCGTTTAATTTAGAGTGAAATATTGTAACAAATCCCAACCAAGGGAAATAACATCACTCTCGTCGGTTGCTTGAGCTCACTGTGCATTACAGAAGCCAAGTGATTAGCCCCCACCAGCACCGACAAACTTATTTCGAACTAGCACATCAAATGGGATGTAAATTTTCATAGGAAAGGCTGCATGACCGTGATAGATTTGGATTCTGACATTTGGGACCCACGAGGAAATAGCCTATCCAAGGTGGTGTCGACTTACTAGCCAGTCAACAAACGATTCTGCCTACCAGCCGTTGGATTGACATCCAACATCTGTCGTGTATCTTCTATCTCTTGTCTTCTTCTTCCTCCAGCCGCCCAAACCAAACCACCCCGTCGGCTCTGCCTGCTCCCGCCTCCCATGGCTGGTTGTGCCTCCGCCGTCCTACTATACGTACCCTCCAGCGTTAGCCAGTCCCTCCCTCTAGTCCCCCACATGTCCTATTATTCTTTGGCGACGTCAGCCCCAACACGCACCCGTGCCCGAACCAGTCAACCCTCGTACCCCCCTCCGCCTGCGACTGGACCGGTGCATCTTCCATGGCTCCTGTTCGTTCCGTCCGAGGCCTCGCCATCGTCCTCCGCCTTGCGGCCTTGGTTCGCTCGCCATGCACGGTGCGCCGCCCTCTTGTGTTGTCAACGTCGTCAACAACCGAGAGGAACAAGGAGATGACTATACGTGGAGAGGATGATAGTAGGGACCCACTAGCTTCATGGCAGTACGCAAGCAAGTACCTCTATATTACAAGCCCAAAAATATGGTTCCTCCTAATGGTTGGACAACTGGGGCTCACGCCATTGTCAACGTAGTCAATAAACGAGAGAATTACACTACGAGCGGCTGACACTAGGGACCCAGCAGGTCGCGTAGTTTTTTTAGGAACAAGCAGTTATTATTTATACTGGTTTTAGCGACGGATCAGGGTAACAACGGGGCTGTGCGGGGGCTGTGGCCCATCTAGCCAGGGTTTTATTTATGTTTACCACATCATGAGCACAGTTGTGTTTTTTTCTTGTTGAAAATGGCTAGCCCGGTTCTATTTTTTTAAAGAAATACCCAAACAAGTCCTACATGCTTTATCGGCCCTGCTAGGCTGCAAATCTTTCAAGACGAGGAGAGTTTCATTCAGTTTGCCCAGAAATGGGTTGTACATTTTTAAAACACATCAAACCAGGAATTAGTTTCAATTTTTTTTCATTACAAGATTTTAAATTCCATTGATTTTTATGCATGGAAAATTATTTGGATTTTATATTTATATAAAACTTTTTTCAAAATAATTTGAATGTGAATCGATATTTCTGGATTAAAAACAGTTGACCGCACCGAAATATGCAAAATTTCGTATACTTTTTAACCGTGGCCACAATATGGGGTGTAATGCTAACAAAAAGAAGATGGGCTCCAAAAAAAATCTTAAGAATTAGCAAATGGGCTGTACATTATTAGAAATAATGGCAGATGGGCTATATGTTGTTTTCCACAGATTTGAGGCTGACTTGTGCACCTACTACAGGTTGACGTGTGTGCTTTCATAAAAAAAAGGTTGACGCACACGCAACGCCCTGTCATATTAGTCAACACACGAGATCAGTGACTGTTGGATGTCCATCCAACGGCTTCCGTGCTTCTTCAATCTCTGCTCTTCATGCTCCAGACGCTCAAACAAGCGCCGCGGGACTGCTCGCTCTCCTCCCGCGGCGGCTATCTTTGCCAAGAGCCTCACGGCCCCACCATACTCCCATCGCTGGTCTAGCCATCCCTCTACTCACCCATACCTGCTGTTATGCTCCAGGGACGGCAAACGAACCAGGAAACCCTCGTACTCCTCCACGTGGGAAACAACTGTCGAGTATTCCCTGGCTCCGTGTCGTTCCCTTCCTAGGCCTTGCCATCGTCCACCGCCCTGGTGCTCTCGGCGTGTCCTGGTCAACGTGGTCAATGAACGACATCCATTGGAAGTGGACTGTACGTGGAGAGGCTGACAGCTGGGTCCACGGCCGCACGCAAGGAAATGCCTCCTTATTACGTGCAAAATAATGATTCCTTCACCTGACAGCTAGGACCCATAGGAAGGGCCTCTATATTTCGCGAAAAAAACATTCCCCCGCTGATAGGTCGGACCCACCAGCTATATCTTCGCACGCAAGGAAGTGCCTCCTTATTACGCCCAAAAAATGAATACCCCCTTCTAGCTTTTTTTGAGACAAACACCCCTGCTAGCTGGGACCCACCATATTGTTGGGCTGACTTGTAGGCCTACTAAGTTGACGGGGACGGAGGGCTTTGTCAACATAGTCAATACTCCAGTGACAGTATGATATCCATCCAACGGCCATAGTGCTTCTTCAACCTCTGGTCTTCTTGCTCCAGCCGCCCAAAGCAGCGCCGGTCGTGCCGCCTGCTCCTACCTCCCGTGGCCGGCTGTGCTACCGCGGAGGCCTCACCGCCCCCATACTACTCCCACCACTGGCCAGGCTATCCCTCCACTCACCGACATCCCCTGTTATTCTGTGGGGACGACAGCCTCACACCGCAGCCGAACCAGTGAACCCTCGTACTCCTCTCCACGTGGGCATCCACTGTCGCGTCTTCCCCGGCTCTGCGTCGTCCCCTTCCTAGGCCTCACCGTTGTCCACCGCCGTGGTGCTCTCGGTGCGGCATGGTCAATGTGGTCAACGACCGACTTCCATCAGAAGAGTACTGTCGTGGAGAGGCTGACAGTTGGGTCCGCGGCAGCCGCAAGGAAGTGCCTCCTTATTACGCAAAAAATAATTATTCCTCCACCTGACAGCAGGGACCCACCGGACGGGCCACCAGTATTTTGCGAGAAAAACATTTCCCCCTGACTGTTGGGACCCACCGGACAGGCCACCTTATTTTGCAAAAAAAAAATGTTCCTCCCGCTGTCAGCTCGGACCCACCAGAAGTGCCTCCTTATTACGCACAAAAAAATGAATACTCCCCCGACTAGCTGGGACCCACCTTGGTGGGAGGCTGACTTGTGGGCCTACTAAGTTGACGGGGACAGAGGGCTTTGTCAACTTAGTCAATATGAATGATTCTAGCTCCAGTGAGCGTACGATGTCCATCCAACGGCCGTAGTGCTTCTTCAACCTATGGACTTCTTGCTCTAGCCGTCCAAAGCAGCGCCGGTCGTGCCGCATGCTCCTGCCTCTCGTGGCCGGCTGTGCTACCGCGGAGGCCTCACCTCCCCCTACTATTCCCACCGCTGGCCAGGCCCTGCGGCGACGGCAGCCTCACACCACAGCCGAACAAGTGAACCCTCGTACTCCTCTCCGCGCGGGCCTCCACTGTCGCGTCTTCCCCGGCTCCGCGTCGTCCTCTTCCCAGGCCTCGCCGTCGTCCACCGCCGTGGTGCTCTCCGCGCGGCGTGGTCAACATGGTCAAGGAACGACTACCATCAGAAGAGTACTGTACGTGGAGAGGCTGATAGCTGGGTCCACGGCAGCCGCAAGGAAGTGCCTCCTTATTACGCGCAAAATAATTATTCCTCCACGTGGCAGCAGGGACCCAGCGGACGAGCCACCGTATTTCGTGAAAAAAAATGTTTCCCCCTTGACTGCTAGGATCCACCAGCTACACCTTCGCACGCAAGGAAGCGCGTCCGGGCAAAAAAAAATGATTCGCCCCCCTGACTACTGGGACCCACCAAGCTACATCTTCGCACGCAAGGAAGTGCGTCCGGGCAAAAAAAAGATTCGCCCCCCTGACTGTTGGGACCCACTAGCTACATCTTCGCATGCAACGAAGTGCCTGACAGTTGGGACCCACCTGGTCGAAGCGTACGTAGCGTTGTCATTCTGGTCGCGAACGTGTACGTACATATATACTAGTCGATGTAGAGGCGCGCACATGTCATAGTAGAGGCGCGCATGTAGCATGTACACGTACGTACAGCGGCCAGTGTGCAAGAAAGAAAATACGGCCACGTATGTGTACATACGGGCGGGGTCTCGAACGCCTACTCGCACATACGTACGACCAGGGCTCGTGTACATGGCTGGGTTAGAACGGAGAAACAGCGTCGTCGTCGTGTTCATGGGGAGCCAACCGGCTGGGTCGGAACGGAATGTGTCGTCGTGTTCATCGGGAGGGCTTGGACGGAACAGGCGATGGAAACGAGGCCTGGCGTATCGCAGAATGGAGGAAACAGCCTTGTGTTTGACCGGCCACGTTAGAAATGGGATCATGTTCATCGGGAGGGGTCTGGCATACCGCAAAACGGAGCAAATGGACCTCCTACGGTCGAAACGGGTGTCCTGTTGATCGTGAGGGGTGTGGCGTACCACAAAATGGACAAAACGGACTTGTGTTGGAGCGCTACGGTCAAAACGGGGGTCTTTTTCATCAGGAGGGGTGTGGCGTACCGCAAAACGGGACTCCATGGGATACTGTTCGTCTCCACCGTCGACCTCCTCTAGCCTCCACGGGCTACCATCGACCTCCTCCAGCCTCCATGGGCTCATGTTCATCCAGCCTCCACCGCGCGCTACTCCATCGGCTACTGTTCAACCACCCCTCCACGGGTACCCCTCCGCCGTCTACAGTTCATCCAGCCCTCCACGGGGTCGTCCTGTTCATCCAGCCCTCCACGGGGTCCTGTTCATCCAGCCCCAACCGGCTCGATCGATCGGGTCCTGTTCATCCAGAGGCAACGCCACGGGGTCCTGTTCATCCACCCCCACTGCTCATTGTTCATCCAAACCCCCCACCCTGCAACGCTCACTGTTCATCCAGAGGCACCATCGATCGGCTTCAGTTAGCAGCAGTAGCGAAGGAATCACTCGATCTGGTTCAGTTAACAGCCATTGATCGATCGCTCGGGTTCAGTAACGCGTAGCATGCAGTGCAATCGCTCGGGTTCAGTTAGAGCCCAACGCCTCGCTCGGGTTTAGTTAGAGCCAATGCCTCGCACACACGCGCGCACGTGTACGAGAGAAACGCGCATCCGACCACCCACGGTAACCGGGAACTCCGCGAAATTTTCCTCGCCCTCGCTTCTACCATGGTTTTTTCCGTCATGGACAGCCCAAAGAATGTCATGTAGCTGCGTCTCCGGCCCACCCAGGACGAAAAGCCGATTTTATGTCATGATTTTTTTTCATAGAAGTAGGAGCCCACCACATCTATGATGATACCGGGTTTTGTCACAATTATCGTCATAGAAGTGTCATAAGTATGACAGGAAAAAAATTCGTTCGGCCCAAAATGTCACGGATGTGTCTTTTTTTGTAGTGAGAGGGGTTGTCAGTCCCTCCACGGTAAAACGATATATTGTTTTATATAAGATTGGATAAATAGATCTAGCAAGAACACAAAAGAAACTAAGTAAAGAAAAAGTGCAGCAAGGTATTTTTCGGTTTTTGGAAATATAGATCTAAAAATAATATGATAAAGATAGACCCAGGGGCCGTGAATTTCACTAGTGGCTTCTCTTGAGAAAATAGCATACGGTGGGTAAACAAATTACTGTTTGGCAATTGATAGAAGATCAAATAATTATGACGATATCCAAGGCAATGATCATAAATATAGGCATCTACTACTATTACTCCACATATCGACTGCTATCAAGCATGCATCTAGTGTATTAAGTTCATGGAGAAACGGAGTAAAGTAATAAGAACGATGACATGATGTAGACAAATCTATTCATGTAGGAATAGACCCCATCCTTTTATCCTTAATAGGAACGATACATACGTGCCTCACTACCCCTCCTGTCACTAGGTAAGGACATCGCAAGATTGAACCCATCACAAATGACCTCTTCCCATTGCAAGAAAAATCGATGTAGTCGGCCTAACTAAACCAAAGATTCAGAGAAGAAATACGAGGCTATAAATAATCATGCATATAAGAGATCAAAGAAGACTCAAATAATATTCATGGATATAGATCTAACCATAAACTCAAAATCCATCAGATCCCAAAAAACACACCGCAAAAAGTCATTACATCAAATAGATCTCCAAGAGACCATTGTATCTAGAATCAAAATGAGAGAAGAAGCCATCTAGCTACTGCCCACATTCCCGAAGGTCTATGGTGAACTACCTACGCATCATCGGAGGAGCACCAATGAGGATGATGAACCCCTCCAGGATCATGTTCCCCTCCGACAGAGTGCCGGAATATGGCTCTAGATTGGATCTCATTGTTCTGGAACTTGCGGCGGCTGGAATTGTGTTTCGTCAACTCCCCTAGGGTTTCTGGAATATTTGGGTATTTATAGAGCTGAGAGGCGGTGCAACGGAGCTCCATGGGCCCCATGATACATCGGGGCGCGCCTGGGTTCTCTGGCGCACCCTGGTGTACTGAAGCAGAAGTGAATAAAAAAAGCTACTCCCTGTGCAACGTTATACAACACAAAAACCATCATGCCCTCTCTAATGAAAACATATGGGCTAATCTGAGCCCTAGAATATACCTCCTCGGATACATCGGAGAAGTCATCCTCAGAGGCGGATGGAGCGGCGACTAGTGCCACTAGCGCTGGGCAACAATGACTTTCTACTGCTCCGCCCGATCGAGAGCATCACAGGATTTGCATTGCTCGTACTCAGCTCGAGCAAAGTGATGGGCGGCGAGACCTCCTACTCTTTTGCACAGGCAAGGTAATAGGTGACGTGCGCCACTGCATAGCCACACATGGAGTGTGGAGCGGCGTTGGCTTCCTCTTGCTTGGCTTGGGCCGCGGCACGCACAGCGGTGCACTACTAGGGAAAAGCCCGGCAGTAGCGTGGGTCATATGCCTATCAGTAGCGCGGGTGGTCGCGCTACTGATAAGGCGCTACAGCTAATGCTTATCAGTAGCGCGGCCTGACCAGCGCTACTGCTTACTAGGGATAGCAGCAGCGTTTGTTTGCAACACGTGCTGCTGATAATAGTTGCAGCGCCCTTATGCAAAGAGCGCTACATCTAAGATCTCGCTGCTGCTAATGCCATACCCCGCGCTACTATTATTAGTTTTTGAAAAAAAAATTGCTCCACATTTTGTGCATCTGAATTCTGTTTTGGGCTTTATACAGTAATCTCTAGCATATCATACACGTACAAATGTAATCATAGCATATACATAGCGATACAAGGTGGTCATCATCGTAATAATCATCCAACAGAAAGTGGTCTCTCATCATCATTTCGAAAATAGCGATAGAAGTCTCGAATACTTGCAACTACATCATCATCCATCTAAACAGTGATATACGCGAGAAGAGCTATCACTATGAGTGAGGGCGGAACTATGCAGTACATGAAGTGGTGGTTACGAGTCCTCTCTCGCGCTAGCGTGAACCTCAAGTAACTAGCTTCTGCTTCGTGTCTCCTTTTAAAGCCTTTATGGCTGGCGCCTGATACCCCATTCACTTGCGCCTGACACTCAGGCCACTCGCCGTACACCCCTGGAACCTTCCCTTTGTACACGACATAGCACTGCTTCCTCGCCATCAAGAAGATAGGTACCTGTTAGAGATGCATCTTCATCAAGATAATGTGCAATCATATGCAACAAAATATACTAGAGCAACATGAAAAAGAAAGGGTTAGCAACATATAGTATGCAAACTAATTAACTAGAGGTACGTAGGTCATCGTACCAAAACTAACAAAGTAGCATTAGGCAAGTTCGGCAGGGACCGTGGACATCACAAAGTTTCATCGGTACAGAAAGTATACAAGTTCAACCGACACATATCATCATCATCGGCATCGTAAATCACTAGAAGTTCCATCCTTCCATATCAGTGACGATGGACCCTAGCTTCTTGAACAGCGTGAGGTCATGACGTTGCATGCCAATGCGAGTTCGAACGTCAGCTCGCGATATAGGCCGTGGTGGAACATCCCCTTCTCATCGACGACTTCTTTTATGATAATCGTTGCAATGTCCCTTTGGATGCGAAAGAAGTCATCTCTAAGTTTATAATCCGCTTCTCCATGAGATAATACCCTCTTGCGGATATGATCATCATTTTTGTTTATCATGCGAAGCTTTTGGTGATCCGTGCTGAACTCAATCATGAGATGGAGGATGTAGAATCCATCTTTCTTTCCTGGTTTTGGGACATGGATGCGGCAGAAGTTAGTTTTATGCGCGAAACCCGTCTTCTTGTTCCTTTGTTTCTTGATCTTTAGGTGGCCACCCCTAATGCTGAAGCCTTGGAGAGCATCATCTAGAATATTCATTATGTGGGTGTAGTCCTTCTTCTCGTAGTTTATGGTAGGGTCCAAATACACGGCATGGGAGACTCGCGGGTAAAGAATGATAAGGATGACGCACCTGTTGCTGCCGGGAAAAAAGACACCTCAAATTATTCCCCATATGAGCGAGAAGGAATGATTGTAATGTACGAAAGGGTTGTCTGGAACTGACTTACTTTGGATGATAAGGCAGGGGGACAATTTCCTGGTCCCTATTCTGTACCATGAAGTTTTGGAGGTACTCCCTAGCAGTTTCACGCTCAAAGTCGCCGAGACTCAAGAAGGACTCGTGCATGTAGTACGGATCCGCCACACGGATTTGCGAGACTTCTTCTCTCTTCATGACGGAGCTCATATGTAGTGCAAAAATGCGGACGATTGTAAAATCGAGCCACCTTGTCAGAAACATCTCGAAGATATGGTCAAACCGCAGGAAGAACACCTCTGCGGGCCGTTTGTCGATGTAGCACTTCCCATCCGGCACACGAGCCACGTATGTTGGATATCCTGGATACTTCAAGGCTAGTAGGCTTTTCTCAGTTGACAACACATGGTCGTGCAGTGTCCTGAGATCCCCTGATAGTGTCTCCAGCGGTTTCGGCGGTAGCATCGGCTCGCCCGTGACATGGTACATGGCCGCACCTTTGATGAGTACACGCTCTTCAGAATACACCGTCTGGATAGTATGTGCTCTAGCTTGTTTGCAGGCAGCTGGGCCTATCTTCCCCGGTCTCTTCCTCTCCTTTTTCTTGGGCACACCTTCCAGACCCTTCCTTAACCCATGCCCCAGTGTTGCCGGGCTAAGCACTGTACGACCCCCGACTAGTTGAGCTTGTGTTGAGGCGGCATCTTCAGGCATGTCCTGTGAGGATTTCATGAAGAGAGACTTCGTGCAATCCCTTCTAGGACGTTCCTGCCACGGGAGATCATCCATATCCTCATCAGCATGCTGATAGCCTGATTCGTCATATGGCTAACTCATCATATCTAAGTCACCGTCATAGGCGCCTGTATTGAGGAAACCCATTGGGTCCTCCATCTCATCGTCCATTCTTTGTTCTACAGGTCCAATTACATCAGCCACTATTGGACCCCCTTCATCACATCGTCCGCCGCTCTCACCCGGCACTACGGGAGCTGGTAATTGCGTAGGCAGGGTGGTGGTCTCCATACATGCTTGTTGATGTGTGGTTATTGGTGTGCTCTCGGTCGGCTCCAGACGAAGAAGATTCTTCGGCCATAGAAGCACCCAACCCTTGCAGCTTCCAATCTGCAGCAAGGTCTTGTCGTCCTCTCCCCCTAGCCGTAATGGAGGAGGCAAATCCTCGTGCCCTGATTTCACATTGGACAAGTTAACCCTGAAGTGCCCAGCGGGCATCGGCTGGTTGTGGAACGTGATTTGCAAGGGCTTCGTTCTCACCCCCTTTCCCACGTCCACCTTCTGGCCTTTGATAAAGTAGAGTATGGTGCACAGGGTTTCGTCGGCCTGCAAACACATGTCTGCGGCGTAAAACATCCAAAAGGCAACGAAAATGGAATATTCTAGATATATATGTTGGTGCGACATGTAATTACCATGAGGGCGTCGAGCTCAGACGAAGAGAAGGCCCGCCTAGCACGCCAGAGATTGAGGACGAGCTGCTATGAGCAGGTGTGAGAGCAGGCCCGGTTGCATGAGCAGGTGATGGTGCGGTGGTGTTGTTCACCGAGTTGCTCCCGACTAAACTAGGCATGGGAAAATCGTGTACCGTCTTGTCTAGATTTTCCTTCATTCAGTTGATGATAGCCGGGACCAAGTTAGTAGCGAAATCATTTCTGCAGGCATTTACAGCTGCATCTACTACATGCTGTAACAAATCATGTTTCTCCGTGCGCGTCCTCAGCTGCTTTTTTTCTCGACCGCAAGCTTCACCTTCTTGTTGATGCCCGCCTGACTAAACTTCTTTTTCTGCTTCTTGGCCTCCGGGCCCTCGTTGTAAAACACCTTCCACGTGGCACCGTCTCCGGCTCCATGCACACGTCTTGCGGGCACTGGCCCAAAGGGAGTCCCTTAAGTTCGTTCAAGGCCCGGTTGAGATGGGTGTTCCACTTGGGCCTCATCGGCGAAGTAGGGCTTTCGGCTGCAAGTTGGTGTTGCTTCTCCTGTAGAAGGAACGTGAACCGTTTACAAATGTGTAGTCGACTTGATCAGGAGCTAAATGTAAGGTGGTAAAAGAATAATTACCAGTAATATAATCAATCTCCTTGTGATCTCGTCCGTGTAAAAAACCTTCTTTTTCTTGTCCCACTTGTAGCGGGCCCTGATGAAGTCACGCTACAAGGGGTTGGTGAACTTCGCGAAGGGGTCTAAGAGACCCGTGGCTTCACTTATCCCATATGGGCCTTTTGCCAAGGTAGCCACGGCTTCCGAGGCGATGCTTCCCCGTGTTCCTTTGCTGAAGGCTCTTGAATTTCACAGCCTTAGTCTTCGATACCTCGGTAGCGCAAGTTTCCTTGAAATTTTCGAACTCCTCTTCCGCAAGTGTCAGATTTTCCTCTAGAATCTTGGACAGGGGTTCCTCAGCCTCAATAGCTCGTTTCACCCTCCCTTTCCAAGAGGCCAAATCATTGTTGAACATGCCCATGGCGTGATTGTTAATCTTTTTCATCTTCGGATCATCCCACGGTTGCTCTATGCTATCATCCCGGTGAACTTGAATCTCTTGTTCAACTTCGTTAGGAGCAACTGCCTCAAATGTTCTTTACTCCTTAAGTCATCGTCGTTGATGCTCGCGCATTCCCGTAGGATGCATCCTACTTGGTTCCCATAGCACTTGCGAGGTTCTTCCGGCTCTAATGGCTCAAACTTGCCAGGTGTCATCTTTGTGGTCACCAGTCGTCCGATGCCAAGTTTGTTAGGTTTATGTATCTTCTGCTTCTTCTGCTTCTTCTCTCCGGTAGCGGCATCGCGCCGGTATATTCCCCGCCGGTACCTTCCCCGCTGATAACTTTCCCGCCGGTCTCGGCACCGCCGTCGGTGTCGATGTCGGTCTCAGTACCATCATCGAGGCTGACCTACAAACCTTGACTGTGCTTAGCAGACAAAAACTCGAGGTACTCTTGTTCACCCTCATAATCCATCTCATCTGCATCTTGGTCAGAAGTCCCGGTTTCTTCGTTGTTCGACACGTTTCCTATGATTAAGTCTCCTCGTTTAATTTTAAAACTATAAAAAATGAGAAATGACATAAAAAAGATCTATGTTTGCCGGAATGTCGTTCCCAGCAACTCCCGACACTCGATATGCCTACTTTCTAGCACAAGTCATGCCAAAATTCACGGAAAATTTTGGCATGACCTTTGCTAAAAAGTGGACATATTGAGCGCTTGAAATTCATCAGAACATAAATGAATCTACATTCCGGCGAAACATAGGCCACTCGAATCATATACCCTGCACATCACATGTCCAAATTCCAAATATGACATGTCCAAATCACATGTCCACATATCGCATGTCCACATATCACATGTCCACTTCAAATTTGCATATAAAAGGAAGAAAAATATAGAACTTGAAGAAAAATGCAAGAAGTCATGTTTTTTTAAAATATAGAACTAATTTGTCCACTTCAAATTTTGTTTTCTAAATAGCAACAATTGCTTTAACTAAAAAATTTAAATAACAACAATTGCTTTAACAAATTTGTCCTAGGTTTCATACTAATTCTAATTAACTAACTAGCACTATAAAATTTAAATAACAACAATTTCTTTAACTAAAAAATGCAAGAAACCTATATAATCAATTCTGTTTTTTCTTACACTAAAAAATAGCCTAGAGTTCATACTGTTTCATAGGGAGAGGGCTTACAGAGGGCAGAGAGAGAGAGAGAGAGAGAGAGAGAGAGAGAGATGGGGTCAAAGGAGACGGCGCGGCAGTGAGGCAAGGTGGGGTCGGGGGAGACGGCGCAACACCGAGGGTCGCCGGGGTCGGGGGAGAAGGTGCGAGCGCCGGGGTCGGGGACGAGCGCCGGGACGGGCGAGCGCGGGGAAGGGGGCAAGCGCCAGGGTAGGGAGCGAGCGCTGGATGGGGGCGAGCGCCGGGGTCGAGGGCTATAGCGGCGACGACACGGGGGAAGAGAGAGTGGGGATTTGGGGGAAAAGCAGAGGCGGGAAGAAGCATAGAGAGTGAGGATTTTGGGCGTTAAGTCGAGGTAGTAGCAGCGCGTTCCGGAGAAACGCACTATATCTAACTTACCTATAGCGCTTTTGCACAGACCGCACTACTGCTATTACAGATAGCTATAGTGTTTTTGTTAGAAAGCGCTACTGCTATTACAGATAGTGATAGCGTTTTTCTGCAGAAAGCGCTACTGCTATAGCCAGTACTTGTAGCAGTTTTCCTGTTTGTTTCTTCTATTTTCTTTTCCTTTATTTTCTCTCCCTTTTCTTTTATTTTCTTTTCCTTTTTTCCGAGAGCAGTGATCGAATGGAAGGTGATATAATGTATAACTAAGGCGATATATATTGCATCATTTGATGGTTAAGTATGTATACAAAATTGGAACATATATATTACATCATTTGACCAATGCATAATGGCCAAGTGTGTACACAAAATAGGCACACATATATTACATCATTTGACCGATAACGTACGGTTCCTCAGCGTTGACATTTTCGTTTTTGAGTGGGCTTCTTTCCCTTCTTGTTCGTTGAAAAATAATTGAGCCCCTCATTGTGACTTTTCCTTTTCCATGGAGTACGATCTTTCTTAGGTAATGTAGTATTGATTCTTCTTTTGACATATACTTCATTATCATCATCATCTTCCCTCGTTGGGTTGTCGTACTGGTCATAGTCTTCCTCGTTGGCAACTCCATGCATTCCAATGATGTTCCTTTTGCCTCTCCTCACGACAACACGGCTGGGATTGAACAGGTCGGTTATGAAGAAGCATTGTGTCATGTGCTTAGCGTGTACCCATGGCTCGTTTTTTGCGATAGCGTTCACAGTAGCGCTCTTGGCGTCGGGTATAGTCATGGTAGTGAAATACCGGTTTTCTCTTCTGACATTCTTAGCCCATCTGACACGGAACATCGTCGCGTTGTGCAGTCCAGAGTAGTCAAGATCCCAGATCTCCTCGACCCTTCCGTAAAATCTCCCAATTGCGTCGTTGTCACTGCCGGTCATGCATTCCATCATCAGCCCTGAGTTCTGATCATCACTGTCCATATCTTTAGCCTCAGTGTAGAACGTGTATCCGTCGACATCGTATGCCTGATAGGTGACGAGGTTGGGTGATGGGCCATGTGCTAAGGCGTATATGAGTAATCCGTCCTAAGAGCCCTCTTCCAGGCGATTAGCAATAATATGCTCTTTGAACCAATGCAGGAAAGTGGAGTTGTGCTCTCTAGTAACTTTGGCGTCCGTCCAGCATACCTCCCTGTCATGATACGTTTTTGCGATAATTTCTTTGTGCAGTGCCACAAAAGGATCTACCTCGTCTAGGTGTTGTAGCACTACCAAGTTTGCTCTATCAAAGTCGTTGCGTCGATCTGAGTATGCCACGTGCAGTTCCCTGCGACCGTTGAAGTGACCTTCTCCTTTGAGCCTCCCATCGTGCTTCTTAACGGGCAAACCAACACCAACACCAGGCGGCTGGTCCGCGCCATATAGAAAATTCTTGCAGAAAGAGATGCACTCTTGTGTCAGATAGCCCTGGACGATGCTTCCATCCAAACGGGACATGTTACGAATGAATCCTTTCATGATCCCATTCATCCTCTCAGACGACATCATGTTGTGCAGGAATGACGGCCCCAGGTCTATTATGTCATCCACAATATGGACACACAGATGCACCATGACGTGAAAGAACGCGGGCGGGAAGTACATCTTAAGCTCATTCGGTATCACAACAATCTCTTCATGTAGCCTTCGGAGCTGCTTCACACTGATTGACTTTCAAGAGATGACGTCGAAAAAGTTGCAGAGACCAATAAGTGTGTCACAGACGTGCTTGTCCATTATCCCTCTAAGGGCAACAGGTAGTATTTGCGTCATCATCACATGACAATCATGGGACTTCATTCCGCTAAACCTTTTCTTGTTTGTGTCTAGATGTCTGCTTATCTTGCTACAGTAACCGGAACTAACTTTGACTCCAGTAAGGCACCTAAAGAGTTGATCGATCTCAGCCGGACTTAAGGTGAAGCAAGAAGGGGGGCAATAATCCTCTTCCTTTAATTTTTTGCCCTTCTTCTCCCGCACCTCTGTCTGTGTCTCTGCCTCGTCTGGCTTTTTACGGGGCGGCATGTGCAGATCTTCCCTGATTTCTAAATCTTGCAAGTCTTTTCTTGCCTTCGGCCCATCCTTGGTCTTATCCGGTATGTTCATCAGTGTTGCGAACAAGCTCTCAAGGACATTCTTACGATATGCATTTGATCAAGGCAATTAGGTGTGTCGAGTTTGTGCCAGTACTCCAAGTCCCAGAACACAGACCTTGTCTTCCATACCTTCAACAGCGGCTCCGAGGCCTTTTACATCGTCTTTCGCGGCGCGGGGCACTGTTCCCAGTTTTTAAATAGCTCATCGATTTTGGAGCCGCTCCGCTTACGTGGAGGTCCTTGATGCTCAGCGTGACCATTGAATAGATCTCCACGGTTTCTCCATGGGTCATCCTTCTCGAGCAATCTTCGATGCCCCACGTACACAATTTTCCCAGACCCGCCCTCTTTCCTTGACGTTAGCTGCTGAGATGTCGTATCATCCATGCACTGTGTGCATCCGCAATATCCATGGCACACCTGGCCTGTGACATATCCGTAACTGAGATAGTCGTGCACCGTTGTGATCAGCGTGGCTCACATGTAGAAATACTCGCCTTTGCTGGCGTCCCATGTCTTGGCCGGTGTTTTCCATAACGTGTCTAACTCCTCTTGAAGTAGCCCCAAATACAAATTAATATTATTTCCCAGATGTTTTAGCCCTTGAATCAGCATGCTCATGTGAATGTACTTCGACTTCATGCACAACCAGGGGGGAGGTTGTACATCCATATAAACGCGGGCCATGTGCTATGGTTGGTGTTCTTGTTGCCAAATGGATTCATGCCATCGGTACACCGCTGAGCATGATGTTCCTTGCATCACATTCGAAATACCGATAGAATCCAGTTAGGGAGGTACATAGCTCACTTAATTAAATGGGTAGATCTACCAAACTAGTTGGGGAAGGAGATGACTTTATCTAGTGGAGGGAGAGGAAAAAAAAGAAAGAAGATGCATTAATGGAGGTGGTGTAAGTTAGCTAGGAGTAACAAAGAGAGAGAAAGGTAGGTAGAAGAAGGAGAGTAATGGGGGAGAAGTAGTGAGAAATAAGCAAAGTGAGGGAGAGAGGAGGTGGGAGGTAGGGGAAAGTGAGGAGGGGGAGGGGGAAAAGGTGGTATATGCTGCGGCTTAGGAGTAGCGCTGGTCATATATAAACCGCACTACTGCTATTAACGTAGCAGCAGCGCGCTTACACCTCACGCGCTACTGCTAAGTGGGTCCCGCTAAGTGGGTCCCGCCATGTGGTCAGATTCAAAAATAGCGACAATTAGCAGTAGCGCGACCCAAAAAAGCGCGCTAGCGCGCTTATAAAGACCGCGCTACTGCTAAACCTAGGTTGGGAGGAACTGTCGGTCGATTTTAGTAGCAGTGTGGTTCCGCTCAGCCGCGCTACTGCTAAGTTAGTAGCAGTAGCGCTTGTTTTTATACCCTACTCCAGCCTAAAGTGTTCGGACCAACCGTCGATGCCACCACGGCGCCCAATGACTCCACTGCCCTGCGCTCGTCCATCCCGACGCGGAGACTCTAGAAAATCTGTCGTGCGTAGCACCTGCCGCCCAGGCATGACAAAGCGTAGCACTTGTCGGCCAGGCATGACTTGACATCTCCACCCAAGCTCCGTTTAAGACGAAGGCGCTCCGCCTCCTGCCTCTGCCTTCCCAGCGCTGCTCCACAGGCGATACTCCCAAGAAAGAAACGACACCGTAGTCTCGCCATCGTCCGATCTAAAACACCAGATCCTAGGGTTTCCCCCGGAGCAGTACGAGTGGGTCGACAGTAGTTACTCGACGATGCCTTCATCAAGGTAACAACGCAGCACGCCGCCATCGCCTGCTGTCACCTCGGTTTTCACCGGCAACTATGTCTCCCCGACTCACAGCCGGGACTAGATGAAGGATCTCGAGATCCGACCACCCGGCTTCAGGCCGACCACCTCCGACGGAGGAGATGACCACTACCGTTGTCTGCACCGTCCAGAACAGATCTGACCGGAGGTGTTGCCGAGCAGTCCACCAGGCACTCCACAAGGGAGCTGATCTGAAGCCAGATGACATGTCGCCGCAGCATAAGTCGCTGCCGCCCGAACCAGGCAAGCCGTCGCCTGCCGCCGCCAGTGACCAGGCTGCCCGACACGCCACAGTCGTCGTCGCTCGTGGCAGGGCCAGCCGCCTCCGCTGCAGCCATCGCCGCCGCATCGCCGGATCTACCGCGCCTCCACATGCGCAAGGCCACCGCACCATCCATGAGACACGGGAGAGAGGAGGATCTCCGCTACATTGCCGGCCCCGGCGTATCCGGCGGCGTCACGGGCGGCGACGCGGGGGGGGGTAGGTGTTCGGCCCCGACGTCGGCTAGGGCAGGTGAACCACCCGAGTCGCCTGAGCGGGGGCGACGCGGTGGTCATTTCTACGCGCTACCGCCTTCAAAATGAGGGGAGAATTTCACCTCCCCGGCCTCTGCACCAACTAGGGATGCATACGGCCTTTTAAGAATGCTAGGATTTTTAATCTCAGTTACGCACCGAGTCTAGTCCTCAATGATAAATGTGTGAGTACCACCAAAGCTTGGTCCAGCATGTGTGATCTTAGAAAAAAAATTGTCCATCCTAGTTAACATTATCATGTACTAATAAGGCTGATGTAATAACGTGCTAATGCAAAAAAAAAAGTGATTTATACTCAAAATACTCTTTGCTTGCGCATAAATTTTACACGTGCAATGGTGCAAGGCACACAATTCTTGGTATAAATTTGCAAGTATTGTAGATGTATGCCAGCTTCTACAAAAAAAGAGCCAAGTTCGAACAACATATATTTCAGCCATAAACAACACCTGCCCCCTTGGCAAAATAAACAACATTTTTGCCCCAGAGTTAAAAATCCAGTGTCTCAAATTTCGGTAAATGCTCTCAAATTTATCGCGCACTACCTCGACGCTGTTATCCCTAAACAGGGCCAAGCCACAGCACTAGCCATCAATTTTAGATACGAGAGCACAACTTATCAACGTTGTACTGGTTTATTTCATATTTCCACAAACTAAACAAAATAGCTCTATATTTATAGGCTCCTTCCGACTTGTTTTGGGGGGTTTCAGCAACTATCCGCCATGTCTAGTGTACCCGCTGCCTCTTCCAGGACAATAGGGATAACATGCTTTATTACGTGAAAGATCTGTATATCGTATCCCTGTACCATGTGTTGGTGGTGGAGCATTCTCATGATCTGCGGGAATGGAAAGAGAACGTTAGGCCATAAATTAGCACATCAAACAAGAGTTTCCTAGCGATTGTCCCTAGCGACCCTCTTCTAGAGGTACATATGGGAACGCCCTTGTTTAGAAATTAAGAACTCCAGAGTGTATATATGAAACTCACGAAGTCCCGAGCTTCCTTGCTCTTCTGCCGCCGCGGCAGGTAGAAAAATGAGGGCGACCCCAATCATAAGAACCAGAAGAAGAGCGGCACCGTGAGTAACGGCCTGAGTCGGAGGACGGCAAATTCTTAACCAACGCGACATCTTTCCTGGTCTCCTGATGCGCGATATGCTTGGTGTGCTCAAGGGTTAGACAAAACACTACAACCCTATCTTCTTGTTCCGATGGGAAGGTAGCACGGTGTGCACGGCCACTTAAATAGAAGATAGCCAGCCTCGGCCAGGAGTGGGATTTTTGGTCTATGGGACATATGCACCCTATATGGGAAAAAATTTAGTAATTCAACAAAAAGTCAAAAATTCCTAAAAATATTTTTGAAATAAACTTGACCTTCTATTGTACTCGTGAAAAATAAAATCCACAAAGAAAAATATCTCTTTGACTTCTTTTCAAAAAAGACAAATTTTTGGCTAAAATAGTGTGAATAGTGACCTATAATAGCAAATAAATTTTGTCTTCTTTGCTGTGAGGTCAACTTTGGTTTTTTTTTCATCGAGATTTATATACTAGTGCAAAAGTAAGTCAAGTGTTTTGTCAAAATAGTTCTTACCTATTTTGACTTTTTATTAAAATATTATAAAAAATTTTCCATATAGGGTGCATATACAACCAGGAACCAAAGTGTATTTCCCGCCTCGGCCATTGTTATATTCGTGGACACGATCCCATGCACGTCGCACGCAGTGCCTTTTTTTTCTCAGGATGCAATACCATATTACGTTTAAATTGGATGGTTATAAATAATACCTCCGTTCACAAATATAACATGTTCTAATTTCTTTGTAAATCGGATGTATATAAACGTGTTTTAGTGAGTTTGTTCATTTATTTGAATTTGTATGTAGTTCATATTAAAGTATCATACTTGGTGATTCCGGATGTTAAGACTCCCCTACTCCGCCCCTCGATTTGGGGTCGGGCTTGGAGATTTCTGATGTTAAGACTCCTCCACTCCACCCCATGATTTGGGGTCGGGCTTGGGCATTTCAGATGTTAAGACTCCCCTACTACAAAATATATTGTGGGTATAAATTTTAAAATATTGTAGATGTATGCCAGCTTCTATAAAAAAGATCCAAGTTCTAGGAACATATATTTCAGCCATAAACAACACTTGCCCCCTTTGGCAAAACAAAAAAAACATTTTGCCCCAGAGTAAAAAATCCAGAAGAATTGAAAGCATAAACCGCGAACATTACGCGTTGCCAGATGAAACCTAATTAACATTTTACTTCTCTGAATTTATCCTATTTTAAGCGTCACGGAATAAATTTCCCAATATGGACTGCACATGCCGTACCAGAAAACAGAAAATTGCTCCTGATCATATACGTTCAGTAGCTTATCCAGAATTATATCATTTTTCTCGAATACGCTAAGGTCAGCGTATCATTGCATTGATAGAGGAGAAGAACGTATAGGTTGGCATCAGGGACACGTACACTACAAGGCGTGCCCGTGATATACAGTGAGCATAGAATGGGTTGCTCAGCCCAAAGAGAGTAAGCTACGTTACAGGGATGATGTTGTTAAGTCCTTTGGCTCCTGCACAGGCCCAGGAGCGGGCGTCGTCTTGTATCGCGACCAGAAGAGAGGCGGAGGAGGTTGTGATCTTGTTGAAGATGATAGCATTGCGATGACGCCAGAGGGACCAGGCCGTCAGCGCGACGATGGTGGAGAGCCTACGTCGCTTGTCCGGGGTCGTCGTAGGAAGAATCGAGCTGAGCCAGTCGAGGAAGCCAAGAGAGCCATCTGGTGCGCTGATCTCGGGGCAACACCAGGAGAGGATGCCATGCCAGATAGTGTGAGAGAAGACGCACTCCACCAAAAGGTGGTGTAAGGTCTCGGCTTCTTGGGAGTACAACACACATTCTGGCTCATGCGGTAGGCCACGCCGTTCCAGCCGGTCAGGCGTCCAACTACGGTTGACCAAGGCGAGGTAGAGGAAGAATTTGACTGAGAGAGGGGCACCCGATTTCCACACGAGGCGCCAGTGCTCGGACAGCGTAGAACCAATGAATAGGGTGTTGTAGTAGGAAGACGCGGAGTAAGCCCCGTTCTCCGTCCACTTCCAGAGAATGGTGCCAGGCTCCTGGGATAGTGTGACACTTCCAGAGAATGGTGCCAGGCTCCTGGGATAGTGTGACAGCCTGCAGTCGACACCAGAGGTCAAAGTACTCAAGCGCGGCCGCCGGACCCAGGTGACCATGAATGCCGCGTATCCATGCGCGAGTATGCAGGGCGACAGCAACAGTACGCGAGCGGTAGCGGTGGCTTGGTACAAGGGCTGCAAGGCTCGAGGCGATGTCGGCGATACAGCATCCCTGGAGCCACTTGTCGATCCAAAAGTGGCAGGATGTGGCATTACCGATGGACCACGTCGTCAAGGCATGGAAGAACTGGAGGGCCTCGGGGTCTGAGAGCGGCTGGAGATGAGACCATGGACGAGAGCCATCCGAAGTGTGAAGCCAAATCCATCGGACGCGAAGGGAGATGTGTGTGGTGTAGATAGCCAATTCCAAGCCTGCCAAGTTTGATGGGGTGGAAGACTCTTGCCCAGCTAACAAGACAAGCACCGCCACCGGCACAGGCGTCCTAGCGGCCATGCCATAGGAAGTCACGGATGATCCGGTTCGCCTTCTTGAGAATAGGTGGGGACAGCGACATGGCCAACAGAATGTGCACGGGCATGGTCGTAAGGACTTACCGGACCAAGGCAAGGCGTTCTCCACGCGAGAGGAGCGCGGTCTTCCAAGTAGCCAACTTGTGGAGCAGCTTGTCAATGAGGGGTAGTAGGTGATTGACGGGCACCTTGCGGAGGGAGAGAGGGAGGCCTAGGTATTGGATGGGGAAGGCCGCGACCGGACAGGACAGAGAAGAGCCGACCGCTTCGGAGACTCGGGGATGCACTGGATTGGTGCCGCCAAGCATTTGACGAAATTAGTGTGTAGCCCGGACACGACCCCAAAGAAATCATGGAGGCCGCTGACAACGGTGAGGTCGGAGGGGTCGGGGTGGCAGAAATTGACCACGTCATCTACCAAGAGGGAGATGCTAGAAGCTGCCTGGCGGTCAGTGAGTCATCGGATGATGCCATTGGTGACCGCGCACTGGAGAAGCGAGTTTAGTGCGTTAATAGCGAGGGTGAAGAGCATCGGTGAAACAGGGTCGCCCTATCATAGGCCCTGATGGTGGGCAATGGGAGGGCCCAGAGTGCCATTGATCATCACCCGAGTGGATGCCGCGGATATGAGCACAGACACCCACTCGCGCCACCTAGGCCCGAAGCCTAGATGCTCGAGGATCTGAAGAAGAAACGGCCAGGATACCAAGTCAAAGGCATGGGCTATATCTAGCTTGAGGAGGACTCAGGGTAGCCGGAGCCGGTGAATTTGTCATGTGATACGTCTCTAATGTATCTATAATTTTTTATTGTTCCATGCTATTATATTTGGATGTTTAATGGGCTTTAATATGCTCTTTTATATTATTTTTGGGACTAACCTATTAACCGGAGGCCCAGTGCCAGTTTCTGTTTTTTTGCCTATTTTAGTGTTTTACAGAAAAGGAATACCAAACGGGGTCCAAACGTAATGAAACCTTCGCGACGATCTTTCTTGGACCAAAAGCAATCCAGAAGATTTGGAGTTGAAGTCTGGGATTCTACGAGGAGGCCATGAGGCAGGAGGGCGCGCCCCCACCCTCGTGGGCCCCTCGTAGCTCCACCGACGTACTTCTTTCGCCTATATATACTCTTATACCCTAGAAACACCAGGGGGAGCCACGAAACCACTTTTTCACCGCCGCAACCTTCTGTACCCGTGAGATCCCATCTTGTGGCCTTTTCCGGCGATCTGCCGAAGGGGGAATCGATCACGGAGGGCTTCTACATCAACACCATTGCCTCTCCGATGAAGTGTGAGTAGTTTACCACAGACCTTCGGGTCCATAGTTATTAGCTAGATGCCTTTTTCTCTCTCTTTGATTCTCAATACAAAGTTATCCTCGATGTTCTTGGAGATCTATTCGATGTAATATTCTTTTGCGGTGTGTTTGCCGAGATCCGATGAATTGTGGACTTATGAACAAGATTATCTATGAATATTATTTGGTTTTTCTCTGAATTCTTATATGCATGATTTGATATCTTTGCAAATCTCTACAAATTATCGGTTTAGTTTGGCCTACTAGATTGATCTTTCTTGCAATGGGAGAACTGCTTAGCTTTGGGTTCAATCTTGCGGTGTCCTTTCCCAGTGACAGTAGGGGCAGCAAGGCACGTATTGTATTGTTGCCATCGAGGATAAAAATATGGGGTTTATATCATATTTCTTGAGTTTATCCCTCTACATCATGTCATCTTGCTTAATGCGTTACTCCGTTCTTATGAACTTAATACTCTAGATGCATGCTGGATAGTGGTCGATGTGTGGAGTAATAGTAGTAGATGCAGAATTTTCGGTCTACTTGACACGGACGTGATGCCTATGTTCATGATCATTGCCTTAGATGTCTTCATAATTATGCACTTTTCTATCAATTGCTCGGCAGTAATTTGTTCATCCACCGTAATACATGCTATCTTGAGAGAAGCCACTAGTGAAACCTATGGCCCCCTGGTCTGTTTTCTATCACATTACATCTCTTTTATATACAGCGCATCTCGGTTACTATTTTGCAATCTTTACTTTCCAATCTATAAAACAAAAATACCAAAAATATTTACTTTACTATCTCTATTAGAGCTCCCTTTTGCGAGTGACCGTGAAGGGATTGACAACCCCTTTATCGCATTGGTTGCAAGGTTCTTGATTGTTTGTGCAGGTACTAGGTGACTTGTGTGTCCTCTCCTACTGGATTGATACCTTGGTTCTCAAAATTGAGGGAAATACTTATGCTACTTTGCTGCATCACCCTTTTCTCTTCAAGGGAAAACTAACGCATGCTCAAGAGGTAGCATCGTGTCGTTTGCTGGACAAGGATGAAATTGTCGTGCATGCTCCTGGCCACAATGAAAGCAATTTGGTTGGAGGATACCAAACTCGCCAAGCCTGGGGGCCAGCCGTAATGAGAGAACCTTGGCGAAGAGTTTCATGAGGATGTGGATGAGACTGATGGGACGATAGTCGAAAAAGTGACCGTGTCCAGTCTCTTGGGGATCAGGGTGATTAGGGCCTCATTAAGCCGCTGGAATGCTTGCCCATTGAGCGTGTAGAGCTTGTCGAAGATAGCACAGAGGCCGTGTTTGATAATATCGCAGCAGGAATGTAGGAAATCCGTGGTGAACCCATCCGGGCCTGGTGCCTTGCCAGAAGGGAGCTTTTTGATAGCATCCCATATCTCACCAGTGGTGAATGGAGTTTCAAGCTCACACAAGTTGAAGGACCGATGGTGGATGGCCTGAAGATCAAGTGTGACGGCGCGCCCATCTTGGGAACCGAGGATGGTGGATAAGTGGTCAAACGCAGCACCGGTAGTGTCGGCCTCTCCGGAGACTCGCTGGCCATCGACGGTGAGGTCAAGGATCTTGTTTTTCTGAGCCCGGTGGGATGCATGGTGTCAGATTCGGGCTCTACAGATGATACGTCTCCAACGTATCTATAATTTTTTATTGTTCCATGCTGTTATATTATCATTCTTGGATGTTTATAATCATTTTATATCATTTTTTGGTACTAACTCATATGTCTCCAACGTATCTATAATTTATGAATTATTCATGCCATGTTTACAATAGTTTTATATGATTTTGGTATGATTTGATTAGAACTAACCCGGAGTGACGCTGTTTTTAGCAGAACTACTGTGGTGTTGTTTTGTGCAGAAATAAAAGTTCTCGGAATGCGCTAAAAATCAATGGAGATTTTTTTTGGAAATATAAGAAAATATTGGAATGAAAATCTACTGGAGGGGAGTCCCGAGGGCACCACAAGGGTGGAGGACGCCCCCACCCCCTGGGGCGCGCCCCCTTGCCTCGTGGACTCTCCGTGGGGCCCCTGACTTGTTCTCGACGCCAACCTCTCCTATAAATCCCCAAACCTCTAGGAAATAATCTAGATCGGAAGTTCCGCTGCTGCAAGCCTCTGTAGCCATGAGAAATCAATTTAGGCCCTCTCTGGCACCCTGCCCGAGGGGGGCATCATCACCGGAGGCCATGGAGGAGGATCTCGGATGGGCCTTCATCACCATGACGGCCGAGGACCAGAGGGAGAACCTCTCCCCATCCAGGGGGTAGGCCATGGAGAAGGAAGCACAAGGGGGAGAAGTTATCCTCCTCTCTCTCGGTGGCACTGGAGTGCCATCGGGAGGGGAATCATCGGTGCGGTGATCGTCTTCATCAACATCACCATCATCATCACCATCCTCATCTCTTTTATGCGGTCCACTCTCCCGCACCCCGCTGTAATCCCTACTTGAACATGATGCTTTATGCCACATATTATGATCCAATGATGTGTTGCCATCCTATGATGTTTTGAGTAGATTTCCTTTGTCTTTGGATTGATTGATGATCTAGATTGGTATGAGTTGTATGTTTTATTTTGGTGCTATCCTATTGTGCGCTCCGTGTCGCGCAAGCGTGAGGGATTCCCGCTGTAGGGTGTTGCAATACGTTCATGATTCACATATAGTGGGTTGCTTGAGTGATAGAAGCATAAACCCGGGTAAGGGGGTTGTTGCGTATGGGATAAAGGGGACTTGATATGTTAATGCTATGGTTGGGTTTTACCTTAATGATCTTTAGTAGTTGCGGATGCTTGCTAGAGTTCCAATCATAACTGCATATGATCCAAGAAGAGAGAGTATGTTAGCTTATGCCTCTCCCTCATATGAAATTGCAATAGTGATTACTGGTCTTGTTAACAATTGCCTAGGATAATTCCGCACACCGACCCATCATTATTCCACACTCGCTATTTATAATATTTAGTAATATATTCTAACTTTATGATAACAACACCTACTTTTATATTTTAGCTCTCCGATATCATGCAAACTTATCCTCTTCATACACACAATGTAGTTTTATTTCTCGTTTCTAGTTGGAAGCAAATGTTCGGTGTACGTAGAGTCGATCAGTGGCAGATGGGACTTGAGAGAATATTGATCTTACCTTTAGCTCCTTGTGGGTTTGACATTCTATACTTATCAATTCCACCTTTGGGAATTGCTACGATGATTCCCTACACTTGGGATTATCACTAACCTATTGACATAGTGCCTAGTGCCAGTTGCTATTTTTTGCTTGTTTTTTACATTGTAGGAAATCAATATCAAATGGAGTCCAAACGCAATGAAACTTTTTGTGGATTTTTTTGGACTAGAAGACATCATGAGCCGAAGAAGTACCAGAGAGGGATCCCAGGGGGGCACAAGACACCAGGGCGCGCCCAGGTGGGTTGTGCCCACCTCAGTGGCCTCCCGCACCGCCTCTTTGCTCTATAAATACCCCAATATTCCAGAAACCCTAGGGAGTCGACAAAAATCAATTCTAGACGCCGCAAGTTCCAGAAACACCAGATCCAATCTAGACACCATCACGGAGGGGTTCATCATGTCCATTGGTGCCTCTTCGAGATGTGTGAGTAGTTCTTTGTAGACCTACGGGTCCATAGTTAGTAGCCAGATGCCTTCCTCTATTTCTCTTGATTATCAATACAATGGTCTCTTGGAGATCCATATGATGTATGTCCTTTTGCGGTGTGTTTGTTTGGATCCGAGGAACTTTAAGTTTATGACCAGATCTATGTTTTTATCCATGAAAGTTATTAGAGTCTTCTTTGATCTCTTATATGCATGATTGATTTTAGCCTTGTATTTCTTCTCCGATATTTGGGTTTTGTTTGGCCAACTTGATCTATTTGTCTTGCAATGGGAAGAGGTGCTTTGTGATGGGTTCGATCTTATGGTGCATGATCCTTATGACAAAAGGGGAAATGACACATATGTATCGTTGCTATTAGGGATAACAAGATGGGGTCTATTTCTACATAAATAGATCTTGTCTACATCATGTCATCATTCTTATTGCATTACTCCATTTCTCCATGAACTTAATACACTAGATGCATGCTGGCATTGCTACCTCTTGAGCTTGCGTTGTTTTTTCCCTTGAAGAGGAAAGGGTGATGCAGCAAAGTAGCGTAAGTATTTCCCTTAGTTTGAGAACCAAGGTATCAATCCAGTAGGAGACAACGCGCAAGTCACCGAATACCTACCCAAACAATCAACAACTTGCACCCAACGCGATAAAGGGATTGTCAACCCCTTCACGGTTACATGCAAAAGTGAGATCTGATAGAGATAGATAACGGTAATGCAATTATTTTAGTACTTTTGGTTTATAGATCGGAAAGCAAAAAAATTGCTAAATAGTAGATGGGAAACTAGTATGAAGTAAAAGAGATTCAATATAATGGAAAAGAGATTCGAGGGCCATAGGTTTCACTAGTGGCTTCTCTCAACATAGCAAATATTACGGTGGGTGAACAAATTACTTCCGAGCAATTGATAGAAGAGTGCATATTTATGACAATATCTAAGGCAATGATCATGAACATAGGCAACATATCTGTGTCAAGTAGACCGAAATGATTCTGCATCTACTACTATTACTCCACACATCGACCGACTCCTGCCTGCATCTAGAGTATTAAGTTCATAAATAACAGAGTAACGCATTAAGTAAGATGACATGATGTAGAGGAATTAACTCAAGCAATATGATGAAAATCCCATTTTTTATCCTCAATGGCAACAATACAATACGTGCCTTGCTGCCCCTACTATCACTGGGAAAGGACACCGCAAGATTGAACCCAAAGCTAGGCACTTCTCCCATTGCAAGAAAGATCAATCTAGTAGGCCAAGTTAAACCGATAATTCGAAGAGACTTGCAAAGATATCATATCATGCATATAAGAATTCAGAGAAGAACCAAATAATATTCATAGATAATCTGATCATAAATCAACAATTCATCGGATCTCGGCAAACACACCACAAAAGAATATTACATCGAATAGATCTCCAATAACATCGAGGAGAACATGATATTGAGAATCAAAGAGAGAGAAGAAGCCATCTAGCTACTAGTTACGGACCCGTAGGTCTGTGGTAAACTACTCACACATCAACGCAGAGGCAATGGTGTTGATGTAGAAGCCCTCTGTTATCGAATCCCCCTCCGGTAGGACGTTGGAAAAGGTCCATAGATGGGATCTCATGTGTACAGAAGGTTGCGGCGGTGGAAAAGTGGTTTCCTGGCTCCCCTGGATGTTTTCAGGGTATAAGAGTATATATAGGCGAAGGAGCTAGGTCAGGAGACCCACGAGGGGCCCACAAGGTAGGGGCACACCCTACCGCCTGGGCGCGCCCTCCTGCCTTGTGGCCGCCTTGTTGCGTCTCCAACTTCATTTCCAAGTCTTCTAAATTCCTTCTGGTCCAAAAAAGATCATCGCGAAAGTTTCATTCCATTTGGACTCCATTTGGTATTCCTTTTCTGCGAAACTCTAAAATAGGCCAAAAAAACAGAAACTGGCACTTGGCTCTCGGTTAATAGGTTAGTCTAAAAAATAATATAAAATAGTATATAAATGCCTATTAAACATCCAAAACAGATAATATAATAGCATGAAACAATCAAAAATTATAGATACATTGGAGACGTATCAGATAGCGGACGATGTGTAGAGTAATAGTAGTAGATGCAGGCAGGAGTTGGTCTACTAATCTTGGACGTGATGCCTATATAATGATCATTGTCTGGATATCGTCATGATTATTTGAAGTTCTATCAATTGCCCAACAGTAATTGTTTTCCCATCGTTTGCTATTTTTCTCGAGAGATGCCGCGTCCCATCTTAACACATTCGTGGAATTATGTGATATGCAAAAAAAGATGTGGACAGTAATGTTTTGAAGTTGAAACTATTTCTGTTTTCTTTGTGTGATCACGCAAAAATTTGGTTTTCTTCTTTGCCTCGCAATAGTATCGATTCTTGGAACAAGCGCAAGGATGCTTTTATTACTAAGTATTTTCCCCCCGCAAAAATCATTTCCCTTAGAACTCAGATCATGAATTTCAAGCAACTTGAACATGAGCATGTTGCACAATCTTGGGAAAGGATGAAATTGATGCTAAGGAATTGGCCAACTCATGGGCTAAATCTTTGGATGATCATACAAAAAATTTATGCGGGGCTCAATTTTGTTTCTCGTAATCTTTTAGATTCCGCCGCTGGGGTTACCTTCATGGAATTACTTTGGGTGAACCTACTAAATTTCTAGACAATATTATGGCAAATTACTCACAATGGCATACCGAAAGAGCGCTTACTAGTAAAAAGGTCAATTCGGTAGAAGAAATAAATTCTTTGACTGAAAAAGTTGATGCTCTTATGAACTTGGTTGCTAATAAAAGTGCTCCTATTGATTTTAATGATGTGCCTTTGTCTACTATGATTGAGCAAAATAGTGATGCCATAGATGTGAATTTTATCTCGCGAAACAATTTCAATAACAATGCTTATAGAGGTAATTTTAATCCTAGGCCTTTTCCTAGTAATTCCTCTAATAATTATGGTAGTTCCAATGGTAATCCTTCTAATAATAATAATAATAGGAACACCTACGATCTTGAGAATAATATTTAAAAATTATCAATACTCGAAAAGTTTTCAATGCTACGATAGAGGAAAAGCTGAATAAAGTTGATGATATGTCTAGAAGTATTAATAGAATTTCTCATGATGTAGAAACTCTCAAGATGAAAAAATTTGTGCCTAAAGTTGAATAATCTATTAAATCTCTTGATGTTTCTATGATAAAAGTAAGAAAAGAACCGCTATGCTTAGAGCTAAAAGAGAATTTTTAGAAAGGGCGTTTTCTAGTGATTGCTTTCATAAAAGTGATGAAGATCTTAAAATGGTTGGTGTTTCCTCTATTGATTCTTTTTTTAGTAAATTTAAGATTGATGAAAAAGGGACTGGAGAAGAGTCAACTTTAGCAAGAAGGCGTCCCGATTATTCGGAGGGTGAAAATCTTGTTGAGAAAATTGATAAAAGTGGGTTTGAAGAGGTCAAAACTTTAATTAGTGATGTGCCCACTATTTTGTATTATAGAGACTTTAATTATGATAGTTTCTCTTTGGTTGATTGTATTTCTTTGTTGCAATCCATGATAAATTCACCCCATGCTTATGAGCAAAATAAAGCTTTCACTAAACATATTGTTGATGCTATGATGAAAGCTTTTGAAGAAAAGTTGGAATTTGAAGTTTCAATTCATAGAAAATTACATGATAAATGGGAACCTACCATCAAAACCAAGATTAAAAATTATGAATGTTTTGCTTTATGTGATTTGGGTGCTAGTGTTTCTACAATTCCGAAATCTTTATGTGATGTGCTTGGTCTTACCGATATTGAAGAATGCTCTTTAAATTTGCACTTGGCGGATTCTACTATTAAAAACCCGAAGAATTAATGATGTTCTTATTC
Source organism: Aegilops speltoides (assembly GCA_021437245.1). Taxonomy (NCBI): domain Eukaryota; kingdom Viridiplantae; phylum Streptophyta; class Magnoliopsida; order Poales; family Poaceae; genus Aegilops; species Aegilops speltoides. The sequence continues at coordinate 421,917,843 of CM038147.1, forward strand.
TTGCAAATAGGAATTATGTAACCATAGATTTTATTGTCCTTGATATTGATTGCAATCCATCTTGTCCAATTATACTTGATAGACCGTTTTTACGTACTATCGGTGCCGTGATTGATATGAAAGAAGGCAATATTAAATTTCAATTTTCACTAAGAAAGGGTATGGAACACTTCCCTAGAACAAGAATTAGGACACCATATGAATCAATCATGAGGGCATCCTATGGATCTAGTGCTAAAGATGACAACACATAAATCCTTCGCGTTATGCCTAGCTAGGGGCGTAAAACGATAGCGCTCGTTGGGAGGCAACCCAACTTGTATATTTTTACTTTTTGGTTTTCTTGCTGTTTTCAATAAAATACACAAATATGCCTCTGATTAGATGTGTTTTTGTGGTTTAAATTAGTGTTTATGCCAAGGAAGGCCTTTGGGATTATTTGGGTGAGAGTTGATTTGATCTTGGTGAAAAACAGAAACTTTTGCGCTCACGAAAATATTTTGCATTTTTAACAGAAGAGTGATTTTGATTTGATTATCCTTGAGCAAGATTAATAAACATATTATTGATGTCATCCTAATTTTTCAGAATATTTGGAGTTACAGAAGTATTCGAAGTAGTCAGATTTCTACATATTGTTCTGTTTTTGACAGATTCTGTTTTCTTTGCGTTGTGTGCTTGTTTTGATGATTCAATGGTTTCTTGGAAGAGTTTTTTCCATAGAAAAGTTGTAATACAGTAGATATAATGCAAAAATAAAATATGAATGGGTTTCAACAGTACTTATAGTAGTGGTTTGCTTTCTTATACTAACGGATCTCACGAAGGTTTTGTTGAGTTTTGTGTGATTGAAGTTTTCAAGTTTTTGGTGAGATTACGATGGTTGAAGGAATAAGGATTAGCAAAAGGCTAAACTTGGGGATGCCCGAGGCACCCCAAGATAATATTCAAGAAGTAGCAAGCAACTAAGCTTGGGTATGCCCCCAAGTGGCATCCCAATTTCTTCTAACGACCATCGGTATTTTACTTGGAGTATATTTTTATTCGTCACATATTATGAGTTTTTCCTGGAGCGTCTTGTATGATATGAGTCTTTGTTTGTTTTGATTTGTGCTTTAAGTCTTGAATCCTTGCTGGATACACCTTTTTGAGAGAGCCAAAAATTATGCTATGCTTGCTCCTATGCTTCACTTAAATTTTTAGAGCCATGGAATTGCTCTAGTGCTTCCCTTATATGTTTTTGAGCACATGTGCTTTGTTATTTTTGAAGAAATGCTCTCATGCTTCGCTTAGATTTATTTGGGAGTTAGTAAATTTTTAAGAAATTCTCTCTTGCTTCACTTAGATTATTTTGAGAGAAAGAAATATTATGCTCATGTTCTTCACTTATATTTTTTTGAGCTTATTAAAAGCAACATATGAAATTAGTCCCAAGTGATAGATATCCAAGGTGGATATAATAAAAAAATCCATGAAGATCATTGGACAAAATAAACTTGGTTCTTAGTAATGGTTTTGAGATATGATGATATGATATGTGAGTCATGTCGATGAGTAATTATTCTTTAGAAAGAATATTGGTGTTAAGGTTTGTGATTCCCTATGCAAGCACAAAAGTCAAAAGTCATGCAATGAAATTACATCGTACTTATGGTGCATTATTCGGTGTTACTTATCCTTAATGCTTGGGTACGAGATTTTTCGTTTCTTGGTTGCACGTTTCTCAATATTTTTGTTAGACTTCATTTTGCACTAAGTATGATCACTACTTGTGCATCCAAACCCTTTAAACCGGTTTTTCCATATGATTCCACTATACCTACCTATATGCGGTATTTTCGTGCCGTTCTAAGCAAATTTGTATGTGCGATCTCTAATTTTCAAAATAAATTCTCTTTTGTGTGCTCGTACCGCTTGTGAGGCGGTGAGGGGTGGACGATATTTTCCATCCTAGATGTGTTATTCTTACGATGAGTGTTTATTCACTTGTCATTGCACGAGAGTATGTCAAAGGTATTAGGCATGCCCAGTCCCAAAATGGAAAAAAAATTACTTTATGTTGTCAAATAATAAATTCCTTGGAAAGTGTTGGTATGGAGGGCACCCGTGGATACGGATAGCCATGGAAAGTGAAAGTATGGTGGAAATGGAATAAACTTTATTTTCTGTTTGGGAACCGCCTATGATGTATCTAGCATGGAAAGTGTTGGGAGCTCTAAGTTATTTTTGTTGGTGGGAAAAGTATGCCTCCCAAAATGTTTTTATCTCTCAATTTTCGCTTTGAGCTCTGGCACCTCTACAAATCCCTACTTCCCCCTGCGAAGGGCCTTTCTTTTACTTTATGAAATTTAATTTTTGAACTTGAGTCTCCATCTTTTCTTATAAAGCACCAACTAAGGGGCACTATGATCCTATTTGAGCATTGGTTATAGCTAATATTCGATTGTGTTTCATGAATGGATCAATGGTTGAGCATAATGGGATAGGGATAACTTGTTTTAGCGTTGATATTTTGAAAGACATGGTTGCTTGTTGGTATGCTTGAGTATTAAAGTCTTCATGTCAAAACTAGACTATTGCTTTGAACCATATAAAAGTCCAAATGTCCATACCACAAAGAAAAGAAAACGTGATGAACGTGTTAGGCAGCATTCCACATCAAAAAATCTGTTTCTATCATTTACCTACTCGAGGACGAGCAGGAATTAAGCTTGGGGATGCTGATACATCTCCAACGTATCTATAATTTTTGATTGTTCCATGTTGTTATATTATCATTCTTGGATGCTTTACAATCATTTTATAGTCATTTTATATCATTTTTTGTACTAACCTATTGACATAGTGCCCAATGGCAGTTGCTGTTTCTGCTTGTTTTTTCCATCGCAGGAAACCAATTTCAAACGGAGTCCAAACGCAGGGAAACTTTTTGTGGATTTTTTTAAACTAGAAGACATCAAGTGGGCCGAAGAAGTACCAGAGAGGGAGCCCGAGGGGGTCACAAGACACCAAGGCGTTCCAAGGCCCCCAGGTGCGCCCAGGTGGGTTGTGCCCACCTCGGTGGCCTCCCACACGGCCTCTTTGCTCCATAAATACCACAATATTCCAGAAACCCTAGGGGAGTCGATGAAAATCAATTCCTGCCACCGCAAGTTCCAGAAACACTAGATCCAATCTAGACACCATCATAGAGGGGTTCATCATGTCCATTGGTGCCTCTCAGATGAAGTGTGAGTAGTTCTTTGTAGACCTACGAGTCCGTAGTTAGTAGCGAGATGGCTTCCTCTCTCTTGAATCTCAATAAAGTGGGTCAGTAGTTAGTAGCTAGATGGCTTCCTCTCTCTCTCTTGATTCTCAATACGGGTATGTAGTTCTATCAATTGCCCAACAGTAATTGTTTTCCCACCATTTGCTATTTTCAGTTCTATTAAACCAAAAATACAAAATTACCTTGCTGCACTTTATTTTATTTGCGATCTATTTATCCAATCTATTACCACTTATCTCCCTTCTCCGTGCCTTCTGGCGCCATTACCCGAAGGGGATTGACAACCCCCTTTAACACGTTGGATTGCAAGTATTTGTTATTTGTGTGCAGGGGTTGTTTACGTTGTGTTGTGTGGTTCTCCTACTAGTTCGATAACCTTGGTCTCATCATTGAGGGAAATACCTACCGTTGTTGTGCTGCATCATCCCTTCCTCTTTGGGGAAATACCGACTTAGTTCAAGCAAACATCAAAAGGAATTTTTGGCGCCGTTGCCGGGGAGGATCATCAACATAAACCAGGTTCCTAATCACAAATCTCATCTCCTTGCAATTTACATTATTTTCCATTTGTCTCTCGTTTTTCCCCCCACTTCACAAAAATTTGTTGTTTTATTCGCCCTTTTTTGTGTTCGTCGTTTTCTCATCAGATCTGTTTTTTGAGTGCAATCTTGTTGTGAAGTCACCATGACTCAAGAGAACACCAAGTTGTGTGATTTCTCAAATACCAACAACAATGATTTTATTAGCACTCCGATTGCTCCTCCTGCCACTAGTGCGGAGTCTTGTGATAATAATACTGCTTTGTTGAATCATATTATGAAAGATCAATTTTCTGGTACTCCTGATGAGGATGTCGCGTCCCATCTTAACACATTCATGGAATTATGCGATATGCAAAAGAAAAAAGATGTGGACAATGATGTTGTGAAGTTGAAATTATTTCCGTTTTCTTTGCGAGATCGCGCAAAAATTTGGTTTTCTTCTTTGCCTCGCAATAGTATAGATTCTTGGAACAAGTGCAAGGATGTTTTTATTACTAAGTTTTTTCTTCCAGCAAAAATCATTTCCCTTAGAACCCAGATCATGAATTTCAAGCAACTTGAACATGAGCATGTTGCACAATCTTGGGAAAGGATGAAATTGATGTTAAGGAATTGCCAAACTCATGGGTTAAATCTTTGGATGATCATACAAAAAATTTATGCGGGGTTGAATTTTGAATTATGCAAGGATATAATTGATGCTAAGGAATTGCCCAACAGTAATTATTTTCCCACCATTTGCTATTTTTCTCGAGAGAAGCCACTAGTGAAACCTACGACCCCCGGGTCACTTCTTTATTATATTTGCATTTGCGATCTATTTTCCTTTGCTTTTATTTTCAGTTCTATTAAACCAAAAATACAAAAATACCTTGTTCCACTTTATTTTGTTTGTGATCTATTTATCCAATCTATTACCACTTATCTCACATCTCCGTGCCTTCTGACGCCATTACCCGAAGGGGATTGATCACTTATCTATTACCACTTATCTATTTTATTTGTGATCTATTTATCCAATCTATTTTCCTTTGCTTTTATTTGTGTGCAGGGGTTGTTTATGTTGTGTTGCGTGTTTCTCCTACTGGTTCGATAACCTTGGTATCATCACTGAGGGAAATAACTACCGTTGTTGTGCTGCATCATCCCTTCCTCTTTGGGAAAATACCGGCATAGTTCAAGCAAACATCAGCAGACCCGCGAAAGATTCGAACTCTGGGGCGTGCGCAAATAACTCAACCTCTCCATCCAGCCAACTCACTATTCTCATAGCCTAGATCAATGAACAGGAAAGGACATGGACACAACAATTTACCCAGGTTCGGGCCACCTTGCGGTGTAAAACCCTACTCCTGCTTTGTGGTGGATTAGCCTCGCGGGGGGCTGAGGATGAACTAGTACAAGGAAGAACAACCTCACGAGGTCTGCTCTGGGGTGGATATGAGCTCTAGGGATTCGACCCCTTGCTACGGTGGTGGCTAGGCTATACTTATAGAGGCCTCGGCCCTCTTCCCCCAAAACTTAGGCGGGAATGGATCCCATAGTGGCTAGTTTTGAAAGGGGACAAGTAGTACATCTTATCCTGACGAAAGGTGGTCTTCGCCTACAAAGCTTCTGCTCGTAACTCCATGGTGGGATCGGTGATTACATTCGCCATGCCGTCCTGGCGGTCTTGGTCTTGTTGCGTGGAAATGGTAACCTTTGGTTGATTTCTCAGGACTCTGCGCCTGGGCTCGCCTCCTTAGCACCAAAGAGGAAACCTGCCACTCTGCGCCCGCTGGTGCGCGCCTGGCCTTGGTCGTCATGGTTGGCATCACCTCAACCTCATGAGGTGAGTGCTTTCATAGGAATCTCCGATCCTCAGGAGGCCGCCTGGGGAGGCCGCTCCTCACGGAGGTCTTAGGGTCGTCCGCCTCGCGAGGCTTGGTTCCTCGTGAGGGTCTCGCCTTCTTGATGCTGAAGATGGGTCTTACCAGGCCATTCATGAAGCCACACCATGGGCCGCAGGCAGGCATGTCTGGGTACCCTGGTTCCCAGAACGCCGATAGTAGCCCTCGGGCCCAAGGCGCGCTTCCACTTGGCTTCGAGGCGAAGCCAAAGGGCAAGTGTGAAGCGTCGCGGGCCCCAATCGCCTGCGGACCGAGTCGATGCATGGCTCATGATGGCACGTGCGCGTCTCCACTTCTCCATGCTACATCAGCAACCGCCCGACTTGACAATTGCCTGTTGAATGCAGAAAAACCATCATTACTCGAGATCGTGGGAGGCCGACGGTTGGCCTCCCTTCAGCTATATATGGGGGACGGGGTAGAGCCCCCCCCACCCGCGCTCATCTCCATCTCCTTGTGATACGTCTCCGTCGTATCTATAATTTTTGATTGTTCCATGCCAATATTATTCAACTTTATATACTTTTGGCAACTTTTTATACTATTTTTTGGGACTAACATATTCATCTAGTGCCCAGTGCCAGTTCCTATCTGTTGCATGTTTTTTGTTTCGCAAAAACCCAATATCAAACAGAGTCCAAACGGGATAAAAACGGACTGAGAATTATTTTGGAATATTTATGATTTTCTGGAGGAAGAATCAATGCAAAACAGTGTTCGGGGTGGCCACGAGACAGGAGGGCGCGCTCTCCCCCCTGGGCGCGTCCTGGGCTCTCGTGGGCCACCCGTATGGCGGTTGACGCTCTTCTTTTCGCACAAGAAAGCTAATTTTACGAGAAAAATCTGGGCGAAAGATTCACCCCAATCGGAGTTACGGATCTCCAGATATTTAAGAAACGGTGAAGGGGTAGAATCTGAGAACGCAGAAACAGAGAGATAGATCCAATCTCGGACGGGCTCTCGCCCCTCCCACGCCATGGGAGCCAAGGACCAGAGGGGAAACCCTTCTCCCATCTAGGGAGAAGGTCAAGGAAGAAGAAGAAGAAGAAGAAGAAGAAGAAGAAGAAGGGGGCTCTCTCCCCCTTGCTTCCGGTGGCGCCGGAGCGCTGGCGGGGGCCATCATCATCACCACGATCTTCACCAACACCTCCGCCATCTTCACCAACATCTCCATCACCTTCCCCCATCTCTATGAAGCGGTGTAACCCCTCTCTTACCCGCTATAATCTCTACTTAAACATGGTGCTCAACGCTATATATTATTTCCCAATGATGTATGGCTATCTTATGATGTTTGAGTAGATCCGTTTTGTCCTATGGGTTAATTGATGATCGTGATTGGTTTGAGTTGCATGTTTTATTATTGGTGATGTCCTATGGTTCCCTCTGTGTCGCGCAAGCGTGAGTGATTCCCACTGTAGGGTGTTGCAATGCGTTCATGATTCGTTTATAGTGGGTTGCATGAGTGACTGAAACACAAACCCGAGTAAGGGGATTGTTGCATATGGGATAAAAGGGGACTTGATACTTTAATGCTATGGTTGGGTTTTACCTTAATGAATCTTTAGTAGTTGTGGACGCTTGCTAGAGTTCCAATCATAAGTGCATATGATCCAAGTAGATAAAGTATGTTAGCTTATGCCTCTTCCTCAAATAAAATTGCAATAGTGATTACCGGTCTAGTTATCGATTGCCTTGGACAAATAAATTTCTCGTAACAAAAATCTCTCTACTAATACTTACTTTATTGCATCTTTATCTAAACAGCCCCTAGTTTATATTTATGTGTTCTTTATTATCTTGCAAACCTATGCTATGACACCTACAAAGTACTTCTAGTTTCATACTTGTTCTAGGTAAAGCGAACGTCAAGCGTGCGTAGAGTTGTATCGGTGGTCGATAGAACTTGAGGGAATATTTATTCTACCTTCAGCTCCTAGTTGGGTTTGACACTCTTACTTATCGAAAACTGTTGCGATCCCCTACACTTGTGGGTTATCAAGACCTTTTTCTGGTGCCGTTGCCGGGGAGTCATAGCATGGGCTGAATATTCTCGTGTGTGCTTGTTTGCTTTATCACTAAGTAATTTTTATTTGTTGTTCTTAGTTGTTCTCTATCTTTAGTTATGGATATGGAACACAAAAAACCAAAAAAAATAGATGTACTTGCTACTCATGTATATGGGGTAACTCCTAAAACCCTCGATTCTCATTATGCGAGATATATTATATACTACTTTGATAATCCTGAGAAAACCACATTCAACTTTATAATGGGAGACACGTTGGATCAACGTGAATACTTTAGGGATTATCGCTCGACACAAAAAGGGAAACTATTATGGGATCAATTTATTATGTTGCGTTGGTATGCCTGGGCTCTATGCTTGAGATATGATATTACTTGTTGCTCTAGGATGGAGGCTCCACACCTTCCCTTTTCATGCAAATTTAATGATAATGAAACCTTAGCTTCTTATGCTAATGGTATATATGATTACTATGATGTGGAACAAATAGAGGAATTTGTTGCTTTTAAGGCTGCTTATGAAATTGAATCTTTGTTTGAAAAGTATGAAGCTTTAGATGATGATGTTTATAGGCCTGAAAATCTTGCTATACTTAGATATTGCTATGAAAATTATGAATACAATTACTATATTAATGCATGTATTAAGAAAGTATCCGTTGTCCAAGAAGAGACTAATATTTTGCAGGAAGATATGGAAGAAGAAATTGATGAAACCGTGAGCTCATTGGATGAAAAAGATGATGAGGAGAGCGAAGAACAAAAGGAGGAAGAGTGGATTAGCTACCCGTGCCCACCTTCTAATGAGAGTAACCCTCCAACTCATACATTATTTAGTTTCCCTTCGTGCTTACCGAAGGATGATTGCTATGATCCCGTTGATTCCCTTGAAATATCCCTTTTTGATGATGCTTGCTATGCTTGTGGCCAAGATGCCAATATGAATTATGCTTATGGAGATGAACTTGCTATAGTTCCTTATGTTAAACATGAAATTGTTGCTATTGCACCCACGCATGATAGTCCTATTATATTTTTGAATTCTCCCGACTACACTATATCGGAGAAGTATGTGCTTATTAAGGATTATATTGATGGGTTGCCTTTTACCGTTGCACGTGATGATTTTGATGAATATAATATTCATGTGCTTGCTGCTCCTACTTGCAATTATTACGAGAGAGGAACTATATCTCCACCTCTCTATGTTTCCCATACTATAAAATTGCAAGAAACTGCTTATACTATGCATTGGCCTTTACTATGTGTGCATGAATTGTTCTTTTATGACATGCCGATGCATAGGAAGAGAGTTAGACTTTGTTGTTGCTTGATATATGTTACTTTGTGCTCACTACTAAATTACAAATCATTGTTAATTAAAATTGGCTTTGATATACCTTGGGATCCGGGTGGATTCATTACTTGAGCACTAAATGCCTAGCTTAATGGCTTTAAAGAAAGCGCTGCCAGGGAGACAACCCGGAAGTTTTAGAGAGTCATTTATTTCTGTTGAGTGCTTTCATATAGTTTAAAAACAAAAAAAATAAAGAGGGGAACCCAAAAACTTTTCAAAAAGGAAAGTGAAAGTGAGAAAGACAAGCATTGTTGAAGTGGGGGAGCTCCTTGAACTTTGTTCATGCTCACGGAAACTTTGTGAATCTTGATTACAAAAAAATTCAACAAAAATAATTATCCCCTTGTACAATTCCATTGTATTACAAAAATAATGTGCCAAGGTTTGCCTTTAGGATGTTTACAATGCTTGTTGGTTTGTACGGTGCAAGATGTGAAACTTTGTCTCAGTCTTGCGATTTACATTTTTAACTGGAACGTCAATTGGTTCTGATTCTTTTTGCACTGTCTTGATATACAACTTGTTTATTTTTCCTAATTTTGGTAGAATTTTGGGGCTACCAGAAGTATGGTGGATGTTCAGATTGCTACAGACTGTTCTATTTTTGACAGATTCTGTTTTTCGATGCATAGTTTGCTTGTTTTGATGAATCTATCAATTTATATCAGTGGATTAAGCCATGGAAAAGCTATATTACAGTAGACACAATGCAAAAACAAAATATGAATTGGTTTTGAACAGTACTTAGAGTGGTAATTTGCTTTATTATACTAACGGATCTTACCGAGTTTTCTGTTGAAGTTTTGTGTGGATGTAGTGTCTAATCGAGGATGTCTCGATATGAGGAAAAGGAAGAGAGGCAAGAGCTCAAGCTTGGGGATGCCCGAGGCACCCCAAGTAAATATTTAAGGAGACTCAAGCGTCTAAGCTTGGGGATGCCCCGGAAGGCATCCCCTCTTTCTTCAACAAGTATCGGTATGTTTTCGAATTCTTTTCGTTCTTGCATTATGTGCAAGTCTTGGAGCGTCTTTTGCATTTAGTTTTCACTTTTCTTTTATGCATCATGCTGGTATGAGATAGTCCTTGGTTGATTTATAGAATGCTCATTGCACTTCACTTAAATCTTTTGAGTATGGCTTTATAGAATGCTTCATGTGCTTCACTTATATCATTTGAAGTTTGGATTGCATGTTTCTCTTCACATAGAAAACCGCCATTTGTATAATGCTCTTTTGCTTGACTTATATTTGTTAGAGCGTGGGCATATCTTTTGTAGAAAGAATTAAACTCTCTTGCTTCACTTATATCAATTTAGAGAGATGACATGAATTGTTCATTCACATGGTTAGTCATAAAATCCTACATAAACTTGTGGATCACTGAATATGATATGTTTGATTCCTTGCAATAGTTTTGCGATATAAAGGTGGTGATATTAGAGTCATGCTAGTGGGTGGTTGTGGATTAGTAGAAATACTTGTGTTGAGGTTTGTGATTCCCGTAGCATGCACGTATGGGTGAACCGCTTTGTGATGAAGTTGGAGCACAATTTTATTTATTGATTGTCTTCCTTATGAGTGGCGGTCGGGAACGAGCGATGGTGTTTTCCTACCAATCTATCCCCTAGGAGCATGCGCGTAGTACTTTTTTTCAATGGCTTGTAGATTTTTGCAATAAGTATATGAGTTCTTTATGAATAATGTTGAGTCCATGGATTATATGCACTCTCACCCTTCCATCATTGCTAGCCTCTTCGGTACCGTGCATTGCCCTTTCTCACCTCGAGAGTTGGTGCAAACTTCGCCAGTGCATCCAAACCCCATGATACGGTACGCTCTATCACACATAAGCCTCCTTATATCTTCCTCAAAACAGCCACCATACCTACCTATCATGGCATTTCCATAGCCATTCCGAAATATATTGCCATGCAACTTCCATCATCATCATATACATGACTTGAGCATTCATTCACTACAAGAAATATGTCAACTTATGACCTTCTGTCAGTGACCCTCGAAGAATTGGTCATAAATCTATGACCATTTTAGACCAATTGGTCAAAAGCTGTTCAGGGGGCTCCAAACCTGAACCATTGCACCATTTTGGTCGAAGGTCGTAATTTCCTTACACGAAATGGTCACAAAGCAAATAGTGCTAGTCCGCTGCCTTATTTCTAGTTGTTAACGACCAATATAGATGGTCATAGCCTTGTAAATTGTGGTGGGTTGCTATGACTAGGCGCCACCTCATCGGGCTTTGCCTATGTGTCATGTCCATGTGGCAGTTTTGCCCTAGGTTGTGAAGCAACCTATATTTCTGTCATTCCCAAAATTCCCAAAAAATCTCATAAATTCTTTGGGTCATATCTTCGTCAAATATGTAAAACCTTCCTTGCCTAGTTCAAAATAATTCAAAAATATTCATTTTCCTATTTTGTTCAGAGTAACAGTTTGTGAAGGAAGTACCACTTTGGCATGTCCAAATAGTATCCATTTTCTCATGGCTTTCCTATGCCCAAATAACCATCCTCCACCAAATGCCAGCTCAATCCATTCATTATTTTGAGCCGAGCTTCAACATTCGTATTTATGTCCAGTGTGGTGGTTTGCAAAGCAAGTACCACTTAGGCTCCTCCTTTTGAGCTGAAAATTTGTGAAAACGGTCTTCCTAGTAACTAATCATCCTCAGCCAAAACTCACGCCCATTATCCATGTACATTTCCCGTACCACTAATCAAACACTTGGCTGCTAATTCATGTTTGAGCATCGATTGGTCTCCTCATGAGAATCTTATGTTGTAATTTTCTTCCTAGCACCAACCTGGGGAGTGCCCAACCCACTAGACATGCCTAGGCCGCCCAGAACACATGGCAACGCCACGGTCACGCGGTGACCACCTTGGCGGGCATCTTGAGTTCGCAGCTCTAGAGTTGGGGCCCTCGGCCACCGCCCAAACCTTGACGATCGCCACCAAACCATGTATTTATGATTAAATAGGTCCTTATGTAACTAGAAATGATTTTGGAAAAATACATAGCAAACTATGAGGCAGTTGCAGTTCAATTTGACCGCTTCAGTGAATCGGTAAATTTGTCTTTTTCACGAGAGGTGGATCAAAATTTTTTACACCAGACCATTTTGTCAATTGTGCATTAAATATGGCCTAGTATTTTATAAAAATGATTTGGTCCAATTTTGCAACAATTATTTGGTAGTTCCTTCACAAAAAACCTCCTTTCGGCACTCGAAAAATGGAAAATGGTTTTTTCGTCCAACGAAAATGAAAACTTCCTTAGGCAACATTGTTTGCCATTCCAATATGCACCCTTGTGCACAATATGAGATCATTTGAACAAACTATGCCATGAATGTGGCCATAAGATTGATCATTTGGCTTGAAAGCCATGAATCTTCACACTTGATAGCTCATTTCTGAGAACACTTTTTTAAAATAATTACCGTATTACAAGTTTATTATTTTTCCTGCAAACTTGGTCACATATAATGACACAATGTGAAGGTTTTCCAATTTTTTGATTTTTTTTGAATTTTTTATGCCCGTTTCAAAATGCGGTCAAAACGGCGGGCTTGACCGTTCCTAGCTAGTGGTTGAATCTTGGAATTTTTTTGGTGTTTCTATGATTAAATAGATACTTATGTACCTAGAAATGATTTTGGAAAAATAAAGAGCAAACTATGAGGCAGCTACAGTTCAAATTTGACCCGTTTCCAGCTGAATCGACGATAATTTGTCTTTTTCATCAGAGGTGGATCAAAACTTTTTTCACCCAACCATTTTGTCAATTGTGCATTATATATGGCCTAGTATTTTAGAAAAATGATTTGGTCCAATTTTGCAACAATTATTTGGTAGTTCCTTCACAAAAAAACCTCATTTCGGGCACTCAGAAAATGGAAAATGGTTTTTTCGTCCAACGAAAATGAAAACTTCCTTAGGCAACATTGTTTTCCATTCCAATATGCACCCTTGTGCACAATATGAGATCATTTGAACAAACTATGCCATGAATGTGGCCATAAGATTGATCATTTGGCTTGAAAGCCATGAATCTTCACACTTGATAGCTCATTTCTGAGAACACTTTTTTAAAATAATTACCGTATTACAAGTTTATTATTTTTCCTGCAAACTTGGTCACATATAATGACACAATGTGAAGGTTTTCCAATTTTTTGATTTTTTTTGAATTTTTTATGCCCGTTTCAAAATGCGATCAAAACGGCGGGCTTGACCGTTCCTAGCTAGTGGTTGAATCTTGGAATTTTTTTGGTGTTTCTATGATTAAATAGATACTTATGTACCTAGAAATGATTTTTGGAAAAAATAAAGAGCAAACTATGAGGCAGCTACAGTTCAAATTTGACCCGTTTCCAGCTGAATCGACGATAATTTGTCTTTTTCATCAGAGGTGGATCAAAACTTTTTTCACCCAACCATTTTGTCAATTGTGCATTATATATGGCCTAGTATTTTAGAAAAATGATTTGGTCCAATTTTGCAACAATTATTTGGTAGTTCCTTCACAAAAAAACCTCCTTTCGGGCACTCGAAAAATGGAAAATGGTTTTTTCGTCCAACGAAAATGAAAACTTCCTTAGGCAACATTGTTTTCCATTCCAATATGCACCCTTGTGCACAATATGAGATCATTTGAACAAACTATGCCATGAATGTGGCCATAAGATTGATCATTTGGCTTGAAAGCCATGAATCTTCACACTTGATAGCTCATTTCTGAGAACACTTTTTTAAAATAATTACCGTATTACAAGTTTATTATTTTTCCTGCAAACTTGGTCACATATAATGACACATTGTGAAGGTTTTCCAATTTTTTGATTTTTTTTGAATTTTTTATGCCCGTTTCAAAATGCGGTCAAAACGGCGGGCTTGACCGTTCCTAGCTAGTGGTTGAATCTTGGAATTTTTTTGGTGTTTCTATGATTAAATAGATACTTATGTACCTAGAAATGATTTTTGGAAAAAATAAAGAGCAAACTATGAGGCATCTACAGTTCAAATTTGACCCGTTTCCAGCTGAATCGACGATAATTTGTCTTTTTCATCAGAGGTGGATCAAAACTTTTTTCACCCAACCATTTTGTCAATTGTGCATTAAATATGGCCTAGTATTTTAGAAAAATGATTTGGTCCAATTTTGCAATAATTATTTGATAGTTCATTCACAAAAAAATCTCCTTTCGGGCACTCGGAAAATGAAAAATGGTTTTTTCGTCCAAAGAAAATGAAAACTTCCTTAGGCAACATTGTTTGCCATTCTAATATGCACCCTTGTGCACAATATGAGATCATTTGAACAAACTATGCCATGAATGTGGCCATAAGATTGATCATTTGCTTGAAAGCCATTGATCTCCACACTTGATAGCTCGTCTCTGAGAACACTTTTTTAAAATAATTGCCGTATTACAAGTTTGTTATTTTGCCTGGAAACTTGTCCACATATAATGACACAATGCGAATGTTTGCCTAAATAAGAGGGTACAAACTATAAGAGAAAAAACAAAAAATGCTTAATTCTAATTGGTGGAACCAGCTGTGGCATGGATCAGTGACATGGCAAACATCTATCCATTCATCCATCCATCCATCCATCTGTCCGTCCATCCACCCCTCCACTCTCTCAGCTAACCCTAGCGCTCGCAGATCCCTCCCCTCGCCGCCACCCGCCCCTCCTCTCGCAGATCCATCCTTCCCTTTCCTCCTTCCCTATGGCCAGATCCAATCCTCCTCGCCCCGGCTCCCTGCTCCCCTCCCCTTCCAGATCACCGCCACCACCTCCTCCTCCTCCCTCGCCCGGCTCCTGCTCACTTGAGGCCGCCGTCGGAGATCCGACTTCCCGACGGAATGGGGCCGGATCCGCCACGCCCGGCGCTCCATCCGCGTCGGCAGGGGATGACTACATCCTGCCTCGGCGCTTCCGGCAGCGCGGCTCATCTCCTTCCTCGGGCACCACAACTTCAACCGCACCATGGATGTGTAAGCACGCATCGTCTCTCCCCTCCCCTTCAAACATGCCTCTGCGAATGCATCTCTTGATCCGGCAACGACACGCCTTGCAAGAGTTGGTGACCAGACGGACCTAGCCGAGCTGGTGGGCGCGGGCTCTGGGACAAGGCCCTCCGACCGCCATGGCGTCCACGGCCGCGCCTCTTCCACTACCTCCGCGTGCACAAGGCCATCGACGACGTGCTCGCGCCGAGCCCCGGCGCGCTCCGTCACCACCGCCCTCGACCAAAGGCATCATCCGCCACCCCACCAAGAGCCACGCCGTCACCAAGCTCCGCACCATCTTCTCCTCCCTCCTCTGCTCCAAGCGATACAGGTAAAATACAACATTGCTAGCTATCGCTGCAAGTTTGCAATCGATTCGATAGATAAAATGAACATTGGTCCGTCCACTAGTAGAAAAGGGGGCAATGGTCCAGGCCGGTCCAGCCCATTAGTCCGGTTCAATCCGAACCGGGACCAATGGGGCATCGGACCAGTTCGTGAGCCCCGGGGCCGGCCGACCCACGTGGGCCATTGGTCCCGGTTCGTCTGGACCTTTTGGTCCCGGTTGGTAGGATGAACCGGGACCAATGATCCCCGCTCTGGCCAACAACCATTCGTCCGGTTCTTGGCACGAACCGGGACCAAAGGAACCCATTAGTCGGTTCGACGACCAACCGGGACCAATGGTGGTGCCTATATATACCCCCAGCGCAAGAGCGAGCACACCGCTCTGCTTTTTGGCCGAGGGGAGAGGGCTTGGTGGTGCTCTAGCTCACCTCATATGCACACAAGGTGTTCGATGGAATGCCCGAGCCACACTACTTAAGGTTTCTCCTCTCCAAGCTCGACCGCCAAGCTTCATTTTCCTCCATATTTGTCTAGGTTTAGCGGTCCGTCACGCCCCATCCCGTCTTCAACGTCGCCGATCACCCGCACCGATCTCATCGGCGGCACCACCGTGGTGAGCCTCTTGTTCTTATCTTCTTTCGAAAGGAAAAATATTCTTATTTGTATGTTTAGATAGATATATACTTGTATAATTTTCTTACTTTTATTATTGCATCTTATATAGTGCGATGGTTTTGGTATCCGCCCCGTCGGCCCTCGTCCCGTCTATGATTCGGATGTGGTATATATTATCTTTTCATAACTATTGGTTCATTTATTGTTTATGACAATTATGCCGACCAACGTGACATAGATTTTATTCATCTAGGAGGTTGTTGAACCGGAAATTCCAACCGACCCTATTGTCGAGAGGTTAAATTTAGTTGAAGAAGAAAACAATTTGTTGAAGGAAAAATTAGAAAAATTGAGGAGGAGAAGATGATATTGGAGTTGCATGTTGCGGATGTCGCCGATGATCACAAGATCAAGATGGATGCAATGCGCTTGAAGATTAGAAAGATTAGAAAATATGCCATTCATACCGAGGCTTGGTATCATTATGTCGTTGGATCGGTTGTTACATTGGTTGCGATTATGATCGCATTTGTTTCGCATTGAAATGTTTTACATAGTTTCAGTGTATGGTTTAATTAATTTAGATGCTCTGCAGAGCTTTATGTTGTTAGATGAGAACTATGTATGTACTTTGGTTTTAATGTGATGATGAACTTCTATTAATTTGGTCACTTAATTAATTATCTATTCATGATCTCTCTAATGATTTTTGACACATTAATTATATATAATGCACACAGATGAACCGGCAATGGATGTACGGTTCAAGACACACCTCCGAGTACATTAAGGGCGTGCATAATTTTCTCGAAGTGGCTGAGGCAAACAAGCAGAATGGTTTTATGTGTTGTCCATGCCCTATATGTGGGAATACGAAGTCTTACTCTGACCGGAAAATCCTGCACACCCACCGCTTTACAAGGGTTTCATGCCACACTATAATGTTTGGACGAGGCACGGAGAAATAGGGGTTATGATGGAAGACGGCGAAGAAGAAGAGTACGATGACAACTATGTGCCCCCGAATACGGTGATGCTCCGTAAGATCAAGAGGAACCGACGATGTGCACGATGATGCTGCAACGGAGAAGCTGCTGAAGATCAAGAGGAACCAGATGATGTGCCCGATGATGATGATCTCCGCCGGGTCATTGTCGATGCAAGGACGCAATGCGAAAGTCAAAAGAGAAGATGAAGTTCGATCGCATGCTAGAGGACCACAAAAAGGGTTGTACCCCAATTGCGAAGATGGCAACACAAAGCTAGGTACCGTCTTGGAATTGCTGCAAGTGGAAGGCGAGAGAATGTTGTGCTCGATAAAGGATTTGAGAAGCTACTTAAAATATTGAAGAAGAAGCTTCCAAAGGATAACGAATTGCCCGACAAGACATACGCAGCAAAGAAGGTCGATGCCCTCTAGGATTGGAGGTGCGAAGATACATGCATGCCCTAATGATCGTGCATCCTCTACGCGGTGCGTACAAGGATCTGAACGCATGCCCGTATCACGGTGCATTACGGTATAAGATCGACGAGATGACCACGGTGATGTTGACGGCGAGCCCCGGAAGAGGGTTCTGCGAAGGTGATGTGGTATGCTCCTATAATACCACGGTTGAAACGTCTGTTGAAACGGAGAGCATGCCAAGTTGATGCGATGGCACAGTGAGGACCGTAAGAAAGACGGAAGTTGAGAGCACCCGCGACGGGTCGCAGTGGAGAAAAATCGAGAGAAATCTTGGGATGAGTTTGCAAGTGAGCCAAGGAACGTATGGTTTGCTTTAAGCGCGGATGGCATTAATCCTTTCGGGAGCAGAGCAGCAATCACAGCACTGGCCCGTGACTCTATGTATGTATAACCTTCCTCCTTGGATGTGCATGAAGCGAAGTTCATTATGATGCCGTTCTCATCCAAGGCCCTAAGCAACCCGGCAATGACATTGATGTGTACCTAAGGCCATTAGTTGAAGAACTTTTACAGCTGTGGAATGGAAACGGTGTACGACGTGGGATGAGCACAAACAGGAGGAATTTAACCTAAAGGCGTTGCTGTTCGTGACCATCAACGATTGGCCCGCTCTCGGTAACCTTCGGACGACAAACAAGGGATACCACGCATGCACGCACTGCTTACTTGACATAGATAGTATATACCGCAAGCTGCGGGAAGAATGTGTACATGGGCCATCGTCGATTTCTTCCGACCAACCATCAATGTCGAAAGAAAGGCAAGCATTTCAAAAGCGAGGCAGATCACGGAAGAAGCCCGCCATGCGTCATCGGTGATCACGTATTTGCTATGGTCAATGATTTACACGTAATCTTTGGAAAGGGTCCCGCGGACTAGCTGTTCCGAGTGACGCCGAGGGACACGCACCCATGTGGAAGAAGAAATCTATATTTTGGGACCTACCCTCTTTGGAAAGACCTAGAGGTCCGCTCTTGATCGGCGTGATGCACGTGACGAAGAACCTTTGCGTGAACCTGCTAGGCTTCTTGGGCGTGTATGGGAAGACAAAAGATACAAATGGTGAGGCACGAGAGGACCTGCAACGTTTGCACGAAAAAGACGGCATGCCTCCAAAGCGAGATGAAGGTCCCGCCATTATGCTCTTACCAAAGAAGAGAAGGAAATCTTCTTTGAATGCCTGCTTAGTATGAAGGTCCCGGCTTCTTCGTCGAATATAAAAGGAATAATAAATATGGCGAGAAAAAGTTTGAACCTAAAGTCTCATGATCGCCACGTGATTATGACGCAATCGCTTCCGGTTGCATTGAGGGGCTTCTACCGAAAACGTCCGATTAGCCATTGTGAAGCTATGTGCATTCCTCAATGCAATATCTCGAAGGTGATCGATCCGAAACCATACCAAGGCTAAGGAGTGATGTGGTGCAATGTCTTGTCGGTTTCGAGCTGGTGTTCCCACCATCCTTCTTCAATATCATGACGCGTTCTTGTTCATCTAGTTGACGAGATTGTCATTACGGGACCCGTATTTCTACACAATATGTACCCCTTTGAGAGGTTCATGGAGTCCTAAAGAAATATGTCCGTGTCGCGCTAGGCCGAAGGAAGCATCTCCATGGGCCATCAAGCGAGAGGATGTCATCGGGTTTTGTGTTGACTTCATTCTGGCCTTAAGAAGATAGGTCTCCCTAAATCGCGGTATGAGGGGAGATTTGGAAAAACACGCTTGGAAAGGACTCAATAATATGCGAGGACGGATATTCTTGGTCTCAAGCCCACTACACAGTTTCTACGAACTCTACCTTGGTGACCCGTATGTCGATGAACACAAGAACGATCTGCGCTTCAAACACCGGAGCGGGCGACGATCGGATTACATGTGAACACATCAGACTTTCAGCAGCTTGGTTGGAAGCACGTGTCGAGGTGACAAGACTGTTTGTGAGGAGCTGTACTTGTTATCGAGGGACCATCTTTGACCGTATTGATTTGGAAAGGATCTGAGATAAATGGGAATACATTTTACACGATTGACCAAGATCAAAAGAGCACCAACCAAAACAGCGGTGTCGCTTTGATGCAACAACCGAGAGGGAAAGGACACATATTATGGTTACATAGTGGACATATGGGAACTTGACTACGGACATGATTTTAAGGTCCCTTTGTTTAAGTGCAAATGGGTCAATCTGTCGAGGCGGCGGTAGTGCAGTAGACCCACATGACGGAATGACAACAAAGGATCTGAAAAATCTTGGGTACAGCGACGAACCGTTCGTACTAGCCAATGATGTGGCACAGTTATCTATGTGAAGGACATGTCCATGAGACCGAGAAAGAGAAAAGATAAGGAAGCAAATACATCATACGATGAGCCAAAGCGCCACATAGTTCTTTCAGAAAAAGGGACATCGTGGGAGTGGAGGACAAGATGACATGTCTCAAGATTATGAAAAGTTTCATGAAATTCCTCCTTTAAAGTCAAGGCTGACCCACATCCCGATAAACGATGAAGATTATCCATGGTTACGGCGCAATAAGCAAATGACACAAGCGAAGAAAAAGTGAAGACTTTCTCCATAACTATTGTTCGCTTATGATACCATTATATTGTGGCCGATGAGTATGATACCATTTTTCGTTTTGTACATGCACATGCTATGTGTGGGTCAATTTATGATATACCATGCCAACTTTCAACTTTTTCAGAGTTCATTTGAAATGTCTTATGGTTCGCCCTCGTAATAATTAAAAATAGCAACAATAAGTATTTTGTTGTAAGTAGAAACAAAATAAATTAAATAAAGCAAGAAAGAAAACAAAAAAAAGTGTTTTCAAATTTGAAAATTAGTAATGGCACTAACAGAAAGTTTATAATTTTCCTAAAACTAGAAGCAAAAAGATTTAAAAATAGAGCAAAAAACAAAAGAAAATAAATAATGCAGAAAACAAAACAAAAAAACAACAATAAGTATTTTGTTGTAAGTAGAAACAATATAAATTAAATAAAGCAAGAAAGAAAACAAAAAAAAGTGTTTTCAAATTTGAAAATTAGTAATGGCACTAACAGAAAGTTTCTAATTTTCCTAAAACTAGAAGCAAAAAGATTTAAAAATAGAGCAAAAACAAAAGAAAATAAATAATGCAGAAAACAAAACAAAAAAACAACAATAAGTATTTTGTTGTAAGTAGAAACAATATAAATTAAATAAAGCAAGAAAGAAAACAAAAAAAAGTGTTTTCAAATTTGAAAATTAGTAATGGCACTAACAGAAAGTTTCTAATTTTCCTAAAACTAGAAGCAAAAGATTTAAAAATAGAGCAAAAAACAAAAGAAAATAAATAATGCAGAAAACAAAACAAAAAAACAACAATAAGTATTTTGTTGTAAGTAGAAACAATATAAATTAAATAAAGCAAGAAAGAAAACAAAAAAAGTGTTTTCAAATTTGAAAATTAGTAATGGCACTAACAGAAAGTTTATAATTTTCCTAAAACTAGAAGCAAAAAGATTTAAAAATAGAGCAAAAACAAAAGAAAATAAATAATGCAGAAAACAAAACAAAAAACAACAATAAGTATTTTGTTGTAAGTAGAAACAATATAAATTAAATAAAGCAAGAAAAAAATGCCACCTCTTTGGCCGCCACGGCCCTGAATACGATCAGTATCCCTATTTGGGCGAGATTCAGGCCCTTGAGATGGCCCAGAAGGTCCAACAGGCAACGAAGGAGCAAATAGGCCCGTAAGCCTGCAGTTCAAAGGAGTTCAAGAGGGGAGCGGCAGTGGGGCTTATAAACCACTGCGCTCCCCTCTCAACTAGCGAGGTGGGACTAAACTTTGGCCCCGACGCGGGCAGCGCAGGGGCCTTTGGTCCCGGTTGGTGGCTCCAACCGGGACTAAAGGGGGGGCTTTAGTCCCGGTTGTAGCCACCAACCGGGACCAAAGGCCGCAGCTTCCCGCCCTTTGGGCTGCCGAAATTGAGGCCTTTGGTCCCGGTTGGTGCCACCAACCGGGACTAAAGGGGGCATTAGTCCCGGTTGGTGCCACCAACCGGGACTAAAGGATGTGCTATATAAGCACACTTGGCGCTTCGCCAAATCGCCCACTTCTCCCCGACGCCCCTGCTCCTCCTCGTCATTGCCGCCGCCCGCCCTTACTCCACCTTGTTGTCGCCGCCGCCGCCGCCGCCGTCGAGCTACGCCTTCCGCCGTCGCCGCCGCCCTGTGAGCATAGCTCGCTCCGCGCCCTCCGTCCGCGCCCTGCGCGTCCACCGCCGCCCGCCCTGCCCGCCGCGCCGCGCCGCCCAGCCTGTCACCGCCATCGCCCGCCCACATCTCTGCAGGCAGGTGCGCCGCCCCACCTGCTGCACCCCCGCCCCCCCCCCCCCTGCCTGCATTTTTTGTTCATTGCATTTTTTTCATATGTATAATGTATATATGTATGTGGTAGCTATATATATATGTGATGAATGGTCGATGTGGTGTATGAATATAATGTTCATAGCATTTTTTTGTTTATATATGTTTTTCATATATGTATTAATTTTATATTTAGGTTGTTAGTAGATATCGATTTTAGGTTAGTGCATTTTAGGTTAGTGTAGAGGAGAAAGTAAAATAAGGAAAAGGAAGAAAAGAGGAAGAAGGAAGAAGGAAGAAGAAGAAGAAGAAAAGAAGAAAAAAGAGGAGAAGAAGTGTGTATATGTGTTTGTATGTATATATATATATGTGTACATATTCATAGTATTTTTTCGTAAGTGTATTTTTTTTGTTCATTGCATTTTTTTCATATGTATAATGTATATATGTATGTGGTAGCTATATATATATGTGATGAATGGATGTGGCTATATATGTATGCATGTATGAATATAATGTTCATATAGCATTTTTTTTGTTTATATATGTTTTTTCATATATGTATTAATTTTATATTTAGGTTGTTAGTAGATATCGATCGATTTTAGGTTAGTGCATTTGAGGTTAGTGTAGAGGAGAAAGTAAAATAAGGAAAAGGAAGAAAAGAGGAAGAAGGAAGAAGGAAGAAGAAGAAGAAAAAGAATGAGAGGAAGGAAAATAAGAAGAGGAAGAAAGGAGAAAAAGAGGAGAGGAAGAAGAGGAGAAATAAATAAGAAGAGGAAAAAGAAGAAAAGAGAGAGGAGAAGAAGAAAGGAATAGAGGAGAAGAAGAAAAATAGAAGAAAAAATTCTATTTTTTCTTCTTCTCCTCTATTCCTTTCTTCTTCTCCTTTTTTTCTTCTTTACTTCTTCTTCTTCTTCCTTCTTCCTTCTTCCTTTTTCTTCCTTTTCCTTAATTATTTTCCTTTCTCGAGGGAGAAGAAGAAAAGAAGAGGAGAAGAAGAAAGAAAGGAAAGGAGAAAGAAGAAACTTAAACACGAGGGGTGGTACCGATACCCCTCCCGATATGTATATGTATGTCGATCGCGTGGTTGTCGATATAATTAACCCCTCTAGATACAACTGCAGCAGCCCCTCGGCCCTCTCGCCGACCAAAACTCTCGAGGACACCCAAACCCTAGAGAGAAAACGATGTTGAATAATAATTGACATGTTGTCAATATTTGCGAAACTATGGAGCACTCCCGAGACGAAGAAAGCGAAGCGATGTTGGGGAAATAATCGCAAATGGAAGTGATGATGTTGCGTCATTTCTCATCGACACCGTTGGTCGATGGATGAAGAAGAGGGCTATGATTATGATGGCTTCGACCCTGCATTAATGCGGTACAAGAGGAGGACTATGTTCATGATGGCTCCGGTGACACAATGGAGGTACAAGACGAAGGAGACCGTGTCGAGCCGAGTCACCGAACCGAGTCCGCCAGGTATATATATATTAGTTAAGCCCGTGTTGACAAGTTAATTGATGCATCCATTGTTTTGTTATATGTACACATATTAAGTATCTTGTCGTCTTTCTTCCTTATAATTTCTAGCCCTCCGGATCGAGCACAACTTGATGCGGAGACGAGGCCCAAGAAAAGTTGAGCTCGGATGAAAAGTTTGAGATCATAGAAATCGCGCCCGACGGCGAACCGATTGAACCCATCCGGACAAAGAAGGCATTTTCGCTCGGTCGGGGGTTCTTGTTAGGAAAGGATCCCATCAGCATCCAAAGAATGGTATAAGCTGCTAAGGATGAAGACCACGAGGTGTCTTATGTCAATGATTTGCGAAAAGAAGATCTTTGGAATGAGCTGAAGGCAAATTTCACCCTACCGCCAGAGGAGGATCCGGAGAAGCCGTTAAAGAGCAATTAATCAAGTCTTGTGCTCTTAAGAAGATGGCTGGCCTAATGAGGAGGTGGAGGAAAGAGCTGAACCAGTTTGTCCGAAAAAAGAGACACCAGAATTCATCGGCAAATATGAGAAGATCAAAGATCATCGCCCGCATTTGTGGCCCACAAGACATCGGAAAAGAGTAAGAAGATGTCGGAGACAAACAAGAAAAATGCTGCGAAGAAGACGCTTCACCATCGCACGGGTCGGTGGCTACCTCAAAGCCCGCCTAAGTGGTCCAAGGCTGAGCATGATCTGCTTGAAAAGGGATCGAACCGAGAGACGATCGCTGGCGCACCGTTGCGGACTTGGTTCTTCGGGCTGGCGGAACCTTGGACCTATGAATAGGCGGTGTCGATGGGCGAACGAGCAACTGCAAACACCAGTCAAGAAACTTCGACAATATATTGCTGCTGCGCAGCGAGGGACGCTCCTTCCAAACAGGGAGAAGGACGAGCTCACAATGGCCCTTGGGAATCCCGAGCACCTGGACGGACACGAGGCACGCCAGGGCTCGCTTCCGTGGAAGGTTGGTTTTCCGGACGCAGGGGTTACAAAACCCACGAGAGGAGGAAGAAAGTGGAGCATGACCAAATGCAGGCGCTGCTTGGAAGGGTAATGGGGCTAGAGGATCGAGAAGAGGACCGAGAAGCGGCGGATCGCAACAAACGACATGCGAAGCTTCCCGAAGCTACCCGCCATCTCGGCAGAAGCAGCGTTGCTTCCACCGAGCTGCTTCAGCCGGAGCATGTCTTGACGGCTCTCGCCAGCTATCCGTGGATGGTATCACGAGTCTCAAAATTGCCACATTATGGCGCGATGCATGAATTTGAAGGTCAAGGCGGCTGTTGGCCAAGTTTATCCTAGTGGACCCGGCACAACTTATCACTGCCACCGATTCGGAATGATTTGCTAAGGTGATGGTTGATGAAATAACGGAGGATTTGAGGACCTCGGCTTGAGCACCCTATCGGTGAAGGGAGACTAGGCTGGGTTCTGCTCAAGACTCCATGCCTATGGCGGAAGGAGCTCATCGACCTTCAGGCTGGGCGCCTCCGCCTCCTCCTCCTCATCCGGCGAGTCAGGCACTCCGCCTCCTCCACCGCCTCCTCCTCCCGTGAGTGAAGATCGGCACGCGTGGCGGCACTCCGCCCCTTCTCCGGCGTGGCGGCACTCCGCCTCCTCCTTCTCCGCCTCGCCAGCAAGGGCGGAAGAGACCCGCCCGCCCGGCTGCTCCGACGCGTCGTAGTCCTTCTCCTCCGCCTCGTAAGCAAGCACGAAAGAAGACAGACGCCGCAGCTGCTCCGTCTGCTCCGGCGTCTAGCAGCACAAGAAGAGAGAGGCAATACAGATACGGTCCACCTCTAAAGCCTGTAGAGAAGTTACCGTATGAGAGGAGCAAGGAGGAAAACGATCGATCGCAGCGAGCCAAGTGAAGGAGTTCTTTGAAGGGTTAAAGCAAAGATACATCCACCTCCGGAGGAGAAGGTCGATCCGGTGAAAGCAAAGCGCACTCGATGCCCCGAGGAAACCACCAAAGTCTCCGCCGAGAACCAACTATGAGCGCATTCTGAATGCACATATCTCCAAGCCAAGCGGTGGGAACTACTGTCGGGGATAAAAGGTCAAAAGAACAACGGGCAAAGGGGAAAAAATTGCCCAGCTCGGCGAACAAGCACAGCAATCGTGCCCCTCGCTGAATGTGTCTAATCCTCCGCACGGTGGCGGTTATGGCAATCTTGAAGATTACCTGCTGACGATGCACTTCCTGATTTCATGGAGGTGGACTTATTTAGATCTGAGTACGGAAGCCTCTCGTCAAAGATGAAAAGTCTCGACAACAATGATGCGAAGATTCCACAGTTGGTACATGAAAACCTGCAGAGAGTCCGAGGGGACGAACAGTTTGTATCTGAAAATTAAAGAGGAGCACGACCTCGTTTCAAATGATGTGTTGGCTGTTCCATTTGAGGAGTTCTTGAGTTCTTCAATCAAAAGGCCCTCGATAAATTAATGGTCTTTGCTACTGCTGTAAGTACTATTTCGTCATTAGTCTGTATATATAGCTCGGCTCTTTCATTGCATGTATTTATAATTAATTATCCTCAATATATTATGCAGATTGAAGATCGTCGAGTGCAAGAAAAATGAAATCTATGATATTGGGTTCATTAACACAAATATCATAGATGTTTTTCTAGTTAAAAAGCGCCGCCAAGAGGCCGAGGACAACTTGCTACAATCATTGATCAAAAATCAAAACAAAGATACCATACTCTTTCCTTACCACGGCCCGTGAGTGTTCTTGTCGTGTGCATATTCGGTTTTCCTTATTACTCGAGCGAGGTTAATGTAATTGATGAGTTATGCTTGCGTGTAGGTACCACTATATTCTTCTCGGAGATTAAGCTTGGCGTGGACTAGTAACCGCCTTAGACTCGAGACGGAAAGATCCCAAAGACCTATGCGGACATGACCGACATGCTCGACAAGTAAGTTCAATCGATCATTATCGCACCATATCGGCAACTTTTATTCATTTCTTGATATCTCAAGTAATAACAAATATTTTCTTTGTCTTGCAGGGTTTGGAAACAGTTCACCGCACAAGCTCCGGACTGCCAAGGAGCTGCGATATACATACCAAAGTAAGTACTCTCATGCGCGCATCTCCGTTGATTCTATAGCTATACTTTCATCAATGCCATTTATATAATGCTTCATTATCAGTTTGATTGACCTCTATTTCTCGTAAAGTGCTTGTGGCAGGAGGAAGGAATGATTTACGTGGATACTACGTGTGCGAGTTCATCCACAACGCGACATTGAAAAACAAGCGGGGCTACTCTAGAAGACAATATGAAGTGCGTAAGCAATAATATTCGCAATTTCATTTTATTACACCATCATTTCTGTTGAGTTTCATTCATATATATGTATTAATTAACCCCCTTCTTCAAATTAGACGTGGCAGATGCGGGATGAACTCCTAGAACCAGATCGCATGAAAGCAATTCAAGAGGAATTGGCGGGATTCTTTCTTGATCACGTCATCGAGAAAGCCGAGAATACCATGTGGAACTTGAATTCAAATCCTAGTGGTTTGTAATTAAGAGATCTTATATAGATTGTACATGTATGTAGCCAAGAAAACTTGTTGTTCGACCAATCTCTCGTAGAAGGAGAGGTCGATCGATCACTTCTCTCGGTATGCATGACGAACTTCAGATCAATGGTTCTCTCGATCACTTATGTATATTTACTACGTGGCGTCGAGCAAGCACGGACATAATTAAGAGAGGACACTTCTCTCTATTAATTAGCTAGCTAACGAAACACCTAAATTAACCCCCCAAAAACCCCCAACCCCCTCCTTTCAAAAAAACAAAAACCAGGCCACTTGGAATGCAGACACGTGGGCGCCTTTTGGTCCCGGTTGGAGCCACCAACCGGGACCAAAGGCCCTCGACCGGGCTCGGCGCCTGAGGCAACGTGGAGGCTCATTGGTCCCGGTTCGTGCTGAACCGGGACTAATGGGTTAAGGTATTAGTAACGACCCATTAGTCCTGGTTCCCGAACCGGGACTAAAGGCCCTTACGAACCAGGACTGATTGGTGGTTTTCTACTAGTGGTCAGATGGGATCTTGATTTCGTTGCGTTGCTTAGGGCTGTTATAATGTCCGTGTCAGGTGTAGCTGCAGAGACGCTGGGCAGAGTGTATGGATACAATGTCCATGCGTGGAAGAACTAAAATTCAGTTAATGTCCATGTTGTTAGTCATCTAGTCTCAGAGGATCGGAGTGACGCTGCTGCCATTTGCTTGTGTTCCATCTTTGTTGAATGTACCTACCATCATACCTGTGGTGTTTTAAGCATCTTGGATCTCAATATATGGTGTCAAAACTGTTGAAAGAAAATGATGGAAGAGTTGTCCTGCTTGTTTTAATTATTTCCTGGATATGTTTCTCTGCTTAGCTTTCTCATTGGAATGGCACTCTGCTTTGTGATGCGGAGCTTCAATCTTTGTGGTGGAATCTTGTTATTTTAATTATATGTCGCAGTATCTCATATTTCGCACTTTTTCTTCTCGGAGCGAAACATTAAGATTCTACTTGGTCTTTGCATTTTGAAAATTGTGTGTCTAACTCCGAACTAGGACGATGGACTATTCAGTTGTAGTTGGTGTGCACAGTTGCATCGGTACTTGTAATTTTGCTTAATAGTTTGCTGTAATTCTGAATGGAGTTGTATTTCTTGCTGTGCCACTATAATTTTTGCTTAAACCTGTTGATATTAATCGATGATATGGAAGGTAAATGCCATTTCGAATCACCGCTGTAATTTTCATTTTTCAAGAAGAATTGGTTGATATGCATGGCAAATGCATGATGATTAGGAATATGATCATGTCTCCTGAGAATTGGATTTCTCTGCCGTTCAGTAAACTAAATTTGGTTCAGCTTAAAAACTGCACTACCGACAGCTTTGGGCAGCGAGCTTCTAACTGAAAAACGAGTTTGTTATGCTCATAATTTCAAGTTGGCCTCTACATATGAGTTGTAAAGCATGCTCTAAGGTTTCCGTAGAGTACTCGTTTGCTTCGTTTGGATGTATGGTTTGAGAGCAGCCGTCTATTTAGTTTGCTGTCCGAAATATAGTACAGTTTAATGTCGGTGGTGTGGTCTTGTCTTAAATAGATTACAGAGTGTATTAATCTCACTTGGGTAGAGTGGCCTACTTGCACACTTTTATTGACTCGTTGGTTCTTGATTACTTTCGAGCGAGTAGCACATGTCTCAAGCAAGCTGTAGTATTCCTTTCCCTGAATTGCTCCTTGTTTTGTTTGTGGCCGTATGCTCCGTGGTCAATGATGCGTCTTGTATACATATTAAAACCAAAAATGGAGTTGTTTTAGTTGTGCATATTAGAACTGAATTATGCTCGCTTTTCTGTAGTTGTATGCTCTTATTGCTAAATTCTTTAGTGGGTTGTTCAAACTAAACTCGTCCAGATCAACTTGCTATGATGGATTGTATATTCTTGTACTTGAGACGTCTTGTAGAATTTGGTGTGGCAATACATCCAAAATCTGATAATATACAATACATCATAGTACAAGAATATACAATATCTTGCTATGAAAGATTGTAGAATTCTTTTAGTTGCTGCTTCTAATGTATACATCGGTTGTTGTGATTGCATCTTCATTACATTATAGACATCTGCATTTACGTGAAATTTTGTTAAATATATATTTTCTAGATTGTCTATACACTAAACCCGGAGGTTTGAATATCTACTCGAGAATGAAGATGGTACTCTAATGCCTTTGTGTTCACCCTTTTACAGAGCTCCGTGCCTAGGAAATTTCAAGTTCAAGCGGCGTAATAAACTGTAATAAATCTGTAAATATTATAGTACTGTAATAGTAGGCATATCTCGGGTTGTAATAGACTATGCACAGATTGTAATAGACTATGTCACAGAGCTCGAACCCAAGAAATTCTACATTTTTTCTGTTCTATTTGAAATATTGATTATTTGTGTGATTTGAAGACGTGTGAAATGGAAACCTGATTAGTGGGCCCATTTGTGAAAATAATCTAAACAATGCTCACATTTTTGATATGTGGGACCAATATAGGAGATTATGACAAGTGGGACCCATCTGACTTGTGGGACCAGATTGAAAAATATATATTGAAAAACTAAAAAGGCCATGGCCCAAAATATAAAAAAGGCCAAATTGTTGGGCCAGGCCCATATATCTAGACAAAATTCATAGAAAAAATATACAGTAAAAAGGCCGAATTGTTGGGCTAGGCCCATGTAGAAAACCGAATTGGACCGGGCTGAATCTTGTGCCACATCAGCTTGCCACGCTGGATGCCTACGTGGCCTGGGGAGGTTGCTAGTGACCAAAAATTTGGTCAAAGAACCAACGACCTTTTACATATCACAGAGAAGGTCGCTATAGTCAGTTAATGACCCTCGACTTTTGACCTTCTGTTTTTGGTCACAAAAAGGTCGCAAATGAAAAACTATGACCTTTCAGCGACCAATAGTGAGGGTCACAAGTTGACATATTTCTTGTAGTGATTGTCATATTGCTTTGCATGATCGTAAGATAGCTAGCATGATATTTTCATGGCTTGTCCGTTTTTGATGTCATTGCTATGCTAGATCATTGCACATCCCGGTACACCGCCGGAAGAATTCATATAGTCATATTTTTGTTCTAGATATTGAACTGTAAGTAAATAAAAGTGTGATAGTCATCATTATTAGAGAATTGCCCCATTGAGGAAAGGATGATGTAGACTATGATTCCCCCACAAGTAGGGATGAGACTCCGGACTTTATGAAAAATAAAAGAGGCCAAAGAAGCCCAAATAAAAAAAGAGGCCAAATAAGCCCACCAAAAAAAGAGAAAAAGGAAAAAAAGAAAAAAAAATGAGAGAAAAAGAAAGAAGGGGCGATGTTACTATCCTTTTACCACACTTGTGCTTCAGAGTAGCACCATGTTCTTCATAGAGAGAGTCTCCTATGCTTTCACTTTCATATACTAGTGGGAATTTTCATTATAGAACTTGGCTTGTATATTCCGATGATGGGCTTCCTCAAATGCCCGAGGTCTTCATGAGCAAGCAAGTTGGATGCACACCCACTTAGTTTTTAGTTTGAGCTTTCATACACTTATAGCTCTAGTGCATCCGTTGCATGGCAATCCCTACTCACTCACATTGATATCTATTGATGGGCATCTCCATAGCCCATTGATACGCCTAGTTGATGTGAGACTTTCTCCCTTTTTGTCTTCTCCGATTAACCTCCAGCATCATATTCTATTCCACCTACAGTCACTACTAGGAAAAGGCATGCTAGTGGCGCACCAGTTTTGCCTTCTAATGGCGCATGGCCGGTGCGCCACTGGCATCACGCCATTAGAATTTCTTTCTAATGGCGCACCACATGTGCGCCATTAGAATCTGGTATTCTAATGGCGCACCAGGCGGTGCGCCATTAGTACTGCTCACAGTGCGCCATTAGAATGCCTCCCAGGGGCCATATGTACAAATGTGCTATGGCATTCTAATGGCGCATTACATGTACATGCGCCATTAGTGTGATGATCACAGTGCGCCATTAGTGTCTTTTGTGGTGCGCCATTAGTATGAATATTAGGTTTTATTTTTTTTGCTTTTCTGATTTTTGCACAGATTACAAAATATATTATTGCATAGAATATAGACAGCAGCACACAGCAACATCAAATTCATCAAATACAATAGAAGATTAGTCTCCGAATACAATTCATCATATTAGTCTCCGGATTCAAAAGACCGGACAAAGATAAAACATTACAAGTCTCAAGACCGCGAGTATCGAGTTTGCCTTCACATTACAAGTCGATATCGATCATCTAAACTACCATCACATAGAAGAGAGTTGTGGTCATCACGATGAGCATCATCGCGATCAAACTGGTCTTCATCCGGTTCCTCCAACGCTCCCTCCTCTCTCCCGCTAGATAGCGGGCGATCTAGATTCGGCCTCCGCCCTAGTGGTGTACCCTTTGTAACTATTACCGCTGAACGGTGAACCTGTCTCCGACACTCCTCCCACCATCGAGACTCGAACCTTACCCTTGTACACGACATACGACGGCATCTCTATGCACAAGCCAAACAACGAGACAATACATAAGCAATGTGTAAGTATGCAACAAAAGGATCGGAAGAAAAGCAAGACATTAATAGCACGATTCATGGTCCTACTAATAAAATAGCATCGATTACATCTAAGTTGAACAACCGTCCAAACCAAAGAGACATACGAATTCATTAAAAGTTTAATTACAACATGAACCAATCAATGTTTCGAACTACACATCACTACTTTCGACTCGACTCATCGGACGGAGCGTGGATGAAGCCGCCGTCTGTCGCGATGGTCATGAAATCGCGATCGTTGTCACCCTGCATTTGTAGCATTCCATCTATCTCACCGTTGGACGGTTGATTTCGAGGAAGAACTGCCCGGACGTATGAAGGACATCTTGATGGATGATGTCCGCAAACTCCGATCGGATGCGAAAGAATTCTTGTGCGAGGTCCGCGTCTGGACTGCCGACAAGCTCGCGCCCAATCTTTGAGATTATCTGTAGCGAAGGTGATGATGGTCCTTACGATCGCCTCGCATGTGATGGAGGGCGTAGTAGGCATCCTTCGACCGCCCGGTGGCTGCTTGACGCAGCAGAACTTCGTGTGTGAGAAGATGTGCTTGCCGTGCTTCTGAATCGGCCCGTGAAGGTGCCTCCAGTTAGGCGTGGCGGGAGAACATCATCAAGAACTTTCTTCACATTTGTGTAGTCTATCATGGAGTTACGGTTCGGGTCGAAATACGTGGCCATGGAATATTTCGGGCTTAAGAGGATGAGTGTGCAATGTGTCTCACTGCACAGAACACGGAATGTTAGAAAAAAAAAACGATCGAAATCTAAGAAATCATATGTTACGGGCGGTTAAGGGATGACTTACTCGGAAAGTAAGGCACAAGGAAGTTATCCTTATCTGCGTTTGCGAATGCGCCTTGAGGTGTGAACTCGCAACTTGGCGGTCCCAGCGCTGCTCAAGTGCTTGGCACGCATGTAGAAGGGGTCGACTATCACGATGTCCGGTATTGTCTCTAATGATCCGCATCTGCATGCTCAAATAAAACAGCCGAACGAAGGTGTAGTGCAACGGATGAAGGTTAAACATAGCAAAGATGTCATCAAACCGCAGGACGATCATACCCCCGATGTCGCCATCCACAAAGCCCTTGCTCTCTGGCACCTTGGCCACGAAAACCGGGTATGCCACATCCTTCTCTCTGAGACGCCGCTTCTCCAAAATCGAACACTGTCATGCAGACTCCGCATAGCACCGGTTGCGATATTCAGCATATTTGGCGGTAGCATCGCCCTACCCGCCACATGCACCCTCCTCGAGATATCCTTAGGTGAAGGTGGCCCGTCCCGAGCACGGATCGAACTTCGGTGCGGCTGGCTCGCACCGGCGCCTTTGTTAGTCTTCGTTTCCGCCCTTCTTCTTGATCTCCGTAATGGGACCGAGTTACGCTCACAGACCGCCTTCTTCAGCGTGTTGGGGCTGATAATATTTCGCGCCTCGGCTATCGAGGCTCGGTGAAGACGGAGCTGGGGCGTGTCCTAAGAACTGAACGCCGACGGCGCTTGTTGCAATTGGATTTCTCCGCCGTACCAGCTAGATCGCGGTGGTCTTGGCTGGGTTCTTGAGAAAGAGGCCCGCAGAAATCGTCGGCGTACCCATGTTCAGCAAAGTACTTGTCAACTTTGGTAAATGTACCGTCGTCGTTGTAAATGCCGCCGTCCGGATCTGTGCCATAGGGCTGTCCGGATCTGTGCCATAGGGATGTCCGGCAGGTCCGTAGCGTTGCTGCGTTCTTGCCATGGCTTGGCGCCGCACGATCGGGCGGTCTTGTGCGTGGGTGGTGTCCCCGCCCCAAACGAATCGCTCTTCGCCATAGCGAGGGCCAGTTATGCAAAGTGCGAGGGTCATCTCATCTTCTTCGTCGGCCCAGCTGGTCGAATCGGAGGTAACAACTCGTCGCAGCTGGCAGCACCGGACCACTTCAACCCTATACATTGTGGGTGGCATCGGATTACCTTGGAACATGGGGTTGCCGGTTGAATGATTTTGCCCTTGGCTACATCGACCAACTCGGCGCCCACGGCGCGAGAAGAGTGCAAGGAACGTCGGCGGTGCCTCGCGAAAACATGTGTAGGGCGTCGGGATGCCCGATCAAAGGCAAGGAGATGAAGTCATCGGCGAGAGGCTTAGTTACCGTGATGCCGCTAAGCTCGGCTAATGTCGAGCACCGCCAACGGCGGGCGGTAATCGACGGAAGGGGCGCTTCTTTGGCGAGGTGCCGCCGGGCGACGCCGGTGCATTAAGCTCAATACCGTGCGGTGCCGGAGACACGAATACCGCCTCCGCCGGAGACACCAATGGCGCCGCCACCGGAGACACCAATGGCGCCGCCGCCGGAGACACCAATGTCGCCGCCGCCGAAGACACCAATGGTGCCGCCGCCGCGCTGTGCGAGTTGCTGGCCATGAAGCTGGGAACCGGGGGAGGACCCTTTTGGCCGCCCGCAATCCACGCCGTCAGCCCATGAATCAACGTAGGCACCATGGCTTCGAGCTTCGTTTCCAGCTGTTGTTCTACTTGCTCTTGGACAAGCTCCGGAATCCGCGCCACTTGTGCCTTGAGTGCTTCAACCTCGCGCGTCTGGCTTTCCGAGCTGGCCTTTTCTCCTTCCGCACACCAGCGTATAGTATGACCCCCATTTTGTGGACAAGCCTTTGCCGGCCACACGACCAGCTGACGTCGGCTTATCGAGCTTATCCTTCTTTTTCATTACGTTCAACGCCCTATTTAAAGGGGTGTCGAAAGGGGAGCTCTTAGACGACCCTGCCATCGCTTTCATTGTCCTGCGAAAGGAACATGAGCCATTTAGAAATATTGGTGATTAATTAGAGTGCAGCCATATGGAGCTAATTACGCGGGGGTGTATTCCTTACCAGAACAAGCTCAAGCGCCCTGGTCTTCGGATCCGTGGTAAGCTCCTTTGTTATCGGGTCCTCCTTGTACCGGGCCCTGACATAGTTCCTGGTCTGCTTGTCACCGCTGTATTTCTCGAAGCGGGGCGGTAGGCCTTGCTCGGCACGCTCCGCGTCCTCCTTGTCCCATATAGGCTCCGCCACTCTATAACCGCCGGGACCGAGTTTGTGTTCCCCTAAGTTCAACTCCCGCATTTCTTTCCCCAATCGACTTGATTCGAGCTTGCGGGCTCGCACTTGATCTTGAACTCCTTGTACTCATCTTCGCTCATCAAATGATATTTCGCCTTGATCTTGTCATAACTATCACCTTTATCAATCATTCTCTTCACCGTGCTTCTCCAAGTAGACAGGGCGTGCTCATCTTCGTGAGGGCAGCATTGTTCACTCTATTCCCTGAGAGGCGTGTGTTTTCAAATTCGTCGGGAACTTGTATCGTTCGTGCAGCTTCGTGAAGAGGAGGCTGCGCAAATTCCCTCGGTCCTTATGCCTAAGGTTCTCGGTGTTGATCGAGACGGTGTTCCGGAGAATGCACCCGAGCTGAACCGCGTACCCCTTGACTATATGTTTGGGCTCCGTTGGATTCCCGTCGGAGTCCACTTGAGTGAATTCCTCCTTGACGGTGCGGAGCGCATTCGGGCGCCGGTCCTTCCTTTGCTTCTTCGGTTGGCTGCCATCTGTGTGTGCGCCACCATCATCAGTGGTGGCATCCTCGGCGGCACCATCAGTGGTGTCATCCCCGACGCCACTAGGGGTTGTGTAATCAGGATCGGTGTCTTCCGCGGCGTCATCATAGCGGTGAGGTTGTTGTTCCTCCAACTCTTGGGACATCTCCCAGAATTGCTTGCCGCCCGAACCACCGGCCTCATCGTTGTGGGCCATGTTTCTCTCTAAATAGGAAAAAAGTTTGGTCAAGAAGATGGTTATTGTCAAGGAACAAGATCATGGTCTCATGATTTAGGGTTGGGCCTAATCACTTGGCTCTATTGCCACCTATGTTGGGTTTATCATCTAGGGTTTATCGATGCTAAGGATAATTCTAAGTTGGGCCTAATCACTTGGCTCTATTGCCACCTATGATTTAATGCAGCAAGAATGGCGGGGCAGTTGATCCTACTTAACTAAGTACTAAGATAGCCCGGCCCATGCATTAGTCGCAAGTACCCCATATGTCCTATTTTAGCAAAGTCATGCTAAAATTCACGGAAAATTTCAGCATGACCTTTGCTGAAAATAGGACATATGGAGTACCGAATTTGCCGGAGCGGAAGTTAATCGACATTCCGCAAACTCAAGGGCCTCTCGGGTACACAGCAAATTTGCTTCTTGAGACTCAGACTCAGCACAGAAGTACCCACATCCCGCCACATGTGTCCACCAGTTCAACAAACATCCTAGTACCGCAAAGACTACAAAATTTGAAAATGACAACTTTTGTACACAAAGTGTTTGACTGTCTTCGCTCTTCACAAGATACATGTTACTCGAATTTAGTTTACTAAATGCTAGGCACCTACAGGATACTTGAGCTCATGATCATGAGAACCTCCTCACAGGATGAAACGTTCCAAGTCAACAACAGGAAACAAAATTTGCACCGCAGGCAACAACTAGCTAGTTGATAAAAAATGAACAGTAATGCAAAAAAATGCACAAGAAGCTTTACTCGTGACTAATCAATTTTCAAATAAAAACCAGAACACAATTTGTCAAACTTGGCTTTGACATGAATTGTATCCGCTGGGTGCAAAGGGCCATGACGTCTTTGAAAATGCTACTGGTAGATTCTAACTAGGACCATTAAGAATGGCAATTGGCTATGTCTTTCTTGTGTCATCTTTCTTCTACCAGTCAACAATAAAAATGGTCCCTTGAGGCACTAGTATTAAGTTGTAACTGCATTTTGTTCAGTCTAATAGCTTTTTTAACATTTTATTCGACGTATTTGTGTACACAGTATCACAGAATCAACTGCCCAATCTCACTGCCGAAAAAATACGAATCCGAACAAAGATTACATCAGACATTTCATCCCAAAGTCTTTGAAAAGTACTTAAACTACCCAAAGAAACAGAATTTCAGCATCAGAAAAGCAACATCTTGTCCGAGATTACAGAACTAATTGACCCTCCATCTATTTAAATTTGTGTAGACATGCCCAAGGAGTACATCTATGAGCCTTGGACAAACAGGAGAGTACATCAAATAGGGTTCAGACATTCCTCCCCAACACTAAAACATTCACTTGCTCTTTGTGTGATCTAAGAATTGCTACTGAACCCTGAGATAATGACTACTCCCATGCACTACAGCCAACCCCCACTAATCTATAATGACTAGCCATGCCATGATGCAAGTGCCCTGTAACAGAAACAACCCCAATCTGCACCAGATCACCCCGTGCAACACTAGCTAGTTGCCTTATACTCCCGCCATGGAGTATATTTTTGCTCTGTGCAACACTAGGCAAATTCTACAAAATATACTCCATGCATCCCTACTGAAATATCAACACTAGGCAACAAGTAAATGAAATCCTGGAACTGGCAATACCTAGGGCGCGGGCAGAGGGGGGACGGCGAGGGCGCGGGCAGAGGGGGGACGGCGAGGAGCAGGCGCGGCAGAGGGGACGGAGAGGAGGCGGGCGCGGGCGGAGGGGGGACAGGGGCGCGGGCGCTGGCGGAGAGGGGAGGAGGGGCCTTGAGGGGGCAGGGGACGGAGGGCGGAGGGCGGGGCGGGAGGAGGGACAGCAGGGCTGGCGGCGGGCGGAGGGGGTCGCCTCTCTCCTCTCAAGGGCGGGCGACGGCAGCGGCAGCGGGGGCGCGGCGCAGAGGGCTGTGAGGGGGATCTGGCGAGGGAGAGGAGAGAGGCCGAGGGAAATAGGTGAGGATGCTTTCTAATGGCGCACCACACGCCTGTGCGCCATAAGTCTGATTGTTCTAATGGCGCACCACCTCATGGTGCGCCATTAGAATGTTGTTTTATCTACCACATGAGCGATATCTACAGCCCAACCCTTTCTACAATGTAACCCACCCACTAGCCCGACCGTCAAGACGCAAAGACACACACACGGGAGGTCCCGGGTTCGATTCCTGTGATCCCCAATATTTTTATGCATTTTAAATGGTGTTTTTATATTTATTTGTGTTTAAATATGTTCAAACTTGTTTAAATCATAACATAATATTTTTATGCATTTT
The DNA here is from genome assembly GCA_021437245.1 of Aegilops speltoides. Classification (NCBI taxonomy): domain Eukaryota; kingdom Viridiplantae; phylum Streptophyta; class Magnoliopsida; order Poales; family Poaceae; genus Aegilops; species Aegilops speltoides. The sequence goes on from CM038147.1 coordinate 421,955,546, forward strand.
AAATGCTGTTTTTATATTTATTTGTGTTTAAATATGTTCAAACTTGTTTAAATTATAACAGTAATATTTTTTATAAAAATAGTAAAAAAAATTTAAAAAGTGCTCCGGCGGTGGAGCGGGGAAGGGTTGCGATGGGTGGAGCTAGCGGGGAGGTCTTGGTGCGATCGAGATGGAGGATCGAGATCGAGATGGAGGGGAATCGAGATCAAGTGTCCTCATGAATTCAAAAAGTGCCCATGAAATTTAAAAATATTCATGATATCAAAAAGTGCCCATGAAATACAATCGAGAAATGAAGTCTACGATTTAAATACAATCGGTCTTAGCTAGCTATCTGTTCACAATCTTCTTGCCCTTCTTTTTCGCAAACGGAGTTCTTCTGTGGAACGGACGTCCTTTAGGTAGGGTGGTCCTGCTTCTTCTTGTGGTGTGTGCTGCTACTTCATCGTCGTCGTCATGTTCGATCTTCGGGTCGCCGTACTTGTCGAAGTCTTGCTCATTGGCTACTCCATCCATTCCGATGATCTTCCTTTTGCCTCTCCTCACGACAACACGACTGGGCTTTGGTGCGTCGGTAATGAAGAAGCATTGGTCCACTTGGGAAGCCAGTACCCATGGCTCATTTTTCGCGGTGATGTTTGCGCCCGCGGTCTTGGATTTGGCTTCGGGTATAACCATGATGGTGAAATACCGGTCTTCTTTTATGACGTTTTGGCCCATCGACACGGAACATCGGACCTTCTCTCGGCAGTAGCTCAGCTCCCAGATCTCCTCGATCCTTCCGTAGTATCTGTCCTTGTCGTTACGGTGTAGGATTCCATCATTACCCCGAGTTCGATAACCATCGCTCTTCATGTCCTTGTCCTCGGTGTAGAATGTGTAGTCATTGATATCGTGACGCCTCATAGGTCATCGTTGTGCTCGGCATACCGTGACAAGGCGAATAGTAGTTGTTCTTCCGCGGAAGAATCCTCATGTAAAGGGTACAGACGAAGCTTCGCTTGAACCAACGCGTGAAACATGAGTTGTGCTCTTTGAGTATATCTCCGTCCGTCCTCTGTTGGCCTCGGTCATTGTCGCCTTCTTAATAAAGGTTTTGTGCTCTACCACCCAAGGATCGACCACGTCTATGTGTTGTAGCGCGACTAGGTTTGCTCTTTCAAAGTCGGCGAGTCGACCCTCGGCCGACATGCATTTCAAGGCGACCCTCATGGTGACCCCATCCAATGAGCTGCCGAGGTGCTGCTGACGGCGCACCAACGGGTTCTCGATGCCTAGATAATTCGTGCGATGGGAGATGCACTCTTGATCGAAAAGCCCTCGCTATGCTTCCTCTCGGGCGTGACATGTTGCGAACGTATCCTTTGATGACACCATTCATCCTTTCGAACGGCATCATGCTGTGCAGGAACGTCGGCCCGAGTTGGATGATATCCTCCACTATATGGACCAGCAGATGCACCATAACGTCGAAGAATGCGGGCGGGAAGTACATCTCAAGCTCGCATAGTATCACCACGATCTCTTCCTGTAGCCTTCTGAGTTGCCTCACGCCAATCGACTTCCGAGAGATGACGTCGAAAAAGTTGCACAGGCCAAATAGCGTTTCCCGGACGTGCGCGTCCATGATCCCACGGATTGCAACCGAAGTATCTGCGTCATCGACGCGATACGGTCGTGAGACTTCATCCCGCTGAACTTCGCTTCACTGGTCTAGGTATCCGCTTATCTTCCCAGCGTAACCATAAGGAAGTTTTACTCCTAGGAGGCAGGTGAAAAATTGCTCGATCTCCTCCTGACTTAGAGTGAAGCACGCGGGAGGGTAGTCATTTCCGGTCTTCTTGGCCTTTTTGCCTTTGCGACGACTTTCCGTGTCCTACTTCGCCTCATCATCATCATCATCATCATTAGCGTGAAGCTCCCGCACGATGCCCATTGATTTCAAGTCCGCCCTTGCTTTCGCCCATCTTTGGTCCTCTCGGCATGTTGAGCAGGTACCAAGCGACTCTCGCACGCTCTTCGTGATATGCATGACATCAAGGCTGTGAGGCACACGGTGGATCTTCCAAGACGGCAAGTCCCGTAAAACAGACCTCGCTTTTCCATACCTTCAGCAGCGGCTCTGGCGCCTTCGCATCTTTCGGCGGTGGGCGCTCTTTCCAATTTTTCAACAGCTTGTCTATTTCCTCGCCGCTCCTCGTACAGGCGTTTTGCTGGGTTCGGTTTCACCATCGAACAGATCCTTGCGTTTCCTCCACGGGTCATCGTCGCGAAGCCACCTTCGATGTCCCATGAACACGGTTTTCAAGACCCGGATCTCTATCTAGTCGGCGATACGTTGTGTCATCCATGCACCTTACGCATCCGAAAATCCGTGGACTACCTGCCCCGCGAGATATCCGTAATCGAGATAGTCGCACCGTCGTGGCGGAGCAAGGCGGCTCTCATAGGGAAATATTCTTTCTGCGGCGTCCCACGTATTGGTGGCGTTTTCCACAGCGTGTCTAGCTCCTCCTTCAAGAGCCCCAGATCTGATTGATGTCGTTCCTCGGTTGTTTCGCCCTTCAATTAGCATACTCATGTGAATGTACTTCCTCTTCATGCACAACCAGGGGAAGGTTGTACATCCACACAAACACAGCTAGGTGCTATGTGTGCTTCTCTGCTGCCAAACGGATTGACTCCATCGGTGCTCGCGCCCAAAGACGATGTTCCTTGGATCCTTCCCAAATTCGGGTCTTGAAGTTCAACGCTTGCCACCGCTCGCATCCTTAGGGTGACTCAAAGATCTTGTCTTTTTATCTATCTCCGGATCATTTGCGTCATCTTCTCGCTTCTTCTCCTCCCTATCCGCGTGCCAACGCAGGAGCTTTGCTACCTTAGGGTCCGCGAAATACCGCTGCAGACGAGGAGTGATCGGAAAGTACCACACCGATTTTCGAGGAGCTTTCTTCCTCTTCTTGTATCGAGTGACGCCACACCGACATATGGTAGACTCCGCGTGCCCGTCCTGATAAATGATGCAATTGTTCATGCACGCATGGTATTTCACGTGCGGTAAATGCAGAGGACAAACGATTCTCTTCGCCTCCTTGAAACTGGTCGGGCACTTGTTCCCCTTGGGAAGACGTTCGTGCCAGAATGACATGTTCTCGTCGAAGCATGCGCCAGTCATTTTGTGTTTACCTTCATCTCCAAAGCCATGAGCGTTACTTTTAGACGGGTATCCTCGGGCCTGCATCCTTCATACAATGGAGTAACCGCGTCTATCTCCAGTTGATCCAGCTTGGCTTTCTCTCGGGCGGCGGCTCTTGCGTTATCCGTCCGCTTGAGAAGCAGCTCTTGAATATGAGGGTCCTGCACCCAGCCTCCATCGTCGTCTGCTCCGGCATCTTCATCTTCATGATCATGCCCTTCGTCTTGATCTTCCTCATCATCATGTACGACATCTTCTACATGATGATCGTATACAACATCACCGCCGTGATCATGTCCTCGAGATTCTTCGCCTTCTCGCCCGCCCTCGCCACGGTGGTACTTGTCTTGTTGCCCTTCCTCATTTCTTGCCCGCCCGGCCATGGGCGACTTGATAGTCATCTTCATCACCTTGCCACCGATAGCCATCCATGAAACCACGCAAGAGCGGTGGTCCCGCACCTGCCGAATCCGGGTCCGCAATAAGGCTCTTCAACTTGCATCTTCGACATGGACATCTTATCTCCGTCTCGTTCTTTTGAAGCATCTCGCCTTCATGGAGCTCAAAACCTATTCACGATGCCTTCACCATCATGCGGACCATGGTCGTCAAGGAGTAGAGCAAAACGATATGTTAGAACCAAGAAAAAATTTGGCATGACCTTCCCTAAAAATAGGACCAAAAGAATGCATAGTGCCAAAACTCTCACTAAACGGAAATGAATCAAAACATTCCGGCAAAATATTGGCAACTATCGCATATTTCAAATACCGGTACCTTCAAACACAAACATATATGCAACACCACAAACACTTGCAACACCACAAACATACATAGATCTAGCTAGGCCACAAAAGTGCATGTGCACGTTGTTGGAGCGAGCTAGGGAGAAAAAAAAGTAGATCTATATCATGAAGATAGCTTTCCTTACTTACCTATCAAAACTAGGTAATTTCACCACTTAATTTTGTTGAATCTATGGTGGAAATGAGGTGAGGAGGAGGAGATGGCGAAATCTTGGAGAAGGAGGTGGATGGAATGAAGTGGGGAAAGTGAGTGGGTAGGTGTGGGCTGTCCAAAATATCTTGTTGGTCCCGGGTTACTAATGGCGCACCCTGTCCTCATGCGCCATTAGAAACCCTGATTACTAATGGCGATCGAAAGAGCGTGCGCCATTAGAAGTTTTGCAAAAAAAGAATAAAACAAAATTTAGAGTAATGGCGCACTTCCCACTTGGTGCGCCATTAGAAGTTAGATATAGTAATGGCGCATTGTAGGTGTCATGCGCCATTAGTGTGTATGGGAAAATGGAAAAAAAATTCATACTAATGGCGCACCCGCTCCACGGTGCGCCATTAGTGTCTTCCAATCTAATGGCGATCTCGTGGCGGTGCGCCATTAGTATATAGTAGTGGCGCACTGCTCCAACGGTGCGCCATTAGAGTCAATCCTATCTATAGGCCTTTTCCTAGTAGTGAGTGTTATGTCCATGGATCACGCTCATGTATTGAGTGAAAGTTGAAAAAGTTTGATATTATTAAAGTATGAAACAATTGCTTGGCTTGTCATCGGGGTCGTGCATGATTAAATACTTTGTGTGATGAAGATAGAGCAACAGCCAGACTATATGATTTTGTAGGGATAACTTTCTTTGGCCATGTTGTTTTGAAAAGACATGATTGCTTTATTGGTACGCTTGAAGTATTATTGTTTTTACATCAAATGATAGACTCTTGCTTTGAATCACTCGTGTCTTAATATTCATGCCATGATTAGATATATGATCAAGATTATGCTAGGTAGCATTCCACATCAAAAATTATCTTTTTATCATTTACTTACTCGAGGATGAGTAGGAATTAAGCTTGGGGATGCTGATACGTCTCCGTCGTATCTATAATTTTTGATTGTTCCATGCCAATATTATTCAACTTTTATATACTTTTGGAAACTTTTATACTGTTTTTGGGACTAACATATTGATCCAAAGGCTCAAAGGCGGTTCTCGTCATTGCATGTTTTTGTTTCGCAGAAACCTAATATCAAACGGAGTCCAAACAGGATAAAAACGGACGGAGAATTATTTTGGAATATTTATGATTTTCTGGAGGAAGAATCAATGCGAAACGGTGTCCGGGGTGGCCACGAGACAGGGGGCGTGCCATCCCCCTGGGCACGCCCTAGGCTCTCGTGGGCCACCCGTAAAGCGGTTGATGCTCTTCTTTTGGCCCAAGAAAGCTAATTTTACAAGAAAAATCTAGGTGAAAGATTCACCCCAATCGGAGTTACGGATCCCCAGATATTTAAGAAACGGTGAAGGGGTAGAATCAGAGAACGCAGAAACAAAGAGATAGATCCAATCTCGGAGGGTCTCTCGCCCCTCCCACGCCATGGGACCCAAGGACCAGAGGGTAAACCTTTCTCCCATCTAGGGAGAAGGTCAAGGAAGAAGAAGAAGAAGAAGGGGGGCTCTCTCTCCCCCTTGCTTCCGGTGGCGCCGGAGCGCTGCCGGGGGCCATCATCATCACCACGATCTTCACCAACACCTCCGCCATCTTCACCAACATCTCCATCACCTTCCCCCATCTCTATGCAGCGGTGTAACCCCTCTCTTACCCGCTATAATCTCTACTTAAACCTGGTGCTCAACGCTATATATTATTTCCCAATGATGTATGGCTATCTTATGATGTTTGAGTAGATTCGTTTTGTCCTATGGGTTACTTGATGATCATGATTGGTTTCAGTTGCATGTTTTATTATTGGTGCTGTCCTATGGTGCCCTCCATGTCGCGCAAGCGTGAGGGACTCCCGCTGTAGGGTGTTGCAATGCATTCATGATTCGCTTATAGTGGGTTGCGTGAGTGACTAAAACACAAACCCGAGTAAGGGGATTGTTGCGTATGGGATAAAAGGGGACTTGATACTTTAATGCTATGGTTGGGTTTTACCTTAATGAATCTTTAGTAGTTGTGGATGCTTTCTAGAGTTCCAATCATAAGTGCATATGATCCAAGTAGAGAAAGTATGTTAGCTTGTGCCTCTCCCTCAAATAAAATTCCAATAGTGATTACCGGTCTAGTTATCGATTGCCTTGGACAAATAACTTTCTCGTAACAAAAAGCTCTCTAATAATACTTACTTTATTGCATCTTTATCTAAACAGCCCCTAGTTTATATTTACGTGTTCTTTATTATCTTGCAAACCTATCCTATCACACCTACAAAGTACTTCTAGTTTCATACTTGTTCTAGGTAAAGCGAACGTCAAGCGTGCGTAGAGTTGTATCGTTGGTCGATAGAACTTGAGGGAATATTTATTCTACCTTTAGCTCCTCGTTGGGTTCGACACTCTTACTTATCGAAAACTGTTGCGATCCCCTGCACTTGTGGGTTATCACCTTGCTGCTTGCTCCTCCTTCTTCCTTCTCGCCCTGTCTTGTTGGAGCACCCATGGCGCTAGTGAGGAGGTTCTCCGCCACGGAGCAAGGGAAGGCCCCTCAAGTGGAACCCGAGCTACTCCCGCCAAAGAAGAGGCCCGATCACTCCCGGGGCGCCGCCACGGGACTCATGACAACGCGGCCTTGGCACGAGTGGGCTCCACCGGGCTTCCCGGTCCCCCTATTTGCCCGCGCGTAGGGCCCTTCGCATGGGAGCAACGACCGGCACCGCGAGGAGCGAGGCTGAGGAGGAGGACACACTGCGGCCATGTGGCTGCCTCACTCGCGGACCCACGCCGAAGGCACGGACCGCAAGTTCATGGTGTGGGCGGCAATGCCGCCGCGCACATGTATTCGACTCCCAAGGCCTCTCGCGGGGGAGATACCGCCGAGGGGGCCCGTCGAACTGTGGCTGTAGCATGACGGATGCTGCGGCCAGGATTCCGAGGCGGAAGCCAAAGTCGTCGACTCCGGCGATGTTTCATGACTTGGGGGTGGGGTGCGATCGCCCGCGCCTATAGCGCGGAGCGAGGTTATGCCATCCACTTCGAGTACGACGGGGCGCCGACGCTTTTCTTCAAGGTCTTCAGTAAGGATGGTCGGTGCCTGGAGTGCTGCCCCGGGGGAGGCGATCGAGGTGGCGAGGCCGCCAGTGGTGAACTTGCCCTTGCCCTCGACCGCGGTTCCTCTGACAAAGCAGCCTTTCTCCGAAGCGACACGAGCGACGACGCCGAGTCAGCCGAGTCATGCTACCAAGACTCGGCGGTGGCGTCAAACTAGCGTCGCCGGTGAGGCAGCCGAGGCCTCGGCTTCCTTGGGGTTTTTCTTTTGCTTCTTCCTTGCACAAGATCGTGGCGAGCCCCCTAGGGGTATGTAAAAAATGTGATGCTTTTGTTTAGACGTTATTGTCCCCAATCAATGTTGCGCTTGTGTTCCCTACTACGGCACGGTCCCCCCATTCATTCTTGCGATAGCTTAGTGCTCTATGTTGGTAGGACCCAGTCCCCAGGCAGGCTTCAGCCATCGCTGGTATGCCAGGTCGCGATGTCGTGGTCAAGGCCAGGAGGTGAGCGGCCCGAGGTCTGGTAAGAGCCCCTGAGGCGCGATGCTCAGTGGGTCCCCTTTAACGTGCAAGCAGCTCTCGAAAGATTGAAAGGGAAGCATCCTAGCCTTAGCGAGATCCCGAGGGGTGAAAACGCTGAACGCGAGATGCACATTTGCGTGTATGGGGTGACTTATCTCGGCGATTTTGTAGTTATCCCCTCGCTGTGAGGGCAGCCTTCGCGCGACGCATGGATGTGTCCTGGTGGTGGCGGCGCTCCTATGCAAGACTCGCGCTGACCCCTTCTTCCTCACTCATCTGGGTGCTCACGTCCTTGGGTCCTGGCCCTCGAGCAAGGCTCAGCCGCCGCTGATAATGCCAGGTCACGGTGTCGTGGTCAAGGCCAGGGGTGAGGGCTCGAGGGCTAGTAGGGGCCCCAGAGGCGCGATGCTCAGGGGCTCCCCCTTTAACCTGGAAAGTTGGCTTCATCCACCACTCTACGAGAACCATCCGAAAAGGCCACTAAGTTTAGGTTCAAGAATTGTAATAGTGGTAGACATAGCTGCTGCTTTGGATTACCTCCGTAACCATTGCATGCCTCCAATGGCCCAATGTTATATAAAGCCTAGCAATGTTCTTCTGGACGATGTTATGGGAGCATGTGTTGGGGATTTTGGGTTGGCTAAATTCCTGCACACCCATACTTCTTCTGGGATTCATAACTCTATAAGCTTTGTGGGGCCAAGAGGATCAGTTGGACACATTGCACCAGGTAATGATTTATTAATTATTACTTTTAATTTTAATAATAAAGCAAGGTGCGTTTCTCCACTTTTTTCATCCGTTCACCGTCGAAATTTATTTTTCTATCCGAGGTGGTACTAATTTTTCGTGCGTACATCTATTTTTTTTAGCAATCCAGAATTTTCTACTCGGCCCGCACATGTTGTGGCCCAGCAAAGTCAGCCCACTTATTTGCCTGCCCATGTAGCCGAGAAAGGCCTTTTTCTCGCCATGCGCGGCAGATAGTCCACAGGGTGCCTAAGACTGGGCCGGCCCGTTTTGTTTTCCGTTCAAACTTATTTGTATTTTCACTTTACTTCGTAATTCAAAATTCTGAAAAAAAATTCAGAACTTATTTTTTTGTCAAATTTGAGACTTATTTTCTGATTTAAAATATTGTCTTCCCCATTTCAAAAATGTTTGGAACGTTAAATTATTTTTTCGTTCCGATTTTTTTCCAAATTCATGAATATTCGGAAAAATGTTTGGGCTTTAAAAAACATGTATTTTAAAAAATAATCGATTATTGAAATATATTATTGTTTTAGTCAAATGTTCACAGATTAAAATTAATGCCTGCGTACGTCTATTTATTATTAGTAATTTTATTTTTGAATTTTATTTTTCTATCGGAGCTGGTACTAATTTTTTGTGCATACGTCTATTTTTCTAGCAATCCAGAATTTTATACTCGGCCCGCACACGTTGTGGCCCAGCAAAACCAGCCCACTTATTTGACTGCCCATGTAGCCGCGAAAAGCCTTTCTCTTGCCCTGTGCGGTAGATAGTCGGTGACTGCACAGCGACACCAAGACTGGGCCGCCCCGTTTTCTTTTTCCGTCCAAAATTATATCTATTTTTACTTTATTTCAGAATTCAATTTTTCTAAAAAGTTCAGAACTCGAATTATTGTCACATTTCCGATGGTTTTAGTTACAATATTGTCTTCCCCTTTTTAAAATTGTTTGGAACATTAATATATTTTCCCATTCCGATTTTTCTCCAAATTCATAAATATTCAAAAAAATGTTTGGGCTTTAAAAATATGTATTTGAAAGAATATAATCTATTTTTGAAATATAATATTATTTTCATAAAATGTTCACAGATTCAAAATAATGTCTGCATACGAAAACATATTTCATAAATTCGTTTGAATGTTCAAAACATGTTCCGTTTTAAAAAGTCAGTCAAAAATAATAAAATGTTTGGGTTTTGATAAAAGGTTCATGTCTTCAGAAAATTATGTTGTTTAAAATTTTGGTCATGTTTTTTGCAAAATGTAAGGAATATTAAAACATTGTTCGTAATTTAAAAAATAACCATGTGTTCAAGAATATTCAGGAATTCATATTTAAAAAAGTTAAAAGATATTTTAAATCTCACGTTGCACTTTGATTTTTGAAATATATTACTGTTCTAGTAAAATGTTCACAGATTCAGAATAATGTCTGCGTTTGAAAACATATTTGATAAATTTGTTTTGAATGTTCAAAACATATTCCGTTCCCAAAAGTCGGTCACAAATAATAAAATGTTTGGGTTTTGATAAAAGGTTCATGTCTTCGGAAAATTATGTTGTTTCAAATTTTGGTCATGTTTTTTACAAAATGTACGGAATATTATAAACATTGTTCATAATTTAAAAAGAACACGTTTCCAAGAATATTTGGCAATTCATATTTTAAAAAAGTTCAGATAATGTTTTAAATCCGACATTGCACTGTCTTCTTAATTATTCGCGCTGGCCATTGCTTAGCAGTAGGCGTTTGTTGCCGTGCCTATTGGCACATGGTCGGGTAAGGTCATGTGTTCAATCGTTCAAGACGTGGTTTCTTGGATTATTATTCGTGCCTTGCAAACACAGCTTATTTCGGTGCCAGCCAGTGGGTTGGCCCAGACACGATCTGTTATGCATGCCACGCGCTATTCGACGCAACAAGCATCATATAGTAGCTCCCACGAAGCTGCCCTATGAAAAGAAAAACATATACGTCTAGATTTTGTTCCATCCATTCCGTACGTAGTTCCCCATTTTTTTGGTTATCCCCCGGGTGAGCCAAACTGAACCTATTACGTATTTCTTTTTCTGTGGGACGGACGAGCAGCAAAAACCAAAGGGTGGAAGGGGATGGAACTATGAAAATAAAGTACCAGTTGGGTGGTCGCCGCCACGCTGACCAGACCCACCACTATCAAGATCTGGCGTGTCAAAGATGTCCCGTGAGAAGACCGCAGCTCCTCCCTCTGTCGTCCACCGCCGTGGAGACCGTTTTTGATGAACACATCAATTATCTCTCCCGCTTCTTCTTGCAAAAAAAAGTATCTTCCCGTTGCAACGCACGGGCATATTTACTAGTGATTTATTAATGGCGAGTGCTATCGATCGTCCGGCTGATCCCGCGTGAGATCAACCGCCTTGCCAGCCACTCGATTTGCTTGATCTGACCGTCAGATTGGAAACTAAAACTCGTTTCTTTTCCTTTCATGCTGTGAGCCGCACGCGCTTTTTCCTTTCTCATGCTCTCAGCTAAGCGCGCCCATGCACGTCCACGACTTGTAGTGGCATGCAGCAGCGTGCATCTTCGGAAGTGAAAATGGCAGCCGCACCTGTATCAACACGAGCTGCTTCAATGACCAGCGACAGACTGACTATTGCATACGAGGGAGACGACGATGCTGCGATGGTGGTCCAGCTGCTATGGGCGTCACTATGAGGCCGCGGGGCATGCTGCGACGCACCGACGCCACCGGCGATGACATCGAACGCCCGGGTTGTGCTTCGATAGATGCGGCGATGCTGCAATGGCATCCCGGTTTCTTCGAGGTTATTGCGACGGCCACGGTGATGCTATGAGGCATGCTCCAACAGCCGCGGCATTGGCATGACGACATGCTCTGAACACACGTGGTGTGCTTCGAAGGCGGTGACGATACCTCGACGACATGCTCGAGGACCGCGATGATGCTACGATGCTGTAGCGGCCACGGCGATGGCACGACGACATGCTTCGAACGGCTATGGTGTGCTTCGATGGCCACGATTAAGTTGTGATGGCATGCTTCGACAGCCATGGCGTTGGCACGATGACATGCTTTTGAACACCCGTGGTGTGCTTTGGCGGCTGCGACGATGTCGCGACGGCATGCTACGAGGACTGCGATGATGCTAGGATGTTGCGGTGGTAACGACGATGGCACGACGACATGCTTCGAATGGTCGCGGTGTGCTTCGACGACCACAATGATGTTGCGACGACATGCTTCAACAGCCGCGGGGTTGGCATGATAACATGCCTTGAACACCCGTGGTGTGCTTCGACGGCTGCAATGATGCTGCAACGGCATGCTTCGAGGACCGCGATGATGCCATGATGTTGTGGTGGCCGCAACGATGGCACGACGACATGCTTTGAACAGATGTGGTGTGCTTTGACGGCCACGATGACGTTGCGGTAGCATGCTTCGACAATCATGGTGATGGTGCGACGATGTGCTTCTAATAGTCATGGCGATACTACAATGTCGTGCTTCAACAACTGCGGCGATGCTACGACGGATGTCCGGCTGCTTCGACGATGCTACAACAGTGTGGTTCATTGACATGGTAGTGTTGTGACAACGGGCAGCTTCGATGCTGATGCGACAGTGTGCTTCAATGACGGTGCGACGACGTGCTTCGATGGATGCAGCGATGCGGCGATGTCGTCCTGGCTGTTACGGTGATGCTATGATGGCAATGCGAGAAAGAGATGGCTCTGGCGACTGGCGATTGCCCGGGCGGCGCCCCTGGCCGCCTGGATGCTGCGGCTGCCCCGCTGCCGCCCCTCCCTCCGCCCCCCTCGCCGGCGCCCGCCGCCCCTGCCCCTCCGCCGACCCTCCCCCCCTTCTGGCTCTCCACGGGTGCTGTGGGCGGACATCGCCGAGGCCGATGACGTCACCGCTGGGCGCCCTGTCGTGTGTCGGGACCGTGTCCCTCCCAAGGCCCCGCCACGGCTGCTGCCCGACCTCGCCGGTAGCCTTACTCCTAGGGGTGGGAGTTCGGCCGCCCGCAGGTCGGAGCGGCGCCGGCGCCTGCCGTCTGCCGCCTCATCGGCGCAGGGGAGGCAAGGCTCGACCTTGGGGTCCGGGATGTCCTCCCGGCGGCGCCGCGCTGGCTGCTGAGGTGTAGCCGGCCGCGCGGACCGTGGTCCGGCTGTCGCCTCCTGGAAACCCTCGTCCCTGGCTGCGCCGGCCCGTTCGTCTCCGGCGACCCCGCCCGAGCTCGTTCCGGTTCTCTCCCGGCGCGCTCCCTTCCGGCCCTTCTTCCCTTCCCGCGGTCCCTCCGGACCCCATCCTTCGGGTCGCTTCCCCGCCCCGCCATCCTCTCGCCGTCCACGCCCTTCGCCGACGGCGTCCGCCGCGGCGATGATGCGGAAAACCCTACCCCCCCCGCCACCCCCAGGGTTCTCAGACGGGCTGCGGTGCTCTGGGCGGCCGTTGGGCTCACTCTGACACCTCCCGTGCCGTTGGTCCTGGGTGCGGTCCAGGGAGCGCTGGACGCTGCGGCGGGGATGGGCCAGCTCGGTGGGCCGGCACTGCCCCGCTCGGCTCAGGTGCGTCCCCAGTTGGCCTCGAGCCCATACAGGTGATCTATCTGGCCCCCTGTAGGGTTCCCTCGCCCCCTGTTTCCCCCCACCCCCCCAGCCGCGCCGCCTTCCCTCTGTCTCACCCTGGTGCACGCTGTCCCGCCCCCGATCCCTGCCGACCAGCGCCGCCATCCTCCCCACGCCCCCCTCGCACCTCCCCCCGCCCCTGACCATGACTCGGGAGTGGGGAGACGATGCGGGCCGGCCCAAGCGGCGGGCAGATGATCGCCGGGACCCTCCCCGCCCCTCCCCCGACGGCCACCGGCGCGAAGCCGACCTGCGGCAGCAGCTCTCCTCCCGGTTGGCTCGGCTCTCTCCGGCTCGCGACTCCCACCGCTCGTCCCCACGCCCTTCGCGCCGATCCCCGGCCCGCGACGACCGCCGCTCCTCTCCTCGGGAGGAGTCATGGGACCGCGGCCGGTCACCGGCCCGGGAGGCTCGGCCGTCCTCTCGGCGGCGGTCCTCCTCGCCTGCCCATCGCCGGGACCGGTCCTCCTCCCTGCCCCGCCCGCTGCCCATCAACAACTCCACCGGCGCCCCTGCCTCCCGTCGCTACCAGCCCCCCCCCCCGCTCCCAGGCTGCGTTCCTGCCGTCTAACGGCGGCAATGGCAACCGGGGGCGCCAGGGCCCCAAGAAGAAGAAGAAGGGCCCTTCGCGCCCTCAGGACGCCGCTGCAGCTCCTCCTCCGGGCGCCACTGCCTCTTCCGTCGGCCAGCCGTGCTTCAACTGCGGCTTGATCGGGCACTTCCAGGTGGCGTGTCACAGTCCCCCGACGTGCTACCTGTGCAAGGATCCCGGGCACCCCGCGATTCTCTGTCCGGATCGCTCGGTGACGGAGGAGATCATGATGTACGGCCACGGCATCGAGGACATGGCCTTCTTCCACATCGAGGTTCCTGAGATCTCCCCGCCATCTCCCTCGCTGCTAGCGGTGATGACGGTTGTGGGCGAGGCCGTTGCCACCCCGAAGCTGATTGAGGCTGAGCTCAACCACTTGTGCAGATGCACGTGGGATTGGCAGGTGACTCCCACGCCCCCCAGCGCCTTCCCGGTGATCTTCCCCGACGCTATGAGCATGGGATTCTGTACTCGCAGCAACAACATCACCCTGGCTCTCAACGGCATCATGGTGAACATTTCTGAGCCACAGTGGGACCCAGAGCCGTCGTTGTCCTGGACACGGCTTCGCTCCTCATCTCCAGTCTCCCAGATGTTGCCCGGTCCGAGTGGGTCATCCGCAGTATGTCCAAGATCCTTGGCAAGGTGGTGGTGGTCGACAAGCTCTCCCTGCGCTAGGAGGAGGAGGTCCGGGTCAAGGTGAAATGCCTGGACTCCTCCAAGCTCCACGTCACGATCCGAGTCTTCTTCAATGACGACGGCTATGACCTCAAGATCTGCCCCGAGCCTCCAAACCACGTCGGCCGCCCCCGCCTCTCTGTTCACTACAAGAAATATGTCAACTTGTGACCACCACTATTAGTCACCGAAGGTCACAAATTTCCATTTATGACCTTTTGTGACCAAAAATGAAGGTCAGCTGGCCGTCATAAACCGACTATAGCGACCTTTCTTCCGAATGGTCAAAGACGCTTCTGACCAAAATATTCCTACTGTGGCGCTTTTGTTCACTAGCAACCTCCCGTGCCACGAGGCATCCAGCGTGGCAAGTCGATGTGGCACAAGATTCAGCCCGGTCCAATTCGGTTTTCTACATGGGCCTAGCCCAACAATTGACCTATTCGTGTTTTTTTCTCATATTAATTTTGATTAGGTAGATGGGCCAAGCCCAACATTTCAGCCTCGTTATTTTTGGCCTAGGCCTTTTTATTTTCTTGGCCTTCACCTTTTCACAATTGATTTTAAGCGATTTTTTTCATTTTTTCTGAATTGTTTGATTTGTGGCCTTTTAGGGCCCAAATAGTATTTGCTTCATTTCGATGTATCGACAATTAAGGATCATCACCTCAAAAAACAATAAATGATCAATATTTTGAGTATTTCAATCACACAAATTTTCACAAATGACGACCAAAATGAGTATATTATATATATTACAATCATGCCATAGTTCACATCATCCAGAATTTAGAACACCCAGAACACCTGTGAAGTGCTGCTATGAAGTACAACACCTAGGAACATAAAATACACAGAACATAAAACTAGCTATAAAGATGAAGCGTTCCCTTCATTTAACTTCTTCAACCTAGAGCTCCTCAGAGAAGAATGAAAATGATCGTTATCATGGCTGCCAATTCGAATGAAAGCAATATCTTCCAACAAAGAACAGCTAGGAAAAGAATAATGAATGTAATAATAAACAGATACACAAGCAGCTAGGAGTCTATCCTCAAGCATGAGGGCATGGATAACAGAGCAACCATGAGGAGTAAATATTAGCAAATATTATATTGGTGGAAAAAGGTAAATACCGCAAGCTCTAAGAAGACTCCAAGAACTTGATGGCTCACAATACAATCATGTTTTTGATAACAAATACTACTAGAATTAAGGCAATCGAACATATTCTAAGAAGTATCAACATCATGACAAGAAAAATTAAAAGTAGCAGCTAGCAGGACATCAATCGAACACAACTTAATTATCATTTGAACAATCGAGACAACTAGTTACGTAACAAGCATGTATTGACAGGATAGTTATCAATAGTATAGAACGGAACTAAATCGAATGTAACTAAATTGGCAAGGTTTTCTTCTCTTTTCTAGTTAATGACAACCAGTCATCAATCAAGCAAGCAACATCACATTGGTACAAGAGCTAGTATCGCTCAAAGATATATGGGCTGTGAGCAATCAACACCTACTCATTTTATTTTATTTGTTTGCATCGAGTCAAGACCTACTAGATGGGATGGAAATGCATCTTGTGTATTAGTTGTGGAGCATGCGTGTATTATTAACAATGAAAGCAAGGGTTGACACTAGTGAAAGAGCAGACAGAATATTTGCTTGCAGCTGACGATGTCGCTTGTGCGAGGCGAGGCGAGGCGAAGAGCAGCTCCTCGCTGTTGGCGCCGAGCTTGACGAGGGAAGGGGGGCTCCATGGAACCTGCGACAACCCGACCTGTGTAAATCATAAGGTCTTGTTTAGATATAAACAGTAGTAATTGAATGATAGATATAAACATTAGTATTGCTTGAGCTCAATTTTTTTGCAAGGATAAGCATGTCCTAAACCGCCACGGAGCACTCGAGATCGTTGAAGTACTAGATGCCGAATGTAAGAATGGATAAAACATAACATGAATGTTCTCAAGTGCCATGAAGTGAGCAAGCAGGTAGTTGAATGGATAAAATCATGTTAACGTAGACTTATAGCCCACGCCAACATGATCGAAATGTTCAATACAATGTGCATCATTTTGTCGTGGCAAAACGATGCTGCAAACATGCACATGGAACACGTAAACAAGTTGCAAAAATAATTCATAGTCCCAATTTTCACATTTACTTGTAAAATCATCCCTTATATCCAATCCATTCAACTACACAATGTAGCAAGTGACCAGTCCATATGTTTCGGATAACGGTAGCTTGTTCAAATGGCAAATACTACTAAAAGTAATCGATTCATATATTTGAATGACGAGTTACTACAATCCGAGCAGGACTACCGGATTATGTTCAAATCAAGCAAGGCATAGATTACGCTAAATGACTAGGGGCTCAAAATCATATCGATCCCTTTCCGATGACATTTCTTCTACTCGCTTTGGACAAATCAAATCAAGCATGACGCGATCCGTAAACGATGAGGGAGAGGGAGGCACGCACGATGGTCTTGATCGGGCGTTGGAGCGGAGGTGGGCCTCGAGCTTGTCGTTCGGAGCCGGTGAGCTGCATGACGCCAGAGCCCTTGCCAAGGTGAAGAAGAAGGGCTTGAGTCCCACGTCCGCCCCCACCAGCCATCGCCACGCCGGGCTCATCTCCTTGAATCACAGCCGACCACAAGAATCAGATCAAGAGATCCGAAAAATAAGATGAGGAAAGGGAATAAGAGGAAGAGCAGGATAGGGAGTCGAGGGGCTGGAGTAGGAGGGCGTACCATGTGGGTCGTCGGAGAAGTCAGAGGCTCACGGAGAATGCCACCGGAGACGCGCCGATCAAAAACCCTAGGGAAATCTCCATGGTTGGTCACCGGAGGGGTCCTATGCCGCTGCGCTGCCCGAAGGTGAGAGGAGTTGGCCCAGAGCTCCTCCCGCTTCCTCTTGAGGAGGACCGACTCCGGCACCACCACCTTCGCCGCCTCGGACGACATCTGCGGCCACAAAACCATAGCTCAGGGTCAGATCCGGGCGAGGGGCAAGAGCAAATGCCCTGGCGCGACGGGTGGGAGGAGCCGGGCGTGCGCTTACCTCGACGACGGCCGGCGAGCTCTCGCCTGGTCCTGGCGGCAAGCGAGACGCGGTGGAGGGCATGGTGGCCGGGAGTGGATCGACCGTCTGCTCTCTCTCCCCTCTCGTTCTTGGGTGAGGAGAAAGGAGGGGGGAGGGCGGCAGTGGTTGGGTTGGCGCCGGTGGTGGAGTGGAGTGGAGGCCGACCGGGGTTGGGGAGAGGATGGAGGCGAGCGTCGGCGGCGGCTGGAATGCAGGGGATCGACAGAGAGTGAGGAGGAAGTGGGATCTGGGGGTCGAGGGGAGGGGGAAAGAGTGGGTCAGTGGGATCTGGGGGCTCGAGGGGAGGGTGGGTGGGTGAGTTAGGGTTTTTTTTCTCGGGAGAAGCTCCACCGTTGGATGGGTGCGCCACGGATGGCTCAGATTGAGTCCAATTTGGTGATCCACGTGAAGGCCGTTCCTCGCATCTCATTGGTCCATCCAATCCACTCTGATTTTCCTAAACATAACAAAGGCATAGTTTGTCAAAATGATCTCGTATTTTTGCATAAGTGTATATATTAAAATGACAAACAATATTGCAAAATAGAGCTTTCATCTTCTTTGCACAGAAAATTCATTTTCTAATTTTCGAGTGTCCAAAATGAGTTTTTTTGTGAAGGACCTAGCAAATATTTGTTGCAAATTTGGACCAAATCATTTTTATAAAATAATAGGCCATATATAATGCACAATTGACAAAATGGTTGGGTGAAACAAGTTTTGATCCACCTCTGGTGAAAAAGACAAATTGTCGTCGATTCAGCTGGAAATGGGTCAAATTTGAACTGCAGCTGCCTCATAGTTTGCTCTTTATTTTTTCCAAAAATCATTTATAGGTAAATAAGTATCTATTTAATCATAGAAACACCAAAAAAATTCCAAGATTTAATCAGTAGCTAGGAACGGTCAAGCCCGCCGTTTTGACCGCATTTTGAAACGGGCATAAAAAAAAAAAATAAAAAAAATTGGGAAACCTTCGCATTGTGTCATTATATGTGACCAAGTTTCCAGGAAAAATAATAAACTTGTAATATGGTAATTATTTTAAAAAAGTGTTCTCAGAAATAAGCTATCATGCGTGAAGATTCATGACTTTCAAGCCAAATGATCAATCTTATGTCCACATTCATGGCATAGTTTGGTAAAATGATCTCATATTGTGCACAAGGGTACATGTTGGAATTCCAAACAATGTTTCCCAAGGAAGTTTTCATTTTCTTTGCAGGGAAAATTCATTTTTCATTTTCCGAGTGCCCAAAAGGAGGTTTTTTTGTGAAGGAACTACCAAATAATTGTTGCAAAATTGGACCAAATCATTTTTATAAAATACTAGGACATATTTAATGCACAATTGACAAAATGGTCTGGTGTAAAAAAAATTGATCCACCTCTCGTGAAAAAGACAAATTTCTGCCGATTCAGCTGGAAGCGGGTCAAATTTGAACTGCAGCTGCCTCATAGTTTGCTATTAATTTTTTCCAAAAATCATTTCTAGTTACATAAGGACCTATTTAATCATAGAAACACCAAAAAAATTCCAATATTCAACCACTAGCTAGGAACGGTCAAGCCCGCCGTTTTGACCAAATTTTGAAACGGGCATAAAAAATTCAAAAAAAAATCAAAAAATTGGAAAACCTTCGCATTGTGTCATTATATGTGACCAAGTTTCCAGGAAAAATAATAAACTTGTAATATGGTAATTATTTTAAAAAAGTGTTCTCCGAAATGAGCTATCAAGTGTGAAGATTCATGGCTTTCAAGCCAAATGATCAATCTTATGGCCACATTCATGGCATAGTTTGTTCAAATGATCTCATATTGTGCACAAGGGTGCATATTGGAATAGCAAACAATGTTTCCTAAGGAAGTTTTCATTTTCATTGGACGAAAAAACCATTTTCCATTTTCCGAGTGCCCGAAAGGAGGTTTTTTTTGTGAAGGAACTACCAAATAGTTGTTGCAAAATTGGACCAAATCATTTTTATAAAATACTAGAAAATATTTAATGCACAATTGACAAAATGGTCTGGTGTAAAAAAAATTGATCCACCTCTCGTGAAAAAGACAAATTTCTGCCGATTCAATTTGAAGCGGTCAAATTTGAACTGCAATGCCTCATAGTTTGCTATTAATTTTTTCCAAAAATCATTTCTAGTTACATAAGGACCTATTTAATCATAGAAACACCAAAAAAATTCCAATATTCAACCACTAGCTAGGAACGGTCAAGCCCGCCGTTTTGACCAAATTTTGAAACGGGCATAAAAAATTCAAAACAAAAAATCAAAAAATTGGAAAACCTTCGCATTGTGTCATTATATGTGACCAAGTTTCCAGGAAAAATAATAAACTTGTAATACGGTAATTATTTTAAAAAAGTGTTCTCCGAAATGAGCTATCAAGTGTGAAGATTCATGGCTTTCAAGCCAAATGATCAATCTTATGGCCACATTCATGGCATAGTTTGTTCAAATGATCTCATATTGTGCACAAGGGTGCATATTGGAATAGCAAACAATGTTTCCTAAGGAAGTTTTCATTTTCATTGGACGAAAAAACCATTTTCCATTTTTCGAGTGCCCGAAAGGAGGTTTTTTTGTGAAGGAACTACCAAATAGTTGTTGCAAAATTGGACCAAATCATTTTTATAAAATACTAGGACATATTTAATGCACAATTGACAAAATGGTCTGGTGTAAAAAAAATTGATCCACCTCTCGTGAAAAAGACAAATTTCTGCCGATTCAGCTGGAAGCGGGTCAAATTTGAACTGCAGCTGCCTCATAGTTTGCTATTTATTTTTTCCAAAAAACATTTCTAGTACACAAGGACCTATTTAATCATAAATACATGGTTTGGTGGCGATACGTCGAGGTTTGGGCGGTGGCCGAGGGCCCCAACTCTAGAGCGCCAGAACTCAAGATGCCGTCAAGTGGTCACCGCGTGACCGTAATGTTGCCATGTGTTCAGGCGGCCTAGGCATGTCTAGTGGGTTGGGCACTCCCCAGGTTGGTGCTAGGAAGAAAATTACAACATGAGATTCTCACGAGGAGACCGATCGATGCTCAAACATGAATTAGCAGCCAAGTGTTTGATTAGCGGTACGGAAAATGCACATGGCCAATGGGCGTGAGTTTTGGCTGAGGATGATCATCTACTAAGGAGAATGTCTTCACAAATTTTTAGATCAAAAGGAGGATCCTAGGTGGTACTTGCTTTGCAAAGTACCACGCTGGACAAAAATATGAATGTTGAAGCTGGGCTCAAAATAATGAATGGATTGAGCTGAAATTTTGTGGAGGATGGTTATTTGGGCATAGGGAAGCATTGTAAAAATTGATACCATTTGGACATGCCAAAGTGGTACTTCCTTCACAATGCTCTTCTATGGATGTAAACTTGGGAAAACTAGTGAGAGAGATTGGAGGAATGAAATGAGCTCAAAATTGGTGTAGGTAAGTTACTTAGGTATGGTCATGCTACCGCAAATTTTCAGATCATTTGGGTAAGCCTAGCTAGTACTTACTTTAGAAAGCTTTTCTCGAGGTAGAAACATTGGAAATTTCCCGAGAAAGATTTACTAGGAATATTGAGCTGAATATTATCATGTGGCAATGATTTGGGTATGTAAGAGTGCCCGAAAAGTTTGAGGGTAATAGGAGGGGTCTATATAACACTTTCTTTGCAACATGCCAATTTGGCCATAAAATATAAATTGAACCTGGGCTCACATAGATGATTTGACTGAGCTGCAATTTGGAGGAGGGTGATAATTTGGGCATATGAAGGAACTGTACAAATTTCATGTCATTTAGAGATATAAAAAAGGTACTTCCTTCACAATGCTTCTAGGTGGACAAAAACTTTAGAAATTTACGAGGAAGATTTGCTAGGCAAATGGAGCTGAATTTTGTCATGTGGTAATGATTTGGATAGGAAAGAGTGCCCAAAAATTCCTAGGGAAATCAAGAATATATAAATAGCACTTCCTTCATAAAGTGTTGTTGTGAACATAATAGGAAAATGAATATTGTTGAATTAGTTTTGAACTAGGCAAGGAGGATTTTTACATATTTGATGAAGATATGACCCAAAGAATTTATGAGATTTTTTGGAAATTTTGGGAATGATAGAAATATAGGTTGCTTCACAACCTAGGGCAAAAACGCCACATGGACATGACACATAGGCAAAACTCGATGAGATGGCGCCTAGTCATCACAACCCACCACAATCTACAAGGCTATGACCATCTATATTGGTCATGATCAGCTAGAAATAAGGCAGCGGACTAGCACTGTTTGCTTTGTGACCATTTCGTGTAAGGAAATTACGACCTTTCTGACCAAAATGGTCGCAATGGTTCAGGGTTTGGAGCCCCTTGAACAGCTTTTGACCAATTGGTCTAAAATGGTCATAGATTTATGACCAATTCTTCGAGGGTCACTGACAGAAGGTCATAAGTTGACATATTTCTTGTAGTGGTTGGCAGTCACCTGGGGGGTGGTCCAGCTGATGCTGACGACTCCCACCACCGTCGCTCGCGCAACTCCCGCTTCGACGACCCTGCTGATGACGAGGACGAGTCGGAGCACTCCCGCTCCCCTTCCCGGGAGCCCTCCAACCCTCCAGCGGGTCGGGGCGGGTCTGGGGCTGGGCGCACTCGAGTGTCGGCCACTGATCTCGAGGTGGCCCTCCGCCTGGCCACCCTGCTGGTCCCCCCTCTGTCTCCGTTGGAGTCGGCCAGTGACATCTCCAGCGTGGGCCTCCTCGTCGCCCCTCCATCGTCACCTCGCTCCCCTTGCGCCGTCTCCGCCCGTCGCCCCTCGCCGTCGGGGGCAGACCCCCCGCCCACCGCCAGCTTGACCTCCCCGGCCTCCTCTGGGGTCGGCGGAGGTGGGGTTCCCGTCGCCCCTGCCCTGTCTCCCGCACCCGCGGGGGTCGCGGTCGGAGTCTCCTTGGAGCTTGCCGGCCCGCTCCCCTCGCCGGTGCCGACCGGCGCCCACCTCTCCTCGCCAGCTTCCCCTGACGCCTCTGTGGCTGTGGACGTCTCCTCCCCGGCCTCCGCGAACCCCCCTCCGACGGTGGCGTACGCCAGGAGGCCCCGCTCCACCTCGACGCCGGTGACGTCCTCCCGCCGCAGCGCCCGCCTCGATGCGGCGCGGTCGGGCGACTCCCCTGCACCGTCCATCGCCGAATGGGGGGAGCTCCGCGCGGCGGTCCGGAACCTTGAGTCAGGTGCGGACCCCATCCCTCCCAGTTCTTCTAGTTGCTCTTTTTCCGCTCTCGAGGCCGCTCCGCTTGGCCACCTAGCCAAGGTGGCCAATGACTCGGCCATTGTCTTCAGGGGGAGGTCGGTCCCCCCTTAGAACAGATCGCGGCCATTAGGGCCCGGGAGATCCTCGACGGCAGGTTGGCTGAGACCCGTGCCCAACTGCTTCGGCCCCCCGAGGGGCCGCCCTCCACCCCCGCGGCTCCGGCACCTCCGGTGGCCGACGGGATAATCCGTGGACGCACACGTTCACTCACGGCGGCCCTCCGCGCTCAAAGCACTTCCCGTGTCCTGGGGTCAAGCAGCCCCCCGATGGGGGCTTAGATGCAGGCCCTTTTCTGGAACATTCGCGGCTTCGGCCATGATGGTTGTCGCCGCCAACTCATTGAGTACATCCGGGACGAACACATTGACATCGTGGCCATCCAGGAAACCCTGCGTTCTGAGTTCGCCCTTCAGGAGCTTGAACATCTTAGCTCCCACCTCTTCGCTTGGCACTGGCTCCCTTCTAGTGGGACCTCAGGCCACTCTGGTGGCATCCTCTTAGGGGTAAAGGATGCCACCTTTGAGGTGGGTGGCATGGATAGGGGTGAATTCTTCGTTAGTATGCAGATCTTCGAGCGTGCCCTGAACTTCAAATGGGAGGTCATTATTGTTTACGGACCGGCGGATCACCGCCGCTCCCCGGCCTTCTTAGCTGAGCTGCAGCTGAAGATCTCTAACTCCCTCCTCTCAGTTCTCGTGGGCGGTGACTTTAATCTCATCCGATCCCCGGTTGAGAAGAATAATTCTCGGATTAATTTTCCCCGGATGAAATTATTCAACGTTTGGATCGCGGAGTTGGGGCTCCGCGAGCTTGACTGGATGGGTGCCAGGTTCACCTGGACGAACCGGCAATCTGTCCCGACACAATCCGTTTTGGATCGTGTCCTAGTTTCCCCTGAGTGGGAAGTACGTTGCCCCCTGGCATCGCTCCGGGCTGTCACTCGGATCGGCTCTGACCATGTCCCCCTCCTCCTCTCCACCGCCGATGAGCGACCCCCCACCCCACCGCGGTTCCGGTTCGAGCCCTTCTGGCTCAATCAGACCGGCTACCGGGAAGCCGTCGTCGCTCGCTGGATTTTTGCGCGATCTGCGCCCCATCGCTCCATGTCCGCTGTCGACTTGTGGCACTTTTGTGCCAAGCTTGCCCGCCAATTCATGAAGGGTTGGGGGGCCAACCTTGGCCGGGACCTTAGAGAGCGCAAAAAGGCCCTCCTCTGGCTATCCAAACCCCGGACGCCCGCGCTGACTCGACCGGGATCTCCACTGATGAGTGGATGCTGCGCTACGACCTGGAAGAACAGCTCTCCACCATTTACACTGATGAAGAGGCCTACTGGTGCCTGCGCGGTACCCAGAGGTGGGTGCTTCGGGGCGATGCCAACACCGCCTATTTTTAGGCGGTGGCGAACGGCCGGCGCCGTCGCAACTCCATCCATTGCCTGTGGGATGGAGACACGCCTATCGTTCTCCCCTCGGCCATCCGTTCCCATGTTGATGGCTTCTATAAAGCCCTATTTACCCCCACCCCGCGAGGTGGGGCTAGTCTCGCCCCCGACATTTGGTCGGGTGCGCAATTCGTCTCGGCTGAGGCCAATGCGACTTTAGTTGCCCCTTTGACGAGGACGAGGTCCTCGCTGCCATTAAGGGGATGAACCCCTCCTCGGCCCCGGGTCCAGACGGCCTGCCCGTGACATTCTTCAAGACGTTCTGGCCTACCATCAAGCATGAGGTCATGGCTCTTTTTGAGGAATTCTACTCGGGTTCCATGTACCTTGGGCGCCTCAACTATGGGATTGTGACCCTCATCCCCAAGGTCCCGGGCGCCTCCGACATTCGCCAGTTCCGCCCTATCATAGTGATTAATGTGATTTTCCGGATCTTGGCCAAAGGGTATGCCAATAGGGTGACCCTCCTCGCTGACACAATTACCCATCCGAACCAATCCGCCTTCATACAAGGCCGATTTATTCTCGATGGGGTGTTAGTGTTTCACGAAGTCCTCCACGAGGTCCGCCTAAAACGCCATCGGGCAGTCTTTCTAAAGCTAGACTTTCACAAAGCCTACGACACGGTGCACTGGCCATTCCTGCGGGAAGTATTGCTCCGCAAGGGCTTCGACGACCGTTGGGTGACCCGCGTCATGCAGCTTGTCTCTTGTGGCCGGACCACGGTGAACATCAACAGTGACATTGGGCCCTACTTCCCCACCCTTTGCGGGGTCCGTCAGGGGGACCCCTTCTCGTCGTTCTTGTTCAACATGATGGTGGATGCCCTGGCCTCCATCTTGGATAAGGCCAAGGCTGCTGGACATATCCGTGGCCTTGTCCCCCACCTAGTTGGAGGGGGAGGAGTCTCCCTTCTCCAATATGCGGATGATAACATTATAATGGTAGAGGGATCCGCCCTTGATATTTCTAACCTGAAGTTCCTCCTCTTGTGCTTCCAACAAATGTCGGGACTCACCATCAACTTTGATAAGAGCGAAGTGATGGTACTCGGCTATCCCTTAGAGGACGCACAGGCTATTGCTGACCGCCTAAATTGTCGGCTGGGTTCTTTCCCCACGACCTATCTGGGGATCCCCATTAGTGATTCGCGCCTCACCGTGGCGGATCTTCGCCCCACGGTGACCCGTATGCAGCATCGTGTTGAGCCCTGGAAAGGGCGCTGGCTGTCAAAGGCGGCTCGTGTGATCCTTATCAACTCTTCGCTTGCTAGCCTCCTTTGGTTCCTCATGAGCTTTTATAGCCTTCATGAAACCCTTCATCAGGAGGTCGCCAAATACCAATCTAGATTCTTCTAGGCTGGGGAGGAGGGTAAGCAGAAATACCACATGGTCAATTGGCCAGATATTTGCAAACCCAAGGACCATGGCGGTCTAGGGATTTTGTCCTCCTGGCGCATGAACATCGCCCTCTTGACCCGTTGGCTCTGGCGCATTGCCAATGGGGATGGAGGTCTCTGGCTTACTATCATCCAGAACAAGTACATGCGTGGGCAGCCTCTCGCATTTTGTCAACGCTCAGGCGGCTCCCAGTTTTGGCAGGCCGTCGTCCAGCTACTGCCTGTATTGCGCATTGGCACATCCATCTCGGTGGGCACTGGGTCCTCGACCCTGTTTTGGCTGGATAGGTGGCTTGGCGACACCCCCCCTAGACGCGCGTTTCCCAGTGCTCTTCGACATCGTCGTTGACCCTCGGGTCTCTGTCGAGACGGCCCTTATTGACTTAGGGAGCCTCGCGTTCCGCCGCCCCTTTGGCCCTGCTGAGGTGGCAGCCTGGGATGCCCTCCTCCAGGACGTCGCCCTCCTCCCTATGGATGTGGCCGACTCTCCGAACGTCATCTCTTGGCGTCTGGAACCCTCCGGCTACTTCTCCACCAAATCCCTCTATGCGGCTATAGCCCCATCGACGGCCCCAGAGCCCTTCAGTTTGATTTGGGACATCCGCCTCCCCTTAAAGATTCGGATCTTCCTTTGGCAATGGATCTGCGGCCGCCTTTCGTCCGGCATTGAGGTCCTTAAGCGTCATGGTCCTGGCGATGGGATGTGCCCTATGTGTGGCACGGTAGAGGATGCCAACCACATCTTCTTCTCGTGCTACACGACACAGTTCCTTTGGTCTTGTTTCCGCAAAAGGTAGGGGGCCAGTGGTGCAACACCAACTTCCCTGACCTGCTTGCGGAAATTCAGGCCTCCCCCCTCGCTACAGACATATTAGATGGCTTTGCGTTGGGGTCCTCGCCTAGACACTGTGGACTGTTCGCAATAAGCTTGTCATTCAGAAGGTGCCTCTTCGGCGTGCTACTGACTCCATCTTTAAAATGTGTGGTTACTTGCAGCTCTGGCGGCCGCTTAGCCGCCCTCAGGAACGGGACGCCATCAGCATCCTCCTCGCCGACCTTCGATCGATGGCCTTCCGCTTGGCGCCTCCGCTCCCGCCGCCACCCCCGGAGCCCGACTAGATGTCGTGTCTCTCCCGGCGTGTGTGCCTTTTTGTGTGTTTTCAGGGCTTGTTGAGCTGTGCCCTCAGCATTAACCCTTGGAGTACTTATTTGTCTAGACCGTGTGTGTGTGTTGTCTGTGTGTGTTTGAACCTTGTTGGATGTTGGCTTGGGCATTGGCTTTATATAATATAAAGCGGGGCGAGTGCCTTTTTCGGTATGATGGCAATGCTTTGAAGGCGGTGGGAGCGGAGTCAAGGGCGCTATATCCAAAGTAACCTTGACTCAATGAGTTTGCTAGTACAAAATCATGTAGCTATCTGGCAAAAAGTACTCCGTGTGTAAGTATAGGCATGAAAAGGATAGTCAAGAAAAAAACAGTAACGTACGCTTCTATAGTGGTCATGAACTCGCGCCTTCATGTGAAGGACACAGCCCGCTCCGCGCCGCATGATCGAGTTGGATCAGACGGCGACAGACGCGGCTGATGATGGCCAGAAACCATCTGACTGTTTTAGAGCGTTCTCCTTTATTAATAGAAGATAGTTTATTTTTGCAAAACATTATTTTCTAGATATTCAAGCTTTACATCCTTCTAAACACCTATTATGATATTTCTGTTGTTGGAATTTTGCTCGTAGGCCTTTGGCCCAAATCCCAACTAAAATTCTGAAATTCTCTTGGCCTATTCATGCACACATGTGAGTGGAGTGAGTGAGACCAAAGTTTAGTCTCACGACGGAAGTTGAGTGAGACTTGCACCTATTTATAAGATGAGCTCTTCTACCACTTGTATGAGCATGAGAAGAAGAGACCTACACGCGTGCTCCTCCTCCTCGCCTCGCCTCGCCGAGCTAAGGACAGAGCTATGCACGTTGTCTATTTTTTTGCTGCTTGGGGAAATTAATGAGTCATTAATTACTAATTAACGGATGCTTAATTACTGAATCGTTTCCGATTCTTTTGGATTGTGATTCGGACGTGGGGTTTACTCCCACAACCTAACCGGCCTGCATTATATAGTCAGGCAGGCAGACGTCTACCCTAGTCGCCACCACTTCGTATGGTTTCGCACCACCGTTCCAGATCATTGCACCGCCGCGCAAGTCTTGTCCATCACTCCTTTCGGCGTGCACCACGAGAAGGGACAGCGGGCCTTCGGAACCCCGCCTCTCATGACCCTGTACGAGAGAGGGGCGATCAGGTTTTTGGGGAGCGCACTCGCACGACTGCTGGCACCGACGACTTCGCCTACGACGACTTTTACCTCGGCAACCTCGTCCTCAATGACATGGGCGACAGCATCAACGCCGGCGGTGCTGCTCCCGCTGCACCGTATGTGATTCTATCCTTCTTGTTCAAGATCGTGGTAGAATTCATGTTTCTAGTATGTGCCCTAGATGTGATATGTTCATATACTATGCTAGTTCGCATGATTAGTTTAATCTCTACTAGTGTTGTCATGATTTATCTTTTGTTTATTCGGATTAAGACTCGTAGTAATTTGCTCATTTATTCAACAATCCAAAAACTTGATCATAGGCAATTTACTCCGAGTGGTTTTGCTGCGCATTTGAAGCCGCCTGCCTTTAAGGGGATGCAATATAAGAGGTACCGCACGAGAGCAGTCTACTGGTTTCAGACCATGTGTTGCTATGACGCCACTAAGGGCAAGCCTGAGGGTGATCTTAATCTAGCACAGCTAGAAGCTTTTGAGAAGATCGATACCCTCTTTAAAGGCGGCCTTCTGAGTGTTCTTGATGATTTCATTGTGGATTTATATATGTTATATATGTCGTTTGACAACGGCAAGGACATGTGGGCTGCGCTCGAGGCCAAGTTTGGGGCCTCGGACGCCGGCAACGAGTTGTACGTCATGGAGCAATTCTATGACTACAAGATGACTGATGAGCGCTCTGTTGTCCAGCAAGCTCATGAGATACAGTCACTCGCAAAGGAACTCGAGTACTTTAAGTGTGTGTTGCCGGACAAATTTGTTGTCGGGGGCATCATTGCCAAGCTTCGACACACGTGCTGAAAGTTGTGATAAGTTCACATAATTTCTATTGAAAAAGCCCGAAGGAGAGTTGACTCTTGATGTTGAAGAGAAGGCGAGAGCAAAAGACACACGTGCTCGAGTTGCTGAGGGAGCTTCGCGTGCCCACATGGTACATAAGAAGAACTTCCAGCCCAACAAGTTCAAAAACAACAAGAACAAAACTCAGGGCAAAGGCAAGTTTGATATAAAGAACAAGCCGTTACATTCTACCAACTTCAAGAAGAATTCTCACAATAAGGGGAAGGGACTTTGCCATGTCTGCAGTGATCCTAATCACTGGGCTCCGAAGTGTCCTAACCGCTTTGAGGAGCGCGAACATGAGAAGAGCGGCAAGTCCGCTA